>JAAGEH010002534.1:31824538-31904977 GCA_011751065.1 Lasiurus cinereus
TATCTCTATCTCTATCTCTATCTCTATCTCTATCTCTATCTCTATCTATATGACCGGTAGTATGATGCACACTGACCACCAGGGGCACATGCTCAATGCGGGAGTGACAAGCTGTAGTGACTTGGCAGCAGCGGTTCTTGGGTGATGCACTTGGAACCAGAGAGGAGGGAGCCTGATTTTGGGGTGTGTCACCCAAGAACTGCCCTCTCACATTCTGGGACCCATCAGGGGATGTCAGAGAGCCAGTTTTGGCTGGATCCCCACAGGTCAGGTCAAGGGACCCCACCTGCCAGAAGGATTCCACTCACTCTGTAGATGCTCTTTGAGCCCTGGCACTGCTCCAGGTGCAGCTGGTCAGGGAGGGACTGAAGGAGGTTGGCTCCATGGCGTGTGCAGCCCATCTCACCCAATCCTGCCACGCACACCAGCCACCTTCTAATTAATGTCCTTTAAGTGTGCCCGAATCTGTGCACCAGGTCACTAGTTGGTTATTAAAATTAGATAGGTTTCAAGTGCACAATTCTGTAATATATCATCTGTGTATTAAATTGTGTGTCCTCCATTCCACATCAAGTGTTCTTTTATCACCATTATCCTTTTCTACCTTCCCCACCTCCTTTCTCTTTGATAGTCACCACACTGTTGTTTATGTCTATAAGTTTTATTGTTGGTTCTTGGTGGTGTTGTTTTTTCTTAAATCCTTCACATTTCACCCAGCTCCCAAACCCCTTCCCCACTGACACCTGTCAGTCTGTTCTCTGTCTCTTTCTATTTTTTTATTAGTTTATTTTGTGCATTGGATTCCATATGTAAGTGAGATCATATGGAATTTATCTTCCTCTGACTGGCTGATTTCTCTTAGAATAATAATCTCCAGGTCCTTCCAGGCTGTTGAAAAAGGTTAGATTTCCTCTTTTTTTATGGCTGATTAGTATTCCATTGTGTAAATGTACCACAGATTTTTATCCACTCATTTACGGATTGGTACTTGGGACACTTCCAAATCTTGTCTATTGTGAATAATGGTGCAATGAACATAGGGGTGCATATATTCTTTCTGATTGGTATGTCAAGTTTCTTGGGATATATTACTGGAAGTGAGATCACTGGGTCAAATGGAAGTTTCATTTTTAATTTTTTTAGGAAATTCCATTTGTTTTCCACAGTGGTTGCACTAATCTGCATTCTTACCAACAGTTCCCTTTTCTCCACATCCTCAGCAGCACTTGTTGTTTGTTGATTTGTTGATGACAGTCATTCTGATAGGTGTGAGGTGATAACTCTTTGTGGTTTTAACTTGCATTTCTCTGATAATCAGTGATGTTGAGCATCTTTTCTATTGGCCATCTGCATGTCCATTGAGGTATTTTTTTTTACCATTTTTAAATATATTTAATTGATTTTTTACAGAGAAGAAGGGAGAAGGATAGAGAGTCAGAAACATCGATGATAGAGAGACATCGATCAGCCACCTCCTGCAGGCCCCCCACCAGGGATGTGCCCACAACCAAGATACATGCCCTTGACCGGAATCGAATCTGGGACGCTTCAGTCCGCAGACCGACGGTCTCCACTGAGCCAAATCGGTCTCGGCTTTTTTACCATTCTTAAATTGGATTTTCTTTTTTTTTTTAATTTTATAAACTTGTTATAAATTTTGGATATTAACTTATCAGATGTATCATTAGTGAATATGTTCTCCCATTTAGTGGGTTTTCTTTGCATTTTGTTGATGGTTTCCTTTGCTGTGAAAAAATTTGTAGTTTGATGTAGTCCGATTTATTTACTTTTCTTTTTTTTTCTTTTCCCTAAGGCAGTGAATCAGAAAAATATTGCTACAAGGAATGTCCAAGATTTTACTGCCTATGTTTTCTTCTAAGATTTTTATGGTTTTAAATCTTCCATTTAAGTCTTTATCCCATTTTGAGCTTGCTAGTATTCTTGTATATGGTGTAAGAAGATGGTCTAGTTTCATTTTTTGCATGTATCCATCCAATTTTCCCAACACAATTTATTGAAGGGACTGTGTTTACGCCATTGTGTCCTTTGTCAAATATTAATTGATCATAAAGGTGTATGTTTATTTCTAGGCTCTCTATTCTGTTCCATTGACTTGTATGTCTATTTTTATGCCATCTCTGTTTCTGTTTCTCAAACATACCAAGCTCAGGATATATACAATCACTGTTCCCTCTACCTTCTTTCTCATCCTCCAGGTGTTAACTCAAGTGTCAAAGTGACACTTTTCCTACTCTCAATTTAACTAAAGCTGACCACACCTGGCACCAGCATTGACTTTCTATTTCTTCCACACTACTTACTTATCACCACTTATCTGCCAGAGAAGGCAGAGCTTTTGTCCGTCATGTTCCCTGCTATATCTCCAGGACCAAACACATATCTGGCACACAATGAAGTCTCCCTGAGAGAATGAAATTGATCACAGACTCCTTCTGTCCTCCAGGCTGAGAACAGAAGCCCATAATTGCCTTCCCAATTCTCCATTTGTCTCCACCCCATGTATCTCTTAAGGAGAGCTGTCTCAGCCAGACTAGTCCAGGGCTCTTCATACATCAGTCAGAGAATTGACAGAGTATTAATAGAAGAAGATAAAACCTAAAAAGCTTCGAAAGGAAAACACTTGGGAAAATCGGTTGTCAGTCAAAAATGATAAAGAATGGAGTTCTGGGTGTGTCGAAGGGGGAATGGAGCACAAGGAAAGGAAGGAAATTCTATCTGTCTCAGTGAAGTGAGAGAGCTCTTTCAGCATTTGTCAAATCTGAGTCTCTTGAGGGGAAGGAAGAGAAAAAACTGAGAAGAGTAAATGAGATATGAACAGCATAGCTGAAGATTCTGAATTGGATTCTTTTTTATGCATTTTATGAGAAAGGAAAATTTTTCCTGCATATCGAATTGTGCTTTCTTAAATATCAGCCTAGGGTTGAATATAGCAGTTGTATATATATAAAGAAATGGGAGTGCTGAGAGATTGTGTGACATAACCACAGTCATTCACTTTAACAGTGGCGAAGTGAGGAGTCAAACTCCAGGCTTCTGCCTGTAGGGCCCTGGCTTCTATTGTTATACCACCTGCTTCCCTCCAGAACAAGGTAGGAGGTTAATTGTATGCATCTTGTTTCTAATAAATGACATGGCCTCCTGTTACCATTTTCCCTTCTAATTACTCATAGCAATTTCAGTAAAACTCACCAGTTTATTGTCTCCAGAATATATCTTTATCTGCCCTCCAAATATCAAAATAACATGTTCCATTTTTAGTTTGCTAACACCTCTCCTCTTTTCTGTCATTCCTTTAGGATTAGCAGTAGTGGGTATCAATCACACGTATAAAGAACCCTCAACTCCCAGCAGAATGATTTGTCTCTATCTGGAGACTGAATTTACTTTACATGACAAAGTGATCTCTGACTAGCTCTTTACCTGTTGTGGGTTTCCATTCCCTCTCTACTGTGCAAGATGTTTCCTGTTTGAGGAAAATTGTTCTTGAAAGGAAGTTGAAAGCAAAAGGGGAATGGAGCAGTACTGATTTCCCTACTCCAGAGAGCAATATCTGATCTGCTCTAAGCAATGAGCAGATACCTTTCTTGTTTTTTTGCTTAAAACATAACTATCGAAAAATATCAGGAATTCATTCTATCCTTTAAGCTTTTTTTCATAACCTTCTTACATCTGCATCCACTCTCTTGCATATATCTATGTTATCCATCCTTACTTTACCTTTCCATGCACCTTTTCTGAATCTGAGATCATTCTGTCATACTGCTGTATAAGATGCTTCCCAATATTTTTATTTGCATTTCTGCGATCAGAATTTTATTTTTAAAGTATTTCTCCTGGCAAGGCTTCAATAGACACAGATATTTTCCAAGCAGATAAAAATGAAGTTTTAAAATGATAACTAAAATACAGTTAAATTTTTAAAAATTTATAATCTTAAAGTCTGAGGACTGTGAAATGCTTTATAGAAGAGATTGTGAGCTCTTCTTTTATGGTGAAAGTCATATGGACACTTGGAGCACTGTGTTCATTCCCAAAACTCTCTCTGAGGGTCACCCCAGAACAGATACTGATAAACACCTACTGGAGTCAAATCAGGTCCTTAAATATTCAAGAGTTTATTTCCCAAGGAATCCAGCTTCCTATAGTCCCCAACAGGATTTGCGTAGTATGTAGTTTAATTCATCCGTGCTTTTGATGTGTAAAAAAGAATCATGAATATAAACTGTACAATTAACTAGACCAGAATGAATAAGATTCAAGAATTAAAAGGAGGCATACAAAGTTAGAACAAGTCTTAAATTGAATTTTATTTACTTTTTGCAACATTTTTCATACATAGATAGCCTCCAAAGTATAAAGAAAGCAAGTGGAAAAATTTAAAGGCTCTACAAAGCTTCCTTTATATCTTCCTTTTCAGAACTTAATATAGGTTTATTAATTATAATATTACATAATTTACTAGAGGCCTTGTGCACAACTTCATGCACACTGAAAGGAAATTAATTAGAAGGTGGCTGGCAGAGTGTGATTGGGCAAGACAGGCTGGACACACCCTGGAGCCAACCTCCCTTAGTCCCTTGCTGGCCGAAGCTCAAAGGGCATCTGCGAGTGAGCAGGGTCCCTCCTGCAGGTGGGATCTCTAGGCCTGGCCTATGGGGATCAGGCCAAAACTGGCTCCCCAACATCCCCTGAAGGGGTCCCAGATTGCGAGAGGGTGGTTCTCGAGTGACACACTCTGACGCACCTCAGAATCAGGCTCCTTCCTCTCTGCTTCTGGGTGCGTCATCCAAAAACTGCAGCTGCCAAGTCACCACAGCTTGGCAGCTCCTGCAATGAGCGTCTGCCCCCTGGTAGTCAGTGCACATCATAGTTACAGGTCAGATGGTCAAACAGTCAGACAGTTGCTTAGGCACATATATAAAATAATTTCATTGATATATATTATTTCAATGTTAAATCTATTTACATAAATAACATGTAGGTGACATCTGTCCCCCCCAAAATGTGTCTCTTTGTGAGGGCATGAGTGGAGGTGGGAGGTGAGTGGGCAATTGGGGGATAAAGACACATATGTAATACCTTAATTTTAAAAAAGTGTGTCTTTGGCAATGAGGATTATTTTAGGCAATGAGGTTATTCTTAAGAAACAGAAGACTCATGCCCTGCCAGCATGGCTCAGTGGTTTAGCGTCGACCTATGAATCAGGAGGTCACAGTTTGATTCTTGGTCAGGGCACATGCCCAAGTTACAGGCTTGATCCTCAGTGTGGGACATGCAGAAGTCAGCCAATCAATGATTCTCTCTCATCATTGATATTGCTATCTCTCTCGCTCGCTCGCTCTCCCTCCCTTCCTCTTTGAAATCAAAACATATATATATATATATATATATATATATATATATATATATATATGTTTTTTAAAGAAACAGAATACTTAGGAAGTTTTTATTTTTCTTCCCCCACTTAACTGCCTAAAATATTTAGTTAGGGAGCATATACCAGGAAGAGAGCTATGACCAAAGATAACTCCTTTTTACATCAGAAAGATTTCTCTGCACAGTATGGCATGTACTGCACAATGTTTACCAAATACTTGCTCTTCCCATCTCCCTATGAATTGTCTTCCTTCACTTTGAAATTCTAGACCCACACCCCTTTTCCTCAGCTCAGAATGACATATCAATCTCAATAACCTAACAGTTCAGGAGCCACTCATGTCTTTGTGTAGTTCCCTTGCGTACGAAATTAAATTTGATTTTCTCCTGTTGTCAACTTAATTATTAGTCCTGACAGAGAAGCTAGAAGCATGTAAGGAAAATCTGTCCTCCCCAATAAGCACCTAACAATAATATTAAGTCCCTCATTTCACTTTTAATCAAGAGAACACAATCTTTTAAAATATGTTTTTATTAATTTCTGAAAAAGGGAGAGAGAGAGAAAGAAACATCGATGTGAGAGAGAAACACCAATTGGTTGCCTTCCCTATGCACCCAGACCAGGGACTGAACTCGCAACTGGGGCATGTGCCTGACAAGGCATCAAACTGGCAATCTTTTGGTGCACGGAGGATGCTCAACCAACTGAGCCATACCAGCCAGGGGGAGAACACAATCTTTCAACCAATAGGAACAGTCTCACATCATGCCACAAGAGGAGAAACTTGCTATTTAAAAAGCAAAACAAGTTTAAAAACAAGAAAAAACTTTGAGGCAAACCTCACATTTGAAGGATTCTACTATTCTAAAACTTTTATAGAATATGATTTTTAATTTCCAACGTATTAAGTTCTAAGTTCTCCCTAAAGCAACTGCCCACAAATAGAATAGTTTCACAACGACAATTACTGTGAATCAGAAAAACAAAATTTATGTATTTCTATCTGTCTTCCTATAGCACTGATCTTCTATTTGCCAAACAGTAGCCAAGAGCTACCTTCATCATTAATGGTGGATAATGTGCTTCTCCATGGCAAACAGAATCTTAAATAATCCTGCTCCTCCCTTACCACCATCCTGAGACTAAACAGGAAAATGCATTGATATCAGGTATGGCTCATGACACATTGATTAATCAGGTAATACACGTTCTAAACACTTAGTGAAATGGACTGTAAGAAAACTATTTGGCTGACTCTCAGGCAAAACCATTTATCTTCTCCTACTTTAATGACAGTGCTGTATCTATGTCTTTACAGTCAATAGTACTTAAAAATTATCTAAAATGCCTGGGTTTGATAGATTCAACACCATTTGAAGTCCACTAAATTTGGCTAAAATTTTCCAAAAACAAACAAACAAACAAACAAACACCCCACAAGCCATATTAAGCATGCTAAGAGACAGAGAGGAAATGATAGAAAATATAGAAATTGTTTAACAATTTGGACTAGACAGGATGATGGACAGTGGTAATTTCACTTTGAAGAGAGACGACTGGAAATGATAAAAATCCCTTTCAACACAACAGGAAATAAATGTACAGGGGAGCTGTGCTTAATGGAACCCTGTTGCCATTCATTTGGCAGTGCCAGAGACAATGAGACACAGAGAGTGTTTGGTAGCAAAAATATGTGCCTGATATATTATGCAGCCAAATTAGCAAGTAATTAGATAGAAATACTGAAACTAAACCAGACGCAGCAGCCATCCCATAAATTCCAGGCCCAAAAAATATAAGCAGACGGCTGTGAAATTGACTGTAAGTACAACTGCTCATTTTTGTTTTCTAAAGCCCAATAATCTTCTCAGGGGAACCTTCTCAAATCCTCCAGGGTGGATTCCCCCTTGTCATATGTTTTTATGATGCTCTATTTTATTTTCCTTCACATGACTTCCTATTATGGGGGTCCTGTGATTAACATTTCCTTCCCTCAACTGCATTGTCAACTGCATGAGGACAGAGACCCCAGGATTGTCTGGTTCCCTAAAAATGCCTAGTGCAGTGGTCAGCAAACTCATTAGTCAACAGAGCCAAATATCAACAGTACAACGATGGAAATTTCTTTTGAGAGGCAAATTTTTTTAACTTAAACTTCTTCTAATGCCACTTTTTCAAAATAGACTCACCCAGGCTGTGGTATTTTGTGGAAGAGCCACACTCAAGGGGCCAAAGAGCCACATGTGGCTCACAAGCCGCAGTTTGACGACCACGGGCCTAGTGCAATATGTGATAAGATACAGGTGCTCTAAATATACTTTTAAAATGAATTAAAAATCTGGAGAAGAAATCAATATGGAGGCATAGGTGAACACCTAAACTGCTGCCTCGCACAACAATTTCAAGACTACAACTAAAAAACAGAACGGACACCATCCAGAACCACAGAAAAGCTAACTGAGTAGAAATTCTACAACTAGAAGTAAAGACAGGGGTTCATGAAGACTCAGAGGAACTGTGAAAAGCTAAGATATGGAGACAGGCAGATGGAGAGGACAGGCAGCAGAGGGTCTAGCTGGTTTCCTCTAGCGGTAGGGAGACGGAAACTCCTGACTGCACTGAACCCCACTTCTGACTGCATTGAACTCTAGTTCCAGGTGAGACTCATACTGGGAGAGTATGGATTGTCATGAGAAGGGAGAAGTACACAGAAACTTAGGGGAGCCATGAAAGCCCCGGGCTTTCTCTAGTGGGAGTAAAACAGAATCTCCCAACTGCATCAAAATCCAGGTCTGACTGCACTGAACCCCAGTTTGAGGCAAGTCCCTAGGGACCCAGACTCATACAGGTCCCCAGAGCTTACAGAAACTCAGGAGAGCCGGAAAGGCAGAGGTCTGGAGGCACGTGCACATGCATGCACAGAAAGAAGGCTGCAGCGATTACCGAGAGATACTGAGACACAGGGGCCTCCATGTAGGGAAGGGCTGACGGGAAGCCAAGGCTGTCTGCTCAGCCCTGAGACTCCACCACATCCAAGCCCAGCACAGAGGCTATTGCAATCTTGCAAATCTTAAGGCAGACTCCAGCACAGAAGTTCTCTGGGCATAGACTCAGCTGATCCTCACAACCAATTGGCTTGGAGGTCAATTCCCCCCAGTGATACCAACAACAATCAAGACTTAACTACAACAAGGCTGTACACATAGTCCACAAAGGGGTACACCAAGAGTGTCCACCTCAGGTAACTGGGGAGGCAGAGCTACTGGGCCATATAGAACACCTAGCAAACAAGGCTACTCTACCAACTCAGGGAAGCAGCAAAAATGTGGAGTCAAAGAAACAGATCACAAACAAAAAATGGAGGAAAACAAATGACTGGATATAGAATTCAAAAACCACAGTTATAAGATTTTTTAAGAATTTCCTAGAAAAGATGGATAAATTTAGCGAGACCCAAGAGGAGATGAAAAAGGACCAACTAGAAATTAAACATAAACTAACTGAAATAAAAAATATTATACAGAGACCTAATAGCAGACTAGAGGAATACAAGAATCAAGTCAAAGATTTGAAATACAAAGAAGCAGAAAACACTCAATTGGAAAAGAAAAAGAAAAAGGAATCCAAAAATGTGAAGAGGGTATAAGGAGTTTCTGGGACAACTTCAAGCATACCAACATCAGTATTATCCGGGTACCAGAAGAAGAGACAGAGCAAGATACTGAAAACCTATTTGAAGAAATAATGACTGAAAAATTCCCCCACCTGGTGAAAGAAATAGACTTACAAACCCAGGAAGCACACAGAATCCCAAGCAAGAGGAATCCAAAGAGGACTATACCAAGACACATCATCATTAAAATGCCAACAGCAAAAGACAAAGAGAGAAAATTAAAAGCAGCAAGAGAAAAACAGTTAATTACCTACAAGGGAGCACCTATACAATTGTCAGCTGATTTCTCAACAGAAACTATGCAGGCCAGACCGAGTTGGCAAGAAAAATTCAAAGTGATGAATAGCGAGAACCTACAACCAAGATTACTCTACCCAGCAAAGCTATCATTCAGAATTGAAGGGCAGATAAAGAGCTTCACAGATAAGAAAAAGCTAAAGGAGTTCATCAGCACCAAACCAGTATTATATGAAATGTTGAAAGGTATTGTTTAAGAAGAGGGAGAACAAGAAAAAGGTAAAGATAAAAATTATGAACAACAAATACATATCTATCAACAAGTGAATCTAAAAATCAAGTGAACTGAAAATCTGATGAACAGAATAAACTGGTGAATGTAATAGAATCAGGGGCACAGAAAGGGAGTAGACTGATAATTCTCAGGGGGAAAGAGGTGAGTGGGGATGAAGGCAAAGACTGTACAAAAATCATACACCTATGGATGAGGACAATGGAGGGAGGTAAGGGCAGAGGGTGGGGTGGGAGCCAGGTGGAGGGGAGTTATGGGGGAGAAAAAGAGGAACAATTGTAATAATCTAAACAATAAATATTTATTTTAAAAAAGAGAAAAAAATAAAATAAAATGAATTAAAATCTTCTGGGCACATCGAAGTTTTTCTTTTCATTTTCTAGTTTCTCTTTGGCTGTTACCTGCATTGTTCTCTAGGTACTCTTACTTTTTCTTCTGCTGAGAATAGAATAACAGCAGCGCTAGAACAATGTGACATTCACAGGAAAGGGGCACCTTCCTCCCACCCCTTTGTACTATGCACACCAAAATAGACCACTTGTTCAAGTGCATTCAGGTCTCTGTAATGGATCCCAAAATACATGAGCAATCATCTTAAAAGGAATATTACATCTTTGTCTGAAATTATCTTCAGAACAACACAATAAGTGTTGTACTAGGACCTTTAGACATAAATAAAGTGGTACAGAAATCACAGGTATTGATTGAGTTCCTACTCTGTGCCAGTTACGACAAGATTATCCAAAATTGAGAGATATATCAGGAGTTGGATTCTTTTGTTCAGCTACAGACATTCTTACACCTCCCTACCTCATGCCATGAAACCATATTGCCCCCATCACCCCCACATGCTTTACACTGATATAGTATCCTTAACAACTTTTATAGCATTATTTCCAAGTTCTGCTTTTGTGACAGACATTATATTCTAATTCTTCCTACAATCCCCAAATGGTGTGTGTGTAGCGAGAACCTACAACCTCTGTCATTTATTAATGTATTCACTTTATGATTATGCCCTATTGTCAATTATAGAAGATGAAAAAATGGATTTTCATTATGCAGACATTTTGATAGGTCTAACAGGAGAGTTCTGTTTTATTCTATTTATTCATAGTTATCTATTTATTCATAGTTATCCATTTTTTTACTTGCAGCTTATATCTATCAAATATTAATTTTTTATTCAGAAAGATATAACAGATAATATCACCAGTGTTATCATAAATAAGTGATCTGAAGAACTACCTCATCTCGCCACCAGTTATTTGAGACTTAAAACTGAAGTAATAACTTAGGAATATTTTATAAAGTTAAATGACTTTCAGAAATTATGGAAATTACTGATCAGATATAAGTGCTCTGGTAGCAGGACATGTCTGATATCTACATATGGTTGTCTTAGTTCAGGTTCTCCCAGAGGAGACCATGAGACAAGGAATGAAATGTAAATAGATTGTTTGGGAGATGAGCCCAGGTAAAAAGGGAGGGGAATGAGACCTAAAGAATAAGGTCTAACCTGGGGCCCAATATTATATGTGCCTTGACATTAGGGAAAATCAGGGAAACCTCAAATGGCCCAAACATAAACTCTCTCCTCATCCTGCTCCCACAGATGAGGTCTCCTAGCCAAAGAATCCTTGTCACAGGACCAGGCACTCTTCCTGTCTATCCCTGTGTAGGGGCTTCAGCCCACAGAATTATTCAAACAAATTAATCACATCCTCTCTTGAGAACTTCTGGGCACCCCACCCACTTGGCTCTACAAAGCCTGCCTCCCACAGCCCTTGCTGGTTCATAATGTTCCCAAGTACAATCTCTGTGCAGCCCTGTGTGACATGCAGTGTCCTCCCCACCCTTCCACGGCCCCAGGCTTTGAGTATGTAGCAAATAAACTGCTGTCCATCTCATCTCTCCCATGTCAGGTGTTGTGTCTGGTCATCTCCATAACCCCAGAGCAGGAATCCCTCCCTTACCAATAGGGAGAAGAAAATTAAAAGAGACAGAGAACAGACTCATGATTGCCTGATAGGAGGGGATTGGGGCATTGGTAAAAAATGTGAAAGAATTAAGACGTACAGATTGGCAATTAAAGTCATGGGGATGTAAAGTACGGCATAGGGAATACAGTCAATGATATCATAATAACTATGTATGGTGCCAGGTGGGAACTGAAATACCAGGGGAAGGGTCACTTTATAAATTATATAAATGTGTGATCACCAAACTGTATACTTAAAGCTAATAGAAAATAATATTGAATGTCAACTATCATTGAAAATTTAAAAATAAAAACACACAGAATGAGATACAGCTAATAAAATGTGTATTACCAAGCAAGTTACTACCTTGGCTACTGGGTAACTGGAGCTCAAACCCTCAGGGCAGTGGAGAACCAGTCTTGGAGACAGCCCCTCCCCATGTGGAAACAGCTGAGAGGTTTAAAGCCAACTCTTGTCTGTCAGGAGTTGGTGGCTTCCCCCAGGGCTGTTCATTTTCCCACACATTGGGCACGGACATGCTGTAAGTGGGCGAAGTGACTCAGCCAACCAGAGCAGCCCCCAGGCAAAGATCAGGAGACACCTGCAGGGGAAGCTGGCCTGAAGCACTGCAGTTGTGAGGCCTGAGGGGAGATACACAGAGGCTCCACTACGCAGAAAGACATGGCTCATTACTCAAAATCTTGTTCCCAACTTCGTCCACATATTCACTAATGCTCATACAAAAGACTTGATCTTTGAGTACAGTCAAAATTCTAGATGTGAAAAGAGGATTTTTGAGAGAGGGAAAGAGTAATATTGAATGCTATGGTTTGATAGAGTGACCACACCTTCCTCCAACCTCTAGCATTTATGAATGAGGTACTCCAGGTTGGTGGTTCTCAAATGTCAGCATGTATCCGAATCACGTGGAAGACTTGGGTCTCAACTTCAGTGTCACTCACTGAGTACTCTGGGGTGAGGCCTTAGAATCTCTATTTCTAACAAACTCCCTAGGGATGCTGATGCTGTGGGCCAGGGACCACACCTGGCTCTAGGCCAAAGCCACTAAGGTCTTCAAACGTGGAGACAGTGAGAACTGTGCTGATAAGAACATTTTAGAGTCAAATGATGGCAGAACAGGCCTCTTCCACAGTGGGATGGCCCATCAAAGCATGAGGTTAAATCATAGAAGAAAATTCAGCAACTTTGTCTTGCAGTATTGTAATTAAAGTAGCGAGGAGATTTCCTTCATATAAATCAAGGTCATGGAGGTGGTCCAGGTAAATCATGTAAGGATAGCAGCTGAATCTGTCTTCACCCAAGGTCTTCCTGTGCATGGCCCGCTCCTCCATGGACAGAGTGACAGCAGATTTCCAAAGATGATACTGAGAACTGGAGTCAGGTCACTCTTTTTAGGCAACATCTGGGCACTTACCTACTGAAAAGGGGATGACTTGTACTTGCCTTTCTTCCTTTATCCCTTTAGTCCAACAAAAGTCTGTCTTGCCTTTGGAAACAGCCTGGTGTCTTGGTCTCCTGGAAATCTACTTCCTCGTAAGAAAAGAGGACAACCTTGACTAGCACTTTATCTTTCTGCCTCTGAATGTAAGTGCTCAAGAAGCTATTACCAGATCAATTATTGCTTGAGAAAGAAGAAAATCTGGAAGTCTCCCCACAAGGTGACTTATGAAAGTCCATGGCACTGATCTCCCTGGAGCATGAGAGAGCATAATGATGCAAGACAGAAGGAAGTCTTCCCTCACCCACATCTGTGGAATTCAGAATTCAGTCTCCAAAGGAGTTTGACTTCAGAAGCTCTCTCTTCCACACTATGTATTGAAAGAGCAAGTTTCATCATTCATGTAGTTTTCATTTTTCAAATGCTATGTGTGGCTCTTGTGTGATAGGCCATGTGCCTTCCACAGAGTATTCAGAATACAGTCTGATAGGTGTAAGAGGCTCTTGCAAGGGCCTATGTTTTCTAGTAGATCTATTCAAACCATTTGAAATTCTGATTTCAGATTCATTCTTTCCCAGGGAGGGACAGGATCCTGCAGAGACTCCTGATGAGCTGAAATACAGCTGGCAAGGACCCCAACACTGAGCTAGAATCCTGCAGAAACCCCTTGGTGAAAATAGACATATGATACTGTTTGCAAAGAGATGGATGGCACAGCACAGAACCGTATGGGTATGATATGGTAAAGGAAATGTTGATGGTGGAGAACACAGGACACAAAATACAAGGAGAAGCAGTGAGAAGTCAGGAGTAGGTGTGGTGCTTCAATGCAGAACCTGGAAAACTGGTGGGAAACAGTAACACCACAAGGTGGTGGGTGGCCCAAGGAGCACAGGGTGCTTGCAGTGAGGAAAGAAGGTTCTGGATGCTGTATTTCACAAGTTTAGTACAAATCAAAAGTGAAGCTGTATGGGGGTTGGAGGGGTGAGACAAAACTAGACACCTTGTAGGAGGTCAGTCTGAACCAAAGGCAGACCAAGAAGGCATGGGATCTGAAGGAAGGCTTTTTTCTATGCCTGTGAAACATCCTTCTGCCCTGCATTATGGCCTTCCCAGGGAAGGGAAAAGAAACAAGCTCATTTTGCTTACTGTCAAAGGGAAAAGAAACAAGCTCATTTTGCTTACTGTCAAAGTGTTTCAAGGCATTGTTTTGACTTCATTTTCAGCTCTATTAACTTTAGCATTATCCCTATACGTTTCTCTTACTAGTCTAGTGACTAAATCTTTCTGAATGTTCATTTCTTTAATGCTATAACACAAATACTCTAACACATATTCCACAGGTTGACATGATAATAAAGCAAACAATATTTGTGAAGCGTCTGGCTGGGACTGTCTCACTGTGGCTGAATGTGAGCTGTCTTCACTCCTGCCCCTCTCCTCCCACACCCTGGCTCAATCATTAATTGCCATGATGGTTGCTTTCTCTCAGTAGAGCTGGAGTGCATTATAAATCCTAGTCTATTTTCATGCATGCATTCACTCACTCATTCATCCAATGAATATTTGTTTTTATTTGTGATGTGACAGTCAGTAAGTGTTGGAGATACAAACATGATGGGCAGCCACTGCCAGCACATAGATCTCAGTCTCCCCAGGAGACGAGCAAATAAAAATTTAATTTACTCAAGTGTGATAATGTGCTATGCCAGAGAAATACAGAGGGAAAGTTAGAAAGAGGGAGGAAAAACAGTGGCAAGGCTTCCCCAGGGAAGGAGCAGCTGAACTAGATCTCTAGGGAATAGCTGAGGAATCAGGCAGGTGGACAGGAGCAGAAAGAAGAGCAAGTGTGAGGGTGTAGAGTAAGATGCCTCTGACCACCAAAAAAGGATCTGGGAAGGCCATAATGCAGGGCAGGGAGGCAATGTGAGTGAGAGAAGTGAGACTGCCACAGCACTGGCATCATGGGAGTCAAGGAGGAAACTATGCAGAGAAGAAAAGAGTGCTTGGACCTGAGGAAGCAAGTAATACAGGGATTGTTTGTTTGCTGTGTTGCTGATGATCTCAGCAGAAGGAGTTTCAGAGAACAGCTGGGACAGAAGTCAGTTTGCTGTACTGCCATCCCCACCTCTATTGTGTTGCAAGTCATGGTCACCCTAGTATCTCATGTTAGCACAGAGGTGTGCTGCTATTGGCTTACAGCTAGTATTTGCAGTTATGTCGCTTTATATACATATTCCATATTTTAGAGTACTTTTATAGCCCTGATAGCAATTGATGCTCCCTTACACATTTGTACAGCCAGTGTTGCCTTTCAGAATACACCAACAACTCCACTACCGATAACCGCGCATACTCCTGGGAACTTGTTCCATGTCAATTTGGACCTCACATCTTACAGTGTGGGGCTTCATCTAGCATCTTTTATTTTGTTCTGCAGCACCCTTCCTCTTCTGAGTGTCTATAGTTTTTCAATAGGGTTATGCAGAAGACTTGCTCCACCTGACCAAGAGCTCCCCTTGTGGCAGACAGTGGATCAACAGCCCCAATGCCATTTCTGAAAGCCCTTTCCTTTTCCTTCCTCTAGCACTGAGGCAGGGAAATTAGGACATTCATCTTTCTGGACATTCTTGCAGTCCGTCTGGACATGTGACAAGTATGGCTCCAAAGATGTGGGCAGACATCTTGGGGTAGAGATTTCCTTTCCAACTATAAAGGCAAAAGCTCATTAGGAAAAAGCTCTTTGCCCTAGGCCTCTTCCTCCCAACTGTAAGGCAGGTGTCTAGGAGCAGGCACCATTTGCAGATGTGAGGATGAGGAACACACACTGAGACTGGTGGAGATGAGGGATGAAGGAACCGGGGGTGCTGATGATACTGGGGAGTGGCTGCAGCAGTCTGGACATCTAGCAGTCTGGACTCCTTGCTAACCAGAAGCATAAACCGTTGTTGGGACATGCATCTTGATCCACCCTTGGAAGCATTAAAAGTAGACAGCTGGTTGGTGCTTTATGAGGTCCCTCGAATCCTTAGAGCTCTCCTACCTCCATGATACTCTCAAATGATCCATCACTGGCAGTTCCAAGTGTACACCAATGAAACATCCCTTGTTGTACTGCTGCCTCTTGTGTACCCACAGCTTCTGCTAAGACCTATGGTCAGACAACCCTGATATCTGGTTGACAGGTTTCTGGATGTTCTTGACTTCTAGACAAAAACTACAGAAAGACCCAGAATCATGCCTTCATAAGAAAGTACAACTATGGTACACTTACAACAGTGGTACAGGATTACCGAAAGAGGAAAAGTGGGTAGAAGGAATGGAAAACAAAGGAAAAGAAGGTTCAATAGTGGCCAGTGAAGAACAGGAAGAGTCCTGAGGCCCTGATAATGAGGAAGCCGACTGTAAGTGTGAGGAGAGAGGTATATGTTGAGAGAAAGTGCCTGGGCACAAAAGGGTAGGTGAGTTGCAATATTGTTCACTTGGAAATGCAGATTCATGGGTCCCAGCCCAGAGATTCTGAAGTCATAGATCTGAAGTGGGATCCATCCAGGAATTTTCATTTCTAATGAGCACCTCAGTTTGTAATTATGCATGTTTTAATCCTTGCTAAAGGCTATAAACCTGGGAGCTAGTGAAGGAAAGCCTGGGCTGGGAGCTAAAAATTCTTGTAGTGTTTCAGGTGTAAAGGACTAAACAAATGATTCTCAAACTCCTTTATTATGAAACCCTTTTTTACTAATAAGATTTAATACAAATATTTAATATATCAAGTTGGTGAAAAGAAGATCTCTGACTGAAGCAGAGTGGGAAACCAGAAAGACCATCTGTCCCATCTCACCACATCACCTTCCTCTGAGGAAGCCCAAGGCTCTTGGCACCATCAGGCCCAGTGGTTTTGGAGTCCAGGGAAGACATGTGACTTTAATAGAACAATATATAAATTAGAGGTCTTCATGGTTCTTGTTTTGAAGGTCAGATAGATTCTCCCTTGAGATGGAGGATAAAGAAAAGCAAGTTGGGGATATAGTATACTAGTGGTAAAGCATATTTGTAACCTTCATTGGCTTTTTCGGGGGAGAAGCTGTCTTGGAGAGACTAGCTGAGTGTCAGAGCATTACGTAGGATATTTCTGGAGTTGTCACGGTCTAGTGATTGGAGCTCTAAATTGACATGATCTTTCCCGAAATGACAAAATAGCAACATATGTCAAAGCTTTAAAATTGTTAATATCTGTTGACAGGGATTATCCTTTCAAAATCAACCCCAGAGAAAAGTATTTGTAAAGTAAAAAAGGTACAGACACAAATATGTTCACTCATTCATTCACTGATTCATTCAACAAACACTTACGGAATATCTACCATGTACCAGGTACTGTTATGGGTTCTGAGTGCAGAAGAGTTGGAGTAGGGCTAGGGAATATTAGACTTCAAATCCTGACCTTTTGGAGCTTACATTTTGTAGGGTGAAATAGACAATCATGCAAGCAATAAATATATAATATATCTTATGTTGATTATTGTTATGGAAGTGGAGTGTATTATAAAAATGGAAAAAAGAAATAGAAGAGAATGAGTCAGTTATGAAATCTGAGATAAAAAAAATAGTCATTTAAAACACACTTATAAAGAATTTTTAAATTTCCAATATTGAGTGAAAAAAGGAAGACACAAAGTTGTCTTTATATGTATATAATACATGTGTGTATGTGTCATATGTAATCTCACCTATATTAAGTGCATTCATATACATATTCTTGAAGAAAATAGCCCCCTATGATAAAATTAATAAACTGTCTTTCAATGGTGAGATAATAGGTAATTTTCATTTTTGTTACAATGAATTTTAAAATGAATTCATAATACTTTTATAATCAGAAAACAATATAATTTTAAAAATACAACTTAAAAAATCACTTTAGAGTGGCTTATAATAGCATGTGAAAGAGAAAATAATTACAAATAAAGAACATTGTTTTGCTCAAGAAAACAAAGTGAGTACATGAAGTCATACAGTTCTAGGATGTCCAAACTCTTGGCTAAACATGTTTGGCGGAACAGAGGCATGAAAAGTGAAGATGAAATAAAACCTGAGCTTCTCATAAAAGTTACACTCACCTTAAGAAAATCTGAATTTCCAAAACTATGTTAAGATATGCCACCTCGACTTACGTCATAGAATTCTTCCCATGAAAGTCACCCTCCCACCTTACAACACACACTAACCCAGCTCATAGGAAGTCCAGGCCAGCCCCATTATATGACTCCTCAGAAGGAGCAAAGTTAGATCTGTTTATGTTTCAGCATCATGGGCTGACTTGTGTTCTACCGCCAAAATTCATATGTAGGAATCCTAATCCCAGTACCTCAGAATGTTATCTTATGAGGAGATAGGCCCTATAAAGGGATACTTAAGTTACAAAGAAGTACTTAAGTTACAAAAAGAGGAAATGGGGACACAGACAGATGGGGAAGACCATGTGAAGAAACAGAGATGATCATCTGTAAACCGAGGAGAAAGGCCTAGAATGGCTCCTTCCCTCACAGCTCTCAGAAGAAACTAACTCTGGCCAACACTCTAAGGTCAGATTTCTAGCCTCCAGAACTAAATTAAATAAAAATTAATGAGAAGATACGTTTATTTGGTAAAGCCACCCAGTCTGTGATACTTGGTTACAGCAGCCATAGCAGACTAACACCGTAGATAACTACACGCATCCAAGACCTTGATCAGGTTCCTCTCACCCCAAAATTGCACTGAATTACCAAGACAAGGATTCAAATTCCTCATGTTTCTTCTTAAATCTCCATCTACTACTATCATGTGTATTTTAACTCAAGCCTGACTCCTATTTGGTCTCTCATTTCCTTCCTTTTTCAATTCATCATCTGCACAGGGGAATATTCACAACAGATGCCAACCACACAGAAACAGATGTTGTGCCCTGGTGCAGGCAAAGTATCCACTGTGCAGGCACCTACTCAACCAGATAGCCACCTCTGGTAACCCAGGGAGAAGGGCAAAGCTGCAGTTCAGCCACTACTTGAATGACTGGCCTGGCTGTTCCAGCTAAACCTCAGCCCGGACAGTAGGGCATGGGCCTCTGGCCAGCCCTGAAGTCCCCTTCTCAGAGTTTGGTCTGTGCTGTGTCCTGTAGCTGCTGCACATCTGCCTTCAGTACATCTGACTTTGTCTGAAGGAATTCAAAGATCTCCCCTGGATAGCCCCTGTCTCCCACCATAGCGTATGGCCCTGATCTCACCTCCACATGTCCCCAAGGCTCTCCATCCCTGCAAGTCTGGGTCATTCCTGACCACTCCCTGTCATTCTCTCCAACAATTTCCTATATATATATATGGAAGGATCACTTGTACCTGACATGGGACTAAATGACTTACCCCTATTTCTCCTTTCGGAACACAGTCTGGGAAGTAAGTCAGTTGACCCTTCCACCTATGTGGCCTGGGACAAGTGAATAAACCCTCTGGGTCTCAGTTTCTCCTTCTGTAAAATGGGAATATTAATAGTCCTACTGAACTATGTTGCTGTGAGAATTAGATGGAGTCGTACAATATCAAAATGCTAAACCTGGACATGGGAACAGTTCTATAAGTGCTAAACCTTTTTTATTTTGTTGAGCTTGACACAACATCCCACACATTGTAGGTACTCATATTTGGGTGATGTTCTCAATCTTAAATAAACAGCATGTTAAACTTGACTTGGAAGCTTAGAAAACATGAAAAAAAAGTGAAATCTAAATGCTAATGGAAAACTTTGATCATTTTGTCTACTTCTCACTTCAGGATATTGATGCTGACTATGTAGATTTCCTAAGAAAACTTTCTTAATGTGGTGCTCTTCAAAACTACTTAAATTTTCTGCATATCCCAGCAACACAACATTACTTATATTCATCAACCTCCAATATTTGAAACACACACACACACACACACACACACACACACACACACTACATAAAATTACACACAGCAAAACCAAGGATGCCAACCCGTATTTGCTCTCAGAATTTCCTACATATAAAAAGCTTAAGTACACAATTCAATGATATTTAGTAACATTGTAGATTTCCACAGCCTTTACTATAATCCAGCTTTAGATTTCCATTAGCCCCAAAAGATCCCTTGTACCCAATTTCTACCGTACCCTCACTCACAGCCACAGGCAACCCACTGATCTGCTATGCATGCCTGCTTCATACAATATTTTGTGTCTGGCTTCTTTCACTTAGTGTTTTTGAGGTTCACGTGCATTTTAGGGTGTTTTCATATTTCATTCCTTTCTATTGCTGAATAACACTTCATGTATAGATATACCACATTTTGTTTTTCATTTCACCAGTTGATGGACATCTGGACTGTTTCCATTGTTTGATGATTATGAATAATGTTGCTATAAATGTTCATATACTATGTTTATATTTATGTGGACATGTTTATACTTATCTTGGGTAAATATCTAGGGGAAGAAATCCTGGAACATATGACAAATTTATGTTTAACTTTCTAAGAAATTATCAAACCATCTCCAAAGTAGTTGCACCTGGATTTCCACTGATGACTGATTTAGTGCCAGCAACCCCTAAGCCTCACCTCCCACCTGTGTCTGTTGCCTCCTACACAATCCTAAAGAAACTTACTTCAGCAGCAGCAGCACCCCCACTCCCACTGTGTCAGCAGGGAACTTTTGAATGAAGCAGAACTATCACTATGTGGCCTGCTGAGGCTCATTCCTAGGGAAAATGGTTAATAAGAACACTAAGAGCACCAAAAATCTTTACAGCTGTTCCTGCCCTTGAATCTACTATAATGATTCAAATATTCCCAGGAGCTAAAACTAAAGTGTTAACCAGCCCTAAATGGTTTACCCCTCACCTTCTAAGTATACCAAGGAAACTAATGCACTCTTGAGCCAATGTAAAGGTCATTGACAAAAATTATGTGTCCTCCTTTGTGCTCTCACATTTCAACAAATAACCAAGAGTGATATAACATAAACCCAACAATGGCCTTGTAGGTAGCTCAGTTGGTTAGAGTGTTGTCCCAATATGCCAAGGTTGCGGGTTTGATCTCTCATCAGGACACACACAAAAATCAACAAATGAAAGCACAGATATATGGAACAACAAATTGATGCCTCTGTCTCTCTATCTCTGTCTCTCTCTCTTTAAAATCAATAAAAATACCAAAACAAACTAACAAACAAAAGTCCTGTAGAGATGGCTCAGTTAGTTGAAGCATCATCCCATATACCAAAAAGCTGCAGGTTCAATTCCTAGTCAGGGCTATACAGGAGGCAATTGATCAATGTTTGTCTCACTGGATGTTTATCTCTCTCTCTCTCTCTTTCTCTTTCTCAAATCAACAAAAACAGATTCTTGGGTAAATATCTAGAGAAGAAATCCTGGGCATCGGGCAGCATGGCTTTAAGGTTGAGCTTTGGCCTATGGACTAGGAGGTCACTGGTTCAATTCCAAATCAGGGCATAGACCCAAACTGCAAGCTTGATCTCCAGTAGGGTGAGTGTAGGAGGCAGCTGATCAATGATGCTTTCTCATCATTGATGTTTCTATTTCTCTCTTCCTCTCCCGTTCTTCTGAAATCAACATATATATATATATATATATATATATATATATATATATATATGGCATTGTCTTTGAAATAAAATTGTTTAAAAAACAACAATTGAGATTGAGACTCCTTACACAATAAGGCTATGAACATAAATGTTCTTCAATTTATGATGGTTTTATGTCCTAATAAACCCATTATAATTAAAAATATTATTGAGTCAAAATGGATTTTAATATACCTTCCCTACTGAACATCGTAGCTTAGCCTATAGCCAGTTTTTATTAAATGGTGATTGCTTTCACTCCACTGTGAAGTCAAAAAAATTGTTAAGTCAAACCATCCTAAGGTTGGGGACCATCTGTATCATCTTAGGAATGATAAATTCCCTGAGGTAGATTCTCAGAGCTATTCAGCTAGCCAACTATGTTTTATTCTGGCCCATTTATCCAGCATCACAACCACAATTTGCATTCATGTATATGAGGTATCCCAATATAGCTTCGCTAAATTATCTGTGGAGTATATCTATATCTCCACCATTTATGCAGACAGGATCTTCATGGGCTTGTTCTATTTTTAAGCACCCTGAAAATACAGGGGTGTGCAAAAGTAGATTTACAGTTGTGATTATGGGAATAGTATAATAATTAATAAATAATAACACAAGAATAAATTCTATTTTGCATACTTACAACCATAAAACTACTTTTGCCCACCCCTGTATTTCACAAGATATTCATATTGTGGTCCAGACTTTGACTAACTGTAGCTGAGTCATGGCACACCTAAGAGATGCAGCACCTCAGTTAGATTTGGAGGCTTCATTTGATTCCAAGAAGGCTGCTCCATACCATCTCCAGTCAATATCCCTACTCCAGCACTTTCAAAAAAGCCCAACATCTACTTGCTTATTTAGTTTCTGGAGGAAACATATTCCCCTTCTACACATTTAATTAAAACCTATTTAGACAATCACAAGATAATCAGTCCAAACTGAACGAAGTCATCCCAGCAGTAGACCCTGAGGCCACCCAAAAAGCTGCCCAGGTAAAAATCCCACTAATTCCATCTGGTGATTCCTTTACTATGGAAACCTCAGCCACTAGTTCTTATGCTCTGTGGAGTCTTCTTGCCCATGGATCCAAGTAAGAGTATACCTGGCTTGGCCCAACTGGCTACTTGCAGGGTCCCCTATGTTTAGGAGAAAGAGACTAAATTTATTTTGTAGACAACAGCACCACCAGCACATGTATTGGAAACCAATGAAGAGCTTCTTCTTTCCATTCTATGACCAGGACATTCTTGAAAAGGAGGGGACCCAAACATCAGTCATTTCAAAACTGAAGGATACCTTCAAAAAAAGTATGTTCATTGTCCATATTTTACAGACTTCTGGTTGGTAGCTAATGCCTCTACTCTTTGCTCTGCTCTATGGCTCAAACACAAAATATATTACACATTCAGGATTGTTCACTATGGGACCTTCCACATTAGGAATATATTGCTGCTCAGACCTCATGTTTTAAAATTAAAATCTCCCATGTCTCAGCTCCTACTACAGGTCCCAAGGAGGAAGCCCAATTTAATGCCACAGCCAACCAACCTGCTCACATTTCTTAAGTAAACTCATATATAACCCAAACAGAATTACCACTTAATAACAAACTCCCATTCTGATAGCCCTTTTCAAACCTGGAGCCCAGATTGAGAGGGATAACACAGTGGGGCCCATAAAAAATGAGGACCCTAAACTTCCCTTTCCACCTCCCAGCCCCTGCAAACAAGCTATTCTATATGCCAAAAGAAATCTATCTGCCAAAGTCTACTGTCCTTCCTCAATATGATGGATTTAAAGGTTGACTCACTGGAGGTGTCTGTTTCTTGGTGCCTTCTTTTAAACTACATCACGGTCTTTGGTATAACAGACATGTGTTTAGTATTTTCAGTTGTATAACACAGACTTAACACTCCCTATAACAGTGTGGATCTTTTAACGAGGAATGGAAGATCTTGAATTAATTCCTAACACCAACATTCTTAAATAGGATGCCAGCTCCATTCTATTATGGTGATTTGAATGGGGAATTGCTACAATATGCAGGATGGAATGCCCATGCCTCTCATAATAATAAGAAATAAGAACTTACTCAACAACTCCTGAAATCAAAGGAATACTGATTTTAGTCATTCTTGTGGTAATTTTCCTAGTGTAAAACTCTGCCTTGCGGTCTTAGGGCTACTCACAGACTCATAAAGGATCTGTAAAACTGCTGTATACTCACTACTCTCTGTTACAGGTCTTTTCCTGGAGAACCATCCTCCTTTGTCCCCACCTCAGGAATTCTTCACTTGTGTGAGTAATAAGCTTTTCTTTGGCTATACCAAAGAACTATGGTCATGACCTTCAGTAGGAGAAACTAACCTTGGGAGGAGCTACCCCTTGACATGGTAAAGTTGCTAGAAAAGCCATATAGAAGGTAAGAAATGATTATCTTATTGCATTTTTTCCCTAGTGACTAACGATGTTAAACATTTTTTTTCAAATGCTTATGAGCCATCTATCTATATCTATATATATATATTTTTTTTTGGTAAAATGTCTATTAACATTTATGCTCATTTTTAAATTGTGTTGTGTTCTTCTTGTTATTGAGCTAGTTGCAAAAGTTCTTTATATATTCTGTATAAAACTATTTTACTGCTATATAATTTTCAAATATTTTCTCCTAGTCTATGGTTTTCCTGTTTATTTTTTTAAATATTTTTATTGATTTCAGAAAGGAAGAAAGAGGGAGAGAAATAAACATCATTGATGAGAGAGAATCAATGATTGGCTGCCTCCTGCATGCCCACATTGGGGATCGAGCCTGCAACCTGGACATGTGCCCTGACCAGGAATCAAACTGTGACCTCCTGGTTCACAGGTCAATGCTCAACCACTGAGCCAGGCTGGCCAGGCTTCTTTTTATATTCTTAATGATGTATGCAGAAGTATAGAAATTTTAAAGTTTGATAAAATGTAACTTATCATTTTTTCCTATATTGATTATACTTTTAGTGTTGTTTCTTTACCTAATCCAAAGCCATAAAAATTTCTGTTTTCTTCTAGAGGGTTTATGGAATATTGTGGTTTAAAAATTGTATATTAGAGAGTTGCTTCTAATGTTTTTACAATAACCAACAAGGTGATGGAAATTATTTTACAATCATCTTAAAAGCACAGGTTATGCCTATAAAATTACCTTTAGAAATCATTATGCCCATGGGAATGAATGTTCTCAATGATTGATTACCTATAGCATGTACAAAGTATTCTTAGTACTTCATGAAACAAAATTAAGTTTTTGAAATATGAAAGTATAGACAATATATATTTAACTTCTTAAGTGTGTATACATAAAGATACTACAGCAATAACCATCTTCTTAATAGCAAAAGAAGCTATAATATAAGACATCAGGACACAAGAACATTTTCCTGGTTGAAAATATACCCAGCGGCTCTCTAAAGAGCTTCTTTTTTTCTCCCATCAAATGAGAGGTTGTAGAACATTTGAACTCTGAAACCACAGAGCAGCTAAGAGACTAGTGGCTCTAAAAAGAATCACTGTCCTTGGCAGATGAGGAGGTATATTTATTTCCTTTTCTTCTCTTCATATCCTTTCCACTGTGCCAGAGCCTCTTTTCTCACTCCTTCCTATAAGCACTTAATCTCTCAAAATATTTGTGCTTCTCTGTAACTCCCCCCCAAAAATAATTCCTCCTACCAGGCAGACGGGCTTTTCTTTGCTGTTTCAAATTCATCCCAATGCCTGTTGGCTCAAGGAAACCATCTACCAAGGCACAGTGAATTAATGCACAAGGCCAGACAACGTTAAGGCAACCCTGATTTATCTTTCAATGGGCCCACCTTCACTTTGGCAAACGGGTAGAAACAATGTTGTCTGCTGAATGTTTCCTTTCAAGTAATAAAAAGCAGCATCCAGCCTCTTTGTGAAGAGACGCCCTGTCAAGGAAGTAGTGGAGTCGCATTGGAATAATAGAAAATAAAATTCCACCTCTAACAACCTCCAGAGTAAGTGGGGCCAATCAGACACCATTTCTTCATGAACTCCAATCTCTTCATGAACCCATCTACCCCACAAAGCAAAGGAAAGAGCAGAGCATGCCCTCCTGTCTGGCAAGCTCACCCTGGCTTTCCTGTCCATGTGGCAATGTTCCCAAAGAAGCCCAGAGTGACTGCGGCCGTATTCAGAAGTCCTCTCTCTGGTCAGCTGGCCTAGACCATTGTGCCAGACGGCTCTTACCACAGCAGAGCAGCTGAAGGTGTGCATAAGTGACCAAGGACAAAGAGGTGGAAATGACAAGCTGGGAAGCCCCAGGGAAACCCATTTCCAAACAGGGAATATGGGTAGACAGGCAACTGATACTGGAGCAGAAGTGGAGGAAGCTCCCTCTTACACCTTGAAAGAGAAGGGCTGCAATCAGGCACCGGTTAGGAAGACTGCAAGACTTAAAGCCTCATTTCAAATTACTTCAGAAACCAGACTCAAGGCAGCTTTAAAGAGTACTAAATTTTTTAAAACAGAACACGGATAGTATCATAACTTCTAAAAGCAATGAAGATGCAAAAGTGAATGACAGCCTAGCCAGCATGGCTCAGTGGTGGAGTGTCGACCTATGCCCAGGATATGGGCTTGATCCCCAGTCTGAGGCAGCCCATCAATGATTGATTCTCTGTCATCATTGATGTTTCTATCTTTCTCGCCCTCTCCTTTTCCCTCTGAAATCAATCATATATATATATATATATACACACACACACACACATATATGTATGTATAGTGAATGACAGCATTCTCAAAAGTAAAATTCAATTCAATAGCCTTCAGCAATTTGGAGGGTGGGGATAGAAGAAAAAGATAAGGTGTGAAAGTCAGCTATTCCAGGGTTCTGTTGAGCTGTATGGCTGTTTTTTCAAGCCTGGTTCACACTTAATTTGAATTTTCTGTAGTTCATAGTTATGATCCCAGTGTGAACATAGACAACAGAAAAACGTCGCATAAAACATTATTACAACTTTCATTATAAGACAGTAGAGAGTCAATAGTGCATGATTCTCTCTCTTCCATACTCCAATCTTAGGAGAGTACACAAGTCTACACAAAATGACAACTTTATACAGTTGCTTCAGAAATTTGTCTGGTTTGGGGAAGAAATACTGCTAACAAGAGGGCATGTGGACCGCATGGAGTAATTGCCAACAGCTGATGTCAGATTTTACCTCTGAAACAGAGCAGGACCAGGGAGAAAAAAATGGAGACTTTGATCTTCCTCCCACTGCCCAGCCAGAGAATCAGCTGGCTGCTCCCACACAAGAAGGATCTACTTCCTGTGGCTGACTAGATGCCCCAGGCTCATTCACTGCTTCTGTCTTCAGGCTCTTGAGATTATACCTCTGTTATATTATAAAGCAATACCAAAGGAATGGAAGGAAATCAGCCTTCACACCTCTGGGCATGAAGGGTGTGGCAGATTTCAGGTGACACTGTTCATGCATTATTCCTGGCAGCAGCAGGAGTCCAGGTTGAGAAGGATCACTCATGAATATATGCACTTTATGACAGCCTTTGGGTTAAGACATGGGAGCAGAAGATAGCTTTGAGGTCCAGGATTTAAAAACTCAAATGATGTAGACACAGACAACAGTAAGGTGATTGCCAGAGAGGAAGAGGGTTGGGAACAGTAGAAGAGTGCAAAGGGGGAATAAATGGTGATGGAAGGAGACTTGATCTTGGGTGCTGAACACACAATACAATATATAGATGATGTATTATAGAATTTTACACCTAAAACCTATACAATTTCATTAAAATATGTCACCTCAATAAATTAAATAAATAAATTCAAATGAATAAATTTTATGTTACCTGTATTTATCACAATTTTTAAAAAACTCAAATTATTACCCTAGCCAGTTTTGCTCAATGGATAGAACATCGACCTGTGGACTAAAGGGTCCCAGGTTCAATTCCAGTCAATGGTACATGCCCAGGTGGCGGGCTCGAACCTCAGTGGGGACCATATAAGAGGCAGCCAATCAATGATTCTCTCTCATCATTGATGTTTCTCTCTCTCTCTCCCTCTTTCTTCCTCTCTGAAATTAATAAAAATATATATATTTTAAAAACACTCAAATTATTTGCTCAGCCGGCATTGCTCAGTGGTTGAGCATCTATCTATGAACGAGGAGGTCACGGTTTGACTCCTGGTCAGAGCACATGCCTGGGTTGCAGGCTCAATCCCCAGTATGGGGCATGCAGGAAGCAGCCGATCAATGATTCTCTCTCAACACTTAATATTTCTCTCTCTCCCTTTCCCTTGCTCTCTGAAATCAATAAAAATATATGTTTTTAAAAATAATAATAAATAAAATAAAATAACTCAAATTAGTAAATTTTATATTATGTGTATTTTATTGCAATATTTTTAATTCACATTTTTTAAAAAACAGAAAATTGTTTAAGGGCTCTATGGTGCAGCCTTTCCTGTGGTTTATTCTCCAAGAAGGACAACTGCTTCCTAGTAGTGACCACCAGGAGTTCTAAATCCTGTCAGAGAGCACAGGCCATTTGGGGAAATCTAAATTAAAAACAAGCCCACCCTAGTCAGTTTGGGCTCTGTGAATAGAGTGCAGGCCCTCAGACTTGCACAGAAGCTACACAGGAGCCTTGAGTCAGGCAATCAAAAGATTAAGATGACCCAACAGGGGGAAGAGATTAACTAAAGGGTCAAGTGTTTTGGTTGTAAGCTCTATCCCTGGTCCAAGTCAAGGCACATGGGGGAGGCAGCCAATCCATGTGTCTCTCTCACGTGGATAAACATCTCTCTCAGTGTCTCTCTCCCATTCCCTCTAAAAATCAACAGAAAAATATATCCTTGGGTGAGAGTTAACAACAACAACAAACAAACACAACTCCAAAAAGTCATAAAATGTATAAAAAGATTCTATAAGTTAAAGGGAGAATATTGTTAAGGTATGGAGGAAATGCTACTTTTGGAAAATGCATACTATAAGAAACAGAAGAAACCCTTGGAAAGCATTTGCTTCACATTCTCAAAAAATATGAAAAAATGTAGGTGAGATTTAAAAGATTATTAAGTGTTTTCTAAGATGCAAACTGATGTAATAAAGTATAGGCTGGAAAATTTAAAAAACTATAAAAATTAAAATGTCATAGATTTACTGCTATAGATAGGGCAAAATAGAGAGTTGACACTATGGAAAAATAATTCAGTTATATAGAGGACAAATTTGAGAAACTATTCCAGAGGGCAGAGGAAAAGGACAAATTAAATTGTAATATCTTTACACAGCCAAGTAGTATAAATTTTGCACCCCTGCTACACAAATAATCTAATCAAAACCACATATAATAATCCTATCTAATAAAAGAGTAATATGCAAATTGACTATTCCTCTGTTATACCCACCAGCCATGCCACCAGCCAATCAGAGCAAGTATGCAAATTTACCCAACCAAGATGGCTACAGCCATAGAAAAGAGCAGGAAGGAGGCTTGGGTTGCCCCTGACCATGGAGGAAGCCAAGCTTTCCATATACCCTGGCAGCACGCCTTCGCTTAAGGCAACAAAGTTTCAATGGCTATGTGAGCAGAAGGCTTGGCTTTGCTCCAGGCTACAAAGTTTCAATTGTAGAAGATAAATAAATCCCAAATCACAGGGCCTCCACTTGGGTCACTATGGGGTAGGGGGGAGGGGAGTGGAGCACATGGCAGGCCTGCAAACCACCACAGGCCCCTCGCCCAGGGCACCCCACGCCCCAAAAGAACACCCACCCTGATCCGGGACACCCTTCAGGACAAACCAGCTGGCCCTCATCTGTGCACCAGGCCTCTATCCTATCTAATAAAAGAGTAATATACAGATTGACCATCATCCAACACACAAGATGATTGCCCCAATGTGGTCAAAAGATCCTGCCCCCATGTGGACACAAGATGGCCATCACAACAAGATGGCCAGCAGGGGAGGGCAGTTGGGTGGGATCAGGCCTGCAAAGGAGGATAGTTGGGGGTGATAAAGCCTGCAGGGGAGGGCAGTTAGGGGTGACTAGGCCAGCAGAGGAGGGAAGTGGGGTGACTGGGCCTACAGGGAAGAGCAGTTGGGGGAAATCTAGGCCTGCAGGGGAGGGCAGTTAGGGGTGACCAGGCCCACAGGGGAGGGCAGTTAGGGGCAAACAGGCTGTCAAGGGAGCAATTAGGCATCAATCAGGCTGGCAGGGGAATGGTTAAGAGGTGGTCAGGCTGGCAGGCAGGAAGGCAGTTAGGGGTAAACAGGAAGGCAGGAAGGTGAGCAGTTGGGAGCCAGCAGTCCTGGATTATGAGAGGGCAGTCGGATATCCCTCAAGGGGTCCCAGATTGGAGAGGTAACAGGCTGGGATGAAGGACACCGCCCCCCCACCCACCCCCACCCCCACCCCCGCACTAATTTCATACACCGGGCCTTTAGTAGGGATATAAAATAAGTTAAAAGACAGCTTTTAAAAAACACTACAGAATGATATAAATTGAAAAATCTCAATAAAATAGATCACATTCAGGAAAAAAATATGCATTACCTATATTAGCTCAAGAAGTATTCCAAGCAGAAAAGAAATATGCCAAAAGATGCTGAAAAATTCATCAAAGGATTACCTCAAAAAAAGGCCTAGAACCAGATAATATAATTAGCACATTCTTTCAAACTTTCCCTAAGGGGCAACCTCAGAGAGTATAACAAACAGTACCAGGACTTAGAAAAAGATGGAATGCTCCCAGTTCACTGGAAAGCAAGGCTGCCTGTAGTACACAATCCTGCATAAAATCAAAGTATAGAAAGACATTTTTCTCAAAGCTTTGTTACTCCAGGATTTCTTAGTGCCTCTAATCTGCTGTGAAATTCCAAAAGGACGGTTGTGGGAGGTGGTGTGGTTCCAGCACTTTAAGATTTCTTTCAGGCTCCCCCCGACGCTTCTCATGACCATGCAGAAGCTACACAGGAGCCTTGAGTCAGGCAATCAAAAGATTAAGATGACCCAAGAGGGGGAAGAGATTAAAGAACTTATACCATATGCATGTATGCATAACCCATGGACACAGACAATAGTGTGAAGGCCTAGTGGAAGGGATGAAAGTGGGGGGGAAGAGGGTCAATAGGGAAAAGGGGGGACATCTGTAATACTTTCAACAATAAAGACAAATTTTAAAAAGAACTGCTAGAATAGTAAATGGTAAAACACACAGACTCATTAATAAGGGAATTAGGTCTTTTGGGAGAATTCATTTCCAAAAGAATGCTAAAGCAAGCTATAAAATGCAAGTAAAATTGTGTTTGACATAAATAGTGTATATTGTCTATGACATCATAATTTTTCTTTTGAGAGAACTGACAAGAATCTCTGTTCTTAAAAATGAACACAAACATAGAAGAAAGAACACCGGTGACAGTGAATGTATTCTATCTACCTCTCATTCACTATATTTGACTGTCCTATCAATGAGTTCCTTATTACACAGACACCGAAATTATCCATAGAAGTAAAAAATATATATAAAACAAGAAACTGCTGCTACTAGTAATGTCAGAGGAAAGACTACTTGCTATATCAAAATATCAGTATATATACTAATGATTATTATATATCATGTTTGGTTCCTTAGATATGTTTATCTTTAAATATTCTTATCCCACAGGTCATGACCAAAACTACTTAGCCTTATTTTTATTCTCTTTTAAAAATATTTCTTTCCAAAAAAGGATATACAGAAGACTAATAGAGGAAAAGAAAATCACAAAAGATAAATATAGGAAAAGAAAAATATATTGCAATATGTAAAATTGCAATAATAAAACAATGCTGAGGCACAAAATACATTCTGCTGGTGAGAATGTAATTTGGTTCAGCTCTTCTAGGAAGCAACTGGCCATATGTATTTAGAACTTAAAGTATACTTATTCTTGGACCTACCAATCCAACTTCTATCAGTCCATCCTAGATAATTAATTTTTAATATTAAAATTTACATACTTCAATGCACTTAATACAATTACTAATAGTAAACAACGCAAAGCAAAACAGGAAATGATCTAAATGTCTAAAACTGGAAACAACTCAATGGATTATGGCACATTCATATGATGAGTTAAGCAACAATTAGAAACAATGCTTTGGGGAAAATTTAATAATATAAATGTGTTTAGGAAAAAAAGAAAGAACACAAAATACAAAGTACAATATTAAATATATTTTAAAATATGTTTATGTAGGAAAAACTACTAGAAGAATACAGCCCAAAACCTTAATATGATCTGTGGATGGTGGGACTCTGAGTGAATATAATTTTTATCTATTTGCAACATCTAACTTTTTGTACCAAGCATGAATTACTTTTATAATCAGAAAAAATGATTAAAAACAAACAATCATTGTACATGTATAAAATACTCATGTAAGTAAAAGAGAACAACTTTAAGTCTCCATTTACTAAGGACAAAAACGTTCTCAACATCGTACACAGAATTCCATCCTCCCAAGTGTGCCTCTTACACCGGTGCAGATTAAAGCATAAAGACAGAAAGCAATCCAACCAAATCCCTCAATAAGGACAAGCTGAGCTGCTTCTCCCAAGGGGGTGCAAAGCACCATGATCAAGAGGGGAATTCAGCTCCCATTTTTTAAAGTGCAGCTGTTTTTGGATACCCCTAGAACCAAGAAATAGGCTTTACAGACGAGATTGAGGGAGTGGGGCGTTACACACACACACACACACACACACACTCAATCATGCCATCCCAGCTAAATAACTCAAAGCAAGTCCTGCAGGTGCAGCCACACCCATCCCCGCGGGCACCGGGAGTACCTGTTTGTTGTGGCGCGAGGCAGCGGGGTCCCCGGGCTCCTGAGCGTCCTCAGTGCTACAGGGGTGCCATGGGTGGCCTCTCCACTTTCCTCCACCAAGAACCTGCAAAGCCAGGGGGGAGGGGGGACAACTAAGTTGTTACACCTCGCGGAGGGCAGTGGTTGGCAGACCCGCTGCCCTGCCGGGACGTCCCTGCGCGCCCTGGCTCCCAGATCGTCCCTCGAATCCCGGCGTCTGCACAGACTCCGGGCGGGACCGTGGGAAAGCACGCGCTGGGGTGGAGAGCCCAGGACACGATGCCGAGCCCGACGGCAGGTCCCGCCCTGCAGCTCCCCCGCCCCGAGCGCCGCACGCTTGGGCCCTCACCACGCAGGCCGGTCCCTCTCGGCCCACAGGGTTCAAGTGTCGCCCCTCCGGTCCCCCCGACTCATCCAGCCCTGAGACCTGGACTTCCTCAGCACACCCCACGCTCAGGCCGCTGCCGCCCTTCGGCTCATCTTCGCAGCCGCCAAAAGTCTGCGCGCCCCAGTCAAGCGGATCGGCGACCGGGGCCCCGGGAGCGCAGAGCGGGGTGCGCGGCGGGGTGTACGGAACCCGCGGCCACCAGAGCGCGGCGGGTGGGTTACCTGCGGCCAGCGGGTGCGGTGGTCGAGCCCCAGAGCAGGCGCAGCAGCAGGAGGCTGCCGAGCAGGGCGAACAGCGCGCTCCCCGGCCGCATCCTGAGCCACAGGCGCGGCAGCCGCCACCGCTGCCCCAGCGACGCGCAGCCCCGGCGGCCCCGACTCGTGGCTCTGGCCGCGGCCGCCGCAGCCACTGCAGCCACGCACACCTCCAGCGTTGACAGGCGCGGGAGCGGAGACCACAGCACTCAGCGAGGTCCGCGCTCGCGGGCAGCCCGGCCCAGGCTGCACAGTCGCTGGGAGCCCGGAAAGACGCCGCGTCCCGCTCTCCCACTTCTCCCACTGCCCGGCTCCTCGCGCTCGAGCTCGGGAGGCGGTGACGCTTCGCCGAACTCGCTTCCTCTCCTGCCGGAGGCGCTCCGAGCCGCTGCGGGTTCTGGGCTCTGGTCGCCGCCGCCGCCGCCGCCTCGCGGGGTCACCTGAAGGTTGGGGCGCGGGAGCTCCACTCAGTGCAGATTGGGCTACAACTTTTCTGCGCCTTCACCTGCTCCTCGAAACCTACACGGCTCACCTATGAGCATTACAACTCTGTCGGTGCCCCGGTGATTGACAGCCAGGACTTAGAGGAGCGGGAGAGGACGGGGAGAAGGGCTCACTTTGAAAACTTTGAGAATTGTGTAGTCGCTCTGCCGGATCGGATCGTCCCACGCATGAAGGCTGCCAGGAACTTGGCAGTCATTGGATAGATTCTGGCGCCCTATAGAAGAAGTAACCTCTTCCGGCTTAAATGCAGAATCCCTATTTCTAGGGCCAGGCAATCTTTAGGGGTCTGCAAACTTCTACCCCTGGGCCAAATTCGGTCCCTGCCTGTTTTTGTAGTTTTATTGGAACACCTCCCTATCCGTTCCTTTGTATTATCAAGGGTTGCCTGTGTCTGATTATCTATGGCTGCTTTTATGACGCAAGTGCCAAGGAGAATAGTGGTGACAAAGATCATATGGCCCACAGAGCTAAAAAGTATTTACTAGCTGTCCCTTCTCAGGAAAAGTTGGTAGATTCCTGATCTAAATCGTATTGGTCTAGATTCTGTTGGTTAGCACCTCATCTGTTAGTGATCTACTTATTGCAAGAGAGTAGTACGATGACAGTGATGCAGCCTGGCTCCCCAATTACTTATTTGGGAGTGGGCGTTCCCTCTTTCATTCCTAAGCCATCTTTCTACACGTGTATCCCCCAAGCTCCCATTGTGCCACCCCCCCAAGTTTTGCCCCTGACTCTGGATGCTTGAGGAACATCAGTAATCCATAAACTCCATAATGTTTACATGGGGACTCATTAGACTATTCAGTCTACCTTTGTCTAAATTTGAGATTTTTCTAGAAACAAGCTTTGGACTCTGTCATCTTGTGAGTATCTTGATAAAGGTCCTTTGAAAGGCTTTAGTGAGTAACTTTCCCAAGCAACAAAAATATTCATATTTCAACTGGAGTCTCTTAGGGGCTTAAGGTCTTAACCTGGAAGAGCAATGTAAGTCTTTTGGAGAGCAAGTAGGCCAGAGAGGTCAATAAAGTTGCCCCCAACAAGTTCGTCACTGAAAAAATAACATCAAGAAGAGAAAAGAATGGCTGCCTAGTTTCTTTTTACTAACTCTGCATTTGTTCTAGTTAAAAATATTTAGTTGAAAACATACCAGAACTTTGTACATAGTAACTGATCAAGAAATGTTTGGTCAAACCGAAACTGGTTTGGCTCAGTGGATAGAGCGCCGATCTGCGGACTGAAAGGTCCCAGGTTCAATTCCGGTCAAGGGCACGTACTTTGGTTTCGGGCACATCCCCAGTAGGGGGCGTGCAAGAAGCAACTGATTGATGTCTCTCTCTCTCATCGATGTTTCTAACTCTCTATCCCTCTCTCTTCCTTTCTGTAAAAAAATCAATAAAATATATTTTTTAAAAAAGAAATGTTTGGTCAACTAATAAAACACCTCAGAACTAAAAACAACAACAACAAAAAACACCTATTCTCAAAGAGAAAGAAACAAAAAAACTGGAAATAAATGTGACTAGAAATATTATTTTCTTTTATAGCTCACCATTGCTACTAAAATATATACTAATCAATGAAGAAAAATGCCACTTTTATGTAAGACTTACATTTTTAAGGGTCCAACTGCTTAACTGAGTCTAGTATAATAATGTAATCCTATCTTCAGTGGATATGTACATGTCTGAAAGTACGTATTCTGTTAGCTAAGTAGGATATGGCACAGCTATCTTGAAAATGAAAAGTCTGGATTTGGAAGATAGTCCGAATGAAAAAGTTGTTTAGATTTGGAAGATAATCTCAATTTTATTTCTCTTAGGGGAGAAAAGAATGGTGCAGAAAACTCACACTGAAGACTGTTTGCAGAAAAAGAAAAGGGCATTACTGTATCAGCCAGGAAGCTGCAAGTTTACCTAATTTACTGAAGTTTAATATTTCAGCACAGCTGGGCTCAAGGCAAGAGCAGAAAAGCCAGTCTTGCACTGAGGTCCCTAAACACCCTCGCTGAAAATGAAGTAACTTTTTTCAAGCCAATGGCTATCAGCAGGGGACTTATAAAAGCCCATTTTAATTGGAAAACAAAGTATAAATTTGCAATGAGAATTCTGAACTGGGTGCTAAAATTTGACAGTAAGAAACTTTACCACAGGCTTTGTAATTGAAGACTTGGATTGGTAAAATATGAATTATCTTGCTTATACTTGAGAGTTAAAAGAACTTGACAAAAACACAATTTCTAAATGTTTTCAGCCATTAAACTAATACTGGAAAACTGTACATTTGGTAACTTAACATTTGCAGGTTTGACCAAGAGCACAAAGATCTATGCCATGTAGCAATTTGAGATTCTACTATGGCTTAGAATGACCCAGAAACTCAGGCTGATATGCAGAAGCCCAAGTTGGTGCATGAACCTATCTTGCTTATCCACTCTCCCCATAATTGGCTTCTCATTTTTCCTGTGTTATTATTCATTCATCACCAAGAGTGCTCTCACTTTCACAAAATAAATTTTTCAAAAATGATTGTGAGGTTTTGACATACAAAATGTATAAATGATTAAAAATCATGCAGGAAGGTGGGTTTCTTATTTTTGGTTCTAAACATTTCCATATGTATGATTTGGGTATTCATGAAAGAGATCAAGTGTCTATTATATCCACTCTACGTAGTGGGAACTCTTAGTATAAGGAAAGGAATGAGTGCTATGAGAAACAAAGAAAATTGATCCACCAAAGAATCTTTTCCTTTATTTGGTTGACATTTTAACTTCCATGTCTAGAAAGAATGGTTTCTGATGTTTTCAGCTTGTTTAATTGATATTAGTAATATTAGAGATTTGTGAAGACTGCAGCATTTATAAATATTAATTATTTCCCAGGGGAGAAAATTCATAAGGATAGTATAACCAAGACTACATATTTTTAATAAAAACATATAGGATATAAATAAAAGTATAAATAACTTCAAGGAATCAATAATCTTCTATGGAGGGTATGTTTTCAAATACGTTTTATTCAAATTAGATTTTGCTCATTACTAATTGAATATGAAAATGGAATCAATTTCGTGTATAAAGTAGTCTTAAGTTTAAAGATAGAATACCTAGGATGACATATTAATTATATGTAGGCTTTATGCAAAAAGAAACCAGATTTTAGTACAACTAAAATTACAAAACAAAAAAAATAAGAATTATTATTCACATATTAAAATTTATTTTTAATGTATAAAACATTCAAACTTTTTAAACACCTCTTCCTGTCCACTTAAAATATTAAACAGGATAAAAACAGAAGTGGAAACAATTTATCCTGAAACTATAAAATGGCCACAATTCCAATCCACAAACTGTAAGAATGCCAGCTAAAGATGAACCAATTGGAGAAGAATGCCAAGTTCAAGACACATCTCCTATTTGTGACTTAGATTTACAGAGGGAAAAATGAAAGTTTTTGAAAACCTTGCTAATACTCAATTTGGAAGAACAAAGATTGGAAGCAGGTCACCACAAAAATGAGTAACAATCAGTATGTATGGCCAGGGCCTTGGAATTAAAGGAGAGATATTGACCAATATTTCTGTTTTCAGTAAATTCAGCTTTCTAGCCAGAAGATGACTTAGAGACAGTACTAATCTTGAAGAGAAATGCTACAAAAGAATTTTGTAGCTACTGCTTAAAGTCAATTTACCAAAGAGAAATGAGCAGCTAGTTTACATATTTCATAACTAAAAGGCCCTTGAGCCATTGGTTTTTATACTGAATTGGCCTCTCCCAGCATCTCCTGCCTAATCCCAGGTTTTGCAAGACTGGTAGAACTCTAATTGTTTCAACAGATTGGAGGTTGGGGATTGTGTGTCTGGAGGTAATGTACCCAAACCTGCCATATTTCTTTCCTTAGTTTTCTTCCCCACCCCTTCATTTCATACACCCTAAAGTATTAGCAGATAAATAACCAAACCAAACAAAACAAAAAATAGCCAATAGCAAACCCTTAACACAAAACTAAGTTTCAACAAGTGGGCAAATAAAAAGGAAGGACTGTTAAAGATTTTCCATTCACAACATTTCTTGCAAGTAGCAGAAAAAAACAAGTATGACTTATTTCAAAGATGAATAAGCAGGAAAAAAAATCTATAAAATATAAGACAAAAGAAAAGAAATATAACCAATAAAAAGGCAATGAAGAATATATATTGGATATAGTAGAACAAGACTTACTCAAGGAAATAGTAGAAAATGTAAGCAAGAATCACTTCCTACTCCCCAAGAACTGAAATATAATATAAACATATGAATGGTAGAAAACCCAGTGGAGAAACAAGAATTGTAAGAAGTAGCAAAGCAAAAGGATGAATTGAGCTGACAACAGTAAAAAACAAGACAAAGCAAACAAACAAAATCATTACAGAATTTGGAACTACCTAATAAGCCTGGAGATCAGAATTTAGATAGCAAACATTTAAATCAGTGTCATAAAGGTTATGCTGATGAAAATTGAAAAAAAAAACACAAAGGAACGGGACAAAGAAAATACATTGTTAGAAAAACAATTATATGTACCAAGGACAGATAATAGATATATATCATGTAGGTATTAGATGCTCTTTTTAAAAGCATAAAAATGAAACATTTAAAACATTTAAGGATATAACAGGAAAATCTTCCCTGAAATGAAGAAATATGTGAACCTGTGGGTTTTTGTATTTCATTGTTTGAACTCATTAAGTGAACTCATGGTGATCCAGAGAAATTTAATAAACAACAGCTAACTTCATGATTAATTTTCTTGCAGAGATCATCCAAAAACAAAGACTCCTGAAAGCATCCAGACAGAAGAAACAGGTAAAAATTAACATTGCTTCTGAATACCTTAGCAACATTAGACTAAAAGTAAAACTATATATTTACAGAGTTTTAAGCAGAAAAGATGTGACCCCAAAATATACCCAACTAAGATAGTTTTTGTTAATAAAAGCAAACATTTTGCATATAAAATTTTCAAATATCCAATAACTTAGAATATGAGTTATTGTGCATGTCCTAACAAAATACCTTGAACCATAATGCAGTCATAAAACATGAATCAAAATAAAGAATTCACAATGAAGAAACCTTGACCATAAAGAGGTCAGATGAGAAATAAATCATTTTAAAAACAGAATTGAGTCTAAATAATAAAATTCCACAATGTGTTTAATTTTCTTTTAAAATTGCTACATAAATATAAAATAATATGTTGATGCAACAAATCTGGAAAGGAAAATTCTACTTCATAGTAAAAGTGGAAAATATGAAATAACATGAAGCATGCAATAAATGTACATTGTTTTTCTGCCTTTGAATAAATCCTATTTAATAAAAATCCAGCAACCAAAATAGCAGAATGATCAGAGATCAGAAATACCATGACCCCTCATCCCAGCTGGCCATCTCCAGTGAGCAGTTAGAGACAATCAGGCAGGCAGGCAAGCAGTTAGGGGTGAAAAGGCAGGCAGAGTGCTTAGGGGCAATCAGGCAGGCAGAGTGGTTAGGGGCAATTGAGCAGGCAGGAAGAGGCAGTTAGGGGCAATAAAGCAGGCAGGGAAGTGGTTAGGTGTGGTCAGGCAGATAAGCAGAGGCAGTTAAGGGTGATTAGGCAGGCAGGAGAGCAGTTAGGGGATAGCAATCCTGGATTGCAAGAAGGATGTCCGACTGCTGGTTTAGGCCCAGTCCACAAGGGTCCCAAATTTTGAAAGAGTGCAGGCTGGGCTGAAGGAATCCCCTCCACCTTGCACAAATTTCATGCACCAGGCCACTAATATATATGTGTGTGTGTGTGTGTGTGTGTGTGTGTGTGTGTGTATGTGTAATTAATTCATAAAAGGTTGTTAGTAAAAAAAGCAGTAATTGTTTTACAAAAATAAAAACAAAAAATATAATTATATTTAAAAGAACATGAGCGAAGAAAAAAGTTAGACTTTTTAGTTAAAAACAGAAAGAATACCTATTCAAGAAATACTAGTACATGGATCTGTTACAAACACTTAAAATGTTTTATAAAATATAATAATAATAAAGGAATTCATAGATGAGCTCTCAATAAAGAAAGGAAAAGCCTCAGGTACCCCATTATTGTCCAGGAAAGAAATGGAAAAAAAGAGCAGCAAGTGTGTGCTCTGATGCAGCAGTCACCTGCAATACATTATCATCCTCGTTACCTAGAAGTTTGCTTTCAGCATCAACACAGAAAATGAAAGAGAAGGACTGAACTCCCAGTGAGACAGAGCTAGAATTAAAATTCCTGTATAAAACTTCTTTTAATTGTTAAAAACAAAATGTAAGAACTAAAAATACAAAAATCCACACACCTGCACAATGACAATCACTTAACTCTGCCTGAGCTCAAATTTTACTTTAAAAATTTGCTTCCTTTGGCTTTGAGGCCCAATGTTATCTTGCCTAAAAAGTCCTGAAATTAACATAGAGCTTGGTCCTTGGCTAATGATACCCTGAGGTGCATGGCAAAAAAGAATGATAAGTATTCTGGTTCCATAAAAATCTCAAAGAAAAGAAATCTGAATAAAAATGGCCATAAAATTTAAAAATTATAAAAGACTTAAGGAATTCATCATGAATATGTCTCAGTAGATACAATTAATGGAAGGATTATTAACCAATAATGAAGAAAACATGAAATAAATTAAAAATTATTAACTGGTTAAATCAACGCACTAGGAAAATAAGTATGACAAAAGAAGCAGATATGTTCTGGAGAACCAATAGAACTATGAGGGAGCGGGGGCAGGGTGGGGGGATAGCCATTGTTGTAAAAATAAGCAATGGATGGGATAAGTGATATTGGTAAAAGAGAATCAATAATGTGGAAAAGAAATCTGAGAAAATCATATTAAAGATAGACAAAGAAAGTGTGAGAAAGAGGCTAAAAGACTTGTAAAAAGGTGGCTTAAAACAATAACATTTTATTATATCTAAAGATTTTGTGGGTCAGGAATTCAGAGAGTACTCAGCTGGATAATACTGATGTTTCACTTGGAGTCAAATCTGGAAGGTTCAACGTGGATTTACTCACATGTCTTTACCCTTTGATGGGAATAATTGAAAGAAAAGTTTAACTAAGACAGTTAACCAATGCACCAACACATGAAATCTGCAGCATAGTGATTTCAGGGTAGCCAGACTTCTTACTTAGAGGTTCCCAATTCCCATTAAAAATACCCCAAGAGCCCTGGGCAGAAATACAAGCTCTTAGAGTTAAAGTTCAGAAAGGTCCTGTCTTATTCAGGATGCCAGTACTTAACCTTTATACATACATTGTAAAGTCAAATATGAACTTTTAAATGTTAAGACAACCACTACAATATATGGGGTGATGGATCTGTTAATTTACCAATGGTAGGAATTCTTTCACACTGTATATGTACATCAAATCATCACATTGTATGCTTTAAATATATTACAATTTTCATTGAGGTTATCAATGAAGATGAAAAAAGACATCCACTATAAAGTAAAAACATGATAACTTTTAAGCTAGTGGAGGAGAAAATAGATCTTAAAAACCAACCCATTCACTAGAAGACAGAAGAGGGAAAAGTAAATACAAGTCAAAAATAAAGAATAAAATAAGATGGTATAAATAAATTCAAATACAGTAGTTTTCATAGTGAATATAAATAAACAAAACTTACCAGTTAAAAGACAGAAACTCACAGATCAGATTTAAAAAATAGACAAAATAGCTCTAGCCGGTTTGACTCAATGGATAAAGCATGGGCCTACGGACTGGCAGGTTCCAGGTTTGATTTTGGTCAAGAGCACATGCCCGGTGTAGGCTCAATCCCCAGGAGGGATCATGCAAGAGGCAGCTGATCAATGATTCTCTCTTATCATCATTGATGTTTCTTTCTCTCTCACCCTCTCCCTTCCTCTCTGAAATCAATAAAAATAAATTTAAAATAATAATAATAATATAAAAAATAAACACAATGACACAGAAAAGATGAAAATAACAAAATGTACAATTATAGACAAAGTAAATACTAACCAAAAAAATGCTAAAACAATATCAGACAAAACAGGCATGGAGGTGGAAACCAGTATTAGAAATAAAGAAGGTCATTCATAATAATAAAAAGTACAACTTGCTAGGTAGAGATAAAAATCCTGAATCCAGTCCTGGCCAGTTTGCTTAGTGGTTAGAGCATCAGCCCATGGACTGAAGTCTTGCAGGTTTGATCCCTGATCTAGGTTGGGGCACATGCAGGAGGCAACCAGTCAATGTGACACATCTCTCTCTCTCTTTTTCTCTTCCTCCCTTCCTTCTTCCCTCCCTCTCTCCCTTCTTCTATCTCTCTCTAAAGATCAATTAGAAAAATATCCTTTGGGTGAGGATTAAAAAGAAATCCTAGATCTATATGGAACAACCAACAACATAATCTCAAGTTATACAAAACAAATTTGATAGATTCAACACTACTTTCTCTCAGATACCAAAAAAAAAAAATTAGAAAACATAAATTGAACAACACAATTCAAAAAAGACATTTTACTCAAGCTAATCTGGAATACCTCTTAAAACTGATCATATTCTACTCCACAAAGCAAGCCCCCAAAATCCTGCAAAGTGGAAATTATAGAGATTATATTTTCTAATCAGAAAGCAGAAAAATTAGAAACAAAAAGATTCATAAAACTGTTCCTATACCTAAACACATTTTTAAATAATCCATAGGTCAAATAGATCATCTACATTCAATTTAGAAACTATTTTGACAAAACCAATAATGAAAAGACAACATAACAAATTGTGGGCTATAATGAAAGCAGGAAATTTTATAGTCTTAAAAGTAGATATGAAAAATAAAAAAATAAAAATCAATGAATGAAACATCCTCCTTGAGATCCTGGGAAAATAGAGCAGAGTAAACCTAAGACTATGAAATATACAAATAATGACATTGTAAAGGTAAGAAAATTGGGAGATCAATTCAACACCCTATTATCCAAATAATAGGCTATCTTAGCCCAGATCCTCTAAAAGCAAAACTGAGATAGGGGCTTTTGTGCAGGTAGTTTAAAAATAAATCCAGGAGTGCAGGAGTACTAAACTAGGAAAAGTAAAGCAGAGGAGAGAAAGCCAGTGCAAAATTGCATCATTAAATTGGACACTCCTGTGGATGTTGGGCTTCCTCATGCCAGGGACTCTCTGATGCACCTCACAGAAAGTGGCTCAGTATTGTCTGCCTCAAGGAAGGCTGGCATTTCTCCATCAGTACACTTTCAGGTTGCACAAGAATGAGTGGCAGGCATCCTGCGGTGGTACAATGACCCAACATCAGACTTCACTTCACAGGACAGTGCTCCTTATGAATAAATTCTTCCTTCTTCAGTTGTATATTCTGCCCTGTCTGCTCCAGCACCTCCGTGGCCCACCCCCAGATGTGTTCCTTGGCTCCTGTCAATAGGTACTACAATTTGTTTGATGTGCATGCTTTCTTCCTGGAGTACAGGCTGTATTTTCTTGCTTAAGCCATGCTGTGACTTGGCCCTCATTCTTCGTCTGGAAGCAAGGAGGAAGATGGGGTAGAAGGTGAGGAAAAACATCATAATGAAAAGCATCTACCTCCTTTGAGGTCTTAGCTTGAATCTATGCAAGGTAAAGATTCTCTCTATTTTCAAGGGAATGGGGGCTTCTTCTGCCAGACCAGAGATTTTTAGAGAAACCTGGGGCTTATCAAGATTCTCAGGCTTATCTAATCAATGTCCCCCCAACAGGTCTTTTCTATCACAACCTTGACATTTGCATAGACCTATTAAGGCTGTAAACTCCATCTTTTTTGTTGCTCTGCCACCTATATAATTCAACCCTGGCCAAAATGGTCTGCAACGGCAAATGATATTTCCTTAAGTACTACTATAGAGGGCCTCTAGTTTTCAAAGCCTGCTTTGAGTTGATAGCTGAACTAAGCCTATCAATTTCTTTAATGTAAAGCTTCTAAAGCATTTATTAAAACCAGCAAATCTGTGATCATTTTTCCTTACTACTGCCCCGTCCTATTCAAAGGAGTGGCCTCTTAACTGAACACTCCATCTTCACCTACCCTTTGCCCTGATCCACTGCAGAGAAAGATCAGTAATTGTGATGTCCAGAGTTCTCACCATCTACCCACCACCAGCAATGGGGTCCTTGCTGCTGTTTGACTGGAAAGTGATTCTGTTCTAGAACCCTGCGCTGAAGCTCTGCTTTTCAGGACCACTTTTGATACCAACTCTTGACTTGCCCACCACTTACCCACACCCAAGCAAAGCCCAAGGCAACATCTTGCAAGTAGGACCCTTAAGACGTATCCCCCAGAAGCAGGACTAAGGGATGTGGAAAGGGAAATAATCTTTGGTTGATCCAATCTATGGGAAGCTGGAGCTCTGTCCCTCTCAGCAACCCCTGCCCCATATGGAATGAACCTCCGAATTGTTCATATGAAGGCCAAGCAGGAGCAATGTGTCCCCCTCTTTCAAGGGTTGTTGCCTTCTCAGCTGCAAACTCTCTGCACATGAATGAGGACCAGGTTGGTTTCTCCAAGAAAGAGACCATCACACCATGAGAGCCAAGAAGCCCCAGGAAGAAAGCAGGTTACATCTGCACTAATGTGAAACTCTCATCAGTGAAAACAAGATTTAAAAACAGGTCATATACAAAGAGTCAGGAATTAAGTTGTCTGAAAGGGAATATACTCTAATAGGTTAGAAGGAATTCTCAATGTAAACTACTTGGGCTCATATGCAGGACTTCCCATTTACCTGCTATAGAATTTTGGGTAAGACACTTAGCCATTCTATGTCCCAAATTCCTCATATTTAAAATGGGAATAATAATAACAGTATCTGCTTTATAATGGTTTCATAAATATTAAATAAATTATTTTATATAAAGAGATTAAGACAGTGCCAGGAACATGATAAACATTATATGTCTCATTACATTCTCTAGAACAACAATGGAAGCTAGAAGATAAGGGAACAACAGCTTCAAAATTCAAAGGCAAAATTATTTTCATCTAGAATTTCATACAAAGAAAGTAAAAACTACCTAATTTTCCTTCAGCAGAATGATAAATATTTTGCCACTTACTAATTCAGCAATAAAAACACCACAAATCTCAAAAACTACATTAAAAGATCCATTAATATTGTATGATTCCAACTATATGACATTCTGGAAAAGGCAAAACTGCTGAAACAGGTTTGGCTCAGTGGATAGAGCGTCGGCCTTCGGACTGAAAGGTCCCAGGTTCGATTCCGGTCAAGGGCATGTACCTTGGTTGTGGGCACATCCCCAGTAGGGGGCATGCAGGAGGCGGCTGATCGATGTTTCTAACTCTCTACGCTCTCCCTTCCTCTCTGTAAAACATCAATAATATATATATATATATATATATATATATATATATATTTTAAAAAGGCAAAACTATGGAGATATAAAAAACAATCAGTGGTTGTCAGGGGTTAGGGAGGCAGAGGGGTGGATAGGCAAAGCACAGAGAATTTTTAGAGCCGTGAAAATATTCTGTATGATACTATAATGATTAAAACATATCATTATACAATTATCCAAACCCATAGGATATGCAACACTAGTGTATACAATGGATTTTGGATGATTATGTGTCAGTGTGGGTTCATCAATTATAACAAATTTAATACTTTGGAGTGGGATGTTGATTATGAGAAAAGCTATATATGTTTTGGGGGCAGGGTTATATGGGAGCTTTCTGTACTTTCTGATCAATTTTTCAGTGAACTTAAAATTACTCTAAAATTTTAAGTTTTTAAAAAATAAATAAAGCCTGTTTAAAAAAAAAAGGATCATTAGCATTTATTCTCATGATGGAAAGATGGTTCAACATGAGAAATCTAATTTTATTTAACACTAGAGGCTTGGTGCACAAAATTCATGCACAAGGTTGGGAGTGTCCTTCAGCCAGCCTGCTCCCTCTCTAATCTGGGACCCCTTGAGGGATGTCCACTGCCTGTTTAGGCCCAATCCTGCTGCTTCCTGCCTTCCTGATTGCCCCTAACTGCTTCTGCCTGCCAGCCTGATCACCCCCTAATCACTCCCCTGCCAGCCTGATTGATGCCTAACTGCTCCCCTGCCAGCCTGTTTGCCCCTAACTGCCCTCCCCTGTGAGCCAGGTCACCCCTAACTACCCTCCCCTGCAGGCCTGGTTCCTGCCTACTGCCCTCCCCTACTGGCCATCTTGTGGTGGCCATCTTGTGTTCACATGGGGTCAGGATCTTTTGACCACACTGAGGCAGTCATCTTGTGTGTTGGAGTGATGGTCAATCTGTATATTACTCTTTTATTAGATAGGATAGAAGCCTAGTGCATAGGTGAGGGCCAGCTGGTTTGCCCTGAAGGGTGTCCTAGATCAGGGTGGGTGTTCCCTTGCGGTATGGGGCAGCCTGGACGAGGGGCCTGTGGTGGTTTGCAGGCCAGCCATACCCCCTGGCGACCCAAGTGGAGGCCTGTAATTCAGGATTTATTTATCTTCTACAATTGAAACTTTGTAGCCTAGAGCCGAGCCAAGCCTTCTGCTTGCACAGCCATTGAAACTTTGTTGCCTTAAGCGGGGGCCTGGGCCAGCCAGGGTGTGTGGAAAGCTTGACTTCCTCTATCGCCAGAGGCAACCCAAGCCTCCTTCCTGCTCTCTCTGTGGCCATAGCCATCTTGGTTGGGTTAATTTGCATACTTGCTCTGATTGGCTGGTGGGCATGGCTGGTGGACATGGTTTATGGGTGTGGCAGAGGTATGGTCAATTTGCATATTACTCTTTTATTAGATAGGATATTACTTGATTGTTGCAGGAAAGCCATGATCATCTTAGCAAAAGAGAAGAGGCCTTTACTAAAATTTAGATACCTTTCTTACATTTTAAAAAATCCTTATAAAACAAAATTTAACAGCAGTCTTTAAATAAGTAATAGAAAAATAGTTATCTCAAATCAAAAGGTAACCTCATGCATAATTAATTATTTAATTAAAACAATTTTTATCAGGAATGAGACAAGCTCTCAATAAATATTTATTGAGTGAAATGTATCCATGATCCTGAACAGGTTCTTGACATGCCATTTTATTCTTCAGCATGCTAAAAATATTTTTAAAACTTTAAACCCAAATGGAGCCATTTAAAAATATTCAACACCTTCATAGTTTAGGAACCAGTATAATATAAGTTACCAATTGCTCTATTTTTACACTTAACATCCAAAATTAGGATTGATTGTATCATTATCTCTATAACTAGAGAAGAGAAAATTATAAAATAAGTCTGATTTTATGATTAGCAACAATTAACCTGAATGATATTATTCACTACTCATTTATATGACAAATTAATCCCTAAAGGCATGTAGATTTTGGGCTTAGTTGAATGTTTCTACCTTTATTGGCAGAAAGATTCAATTTTTGTTGCCATTGGCAAGTCAGAATCCTTTAAGCCTTGCTAGCAGTTTTCAACCTGTGGGTCTCGACCCACAAGTTGAGAACCGCTGCTGTAGAGCCTAAAACCATCAGAAAACACAGATATTTACATTATGATTCATAACAGTAGCAAAATTACAGTTATGAAGTAGCAACGAAAATAATTTTATGATTGGGGTCACCACAACATGAGAAACTGTATTAAAAGGTCACAGCATTAAAAAAGGTTGAGAACCACTGCTTTAAGGTATCTTTCTTCAAGACTTATCTCTAAAACATAATCTTACAATTCAAAATTGAAGAAAAGTATTTAGAAATATTTTGGGTTCAGGCATAAACCTTAGATCATTTTCTTCTTGCCTTTTTTCTAAAATTCTTCTCCTACACTGTGAGGAAGGGAATATATGATTCACTTCCAAACATGAGGTCAAAATGATTTTGTGGAGTGAGACTGACATTCCACTGTATATTCCTTTATTTATTAAAATTAAATATTAGGTACATGTTTTAACTATTTTCAATTAATTGCATAAAAATATCTATCTCACAATGTTGTTGTAAAAAAAACCACACCATGTAATAGATTTCCAATAATTACTAGTAAAGGGGGTTCCCTTCACCTTTGCATGCAGAGAGAAATTGCCCATCTGGAGCATCATATGAAATCTAGAGACCTTCTAAATCTAGCACCAACCCCATTCATCTATATGAGGGAGCCCATGTATGTGAGAATGTGTGCATGTGAACCTTGATAACTCGAACCGGTATCCTGTCAAGTTGAAGCTACTGTACCACTAAAACATCTTCAAGAAAAAGTTATGAATATGAAGGTGCTTAGTTTTATACTCCAGTCTTTAATAGTTTAATTTTTAATCGGTACAAAAAATTAACATTAAATGTTGAACAAACGACTTGGACTCCTTTTATATCTGAACACTGATATACAAGATGCAAGTGTTCCAACCTGAGCTAATCATTCTGAAAATGGGGGAGAAATTTCTAGTACATTTTGAATAACCCTGTATTTTTTACACATTAGGAAACAGCTGCCTTTGACAGGTTCTCTAACTCAATAACCATCACCTGCTTAAAGTCTGCCATTTATTATGCACACTTAGCTCCCATGAGCCGTTTCACCAACCCAATCTCTAAATCAATCGCATGTCTGTTCACCTGTTCATTTTTCCAAGCGGAAACTATACAAGGGGCGGAAAGCAAGGGTCTTTTGGAAAGAAAAAAAATCTATGAAACTAGAATAACTCATAAAATGTGGAAGCCACTATGACCAACAAGACACTCTGGGTTAGATAGCCATTAGAAGCAAATACATAAAATATACAGTGCCTCTAAATATATAACTTATATTGCACAACAGTATTCCAAAGTAATAGAGGCCCAGGAACCTACCAAGGATTTATATTGTTCTTCTAAATACATGTTTTATTTACCTTAAAATATATTACATATTTACTTTTTTTTTCTTTAAATTATTCAAAGTCCAATACATTTCACCATTTCTTTTCATGGGTAAAATAGATTGGTGTTTTGTTTTGTTTTTTAGATCAATAGCAACACTTTAAAAAAGCAACTCTGAGATTTCAGAGAAGTACAATTCAGTAAAATCAAACACCCACATAAGAGACTTAATTGTTACCAAAGCTAAATATGAAACAAAAAATGGATGTCCACATGGAAAATCTAAAGTAGTCATTCGGGAGTTAACAAATAGCACTAGTATGATTTGGAAATACAACAGAAATTAAATATCCATTCTTCTGTATCCTATTAGAGTAGGAGATGAAAGATTAAGAGTTTGGAGGCATTTTTGATTTAGAGTCAATGAACAGCACTGGAATTTCTATTGAAATCAAAACCATTTTGATAATTAAGAAATTCCTTGATAAATAAAATACTTCATTTCAGACCTCTTATCTTTTTGGTCATTGTCTTTTCCATTCTATTATATACAGATATGTAAATAGTGTTCTCCCCCAGAGCTAATGATAAGGAAATAATACTCTTGTTTAGTATTTCACCTGAGTCCCCATTCTTTAAGAGAATATTTTCTTATACTCTTCCATTCACCGAATTACTTAGCATAGCTCTATGCCAAACACATTAATCACTCCACCCCTCAAACTCACAGATGTCATAAAATAGAATTCCTACTCCCTTAGAGTCTACATGATGTGTCAATGATAATTTCACTTTTAAGTTAGGAGATAACCATATGTTTACCCATCTTAATTAATTTTCCCTTGGAAAATGTTCCTTTAATTATGTTTTGCACATTTGAATGTGTCCCATTTTCCACCTGTGTTCAAAAGCACTCAACTCTAATGAATTGATTATCTAAGTTAGAGAAAGGATACCTTTATATTTCATGTACTTTGATAAATGGACCTTACATATTTGACCTAGCTGACATTTTTTAACCTATTTTATCACCTCATGAGCTCTATTACGACTTTTCAATGATATTTAACATCTGATGGATATATAATTAAAATATAAACCTAATCAAATCTATATTATAACTAAATTATTGCACCAAGATGACTTGGCCTTTTCTTTGAGGTTTCTCTGAGAAAATTGAATTACTAACACTGACCCCCTCACAGTCAATCTTCATTGTTTTTCTTCCGAGGGCACTTATGTCTCTCAGAGTTTTCCTTTGAATACTACTTTGTTGGCTTCAGTTAAGTTACATTTCCAACATGCACATAAAATAAAAGTTTGAAGGATCATTTGAGCCAATATCATGTTTTAATCATTGATTTAGATGATATGAGCCAATATCAAGTTTTGTGTCTGGATTATTTGAGTAAAATCAGCAGAGCAAAAATTGTCTTTCCTGCCTTATCCAAATCACAGCCTAATTACGCTTTCTATGCCAGCTCTGAAGGCCCAGCCAGTAGGAAGTGAGATGATTTTTTCCCCTAATCCCAAAGCAAGTTATTAGCAGCTGTGGGCACAGGAATCTGTCCTGTCTCTGTGGGTCCCCATCAAATATCACCCCATGTGCCACCGAATTGAAAGGAGATCTTTTTCCTTGCACCTTCCTGAGAATAGCTGCATGCTGTTGTAGTAAATGATCACATTCTACTTTGAAATCACTGGTTTTGTTCTAATTATTTTATGTCTGTTCCAGAAAATAGTTTACATACAATTACAGTAGTACTGTGACTGGGGCCTATGTTTTCAGAGTAAAACAATTTTTACTTGGATATTTTAAAGTAGGTATAAATTGTAGGATTTGTCAGTGATATAATATTGAGATATAGAAACAGGCCAGTGTCTCCCCCTTCCTCTGCCCTCCCCCGACTAAAAAAAAAAAAGTTTAGGTAGTTCACCAAAAGCAAGGACAGCTAAGGAATTAAAATGTAATACAGGAGATTGTAAGACCTAAAATTTTGGACTAAGGACATTTTAGGAACACATCTTTTTATAGCACTGAGATTAAACAGAGCTGAACAGATGGATATCAATCCCAGGTAAGACAGATTCCTCCACTGTGAAACAGCACCACGTAATAGACACCTGATGGAAGCAAAACGCCTCATGCCCCTTTCTCATCAGCTAATTTTTAATAAAGCACATGTTCAGAATCGGTAATGTTTCAATACAGACATGGACATACTCTGACTCAATCTAAACCCCACACATAAGTAATTGATGGTTCTCTCATATATGTTTTTTGTTGTTGTTGTTCTGTTTTGTTTTTCCCTTTTATGAATGACCAGTTAGCCTTATTTATTTACCTGGTTTTCACATTTTTAGGTATTTAAGAAATGTATTTAGGTATAGGACATTTTTCTTATGTCCTCTTTGAGAATTTGTTTTCCTTAGGGAAATAAAACAAACAAACAAACAAACAAAAAACCTCATAGTTTTTCCATTTGTAAGTCCAAGCTCCCTGAGGACAGGAGTGCCGCTTGCCTTGTCCACACTGTATCCTGGGCTACTTAAGTAGGTGACAGCAAACATTTGCAGAATACGTGAATGAAGGACACATGATGGCCTCGGTAAAACACCGGTTAAGAGTTCACTTTCAACATATGCATTATTATAATGTCTTTTGAGTATAAATTTGATACCATCTTGAGTTTCTAAAAAATGTAAGCCACTTATTGAATTTAAAAATGTTACATCTGTGTAATTCACTAAAGCAGAAAATACACGGAGCAAAATATTTTCTTCTGAGACCAGTGGCAAGCCAGATTAAAATGTCATTTTTACTTGGGAAAAGAGACAAGTCCTATTTTGGAAGTGGTGGTGCCAATACTGGCAGCATTTTCACAGGAAGAGGAAAGCCAGAAAGTATAAAACTTGTTGATAAAGACCCACAGCTATAAGAAGTGGACCCACCACCGAATCCACACCCACACATACCTTATGCAGAAACAGAGGGTTTCATTATCAGCATCTGAGAGTAGCCTTCACAATAGCTCTGGTTATGCTACCTTATCCTAAAATCCAAGTGAGTGGCGTTAAAATCAATTAAAGGCTCTGTTAGTCCCAGGAGTATGTTATGTGGCTCAGGTTTGGGGAGTGGAAGAAAACCATTGGGAAAAAAATGGGGGCATTTTTTCACTACAGTTCAATCCTCAGTTCTTTCCTCTCTATTGTGATCCTCTGGGAACACACCCACATGCATGGGTGAACTCTGTTGTTCCTTAATTGGGTGATTCTTAAACTTGACCTCTCGCTTTGTCCTTCCTCTCTAGTGAACAGAAAACTCATATTTTTGGAAGCCTGCTAGATATCCCCACCTTGACTTCCCACCAGCTTTATCCATTCCTCCTTCCAAACCATATTTCCTATAAGGACACTATCAAACCATTGTCAAGCCACTCAAGCTAGATTTCCCAGACTTATCTCTAATTTCCCCTCTTCCCTTCTTACCTCTTCAATATCAGAGTTGGTGTCTTAACTTCATCACTTCATTTATTTCCTATTCTTATCTATGCCACAAAATATTTTTCCTCAAACTTGTCGTATATAGGCCATGCCATGCTGCCATTCCAGAATCTAATAGTCAATGTTTCTCAATTGAGATGAAATTCTATGAGTGACACACAGACTATGCGTCTTGTTATTATCAGGACCCTAGCAGGGTTCAATATCCTGAGTTTGCTACTCACTATCTGTGCAATCTGAGACCTCATCTCTCCAGCCTTGGTTTCTTTACCTGAAGACTTTCCTCTTGAGGTTGTATAATGATTAAATGTACACTAATACATGGAGCCTTTAGAACAGCTCTTGTTATGGATGATCATATAACCTACAAATGGGACCACTCACCATTTCCCAAAGATGCCTTCCTTTTTATCATTCCTGATCTTTTATTCAAATTGTTCCTTTTTCCTTACATGACCTTTTCTCCACTGAAAACCTACCCATTTTTCAAAATCTAACTCAAATACCAACTCTTCTCTTGAAACTGTCACTTAAAGGATTTGTCTTTTTCTGTTCAAGATAATGTATCTACCCTAACTAGCTTTATTCATAGTAAATGAAATAATATAGATTTTTGTATTTTTAAATCTTCATTAAAGATTCTATCCTTAATAAATTATGTTCTTAAACTGACCTTCTTATCACAGCTACACTGCAAATATTTTTATTATGTTTTTTATTCCATTTCTTTGTAAGTGGTTTTGAATTTAAAATCATTTTCAATAGCAAAACACAAAACAAAACACAACTTTAGAAAGAAATAAATTGGAGCTTTCTAAAAACATGACAATTTAGGCGTTAGAAATATTTTTAAGAGAAAAGATTTTAAATAGTTTTGATGTAGAAATACAAAACATTTCTGAAGAATCTGAAGAAACAGATAAAGCATTATGCTAGTATTGTACCATTTACTAGTATTTCACAGATGATTTTAAAATTGGGATGACTTTCCCCCTTCAATTTTATTATTTTCTGCTATATTTGAAGCATTGCAGGGTTTTAAAGGTTGCCCTCTTATGGAGACCAATTAGACCGGAGGAAATTAGTCCAGGTGCAGCAAGTTAATTATGGAGTCAGGAACTCCCCTGTGAAGTGAGATTGCAGGTCCCCACCGTGGGCTCTACTTTAGGTTTCTTCTCACATGATGGAGCTTCATTTCAATGAGGAAAAAGTGCCCTCAGGTGGCTTGTATGGGCCTTGGATTTCTTTTAATCTAAAGATTATGTGCTTCCCTGGGAAAAGGCGGGCAGAACTAAGAAGATGGTGGCCTCCCTGGTCTCCAAGTCTCTCCCTTTGGGACGCTTTCAGTAGCAGTTCTTCCTTCAGATGGTCCCTTCACCCATCCACCTGTCTCATATCCATAGACCCCCGCCATCTTCCACCCATCCTCAATGAAATGCTTTGCAAGAACCTCTTGATGGACCATTCCACCTGAATGTTTCATTCAGGGCCAGGACCCCTTGATGGACTAGTCTATTCTAACGTTTTATGAGGGGAACAAAAGACTCACTCCAGCAATGGTCTGCACTGGGCTCCTTTTTCCTTTCATCTTTTGATTCCCTTTGTTTTCCATCCACACTCTCATCCCTCTAACTGTCCCTAGCCCCCACCACCTTTCTAAAATCTTTGATGAATATTGTCTTATTTGTGTTTATCTTTATAAAATGTTTATTTTGGGTTTGTGTGCATCTCTTAAAGCCCTATATAAATGGTATTGAGCTATGGATATCAATATTTCTTATTTTAAATATATTTTTATTGATTTCAGAGAGGAAGGGCGAAGGAAAGAGGGATAAAAACATCAATGATGAGAGAGAGAAGGGAGAAATCAAGATGGCAGCATAGGTGAACACCTAAACTGCTGCCTCCCACAACAATTTCAAAACTACAACTAAATGATAGAATGGACATCATCCAGAACCATGGGAAAGATGGCTGAGTGGAAATTCTACAACTAGAAGGAAAGAGAGGGGCTCAGAGAGACTCAGAGGAGCTGCAAAAAGCTGAGGTACAGAGATGCGCATGTGGAGAGGACAGGGCGGAGTGCCTGGCTGGCTTTCTCTAGCAGGAAGGAGAAGGAAACTCCCAACTGCACTGAACCCCACTTTTGACTGCACTGAACTCCAGTTCCAGGCCAGACTCATACGGAGGAGTCTGGACTGTTGTGAAAAGGGAAGAGTGCAGGGAAACTTAGGGGAGCCGTGAAAGACAGAGGTCTGGAGGTGCATGCAAAAGTGCACACACAGAGCATGCGGAAGTTCTCACACATAGGGCTAACTACTGATTGTGCCACTGGCTTTCTCTAGCGGGAGGAAGACAGAACATCCCAACTGCACTGAAATCCAGGTCCAACTGCATTGAATCCCAGTTTCAGGTGAGAACCTGGAGACCTAAATTCATAAGGGTCCCAGGAGTACATGAAAACCCAGAGGAGCCAAAAAGGCAGAGATTTGGAGATGCATGCCAGCGCACAGAGAGGGCTGCAGTGATTACCAAGGGACACTGAGACCAGGGGTTGACAGGAAGCCAAAGCTGTCTGCTCAACCCTATGACTCCGCCCCATCCAAGCCTAGCGCAGAAACTTTTGCAATCTTACATGTCTTACGGGAGAGTCCAGCACAAAAGTTCTCCCAGTGTTGACACAGCTGATCCTTAAAACCAATTGGCATGGAGGTCAATTTCCCCCAGTGATACCAACAACAATCAAGGCTTAACTACAACAAGGCTGTACACACAGTCCACAAAGGGGTGCACCAAGAGAATCCACCTCAGGTAACTGGGGAGGCAGAGCTACTGGGGCATATAGAACACCTAGCAAACAAGGCTACTCTACCAACTCAGGGAAGCAGCAAAAATGTGGAGACAAAGGAACAGATCACAAACAAAAGAAATGGAGGAAAACAAATGACTGGATATAGAGTTCAAAACCAAGGTTATAAGGTTTTTTAAGAATTTCTTAGAAAATATGGATAAATTTAGTGAGACCCAAGAGGAGATGAAAAAGGACCAACTAGAAATTAAACATATACTGACTGAAATAAAAACTATTATACAGAGACCTAACAGCAGACTAGAGGATCACAAGAATCAAGCCAAAGATTTGAAATACAAAGAAGCAGAAAACACTCCACTGGAAAAGAAAAAAGAAAAAAAGAATCCAAAAGTTGAAAATAGTGTAATAAGCCTTTAGGACAACTTTAAGCATACAAACATCAGAATTGTGGAGATGCCAGAAGAAGAGAGAGAGCCATATACTGGAAACCTATTTAAGGAAATAATGACTGAAAACTTTCCCCACCTGGTGAAAGAAATAGACTTACAAGTCCAGAAGCACACAGAACCCCAAACAAGAGGAATCCAAAGAGGACCACACCAAGACACATCATAATTAAAATACCAAGAGCAAAAGACAAAGAGAGAATATTAAAAGCAGCAAGAGAAAAACAGTTAATTACTTACAAGAGAGCAACCATATGATTGTCAGCTGATTACTCAACAGAAGCTAAGCAAGCCAGATGGTAGTAGCAAGAAATATTCAACGTGATGAATAGTGAGAACCTACAACCAAGATTACTCTACCCAGTAAAGTTATCATTCAGAATTGAAAGTCAGATAAGAGCTTCACAAATAAGAAAAAACTAAAGGAGTTCATCAGTACCAAACCAGTATTATATGAAATGCTGAAATGTACTCTTTAAAAAGAGGAAGAAGAAGAAAAGGGTAAAGATAAAAATTAGAAACAACAAATACATATCTATCAACAAATGAATCTAAAAATCAAATGAATTAAAAATCTGATGAACAGAATAAACTGGTGAATATAATAGAATGGGGCATGGAAAGGGGATGTACTGACAATTCCCAGGGTAAAGGGGTGAAGGGGATGCAGGGAGAGACTGGACAAAAATCATACACCTATGGATGAGGACAATGGGGGGGGGGGAGATAAGGGCAGAGAGTGGGGTGGGAGCAAGATGGAGGGGAGCTATGAAGAGAAAAAGGGGAACAATTGTAATAATCTGAACAATAAAGACTTATTTTTAAAAAAATTATGAGAGAGAATCATTGATCAGCTGCCTCCAGCATGCTCCACATTGGGGATCAAGCCCACAACCGAGGCATGTGCCCCAACTGGGATTCCAACTGTGACTTCATGGTTTATAGATCGATGTTCAACCGCTAAGCCATATAGGCTGGGCCAATCTTTCTTAATTTAGATACTCAGAACTGTGTATTTAACTCACCCATGTTGCTGTGTATACATTCAGTGAACTGTTTCTGGCTGTATTCCATATAATATTCCATAGAGAACATTGTATTTATCTTCTACCCCAGTGATAGACAACAGTTGCCTCCAACTCCCACAAATTATGATGAACATCAATTTATATATATTCCATTGTGGGCCTGTGTGTGAATTCCTTTGGGAAATAGCAAGGAAAACGATTCCTGGATCCTAGGATCTACACATATTTAATTTTATCATTTCCTGCCAGATACTCTCAAGGATGACTGCACCAATCTATACTCCCACCAGTCATGCATAAGGGTCCCTATGTCTCCCATTCTGCCAGGTTAATGTATGTGAAGTAATAGTTCACTGTAATTTTAGCTTATATTCCTGATGAATAATTCATTTGAGTAATTCTTTGGTGTTTATTAATTTTCTGTAATTTGGCTATTCATATTCTTAGCCCATTTTTTATGTTGGGGTTCCTACTTCTTCAGGTTAATTTACAGACATTTCCCACATTTTGTGTATTAGGTTTTAGTCCCTTGTCAATTTTAGGCACTGTCAAATAATTTTGTCATATTTGTCACTTCAAATTTTGTCCATGGTATCTTTCACTGAATGAAATTCCTTAGTTTTGCTTCATGGTACAGGCTTGTGAAGGTGTCAGAAGTCTTTTCTACCTCCATGTAAGAAGATATTCTCCTACATTAATTGTATAACACTTTATTGCATACTATTCACATTCAGGTCTTTAATCTACCGAGAATTCACATTTGCATGTGGTATTGGATAGATAGCACTTTCATTTTTCTATATATGGGAAGTCATTTTTCCCAACGTCATCTATGGTATTGCTATCTTTAGCATATACTAGAGGCCCAGTGCACCGATTTGTGCACGAATGTGGTCCCTCAGCCTGGCCTGCAGGGATTGGGCCAAAACCAACTCTGCAACATCCCCTGAGGGATCCCGGATTGTGAGAAGGCAGTTCTCAGGTGGTGCACCCCAGAATCAGGCTTCCTCCTTTCTGTGTCACCTGAGAACCACAGCTACCAAGTCACTGCAGCTTGGTAGCTCCTGCATTGAGTCTGCCTCCTGGTGGTCAGTGCACGTTATAGCTATTGGTCAAACAGTTGGACGGTGGCTTAGACTTTAGATAGATAGATAGATAGATAGATAGATAGATAGATAGATAGATTAATTCACTGAAATATTTATTCTGCTTCAATGGTTTATTTTCTTGTTCTTATGCTAATACTGTCTTTTAAAAATTACTGTTGCTGCCAGTTTGACTCAGTGGATAGAGCATTGGCCTGTGGACTGAAGGGTCCCAGATTTGGTTCTTGTCAGGGGCATGTATCTTGGTTACAGGCTGAGGTTGCAGGCTCTATCCCCAGCTCAGGTCTGGGTGCATGTGGGAAGTAATCAATCCACATGGTTGTTTCTCTCTCTCTCTATCTCTCCCTCTCCCTTAGACTCCCTTTGAAAATCAATGGAAAAGCGTCCTTTGGTGAAAATAAATAAATAAGTAAGTAAATAAATAAATAAATAAATACTATTTCTTTGTAGTATGTCTTAATATATGGTAGGGCTAGAACCTCCACTTTTCTCTTTATCCTAAAGACAGATTTAATCATCTTTATTCTTTTATATAAACTTTGTAGTATATTCAACCAAGAGTTTGATTGATATTTCTATTGAACTATAGATTAACTTGAGAAGAGTTGACGTTTTCATAAATATTAACATCCATTCCAAAGACTTTGAAAATTTATTTATTCAGAATCACTTATGCATCCATTATTCTGTTTTTTATGCATCACATCTTTTTTTTGTATTTTCTAGACAGGTAGTAAAATTTTAAAAAATCATTGACATTTTTATAAATTAACATATCCAGAAGCCTTCCTAAAATCCCAATTGTTCTAGTAACTTGTTTCTTTCTAAAATATTGGCAGTGCCATCTCTTTCTTGACCAAACAATACACACACCATTTCTTTTTCTTATAGCATTCACTAGAATTTTGTTAAGCAGTAATAGTACTAATGAACCATCTTGTCTAGTCCCTTTCTTAAAGGGAATATTTTTGGTTTGGGATATGTAATAATGGCAAAAATATTCACTTTTTTCTTTCTTCTATTTTATCATAGAACCTCTAAATTTTGGGCTGGACTTACATCCATCCAAAATTAAGACTATCTTTCCTAGCCTCACTTGCTATTAGATAAGGCCTCATGACTAAATTATGACCTATTTGATATGAATAGAAGTGATATGTTCAACTTTTGGTTGTAACTTTTAAAAAGAAGACATGGCTTCCCCTATCTCATTTCTGATTGCTGAAATTTAGAGATAGTGGTGAACACTAGAGTAGCCACCACAGATCATACAGATAAGTTCAACATGGTAGGGATGTCACACTAACATGACAGAAGGAGGCTGGACCCCCCCAATATTAAATTGCCCTATCAGCCCTGAACTATTATACCACCATACACTTGGAAGAAGTAATTAAAATTTGGTCCCCATTCCTTTCTCATGAGCTCATTTGTGCCTGGCTGGTCCCTATTGTAAATTCTTCACTTCTGTAAAGCTTTTTCTCTGCCCTAATATTACCCCAAAGACCTGGACCACAATAGTTGATTTATGTGATGAAATATCTATCAACTCTTGACCCAAGACCATGTAAGGAAGAAGCAAGAACAAAACACATAAGCTTTTCTCCAAGTTGTTCTCTCACTGCAGTGTCTTCTGTAAGCTACCCCTTTTCCCTCTAATCCACCTTCTACTCTGAACCCCACCCAAACACAGAAGTTCACTACATCATTCACTCACCCCAGGAGGTTCATGCCATTTTTGTTGGTTTCTCAAGAACATGATTTCTTTTCACTTCTAGTTTCTCTAAGGTTGATTTGAAGAGTGAAAGCTAGTAACCTATCTTAATTTCCATTCTGATGGGAAGCCAAAATCAAATACAGAAATCTCATTTTAATGGCCTTATGAAGATATTGGTGTATTAAAATAAAAACCTTTAGACCTAAAAGAAAGGGAAAATATCTTCACTAGAGCCTGGAAAGGAAGATAAATTAAGCCAAATAGGATCTAGCTGGTCTACCCTATTCACACCTATAGAGGCTACAAATTACTCAAACCATCCATAAGGAAAGTCATTACCTAAAGTAACATTTTGGAATTTCTGGAATAGTTACCTAATCAGGCATCTCCTTGACTGGTCCCAATGGTAAACAGGATTCAAGTAAGAATTTAAATGAAGCTTTCTTTCCTGTCACTCTTCAGTATATCTCAGAAGCACATTGCATATTAAACACAAATGAAATAACACTGTTCTAGGTGAGCCCTGATTTTGTTTTTATTTTCTGAAATCCGCATGGATTGTTATCTAAATAGGGACTTTTGTAGGGATTTTTAGAGATGTCATTATTTAGGCTGCTTTTGTGTAAAAGTGCTGGGTAAAATATTCAAAGGAGTATTTATACCTGCATAGCTCATTGCTGCTGAGTCAACATGACTTTGATGAGCCCAAGGACCAATTAGAAATCACAGCTTTTGGGTATTCTCTTAGTCCAATGCACAAAAGAAACCAGCCAAGACTACTACTAAAATTATAAATGTCATAAATGAGAGTAGAAGTTCTAAAATCTCACATGAGAAATTTGATGGGTCTGAGTTCGTGCTCCTACATTTTCCAAAGAAAAAGTACGAATGTCTATTCTTATTTTAAAAAGCATTAGAAAATCCCAAATCCAAACCACTGTAAAGAGCAAAATACGGAAAATATTAAGAGAGAATAATACTGTTGGCAATCAAACTGGATTGATCCAGAAATAATACATTCACACACTACCTTTAGTATCTGCTTCTCAGACTACATTCCCCGGAGCATCATCTGCCCCTAGAGTCAGCTTTGCCCATTAGTATTAATTAAACCTGAACATTAACATGGAGAAAGATTTATAACTTCCTTGGCCTGACAGCTGTGCTATAGCTAAAGTGCATCAAAGAGAATGAATGACCCCAGTCTATACACATGAATTATAATCTACTTCTCCAAATTGGCTAGAGCGTTTTAAAAGTATTTTGGGGAACTTGCCAAGCAAGTTTTCTATCCCTCTTCCTCACCCCCATCTTAACACTGCCACCATCATAAAGAGACCAGTCCATATAGAGCAGTGTATAAAATTGGAAGCCCAGTTTAAAGGGGGAGGAAAGTGAAAAGTAAAGACCTAGTGATCAAGTGCTGAATTACAGGGTTGAAAGAAAAATAGTTTGCCCAAGAATTCCCCTTATTTGAACCATAGCAAATAGAAGTATATATTTTCATATAATGGGTCTGTACAGATTTAAATTGGGTCAAAAAAAATTATTGTCTTATTATAGATTGTGGGGCAAGATGAAGAAAAAAATGGATGTCAAAACACCTCTGAAATTTCAAGACAGAAAATAGAGAAAACGAATTTGAAACTGAAATTGATAATCATTTGTAATCATGATATTTCATATCATTTTCAAATCTCACCTTTCAAAATTTTTAAAACTTATCTATATCATGATTTGTGGGAATCACCTGAATATTTTAAACTCTGATTCTATGTATTCGATTTACTTATATAATTTGAGTAGCTATATTAACATGACTTTACTGTCCAATTGTTTTTGTAACTCTATTAGCATAACTCTGCTAATAGAGTTATGACACTCTTACCTGGAATGATTTGATCGATCATTTTAGAAAATTCCCAAAAGACCCATCAAGGATTCACAGTTGGTTTATACTTCCCTGAGACTTTTTGAATGTCTTACCTCAAATTTCTTGCTTCACTCTTTCCCCAGTTCTAATCTGTTATATCAGGATCCTTACACAACCCTAATCAAGCCTCTGCTTTGAAAGCTCCACCCTAAAGAGAACATACTTCAAGAAAAAAAAAAAAACTTCAAATTTCCAATACAATCTAGCTTGCCTTCTCCCTCAAGATGTGTAAAACTCTATTGCGGTGGTGTTCCCTTTTGCTGTGGGGTAAGCAGTAACTTTGGGTAATCAACAGATTGTGTTGATGATATTTGGGAGCCCTTGACAGAAGATAATACAATATTTCTATGTATCCATTAAAGTACATAGAACTTACAGTAAAAAGAATGATATATGTGACATTATTTTTTACTTTAGATTTATCTAAAAGAGAAGATGGTGGAATGAACTTTAAATTGTAAATAGCCCTACCCGGTTTGGCTCAGTGAATAGAGCATCAGCCTGTGGACCAAAGGACACATGCCTGGGTTGCAGGTGTGATCCAATCTGTAGGAATCAGCCAATCAATGATTCCCTCTCATTATTGATGTTTCTGTTTCTCTCTTCCTCTCCCTTCCTCTCTAAGTCAATGAAAGTATTTTTTTTAATTGTTGTAAATAGTAAATGTGTGGCTCTTGTGCTACATATAGTTATGCGTACTCTACAGAGATGCCATCTTCTGCCCCAGCATTTCCCATTCTCCACATCCTGCTGCCTTCCCTTATTTGGGAGTAGGCTCAGTACTTATCATCATCTGACAACCTAAACACACACACATATATACATTTGCTTATTTGTTTATTGTTTGTCTCTACACACAATCATAACTCAAATGTAAGCTTTTGAGGGTTTATTACCTGCTGCATTCCCAGCACCTAGGATGTGCCAGACTTAGAATAAATACAGTGTGTCCCAAAAAATGTACACACATTTTGAATAATTATTAATTCCAATGGGTTCAATCTGAAAAGAAAGAAATATCAATTGAGCTATCAATTGTTAAATGTGTATACATTTTTGGTAGGCAGGTAATAAGGTAGGAGAAGAAGGAAGAAAAGGAAGAAAAAAAGCTATATAACGTTAGTAAATAAGATCCATATGTAAAGACAAAAAAATGTAGTTTTTTTTTTCTTCTAGGAAAGAATGTTTAGTTTGCAAGGCACTACTATACTAGACACATTTCAGATATGTTATTCATTTCCTATTCTTCCAACTGTGCAATACATTATCTCCAATTTATAGATGAAAATCTTAAGGCTCAAAGAATTGTAGTATTTTGTTTGACATCATATAATTGGTGGAAAAAATCTGAATTCAGTTCTAACATCTCAATCTGAACATTAGATATTTGGACTAAGTTGCCTCGTTTAATTTAGCTTCCTTCTTCTTCTTCCTCTTCTTCCTCTTCTTCCTCTTCCTCCTCCTCCTCCTCTTCTTCTTCTCCTTCTCCTTCTCCTTCTCCTTCTCCTTCTCCTTCTCCTTCTCCTTCCTTCTTCTTCTTCTTCTTCTTCTTCTTCTTCTTCTTCTTCTTCTTCTTCTTCTTCTTCTTCTTCTTCCTTCTTCTTCTTCTTTTCTTTTCTGCCCCCCAGCTCCCTATTCAGGGCACTGCACTCCTATCTGCTCAGTTCCCACCAGAAAACAAGGTTTCCATTCCTAGCACTTATACACAAAACAAGTGACCACTTTTGTTTTAAATTCTCCACCTATTGACTTGATAAAATTTCCTTAATTTCTAAACCCAAAAGGCTCTCAAGATGCTTTAGAGGAACAGAAAAGGAGTGTCTAGAAGAGAGACAGAGCCTTGCCCAGAAAGGCAGCCAGTGGAAACTCCCAGAGCCAGGGAGGACAAGACACTTTAAGCCATGACATCTATTATTCAGGTTTCAGTTCAGTTTTTCTGTGCTCTGTGCTTCCTCTTCCATTATTTTAACCCTTCTGTGAAAGTCAGTTACAGCATTTGTCTTAAGTTCATGGCACCCTGGGCAGTTCACATGTGAGTAGCTGAAAAGAAGTGCTACTTCTTTGGATCATCCAGCTCTGGATGCTGGTGTGGCTATGGTTGATCACAGGCAGAATGCGAGTGGCTACTCAGGAACAGATGGGAGCACCCCCATACCCCCAGACGGCCCTGGAAGACAACAGAGGAAGAGAACCCACTGCTCTGCAAATTCTGCTGTGGGGAAGGCAGATGTGCTGAGAAGGAAAAGAGGTCTAAGTGACCACTGCAGGCCTGGATGAGGGTGAGGCCAGGGAGACGCACCTCAAAGTGTAAGCCACAACACTCAATACTCTAGAGAAACAATATTTTCATGTAATATTTCAATCAACCAAAATTAATGCAAAAAAATCCATGATGAATAGATATCAAAATTTGAAATAAAAATAGGATCTTAATGGTTGACTTTTCCTTTTCCTCAGGCTTCAATATGGCTCAACATGGCTTTGTTATTATTGTGACTTTATCTAAAATGTTGACATTTTGTTCACCATGCATGTTTTTACATTGATTTTAATTTTTTTTAAGTATTGTGTTAAAATATTGTATTATGGGTCTCTAGAGAAATAAATCAAAAGAATATATATATATGGAGCTGAGGGACAAAAAAGGGGAGTGTAATATGTATATCAATAGGATATCTATACTAATAAAAGCCTAGTGGTCCTTGTGCCCTGGCATGTGACATCATCAAAAGATGGCTACCAAAAGATGACCACCACAAGATGGCTGCATGCACAGCAAAGGTGAGGCCCAGAGGCTGCTCCATGCAGTGAGGCCTGGGAGTCCCGCATCTCTGCATTGTGCAGAGGAGGCAGGTCCTGACATCTCCACCACATCATGTGGAGGAGGTAGAACCCAGTGGAGGAGGCAGGTTGCAGCAGGGGAGGGCAGTTGTGGGAGATCTGGCTGGCAGGGGAGGGCAGTTGTGGATGATCAGGCTGGCAGGACAGAGCAGTTGTGGGCAATTAGGCTGGCAGGGGAAAGCAATTGGGGGCCATCAGGCTGGCAGGGGAGGGCATTTGGGGGCCATTGGGCTGGCGGGAAGGGAAATTGGGGGCAATCAGGCTAGTAGAGGAGCAGTTAGGTGTCAATCAGGCCAGCAGGAGAAAGTTAGGGAGCAATCAGGCTGGCAGGCAAAAGTGGTTATAGGGCAATCAGGCAGCCAGGCTGGCAAGCAGTTAGGAACCAGTAGCCCCAGATTATGAGGGGGATGGCTAAACCAGCAGTTGAACACCCCCTATGCACAAATTTCGTGCACCGGGCCTCTAGTATATTTTATATATAAAACCCTAAGATGTAAATAGACCAAATGGCTGAACAATAGAATAACTGGTCGCTATGACATGTGCTGACCACCAGGGGGTGCATGTGGAACATGGCAGGTGTCGGCAGCAGAGGGCAGAGCACAGAACTTCACAGGCATTGGCTATGGTGGGATGGTGAAATAAATGAGCAGGAGTGCCAGATCAGGGTAGGGCACCAGTCATGGTCATCAGGCCGAGGCTCTGGAGGTTACTGAAAATTCTTTGCTCTTGCATGCCATGGTTCCACATGGCACCTGCACCTGTTGCCAGCACTGGCCTTACTCACACTGCCCCGATCGCTCAGCACCGCCAGCAGGTATAAATGGCTACTGCCAGCCCCAATTGCCCCTGAGGGCTTCTCCACCTCCCCCTGCTCCTGAGGTGTGATCAGGGTAGCAGCTTCCACTCACACCCACTGATGGCGCTGGCCCCACTCACACTGGCTGCTGGTGCTGGCTCATGCTGTCAGTGGGTACTAGTGGGGCCAGCACCATCAGCATGGAGCAGGCTTGCTGGCAGAGAGGGAATCAGGGGGCTGTGGTGGAGGGACTGGGTGGGGGCATGGAAGATGGGGCCAAGACAACCTTAGCCCACAACAACCTCATGGCCCACAGATCCTTTCAAGGTGCACAAATTCATGCACTAGGCCCCTGGAATATATATGTATATTATGTATACTAGAGGCCTGGTGCATGAAATTCATGCATGGGGGACAGGGGAATCAGGCCTAAAAGGGCAGTCGGACATCCTTCTCACAATCCAGGACTGCTGGCTCCCAATGGCTTGCCTGCCTGTCTTCCTGATTGCCCCTAACTGCTTCTGCCTGCCAGCCTGATCATCCCCTAACGTTTCCCCTTCCAGCTTGATTGATGCCTAACTGCTCCCTTGTCAGCCTGATTGCCCCTAACTGCCCTCCTCTGCAGGCCTGGTCCCCCACAACTGCTCCCCCCTACAGGCCTGGTCACCCCTAACTGTCCTCCCCTGCAGGCTTGATCACCCCCAACTGCCCTCTTTTGCAGGCCTGATCCCTCCCAATTGCCCTCCCCTGCTGGCTATCTTGTGGTGGCCATCTTGTGTCCACATGGGGGCAGCCATCTTTGACCACATGGGGGCAGCCATCTTGTGTGTTGGAGTGATGGTCAATTTTCATATTACAGTGGTACCTCGAGATACGAGTTCAATTCGTTCCGTAACCTTGAGGCGTAGGAAACTATGAGACGCTCGAGTAGAGGTAAACTGGTGGGTTGTGTGCAGCCAGCTGATCCGTGCAATTACTCCTATCTCAAATGTTGCTCATATTTCAAAGCTCGATGGCTCGTATCTCAAAAATCTCGTATGTTAGGGCACTCATATCTCAAGGTACCACTGTACTCTTTTATTAGATAGGATAACAGAATAAGATTTTATCTTAGGTATTGGCTCATGGGATTATGGAGGCTGACATGCCCCAGGATCTACCATCTGCAAGCTGCAGACACAGGAAAGCCTGTGTTCTAGTTTCAAAGCCTGAGAGCAGGAAAGCCTATAGTGTGAATTCAAGTCTGAGTCTAAAGGTTTGAGAACCAGAGCATCGAGGTCAGGTGAAGATCGATGTCCCAGCTCATCAGGCAGAGAAAACCAATCCAACTTTTCTTCAGCTTTTTTTCAACTTGGTGGATTGGATGATGGGAGAGCCATTTGCTGTACTCAGTCTACCAATTCAAATGTGAATCTTTTCTACACACACACTTGTAAACATACCAGAAATAACACTTAATCAGATATCTGGGCATTCCATGTCCCAGTCAGGTTGACACATAAAATTAATCATCACAAATATTATTTACATTAACCACTGAGGGTTTCTTTTGTACTCCCTTAAATTTTTCAGGGAGTGAGTGAGGTCCTGGAGCACTCTATTCCCAGCTTGGAACACAGATAATTGCATTATCACATATGTGGATCTTATTGAAGTTCAAAAATTTTAGAAAATATTTACTGAACACCTACTAAATGGGTTTAATTTAGTATTAAATAACAACAACAAAAAAGACAACCCATGTCCTCATGAAGCTTACTGTCTGGTGAGAGAAACATACTATTATATCAATCAAGATGATGATTATTATAGAGGAAGTATTAGAAACACTAGGAACCCATAGCAAGAGGCCCTCCCCAAGGCAGAGGAGCAGGAAATGCCTCTCTGCAGAAAGGACACTTCCCCTCAGTCCTGAATGATGCATGGGATTGTCTAAATTAATGAGGAGGTAGAGAGCAGATGAGTATTCTGGGAAGAAAGAATAGCATAAAGAAAGGCGTAGATGCAAGGAAGCTTATCTTTGTACAAGCAATGAAGGAAAGTCACAAATGTGAAGCATAAATAATGTTAGGCAAGAGCCCAGCGGGGTGGCTCAGTTGGTTGGAGCATTGACCCATGCACCAAAAAAGTTGTGGGCTGGATTCCCAGTCAGAGCAAATACCTAGGTTGTGGGTTTGATACTCAATGGGGCACATATAAAAGCAACTATCTATGTTTCTCCCTCACATAGAAAAAAATCATAACTATATTTGGTGATGGATGTTAACTAGACTTATTGTGATGATAATTTTGCACTATATATACATATATAAGTCATTATGCTGTACATATAAAACGAATATAACGTTACTAGTGGCCCAGTACACAAAATTCAGCACAGCCTGCACCCTCTCCAATCGGGGACCCCTTAGGGGAAGTCCAACTGCCTGGTTAGGCCTGAAGAATCAGGCCTAACCAGGCAGTCAGACATCTCCCTTGCAATCTGGGATTGCTGGCTCCTAATCTTTCTGACCTGCAATCAGACATCCCCCTCGCAATCTGGGACCGCTGGCTCCTAACCACTCATTTGCCTGCCTGCCTGATTGCACCTAACTGCCTCTGTCTACCTGTTTGCCCCTAGCCCCTCTGCCTGCTTATTTGATCGCCCCTAACTTCCCTTCCCTGCCAGCCTGATCTATCCCTCAACTACTTTCACCTGCTGACCTGATCTTGCCCCCAATTGCCTCTGCCTGCCTGATCACCCCTAACTGCCCTCCCCTGCAAACTGATTTCCCCCCAACTGCCCTCCCCTGCTGGCCTTGTTTCCCCCAATGGCTCTCCCCTGCCAGCCTGATCTCACCTCCAACTGCCCTCCCCTGCTGGCCTGATCTTGTCCCAATGGCCCTTTCCTGCCAGCCTGATTGCTCCTAACTGCTTCTGTCTGCCTGATCACACATAACTGCCCTCCCCTGCCGACCTGATCTCACCCCCAACTGCCCTCCTCTGCAGGTCTGATCTTGCCCCCAACTGTCCTCCTCTGCTGGTCAATTTGGTTCTGATTGGTTGGTTTGTATGCCAATCAGCGTCAAAAGCTCCTCCTATTAGGCAGTCATTGGCTCCTCACTATAGACCCGGATTTGGTTCTGATTGGTCAGTTTCTATGCCAGTCAGCATCTCTGGACCTATCAATGGGACCTAATCAGAAAGGTGGGACTAATCAGCAGCCCCAGTGGAGGCCTGGAGAGAAATGGAGGTGTGGCTGCTGGCCAGGCCCGGAGAGAAAGAGAGAGGCAAGTGCAGATCAACAGCTGCCACAGAGGCTATGGATCAGACCCTACTTCTTCTTCAGGCTTCTCTCCAGGCCTGATTCACAGCCCCCTCAGTAGTCAATGCTGGGGTACTGTGATTGCAGTCGCAGCAGTCAGTGCTGGGTTATCACGACAACCCAGTGCTGATTGCAGGACTGACTTACAGTTGGTCAAGCCTCTGGTCGTTGTGGATGTGATGAAACCAGGGTTTTTATATATTAGTATATTGTCAATTCGATCTTAATTTTAAAAGTTATAAAGATAGGAAGAGGGAAGAGTCACATTTGAAAGTCACACTAGAGTTCTGGACTTACACCACAAAGCAATGAGCTGATGTATAAGGGTTTTGAGATAAGAAAAGACATAACAAGATTTGCGTTTTGAAAAATCAAAGTTTAGAGATGATACTAAAGGAAGAAGAATGTGTATCTTACAATGGCCAGGGCAAGATAGAGGATAGCCAGCACTAAGTTAGTGTCAAGAGTTAGAAAGAAGTTAAAAAAATTTACATTTAGAGATGTAAATGTAACCGGCATTTAATGACTCATTTAAGGGGGTAGTGCTATAGAAGAAGGAATTAAATATGAAACCTCATTTTCTGGCTTGACCAATTGAGTGATTAATGGAGTCATTTTCTGGAGATTGAGCATATTAATTACAGTGGCATTAGCTGTATAAACAATAAAAGTTCTTAACTGAAATGATTTTGTATGCTGCTTATTGAACTTACTCCTTAAAAAGGATACTTTTTCCATAAAGAGAGTTTAAAAAAATAGAAATCAATTAAATAAGTTTATTGTTATACCCTGTGATAAGAAATTACAATCATTTTGAATAGAAAATAAGTAATGTAAGATTTAGGCAGTTGTACATTATAGGATAACAGAATAACTACAGGCATATCTTAAAAATGTGGAAGTTCCTTTTATTTTAACTAGTTTGTGTTTCTGGGCTTGTTATTTATATAATCTGTAAGCTTGAATTTCTGAGAAGCTTGTCATAGGAAAAACAGTCATAATTCCTAGTGTTTATTTTAAAGAGGATTAGAATGACAAACATAGACAAAACAGTATTCTCTCTCAAGATCCTTGATATTTTCCAAATCCCGTTCAATGTTTTTCATTGTATTTTCAAACAGTACCTGAAATGTTTAAGGGGATGGAGAGGAGGAGAGGACAAAGCCATTACAAAGAAAAACAAATAAAACACCACCTTGGAATTTACATGTTTAGAAATACTGACAGCAGCACATTTGCTCCCCAATTACCCATCCCCATGGGAAGAAAGACAGCAGTGTGGTCATAACACAGTTATGGAATCTCCCCAAATCACCCTCCACAAACATAGACAGAACAATTGAGAAAGCAAAGGAAGAATCCATGGACAGTGACAAGACATTCCCATAGCAAGAGAGGTCGAATCACTGGCAGCAACAAGATCTGTGGTGACAACTGTAGGATGAAGTAAAAGACGAGAGACTTCCAACAACAGCCAAAAATTGAATTGTCAACAAGAAACCACTCCCAAGGGAAGATTCCTCTCTCAGCTCGAGGCCCTGCAAGCTCTCAGATTGGTCAGATCACAATGCATTTAAAAAGATAAAGAGGTCTTTCAATTCTCTAAGCTACCATTTCACATAAGGATACCATAGGTATTAGTATTCCTGCACTCAAATCCTCAACACTGCTTTCATAAAGCACAGGCTGCAGGAGAAATCCTCAGACTGAAGAGAAACTCCCAGCATGGGATATAAAGGGAACAAATCAGGGACAGGGAGGCAAAGGAAGAGAGGGCCATGGAGGTGGGAGGGGAGCAAAGACAGTTTGTGTCAGACAGGAGAACCAACCACACCATAGTAATAATAAAAAATGGAGCCTTGGGGTATTGAAGCTATTGAAAAAAATTAGGAATCAGATAAATTTGAATACTAATTAAATAACTGACAAATTTAATAAATTAATGTTAATGTTTTAAGGTTTAATAATGATGTTCTGTTTGTATTTTATAAGGGCCCTTATGTTTTTGGGATGCATCCTAACATATTTTGGACCAAATAACATCATAAGATTTGCTTCAATAAAAAATAAACTTGCCTTGAAATAACTTAGCAATGGAGAAAGTATAAATAAGCCAGGTTTGGCCTTCAGGTGAAAATTGTTCAAACGGAGTGGTGAAACTTGGGGTTTCTTGTTTACTTGCTACATTTTTATATTTACAGTGGTACCTCGAGATATGAGTGCCCTAAAGTACGAGATTTTTGAGATACGAGCAGTGGAGCGAGCAATTTTTGCTTTGAAATACGAGCAACATTTGAGATAGGAGTAATCACTCGGATCGGCCGGCTGCACACAACCTACCAGTTTACCTCTACTCGAGCGTCTCATAGTTTCCCATGCCTCAAGGTTACGGAACGAATTGAACTCGTATCTCAAGGTACCACTGTATTTGAAATTTTCCATTATGAAGAGTTTAACACACACAATGTCTTATTTTGTTTTATTTTTTATTCTGACTTTATCTTAACTAGTCCATCTACAATAAGCATGTCAGATTAACTTTCCAGGTTCCCAAGCTTTTAGAAAATGGGCTCTAAGTTGAAAGAATAAATCAGACTATAGGCGTGATACATTTCCCTTGATGTTGGTGTATATCATTTGTCAATGAATTTTAATAAATAGTAGGTGTACAGTGATTGCTTTATACTAAACAGGCTTTTGAAGTTGCTCTATTTCTTAATAGATGAAAATATTTTTTATTTCAAAATTATAAATCTGCCTCTACATTACAAGTTCACTTAAACATAATTTATTAAAACTTATATTTATATAGTAATTTTTATTCTTGCATTTTTTTCATCTTTCAGTTTATTTTAACATGGCTGTTCCCTGACAGGAATGAGACAAAATTGAACTTTACATGGTTAAGTAGGTGGAAGAATTTTATATTCTTCAAACTGATTGACACAAAGTATTTCATATGCTGCAAAAATTGATATAAAGTAGCCCTGAGCCTTTCCTCCAATATCTAATATCTTCCCATTGCTTCCAGTTTCTCATTCTCATGGCATTAATTGATCTCAAATCTTGTTTTAACTATCTCCATGTTCCTGTTGGCTGTTGTTTTTTTTTTCTTCACCCAAATCACATATCATTCTATTTTGTCAGTGCATGACTAATTTAGGGAATGACTGAGATTTTAATTAATGAATTATGATTCAAGTATTAAGCTTCAAATTCCATTATTTTAAACAGAAAATAAACTTCACACCCAGTGGGAGAGTAGAAAAAACAGTAAACTTGGATGGCTGGTGATCCACCGTGCCACTTGGCAATGGTCCACTCAGTTCATCTCTCTGCACCTCAGTCTCCTTCATTCAGTTTTTATTGAGTGAATATTTATAACTGGCTTTGTGCTGAAGCAAGGAACACAGTGGTAAATGCAATATATCATATTCCTACTGTGCTGTTCTAATTGAGATGGAAAAGATGTTTAAGAGTTATCAGAGTGGGAGAGAAACCAAGATGGTGGCATAGGTGAACACCTAAGCTGCTTCCTCGCACAACAATTTCAAAACTACAACTAAAAGATAGAATGGACATCATCCAGAACCACAGGAAAGCTGGCTGAGTGAAAATTCTACAACTAGAAGCAAAGAGAGGGACTCACGAAGACTCAGAGGAGCTATAAAAAGCTGAGGTACGGAGACACACTCATGGAGAGAACGGGCGGAAGAGGGTCTGCCTGGCTTCCTCTAGCAGGAGGGAGACAGAAAATCCCAACTGCACTGAACCCCAGCTCCAGGTGTGACTCATACAGGGGAGTCTGGACTGTTGTGAAAAGGAAGGATTGCAGGGAAATGTAGGGAAGCTACGAAAGACAGAGCTCTGGGGGTGTGCAAAAGTGTGCACACAGAGGGCTGATTGCTGATTGTGCAGCTTGCATTCTCTAGCAGAAGGAAAACAGAACCTCACAACAGCACTGTAATCTGGGTCCAACATCACTGAACTCCAGTTTTGGGTGAGACCCTGGGGATCCAGACTTATACAGGTCCCTAGAGCACAAGGAAACTCAGGGGAACCGAACGGCAGAGGTCCAGAAGCTCAAGCATGCATGCTCACACGAAAGGCAGAGGTCTGAAGGCAAGCCTGCATGCACAGACACAGCTGATCCTCACAACCAATTGGCATGGAGGTTAATCTCCCCTGCCCTCCGTGATACCAACAACAATCAAGAATTAACTACAACAAGGCTGTACACATAGTCCACAAGGGGTACACCAAGAGTGTCCACATCAGGTAATTGAGGAGGCAGAGCTACTGGGCCATATAGAACACCTAGCACACAAAGCTACTCTACCAACTCAGGGAAGTAGCGAAATATGTGGAGACAAAGGAACAGATCACAAACAAAAGAAATGGAGGAAAACAAATGACTGGATATAGAGTTCAAAACCACTGTTATAAGGTTTTTCAAAATCTCCTAGAAAAGATGGATAAATTTAGTGAGACCCAAAAGGAGATGAAAAAGAACAAGTAGAGATGAAAAAGGACCGTCTAGAAATTAAACATACTCGAACTGAAATAAAAAATATTACGCAGAAACCTAACACAGACTAGAGGATCGCAAGAATCAAGCCAAAGATTTGACATACAAAGAAGCAGAAAACACTCCACTGGAAAAGCAAAAAGAAAAAAGAATCCAAAAATGTGAAGATAGTGTAAGGAGCCTCTGGGGCAACTTCAAGCGTAGCAACATCAGAATTATGGGGATGCCAGAAGAAGAGACAGAGCAAGATACTGAAAACCTAGTTGAAGAAATAATGACTGAAAACTTCCCCCACCTGGTGAAAGAAATAGACTTACAAGCCCAGGAAGCACACAGAATCCCAAGCAAGAGGAATCCAAAGAGGACCACACCAACACACATCATCATTAAAATGCCAAGAGCAAAAGACAAAGAGAGAATATTAAAAGCAGCAAGAGAAAAACAGTTAATTACCTACAAGAGAGCACCCATACGATTGTCAGCTGATTTCTTAACAGAAGCTATGCAGACCAAATGGGAGTGGCAAGAAATATTAAAAGTGATGAATAGCAAGAACCTACAACCAAGATTATTCTACCCAGCAAAGCTATCATTCAGAATTGAAGGGCAGATAAAGAGCTTCACAGATAAGAAAACACTAGAGGAGTTCATAAGTACCACACCAGTATTATATGAAATGCTGAAAGGTATTCTTTAAGAAGAGGAAGAAGAAAACGGTAAAGGTAAAAATTATGAACAACAAATACATATCAACAAGAGAATCTAAAAATCAAGTGAATTGAAAATCTGATGGACAGAATAAATTGGTGAATATAATATAATCAGGGGCACAGAAAGAGAATGGACTGATAATTCTCAGGGGGGAAGAGGTGAGGAGGGTGCAGGGAGAGACTGGACAAAAATCATAAACCTATGGATGAGGACAATGGAGGGGGATGTAAGGGCAGAGGGCGGGGTGGGAGCCAGGTGGCAAAGAGATATGTGGAGGGGAAGAGAAACAATTGTAATCATCTAAACAATAAAGATTTATTTAAATGTTTTAAAAAAAGAGTTATGAAAGTGAAGAGTGGAGGACAGGAGTGCTTGAGCAAAGATGACAAATTCAGTAGTGCTGAGTAAAGGAATGGGTATAAAGTGGAGAAGCCTAATATAGAACAAGGGAGAAGTAAGAAAATAGAAAGGTATTCTTGCTAAATGGTGGGGCTGAACAATATGACTCTTCAGATCCTTTCAGTTTTAAGTGATTATATATTTGGGTGGCAGTTGAATCAGAGAATCTTGGCTTTACCTATTTATTATCACCACAAGAGAGCCAGCACATGAAATTCGTCCACAGGTAGGGTCCCTAGCCCTGGCCAGAGAGCAGGGTGACTAGTGTGGCAATCAGGAGGCCCCCACTGGCACCCACCTTGGCTGACCTATGCCACCCACTCGCCAACCTCACCTTCTGATACCACCGCTGGGAGCAGCTCCTGCTTTGAGCATCTGCCCCCTGGTGGTTAGTACACATTTTAGCGACCAGTCATTCTGCCCATCATTCTGCTGGTCAGAAGATTTGCATATTAGGCTTTTATTATATAGGATGGTCATATGCAAATTCTTTGTGTGTCTAAACCTCAGTGTCCAAGCCTATAAAATAGTTAATATACCTACCTAAAGACTGTCTGGGCTTAAATAATATATTTAAGGCCTGTGTCTAATGTAATTGAAGCATCCTATATAATAATCCTATAATAAAGAAATAATATGCAAGTTGACCCTCACACCTTTGCACAAGATGGATGCCCCCATGTGGTCAAAGATGGCCAGTATCAAGATGGCCAGCAGGGGCGGGTAGTTGTGCGCAATCAGGCCAGCAGGGAAGGGCAGTTGTGGATGACTGGGCTGGCAGGGGAGGGCATTTGGGGGCAACCAGGCTGGCAGGAGAGGACATTTAGGGGCGACCAGGCTAGCAGCAGAGCAATTAGGTGTCGATAAGGTTGACAGAGGAGTTATTAGGGGGTGATCAGGCTGGCAGTCAGAAGTGGTTAGAGGCAATCAGGCAGGCAGGTGAGTGATTGGGAGCCCTCAGTTCTAATCCCTGGGGGATCAGGCCTAAACTGGAGTCGCACATCCCCCAAGGGGTCCCAGATTGGAGAGGGTGCAGGCTAGGCTGAGGGACATGAATTTTGTGCACTGGGCCTCTAGTTCTGTATATAAATGGTAATGATTATTATTAGCTTATACTTTGCCCTTCTTGAAGAAGCTTCTGCATCTTTATCTGATTTCATTTCATCAAAAGTCCCAGGAGAGATTTATGACAGTATATTATTTCTGTTTTACAAATGAGAAAATTTTAACACAATAGGTAGCATAGGAAATAAATAAGAGAATCTGGCTTGGTTTCCTGTTTAGCCTTCTTTTTCCATCAGACAATAACACTCCACTGACTATTTTAGCATCCCTTTGAACAAATAAGGAATCTTAACAAAGACCAAGGACTTGTACAGATTTATTTATCTTAGCACTCAAGATTTCAGGTTTTCCTTTGGGTTTTTTCTATTGCTCCAACAGATCGATCTTTACACAGAAGCTATTCCTCTCATGCTAAGCCTTTTTTTGGAGTGTTAAGGTTATGAATGTCGTGTCAGTCAATGGCCTGTTGGAATGAAGACCAGCAAGTGTTTTTAATGATTTTTATGTGTACCATAGCCATGTCTCTGTCATTCTTCCATTACTTTGGATTTGTGAGCGAAAGCTTTCTGTACAAGCTATTTCTCAAGAAATGAATAAAGCTTCCACTAGAAATTGCCTCAGCAAGATGACATAGTTCAAATCAAAAGTCACAGTCTCTTGGGCTGTGATCTTATCTTTCCTTGAAAATTCAGTAGAAGTAGGGTCATTCCTAGCCTAGTTTTTACTTGAATTGCCAATAATCAAAAATACTATCATTACTGTATGTTTTGGGGAATGGAGGACATCAGGAAGATGTGCGCTAAGGGACACATTGCAACAGTGTTCCCAACTTTTAAACACTTTTTGAGCTTACCTCTCTAGTGTTAGAAGGTTATTACATGGCAGTCCCTCTTATTAGCTGCTGGGCATTTCACTACGGATCTCTTCGGGCAAGGTTTGTCATTGATCCAGGAAGAGGAACAGAACATTTTCTTCCTGAGAGCAATTCAAAAGCAATATTCCACTTACTGATTCCAATAACTGTATTTAGAAAAGATTTCTCCTGCTATTCATCTAACATTTGCATGGGTGTTAAATTTGTAGTATAGCTGAAGATTTTCTTCAAATGTTAGATATCCATTTTTAATGTATTGACTAGTATGACAAGATAATTTGATTGACGTTTTTGCACCTTTACAAAACATTTCTTAATTCTCCCCACCCGACTCAAGTTCCTAGAACTTGAGCAAATCCCCTTCTCCTTCCACAAACCATGGCCATCTTTACCTCCCTAGACTATATTTATCTCACCTACCTGTAGAACTTACCCTAGCTTCCTGAATAGGGAAGATAGAAATCTAAGAAATGCACATAGAACCCAAAGTACTTTATTCACCAAAAAGATGATGCTAGGGGGAGAATGAGGCAGAAAATGCATTCCTTTGAAGACTTTGAAAAAAAAGATACTCAAAATGATACAGTATGCTTTGAATTATGTCATACTAGTAAGCTTTTAATACAAGACACAAAATTAGGCTTCAAATTGTTTTTGCTACAAAGGGAAAGACTACATGAAGTTTGGGTTGTATGCTACTGATTTGGGTTGCTTTTATGATGGGAGAATCTGTCTATTAAGAGACTCAGAATGCTGCGTGCAACAGCAGCATCGCCACTCAGTACAAAGGTGTCAAAGGTTTTATTTGAAGCAGGTTTCCTTGAAAATGATCCCTGACCATTAGTCTTAAAATGCTGTATTTCAAAACAAGATCTCTCTTATAATCAGTGAAAACAAAAGTAAAAGGAATGAATACTGATGATTTGCCAGTAAAGATTCACAGAATAAGTATGGCATCACATTTGATTTTATAGGAATCCTGTATCTTTCTATGGGTCTTGGAATTATTTTCACTATAAATTTATTAGTACGTTAAATGCTGCAAGTCAATGGATAAACCTGCATGTCCTTACATTTTTTAGACATTATAAATTAAACATATGAAGTTAAATATGTGCATAACAAAAGACTCACATGAAGTACTAAATGTTTAAAAACTGGTGATTCACATATTATATATATAGTCTCTCTGTGAGGTAGAGAATGAGAATGAGACAACTCCTGTCTCTCTTGACCTCTCAGTATACCCTGAAAAGGACCAGCTATGACAGACAGAGTTAGTCTTTCTTCTCCCTGACTTTGTATTTCATTTGTCTCATTGTCCTCACAGTGTTTAAAGCACCATGCTGTCTCTACAGAGAATTGCTCATCAAAATCTACAGAAATGTGCTCCTTCTCTTACTAAAATCAGAATAAAATGGCTCATTTAATTTGACGTGTGTGTGATAACTGTGTTCAAATTCACAGTTGCCCTGTTTCTCCTTTGGAAATGACATGGGTAATAGGGATTATATCTCATGGATGATATGAATTTTGTAGTGGTTTGTATTTTCCTTTTTGCTTTGGCTTCCTGGAATGCTCAGAGTCAAATTTATAGCCCAATTTATTACTGCCTTAAATTGCTTACTAATATTTTTGAACTTGTCTTATCTTGCTAATATATCTATATGTTCTCTAGCCTTGATTTTTTTAAATTATGCTCTAATGTTATATTGCTTTTGAACTATATAAAGAGCTTTATAGAATAATTAAAGTTATAAACATATAGATAATTACTTCAGTTATAAAATGCAGTGCAGAAAATCAGTCCTTTTTAGGAGATAGTGAAAACAAAAAATTAATGTCTCTTTAGAAATTTATATCTGATATAAAATAATGCCATGACAAATAATTATCCTCTATTGATTTATCTCCAATTTCACCACACTTTAGTCCATCTACCATCTTATACTTGTCTCCCTTAACCAAAGATCAGAATGCATTTCTTTTCTCAGACAGCATCGATGGCACTATCTAGAAAATAAAGTTCAAGGCTTTCACAAGATGATACCATCTTACTTGTCTAGCCTTATCTCCCTGACTGCCTCCAGGGTGCCCTGTACTCAAGCAAATCTGTACAATGTACTTCTGGATAAGCCCTGCTCTTCCCTCCCCATCTTCAAGAGTTTTCTCCCTCCCCTCTTTCCAAACAGAAAATACTCTTGTTGCCCCTTTTTTTTTTTTTAATCTAACATATTTCCCAACCTGGGTTAATTTTAACATAGTCAACTTGGTCTGCCATGATACTGTACACAGAGAACCCTAAATATTCTACCAAAAAAAAAAACTATAAGAATTGATAAATTAACTCAGTAAAGATACAGAATACAAAGTAAATATGCAGAAATAGGTTGCATTTTTATACACCAATAATGAACTATCAGAAAGGGAAACTAAGAAGACAATTCCATTTACAGTTCCATCAAAAAATAAATAAAATACCCAGGCATAAATTTAATGAAGAATGTAAAAGACCTATACTCAGAAAATTATAAAACACTGAAGAAGATACAAATAAGTGGAAGCATATATCATGTTTGTGAATAGGAAGAATTAACATAATTAAAATGCCCATACTACCTAAAACCATCTATAGATTCAACACAATTCCTATCAACATACCAATGGCATATTTCACAGAACTAGAACAAATATCCAAAAATTAATGGAACCACAAAAGATCCTGAATAGCAACAGAAATCTTGAGGAAGAAGAATAAAGTTAGAAGAATCATGCTTCAAGGCCATAGTAATCACAATAGCATGACACTGGTATAAAAACAGACATATAGATCAATGGCACAGAATAGAGAGCCCCAAAATAAACCTAACCCTTTATGATCAATTTATATTTGACAAAGGAGACTAGAACACACGATGGAATAAAGACAGTCTCTTCAATAAATGGTGCTGGGATAACTGGATAGGTGCGTGTAAAAAAAAAAATGAAACTAGACCACCTTCTTATACCATATACAAAAATAAACTCAAAATGTATCAAATATTTAAATATAAGACTCAAAACCATAAAAATTCTAGAAGAAAACACAGGCATTAAAATCTCAAATATTTCTTGTAGCAATATTTTTTTTCTGATATATTTCCTGGGAACAAAGGAAACAAAAGAAAAAGTAAACAAATGGGACTACATAAAACAAAAATGTTTTTTGCACAGCAAAGAAAATCATCAACAAAGCGAAAAGGCAACCCACTGAATGAAAGAAGATATTCACCAATGATACTCTGATAAGGGGTTAATATCCAAAATTTTTAAAGAACTTGTGCAACTCAGCACACACACACACAAACCAGGCTAGTCTTTTTTCCAAACACCCCCAAGCATCTTGCCTAATGTCTAGCTTATCTGCCCTCTGAACATTGCATTTTGCCTCTTCTGAAATTTTTCCAGCATCTGCCCCATCTGGTAAATGAAACTACTTTTGCTCTTGTTAAGCAAATCATATGGAATGAAATGACAGTAATATGAGAATGAGGACATTCCCAGTTTTTTAAGTGGTTTTACTTTGTAGTTATAACATGACAAGTTAAAAATATGCAAATTCATTTGTCCCTTGAACTTCTCCTTAGATAAGCAGAAAGAGGTTTCAAAATATCTGTAAAATAAAGTGAAAGGACATAGCTTTCAGTCACTTGAGTAATGAGTTCCCTGCAAAGAAAAGAACAAACAGTAAATAATTTCATTTTACTCAATACTAAAGGTACAGAAAAATGTGTCTTTTAAATTAATCTCTAAAGCCCTGTCAAAAATTCTTTTGGCTTTAGCAGAAATCTTTTAATAGAACCAAAAAATAACAGAAAAGGAGGTTAGGAAAGAAGGAAGAAATACTTTTCACCAAAAGACTGTTCTCATGGTTGTTTTTAATTCAAGGAGTACTCTCTGAGGAGAAGGGACAGGGAGGAACCCTGGGAAATAACAAGACAGAAATGCTTGACATGTCTCCCAAGGGCAAGATTCTTCAAGTCCCAGCATCTAAAGTACAACTGTAGGTTTCTTAGATTTCTCAACCATTACATTTTAGGGAAAGGAAGCTAATTTTCCAAGTAGCCAACTCTTCCTGATATATGTGCTTTGTATAAAATGACAAGAAAAGGATTATATGACAAGAATATTTGTGCTGGAGGCTAATTCCAGCAGGTCATAAATGCAAGAAGTTCATCAAAAGGTTGATGGAACTTGGAGCTTCAACAGGGCTGAAAATCTGCATGTTATTACCTGCTACTGAAGAGTTGTAGGCATTTCCCTCAACATGATAATCTTTTAATGTTTACCAAATCTCACCTTTGATATGTATATCTGCTTTGCTTCAGGGCAAAATGTGTTAATAAAAAGCTAGGGGTCTGGACATTCTGAATAGCCAAGGCAGTTTTCCTAGGTACTCATAAGATTTGGTAGGTAGATTAGGATGAGACACAAGGGTAAGAGGTCATACAATGCTTTTTAAATACCAACTACAGTACTTGAATAGTCACCATTTATGATGATGAGTGTCATGGTTCCTCTCTTATAAGCAGCTGTATTAGGTAGGGTTCTCCTGAGAAGCAAAACCAATGGTCTCTCTCTCTCTCTCTCTCTCTCTCTCTCTCTCTCTCTCTCTCGTGCGCTCGTGTACTCTTGCTCTCACTCTTGATGATAGAGAGGTAGATGATAGATAGATAGATAGATAGATAGATAGATAGATAGATAGATA
>JAAGEH010002534.1:31905077-31979534 GCA_011751065.1 Lasiurus cinereus
ACTCCCTTTCTGTGCTCCTGATTCTATTATATTCACCAGTTTATTCTGTTGATCAGATTTTTAATTCACTTAATTTTTAGATTCACTTGTTGATAGATGAGTATTTGTTGTTCATAATTTTTTGTCTTTTACCTTTTTCTTCTTCCTCTTCTAAAAGAGTACCTTTTAGCATTTCATATAATAATGGTTCACAGAGAAGAAAAAGATAGATATTGATTTTAAGGAAGGGGTTACATGATTTTGGAGGCTGGCAAATACAAGTCTGCATATAGGCCAACATACTAGAGACCCAGGGAAGAGCTAATTTTCCAGCTTGTTTCAAAGATAGTCTGGAGGCAGAATTCCCTTTTCCCCAAAGAATCCTTCAACTGATTGGATGAAGTCCATTCACATTACAGAGGGTAATATGCATTACTCAAAGTCTTCGAATTTAATGTTAATCCTATCTAAAAAACACATTATTTAACAGCAATAACTAAACTGATATTTGACCAAATATCTGGGTACCATGCCTAGCCAAGTTGATTCACAAAATTAACCATCACAGAGGCACAATCACAATTGATGACTTGAGCTTTAGAATTCAGTCACAGACAAATGCTACATTTTATTCCTCTGAGGCAAAATCCATCCCCACCTAGAACTAGCTACAGAAGGGAACAGAGAAATTTACTGTGAAGGTCATCAATTCTGATAATACGGAATTGCCATAAAGAGTGCACTGAAATCTGAGAGCCATGTTTCAACAGCCAACTCAGGGCCATGTAAGGCTTTGAGCCCTGAATTCAAAATGGCTTAAATTCTGTCTTTTCCTCTCTCTGATGGCATTTACCAAGAACAGGAATCGTGCATGTAACTATAAGCCATGGAGCTATGACAATTATACTGTCATTACAACCCAACACATCTGTGCTAATATAATTTAATTTGAAGAAAGATTGCAAGTAATCTCAGGATGGAGTCCTCCCCCACTTATTTATAAATATATTTCTCCTGATAAACTGCATCTTTTGGGAAAAGTGTGACAGGTCTTCCACTGGATACCCAATTGTGGTAGGAGTCTTTCAATAGCCAGGGGATTTCCCAATTATAAAAAAACTAGAGGCCTGGTGCATGAAATTCATGAATGGGTAGGGTCCCTAGGCATGGCCAGCGATCAGGGCCAATCTGTGAGATGACCAGAAAAGCAATTGGGGGCCCCCAATGGCACTTGCCTTGGCTGGCATGGCACTGCCCGTTGACCAGCTCCACCTCCCACTGCTGCCACTGGTTGCCTCCCCCTGCAGGGCAACCGGTGGAGCGATCAGGGGGTCCCCACTGCATGCCTTGGCTGGCCTGGGCCTGTAGGCTGGGGGCAGCTATTGTGTTGAGCAACCTGGTGGTCAGTGCATGTCATAGCACCCAGTCATTCCACTGTTTGGTCAATTTGCATATTTGGCTTTTATTATATAGGACCAGAGGCCCAGTGCACGGGATTTGAACACTGGTGGGGAGAATGGCCTGCAGAATTGGCCCACTGTGGGAGCACTGCTCATCCCGATCAGCCAAGTGGTGCTCCCATTGTGGGAGCACACTGACCATCAGGTGGCAACTCCTGCATTGAGTGTCTGCCCCCTGATGGTCAGTGCACATATAGCGACTGGTCAACTGATCATTCTGGTTGTTTTGCCATTCAGTTGCTGGACTTTTATTATATAGGATGTCCTCTTCTACTGGACTGTGGGGACCCAATCCACCATCCAATTTCCAGAGCCAAACGATCTCTTAGGATCCAGCAAAATGCTCATGCTGAAGTCAAGCTTCCTGTGTGTATTTCCCACAATGAAGGTTCCAGTGCTAGCTCATTCCTATTCCATGTGGGACTCCTACAACAGGAGGTCTTTGCTCGGGAACCCCATCAGCCTGGTGAAGTTTTTCTCAGAACTGTTCTGGGGATCTTCTTCTTCAATCCTCCCCCTTCCCTTCTTTCTCTTTTTTCCTAAGTATCAGCTCTGCCTCTCAGTATGACCAAATTCTCACCTCCTCTCACTTCCTCCCCCTTCATCCTTCATAGGATGAAAAACAAACTCATAGATACAAACAACAGAATGGTGGTAACCAGAGGGGAAGAAGGGTAGATGAAGGACAAAAGGATAAAAGGGGGTCATATATTGGTGAGGGAAGATTAGGCATTGGGTGGTGAGCACACAAAGGAATATTAATATGTGGTATTATAAAGTTGTACACCTAAAATTTATGTAATGTTATTAACCAATGTTACCCCCAATAAATTTAATAAAAACAAAAAATAGAAAAATAAGAATAAAATTTAAAAATATCTGTCATATCTAAGCTCTTGTTGGGACCTATTTCTCAGAAGGTGTGAGCTGACCCAACTTCTTTATGTCCTGTTGCTTTTATGACATCCAGAGGATACTAATTGCCGTTGTAACATCCTTTTTTAGCTATAACTAAGAGGAATCATATGTTCTGGCTTGCCCAAGAGAGTCTCAGTATACTTACTGTAATTACTAATAACTCTGTATATTCTCAAAGATTCTCCCTTTGGATAATAAATTATATGGTTACCCAGGCTGTAGTTTATAATTAGAGGTTAGTCTAATAAAATGGTCCCCAAAGTTCATGTTATACACAACATTTAGAACAGTGGTTCTCAACCTTTCAAATGTTGAGACCCTTTAATACAATTTCTCATGTTGTGGTGACCCCGAAACCATAAAATTATTTTCATTGCTACTTCATAACCGATAGTCTTAGGTGACCCTGCTAGCTGTTCTCAACCTGTGGGTCATGACGCACAGGTTGAGAACTGCTGCTGTAGAGCCTAAGACCATCAGAAAACTCATATATTTACATTATGATTCATCATAACAGTAGCAAAATTACAGTTATGAAGTAGCAATGAAAATAATTTTTATGGTTGGGGGTCACCACAACATGAGGAACTGTATTAAAGGGTCACGGCACTAGAAAGGTTGAAAACCAATGATTTAGAAGATTCTCTAGGAAAAAAAGATTCACTCAAGAAAAAAACTTGGAAAATACTCTTTCACAATTTACATTAAAATGTAAAACCTTAAGAGGGCCTGCAGTAAAAAGCCTTGCCTATCTTTGTTTTACTCAGTGTTTCCCAAGCTTATTTGACCATATCATGTTTTTACCTGGAATTCATAATGCCATGGAGTGAACCATGACAAGAATACATTCTCTCTACTCACATTTACCCTTGAAAACAGCTCAAAGTGTTAGAAGTTCCCTACAGCAGCTGGTTCATTTAGAGGTGTTGGCGGCATGCAGGAAACAACTGGGCCCATTCTGTTCTGGCTTCTGACTCACCTCTGAGTGCAATTTACATTAGCAACTGTGATCCACAAAGGCATTTGGCCTCTGGTTAAGTGAAGTCATTTGGATCTAAATGTTGCTTTTAACGGCTTCTAATTTTACTCATAAAATTTTTCAATCATAAAACTCCTCATTTTTAGTACCAAATTGGGAATTTTGTTAGCAAATCACTTGATCCAGCCACTTAGGTGATTTCAAAGGGCCCTTTCCATCTGGCCACTTCTGCTCTCAGTCCTGCCAAAACCGTGCCATAAATTCCGTTTTTCAATTTGGAATATAGGGGCTGGCTTCTTCCATATTCAGTGCACATTCAACTCACTCCATCTCTTCTTTCACCTTCTTGTGTTATATACATGCATATCTGATATCTACATTTTGACAAAATGCTTTGAGCCTGGTACTTAGTAGAAAGAAAGAAAACAAGAAGAAAGAGAGATAGAGAGAAGGGAAGAGGAAGGGAGAGGAGAAAGAAAAGGGAGGAGGGAAGGTAAAAAAAAAAAAGGAAAGAGGAAGGGATGATTTTACCAACACAAATTAAAACTATAAAGAATGGCTTTGCTTTTGTACCAAAAGACTAAGTTGACATTTGGTCAAATAGTGCTTATATTCTGTTAATGCCTCAACATACTTTACACATTATAATGAAATCTATTTTTCAAGAGTTCATAAAACAAGCATTGTGAGAAAACAAGGCAAATGAATAAAATACAAAAGTCTGCTGTGTTCTTGTTAAAGAAACTGATTCAATTCATTGTAACCTTAGGTTATCTTTTGCAATCTCCCAACCAACTGAATTAGACACTAACTAATTATGAATTAGACTGAAAGCTATATTGAGTACTCTTGATATGCAGAAAGAAAAAATGCCTAAATAATAATTATTTTTAAATCCTTGTATAAAGATACAGTTCTATTGTTATTTTATAGAGTAGCCCCCAAAAATGTATACACACACTTTGAATAATTATGAAGGTAGTTATCAGCTCTTGAAGTGTGTGTATACATTTTTGGGGGACACCCTGTATAAATACTAACACCCTTGTTTATAAAATACTAGAGGCCCAGTGCATGAAATTTATGCATGCGGGGCAAGGGTGAAGGGATCCCTCAGCCCAGCCTGCACCCCTCCAATTTGGGAGACCCAAAAAACTTCCCCACTCAAGGTGGCTAACCCTCCAGTGGTACACTCCCATTCATCCAGTTAGTTACCCTAGAAAATTGACAGTGAGTTTTGGTTCTTCCCTCTCTCTTACTTTTAATATTTCTTGAAGTTATCCACTGCTGCCCATCACCATCACCACACCCCATATCCAACCTCTGTTCTCTTGTAAAGTACTCTTTAAACCACTCCCTCCCTGCCATACCCATCCCAACCTATTTTAATTTCCAGTGTCCAGAGTGAGCTTCTCAATGACACATCCAATCAGAGCATCACTCTGCCTGAAAACCTTTAGAAGCTTTCTATTTAGTTTATGAAAACATCCCAAATTATTAACAAAGGCTGTATGGTCTACATGGGCTCCTGCACTTGGCTTTAGCCACTAAGACTTCTTTCTGCCCAAATACTCTGAGCTCTTTTCTTGCTTTAGCTTTGTGAATTTTCTTTCTTCTGCCTGAAATAGTTCTATTTCCACCCAGTATAAAGCTAACTCTAAATCATCTTTTATTACCTCAGCTTGAGGAAATTTCCACAAACCCTCAATTCTTGTACAGAGACCCTGTTATACATCAATCCTACATTTTTCTTTCAGACCACAAGTGTTACCAAAGTTACTTATGCCGTGATTTGTTTAACATCTATTTCACAACTGGCTTGCAATTCCATGCCTGTCTTAGAAGCATTTCCAATGCTTACAGTGGCCACATATCAGAAGCCCTCGGTAACTATTTAACAAAAATGAATGAATATGCTATCTTCAAGAAACCCATGTAAACAACAGGTAAATGATAAAAGAATAAGCAAAGACAGTATTTTATGTTAAAAAAAACAAAAGGAGCCTGGCTGGTGTAGCTCAGTGGTTTAGCATCAATCTGTGAACCAGGAGGTCAGGGCACATGCCCAGGCTGTGGGCTCAATCCCCAGTAGGAGGCATGCAGGAAGCAGTCACTTAAGTGATTCTTCCTCATCATTGATGTTTCTATCTCTCTTCCCTTCTCTCCCTCTCTGAAATCCATGAAAATATATTTTTTAAAAGGAAAATTGCTTAAGTACCAGAATATAGTCACACTGAGTACCTCTCTCTTTATATTAGGTTTAATTATTAAATTTAAATTTAGCTTGGAAAAGTGTAGTGTTTTATTTCAAAAACCTGAATTGGCATTTTTTTTATTCTTTCAATAATGTTTTATTTTTAAAAATTTACTTTCTCATTATCAATCTTTCAAAATTTTGAACAGAATATTGCTATCAAAACAAAGTCATACAAATGCATTAACCCATGACAAGTTTAAAATAGCAACTTTCTCATGTAAGATATTTTATATCAAGGTGGTAGATTAAACATACATGAAAATAAAAATAAAATTGTCATTGAATCAGCATTTTAAGACGTTATCTCTAATTATTAGGTTGTAATATAAAAACAATTTAATTTATTCGTATAATATCATGCATATCAGCTGAATTGAATAAGAGAGATGCAATGGGATGGTTAATTTTATGTGTCAATGTGACTAGGCCATGGGATGCACAGATACAGATATTTGGTCACTAGTTATTCTGGGTGTTTCTGTGAGGATGTTTGTTTTTTTTTAATCCTCACCTGAGGACATGTTGAGAGAGAGAGAGAGAGAGAGAGAGAGAGAGAGAGAGAGAGTGAGAGAGAGAGAGAGAGAGAGAGATATCAATGGGTTGCCTTCTATATTTTCCCTGACCAGGAATCAAACTCACAACCCAGGTATGTGCCTTGACTGGGAATTGAATCAGCAACCTTTCAGTGCACAGGAAGATGGACACTCAACCAACTGAAGTACTCCAGCTGGGCTGTGAGGATTTTGGGGGTGAGATTAACATTTACATTGGGAGACAGTAAATTAGATTGCCCTTCTTAAGGCGAATGGACCTCATGCAACCAGCAGAAAGCCTGACTAGAACAAAAGGCTGATGTTCCCCTGAGTAAGGGAAACTTTCTTCTGCCTGACAGTTTTTGAACTAGAATATCAGCTCTTTTTCTGCTTCAGAATAAAGTGACACATGGGCTTTTCCTGGGTCTCCTGTCTGCCAGCCTTCAGACTAGTAGTGCACCATCAGTTCTGGTTCTGAGGCTTCAGACTCATCCTCGAAGTACACTGTCTGCTCTCCTGAGTCCTCAGCATGCTGGCTCACCCTGCAGATACTGGGATTTGTCAGCCTCCATAATCACATGAGCCAGTTCCTTATAATAAATCTCTTCTAGATACCAATTATAAGTTCTGTTTTTCTGGAGAACACTAATATATGCAGGGACCAGTGAAATTAGAAAGGCAAAAATAATAGTAAATAAGAGAAATAGTAGTGAAACAAGTGAAGTATCATCCTCCAGTGCTTCCGGGGAGCCCAGAAAAGACATAACACAAGGAAACAGGGAAGCTTTGGAGGGGACAGCTGCATTATGCTGGTAAGACATACAGATTAGTGAAATAAGATCTTTAAAATGACTTCATTTTACTCAAAGTCCTGGGGAAATCTGGGCTGCATATTAAATAGCTGTCACATCTTAGCTTAATAAATTGTTGTTTTCTCACTTTTGAATATAACCTCAGTGGTTCAATTATTTTAATTGGAAAAAGCTAAAAAAACAAAACATACCTGTATGTGTCTCTTTCTATTGTCTTCCACCTAGATAATATTTCCACTCTGCAGTAAGAAACTGCTAAAGAGATTATAAAATTCGAACACCTGGGTCCTCCCTTTGGAGATTCTAACTCAACGGTCCTGAGGTGAGGCCTAAGAACCAGCATTTCAGATTGCTCACTGGAGCTTCACATACAGATGACCTCCTGATCACAGCTTGAGAAACACTGATGTAAACCTGTGTATTGACTTGTGAAAACTATAAAACTATCGTACATAGAATATTGTGATATTCAACTGTAAGTAAAATAACCTTCCAGAAAATACATAAAACTCAGTGATAGAGTTCTTAGCAGTTTTGATTTTCTTTTGTACTTTTCTATACTTCCTGACCTGTATGTTGGTTGAGATGCACGCTTTTGAAATTGGTAAGCAATGTTTTAAAAATTATGAAAATATGTTACATTGTTCTTAGCATATGTTTTTAGTTTTTAGTTCACTCACATTAAAAATGAACCATTGAAAATATTCAAAGGAAAAAACTGGGATATTAGAGGTAGTTCCAACTCTTGGTGAACAAGAAGATTATTTTCCTCCCTTCACTTTTCAGCGCTTACTTTGGTGAAAGAACATTGTAAGGTTCAAGGTGCAAGAAACAGGGGACCCAGGCAAGTTAAAAGAGGAAATTATTCCACCCTAAGGAGCGAGATTCATTATGAAGGAGGGTAGAAAAACCAGGATTAGAGAAGGAGGAGGACCCAGCCAGGCTGTTTCGCAGGGGGAGAGAACAGCAACACCAAAAGTGAACACACCTTTTGAGGGGAGGAATGGGAAGGGGTGGGGCTCAGGGCACTGGGCACATGCTGATTGGTGGTTCAATGTCTCAGGTATGTCCCCACTGCAGATGCAGGTTATGTCATACTCGGCCCACCAGTTGGGGGAAGGGAGGATCTATCATTCCAGGCTTTTGGTGATATTTAAAAAAAATTAAGAGTCCAGGCAAGGTCAGGGGGTGAAGGTTTGTTTTTCGTAGCTACTTCCTGCTGAGTGGGGGCATGATCGGGGTGACTACCCGGAATTTCAAGGATTCTGATGACATAGGTGTCTCTAGGTTCTGAATTCAAGGCCAGATAGATCTCTCCCACCTTCTGGTTGGTGAACACCTGCATTCTGTTCTGCAAAAACACTAGTGAAACAGCTCATGAGACAGGAGACAAAGAGCAAAATTAAAGGAATAGATACCAGTGGGAGGAGCCATGGGGTAAGTGAGCAGAAAACAGGGAGTGTTTTCCATGCTGGACAAGGGGTACAGCAGCATGATTTCCCCAAGGGACTGGTTGGTGAAGTCTCAAGAGCGATCCTGTTGCGTCACTTGGGAGGTATAAGCTGATCCCGAGACTGCCACAGCGTCACTTGTCTGGTTTTGCTGCTTTTCTGGGCCTGGAGCTGAAAGGCAACCTTGGGGTAAGGTTCTTGAGGAGGACTGGAGGGCTGGTCCTCAGGAGTCTTGGTCTGCTGGTTCTGGCCTGGGCAGAAATCTGTCAGTGTGTTCCCAGAGCAGTTGCCTAGAGTAAGGGCAGGTATGGAAGATAAGTAGCCAGGAGAAGAGGGTGAGTAGGGAGATGATGGTTGAGCAAGAAGGGTCTCCCATATGGGAGTTCAAAAGGGCTTACGAAGGTGGGGCTCCTTGGTGTAGCCCAGATTCCAGTCAGGGCCATGGGCGGGAGGTCCGGCCAGGAGCTGTGAATTCCTAGAGAGAGTTTAGTTAGATGGTTTTAAGGAGGCCACTGATCCTCTTAATCTTACCCGATGATTGTGGGCAGTAGGGTATGTCCAGTTTAGTTAAGTCAGGGTTAGAGAGGAAAATCTTAGAGTCCCACCTGAGGTTGAATGAGGGCCTCGATGACCTCTGGGCAGGAGTGTGTTGCCACAGGTTAGGGGGAGGCAGCGAGAAGGAAAGTGGCCGGGTTCAGGGCTGGGGACTGGGTCAGGGAGATGTCAGGACTCTCAAAAAACAGGAGATGGAGTTCCTGCATGCGAGAGGCGGCAAGGAGACCTAAGGATCGGTGGGACAGAAAATCCTGTAGCCTAAGGGTGGAGAAGACCTGTAAGGATTGCTAGAGGCAGATCTTCTGGGCCTCCTCGGTGATATCAATGGCTACAACCACAGCCCGAAGTCAAGGCTGCCATCCCCAAACGGCGGGATCAAGCTGTCTGGACAGGTAAGCTATGGGGGTTAAGGCTGGCCCTAAAGACTGGGTGAGGACCCCCATAGCTACTCCCTGTCTTTTCATCAGTAAATAGTTGGAAAGGCCTAGAGATGTCCGGGAGAGAGAGAAATGGAGAGAGATACCAGAAGGGTATCCCAGAGCTTAGAAAAAAACTAGCAAATGAGGGAGGGTGAGGAGAGGGGTCCTACTGGTGTTTCTTTAGCGGCCTGGTATAGGGGCTTAGCTAGAAGAGCAAAGTTTGGGACCCAATTGTAGAAGAATCCTACCAGCCCTAGAAAGGATAAGATCTGTTCCACAGAAGTGGGAGGCTGTAGGTCTCGTATTACTTGTGTTTGGTCAACTGTCAGTCCTCGGGAATTGGGCGTCAGACAGATTCCCAAGTAAGTGACAGTGGGGGCCGACAGTTGTGCCTTGGCAGGGGACATATGGTATCTATCCTTTGTCCCCTAGAAAGTTGAGGAGTCCAACTATATGCCTCTGAGACATGTCCAGGGAGGGGTTCAGAGAAGGAGATCATCTACATACTGGAGAAGAGTGCTGGGTTCTAACGAGCATTGTTGGAGGTCTGTGCGAAAGGCCTGGCCAAACAGATGAGGACTGTCTCTGAACCCCTGGGGCAGACCGTCCAGGTGAGTTGGAGGGATACCTGCTTGTCTGGGTCCTTTTACAATTCTTGTCAACAGTTAACTTTAGAACTTCTTTCTTTCTCTCAAAATGCCTTCCATTAAATATTTCTAAACATGTCTAGCAATTAATGTTTCAGAACTGTATGCTATTTAAAATATTTAGAAAATACAGGGGGAGGAGGGAGCAGGCCCTGCAGCCTGTTTCCAGGCCTCTAGCCACTTGAATTTTAAAACTTCGGCTAGATGTTTTAAAGATCTAAGTCTCTGATAAGCCTGCACAGTCAAGAAAGTTGTTTTCTAGGAAGGGTAGAGTGGAGGAGGGAGCAGGGTGAGAAGGCGCTGAGCAGTTTTCAGAGCATTAAAGGGTGATTTGCCATCAATACTCATGACCGTGATTTTGGAAGGGAAAAATGACCCTGAAAAGGAGGGCAGGACAAAGAAAGTAGCCACCGTATCGACCAGGAAGGAGACCAGCTTACCCGCTACCTTGAGCTCAGTGAGGGTGATGGGGATCATCAAGTCCGGATATCTTCAGTCTTCAGCCAGTCTTCAGTCACAGCCAGCAGTGGGTCATGACCTGGAAGGGTGGCTCCTCTACACTGAGACACAGAGGGCCTGTCACTTTTCCAGGGGCAGTCACTTTTACTGCATGCTGGGCAGGGCTCAGTTGGAGCCTGGGACCGGGGCCACTGCTTTGCCCAAGGGCTTCTATTTCCGCACTTGAAGCATCCTCCAGGTGGCATTCATCCTTTCATTGCACCCCCACCACACGGTCCCCTTGGGACCATGCATGGCTGCCGTCAGCCTCAGAGCTGCAACCAAGGCTTGGATTTGCAGGTTCACCTTCTGTCGAAAGCAAACTTCCAGATTCGACTCAGCCTGTTCCTCAAAGGCATTAAAAACCTTAAAGGCCATGATCTCAGACTAAGGTGTTAGGGGAAGGGGGGTGGAGCAGGCAGCAGGCTGTGGGCTAGAGGAGTGTGGGGGCAGGTGGCCACATCAGGCTGGGCCGCAGGGGAGGGGTGTGGGAGGTCTAAGTAACTTTATTCAAAGAGAGGGGTTGGACTTGCTGTTTCAAGATGGCGGCCCCCAATGGAACAGCAAGCCATACGGCCAACATGGTGTCTGGTCACAATACTCAAAGGAAGAGCAAACCAAAATTTCTACAGACAAATAGAAATCTCAATTAGCTGTTTGGAGCAGCTGGCGGGACTGCAGGAGGGCAGCTCTCGTGCTGCTCAGCGGCCTCTGCTCCTCACAGCCTGAGGCAGGGCTCCCACAGCAGCAGCCACCAGCTGGGAAAGGGGCAGCTGCAGTGAAGGAGGAGGAGGAGGAAGAGAGGGAGCAGAAGGCAGGGTGGCAACAGTGGGAGAGGTGGAGATGAAAGATCAGCTGGGTCAAAAGAGTCAGAAGACAGAGAAAAGGGCTAAGGACCAGTTTGAGAGGGTGAAGAAGACTTTGTGAGGAGGATCTGATGAGTGGAACATGAGGAGTACAGCGAGGGGCAGGAGTGAAGGGCCACTTCCTGGTTTACCAGCAGAAATTACTGAGGTCAGTGAGTACGTTAAAATCAAAAGTCCCATTTTCGGGCCATCTGGACCCATTCCAATTCATACTGAGGCTGTGCCATGTTACAGAAGTAGCCAGATTGGTGAGGAGACACCCTAGAGGTGTGCTAGGATCCGGTTTAGATGTTTTATTACCGATATCTAATACTTGGGGTCATTAGCCGGGGCTAAAGGACCAGGATTCCTGTCGTTCAGCCAAGGCTATGGATGGAGGGACCCGAGGGACAGCAGGGATGTCTCCGCTACCTCCCAGAGTCTGGACAGAGGCCAAAAGGCCAGAGAACTGAGGGGGTGGCAGGAACATCTCCACTGCCTCCCCAGGTTTGAAACCCCTTCTGGAGGGGCCCAGAGGACTATGCCCAGAAGGCAATCTCTGTCACAGACAGCGGTATACAGACAGAGACGCCAGGAAAACGACCCCAGGAATCAGCACGGGCTGGGACTTACCGCTGACCCTTCTGAGCGGGGCGGAGTGGGGGGGTGCAGAAGATCCTGGGCCACGAGATGGGAGAGGGGGGCATCCCGGGCCGTGAACGGTCAGATGGAATGCTTGCACCTCCCGAGTTTCGGCACCAAATGTAAGGTTCGAGGCGCAGAAAATGGAGTGGAGGAACCAGGCAAGTAAGTTAAAAGAGAAAGTTTATTCTGCACTAACGGGCGAAATTCATTATGAAGGAAGGCAGAAAAGCCAGGATTAGAGAAGGAGGAGGAGCCAGCTGGGCTGTCTCTCTCGGGGAGAAAACAGCAACAGGTGCAGAGGTGAAAACATCTTTTGAGGGGAGGAACAGGAAGGCGTGGGCCCAGGGCACTCTGCACGCACTGATTGGTGGGTCATGTCTCAGGAATGTCCCCGCCACGGACGCAGGTTACGTCGTACTCTGCCCGCCAGTTCGGGGAAGGGAGTATCTATCAAACATTAACTTTATTTTTAAAAATAGAATAAGGATGCTCTTTATTCAAAAAGTTACCATCACTTCTCAAGCCATTTCGTAAAGTACCTGACAGTTCTGACAATAATACCAAGTCTCCCTCACCATCCCCACTCAGACATTGCAAATAAACCAAGTCAAAGCTGGGAGGTTATGAAGATGTTTTTGTTTAGTGCCCTTGATCTCTCCCTTCTTTAAAAAAAATAATTTATTTTAAAGAAAGAGACAGAGTGACAGATCCAAACATCTGTGAGAGACATCAATTGGCTGCCTCCTGCAGGCCCCCGAATGAGTCTTCAACCTGGGCATGTTGCCTGACCTGGAATCAAACCTAGGACCTCTTGGTTCCAGGGTGGATGCTCAACCACTGAACCACACCAACCAGGCATTTTGCCCTCCCCTTTTTAGCTACGTTTCTACTTTTGCTCTAGTATAAATTCCCACTCAACCCCATCTTTTCAGGCCCCACCTTTTCTTATTTTAAATCTCCTACTCCTACTCAAACAGACATAATGATGAGAATTATCTCATTGTTATGTGTAATTTATTCATACTCAAGTATTAACTCTCCGGGGAGCCCATTGTGCTCAGAGAAGATTTACCTGCCCTGACCCCCTCCCTCTCTCACTTCCTTGCTTCTTTTGGATTTCATGCCTCCGGACCACAAATCTCACAGACTGGAGGCCACTGGCAGCCTCAAGGCCACAGTAGTAATCCCATTCTATTCTTTGTCTCTTGCTTAATCCACAAGCAGCTTCAGACTCTCATGTCTCACTTTACTGTATACCATGCATTCTCATAATTTTATAAGTCCGCATATTCTTTTGCAGCCCTCCCCTCCTGTGCCTCCTAATCTCCTAAAATCCCTCTCAGGGCTCTTTGGAACTTATGGCCCATTCAAAAGCAAAATCCACTAAACTGACTAAACTGCAGCCTATCTCTAAACAGAGTCAGTACTACTATAATGCAACAAAAATTCCTGTGCTATTTTTAAATCACCCTATAAAAACCACAGAGCTTATGGAGAAAATTGTGTGAGGTCATAAAATCAAAATTTTCATCAGTGATAGAAAAAAAAAAGAGCCTAATAAAAACAGTAGCACAGTCATGCGCATGTTAAGGGGTTAAGAAAGACTGAAATATTACAATAAATATAGCACTTTACCTTGATTAAGACTGAAGTGTGCCTATGGAAGAGGATGTTGAAAGGGTTGCAGCATGTGAGTTATTGTGAAGGGTGGAAGAAGGGTCAACTAAAATCAGAGGGAAGATTGTAACACCAGATATGGTGAGTGTGGCTCATAATTCATGCAGTAAACCCCAAGGCAGCTGGGAGATGTTTGAGGCTGTGCATTTTGTGTATGCATAAGGGGCTCCCATCAGCCTGGGGTAGTCTTCTGTGTTACACTTAGTATATTTCTCACCAATGAAATCACATATAAATAAATGTAAAACTAGCCTTATCCTCACAATGTTCCCTGATATCTCAATTGTGTTTTAACAAATTCAGATTCCAAAATTAGCATTACAGCTGAACTGGCAGTAGTTCATTCACATTCTTGCTCAGAACCCAAAACCTGACTTTACCCTGAGGACATTGCATCTTTTCCAACCCTTTCAAGTGGTGTCCTGTTTTACTCAACCTCTAGCTCTCATACCTTTAGACCTAAAGGTGGAAAAAGAGTCCTCTTTGCTCCACATTGCTGCATTTCCTTCTCCTCTTGTTTTCCTTGAACACTTCTAATCTATTGACCTTTTCGCACACCTAACATAAGCTTTGTCACTTCCCCTATCATATACTAGGACCTTCTCATTACTAATAATTGAACACTTCATAGATTAGTCACCATTCTCCAGAGAACAGAATCAAAAAGTGTCAGACAGACAGACAGGTAGAGAGATAGAAATATATATGTATATAGATGGATAGATTTATTATGAAATATTAGCTCATGTGATTATAGAGGCTGACAAGTCCTGCAATCTACTGTCTGCAAGCTGGAGATCTAGGGAAGCTGGCGATATAGTTCAGTCCACATTGTTAACATAAAAACATTCGAATCTGTAAAGAATTTTTATGAGTTTATTTGAGCCAAACTGTTGACAATTGCTGGGAAGTAGAACTTCAATGGATTGAGACAGTGTTCCAGAGAATGGCAGTTTCTCATCTATTTTTATACATTGTAATCAAATGAGGGGACGTACATGAGTTACATGAAATCCATTAGTGATAGATTAGAGAGGCAGGAGAAAGCAAAGTGGGGAAAACCTTGGGATTGGATATAAAATAAAATGATAGACACACACTTAGGTGGGTGCAGGAACAATTAACATGATAATAATGAAGGAATTTGTGGTATCTGTCCTGGCGCCCAGCACATTAGGTTGTGCCCAAGTGATCTGGAAAAAGGGTAGTTACAAGTTACCCAAACATTTCAAGGATATGTTATCATAGATGCAAAAAGACAAATAGGCTCAGTTAAGGAAAAGTGAAGATATCGGCCTAGGAGGTGACTACCTACCATAACTGCTTTTAGTTGAAGTTTCATTTCAGATCATCCTTTGTGGTTACTTTAGGTCTTTGAGTTTGCAAGACTGCCATGCAGGCCTCCCCTCAGCTTATCAGGTCAGCATGTGGCCCCTTTCATCCACACATCCCCCTTTTGGTCATAAATAAATCCAAAGGATTCATTTAAGACCAACCTTTTGGTTGAATAATGGAGTCTGGAGTCCCATGGTGCTAGGAAGGCTCATTCCTAGGATATCTCACTGTCAGCATTTGTCTTGCTGAACAGGATGGACCATTGGGGATGGATGGGGCAAGATCATAACCTTAGATGGCATTTAAGGTCAAGTTATTATTATTTTTTTAAAAAGGAGGCAGTCAGATCCTATATGTCCTTGTTAAAAAGTATTCTGGATGGTTTATAATTTTTGAGCCACCATGATCTGAGTCTTTTTGCTGTCTGTCAAGTTTTGTTTTCTGCATCTAGTATAACATTTACATATCAGGAACAAAAACAATAATCCTATATTTAGATAATATTCATAATTATTAGGAAGGTGTTCTTTGAGAGGTTTCTCCAAGGTAGATTCTTTATAATAGATACAGCCCCCCCCAAAAAAATGTACCAAAGCTTAATCATAATATCACTGTCTAGCATGTGGGAAAGATTAGCAGGTACCCAAGTTAGATTTTTTATGTCTAATAGGGAAAGGGGTCTAGGGAGACAGATATTGTTTGCAAACCATAAGGAGGATAATCCTATATAATAAAAGCCTAATAAGCTAAGTGTCCAGCCGTCTGGTAGGCCATTCAACCAATCAAAGCATAATATGCTTATGATATGCAAAGGCTGCTCAATCACTTGCTATGACATGCACTGACCACCAGGGGACAGATGCTCCAGGTAGGTGAGCTTGCTGCTGGGGTCTAGCCCATCCGGACTGAGTGAGATGGGCCAGATACGCCCTAGAGCCCTCCTGCAGTCCCTTCCTGGCTGGCCAACTCCCATGTCCCTCCCCGGCTCCAATCATGCACCGGTAGGGGTCCCTAGGCCTGGCCTGTGCCTTCTCACAATCTGGGACCCTTTGGGGGATGTCAGAGAACCAGTTTTGGCCCAATCCAGCAGGCCAGGCTGAGGGACCCCACTTGGCGCATGAATTCATGCACTGGGCCTTTAGTAGCAATATAAAAATCATTTTGTATACATTTATCAATAGCAATTAGGTGATATAAGAACAAGATATGAGGAGAGGCTGAGGGAAGGTCAATGGGGAAAAAAGGATATATACATGTACTACTACATGTAATACTTTAAACAATAAAAAAAAGTAAAAAAAAATTAGTTTTGATCAGCATCAATTTGTGAGCATACAGGCCTTGTTGACATCTTGGGATGGCTGTCCACCTCCTCTGTGGTTGTGGCTTCTCATTCTTGAGATGAAGGCAAGTATCTATCAGAGCCAGGGGCAAATGTCTATTTATAGTTAGGTACCTGATATGGTAAGTTCCCTTTAATACTATTGGAGAGATTCTTTCATTAATGTATTTCCCAATAAACAAAAATCTCTGGGTTGTCATAGGCTATGAATCTTTGAGTACTGTAAAATGAATGTTACTAATTTATTAGTCTTTACAATGCAGAATATCTGCTTTTTAGTTTTCCTTATATTTGGGAAACAAAAGATTTAAAAATCAATAATATTTTAAACAGAGTCATAAAAATAATTATTTTAAATTCATTTAGTCCCATAACTATTTGTTTATCCTAATTATTTGCCAGTATTTTTTGAATTCAGTTATTCCTTGAAGTTCTATAACTCTTCATCCAGTTCAAAGATGTGACCTGCTTAGAAGCCTACAATTTAGAGTAAGTCAGAGTCCTTTTCATGGATTTTCCTAAAGATACAATATATCTGTAAATGCATCAGAATAAAGCAATGACTATCCATGAACGGCAAAATTTAAAAGTGGCATAGTTATAGATTTAACTATAATGCAATTGATAAAAAAAAATAACTTTGCTTTCCTATAAGATATAACATTCCAAGACAACAATTTATTGGTAAATATTCCTGTAAAGTGACAGAAAATAATATAAAATGTGTATATTTTTAGATTCAATATGTAATTTCAGCATATAAAGAACAAATAATATGTAAGATATTAAAACAAGGCACATGGCTTATTACAAGCAGTGCATTGAGCATTGAAATAATTTATAAACTTTCAATATGTGAAGCACAAATACCCAGAGTATCACTGGCAGACACCCCCACAAGGAATCCCCACTCTTGGCTTGCCTGGTGTCCCTGACTGAACACATACTACCCCTGAAAGTTTCCTGTTTGAACTTGGCTCTGAATCTTTGCAAGTTCCTTTTTGAAGCAAATTGAAATTTCTATAACAGTCACTTAAACAAAATACATGAATATAAATAGGACATAGTTATTAACCCATTGTATACCATAAGTATCTGTAGACACAAGTGGCAGACCTTCCCCACATGCCACACGCGTCTATAAAAGAAATGTTTTCTCTAAGTGGCAGCCCTAACCAACTTTAAAATCATTTTTTTGTGAGAATTTGCAGCTGAAAATATTCAATAACACCAGAATTGTGAGTAATATATTTATTTTTATAATATTCATTGCAAATTGATTTTTTAAATTAAATTCAAAATATTGTAGTGTGTGGGAATGGTTTCTATTTTGGACATGTGGTAGTTAACTGGTTAATTTTTATTTGCAAAAGCTTCCCACATAATTTCAAATATATTAAATTGGCCTAATTAGTTTAAAAAAAAAATTCTCTTAAGAAGAGAGAATAAATCCTGGACTCATTCCAGGGCTCATTGGAATGACTCTAGGTCACCTCTCTGTTAAAGTCTTAAAATTTAAACTTTGGAAAGATTGTCAAATATACTTAACCAAAAGATTATATCATAACTCTTTGTAAATCTAGGAAAAAACATATATTCTATGGTAATAACTGTAAAAGACATTAATCAAACTTAAAATGGTTTTAATATTAAAAATTTTAACCAGACTACAGAATTCTGCTTAATTTATATAAGATATAAATTAATATATATAAATATTTATATTTTTATATATAAATATACATATATATTTATACATTTATATAAGATATATTTTATATATATATATATAAATCAGGCCAATAAAATATTATATCCTAGTTATGCCATCCAGAGGCTGAAAATTTCCCACACATAGTACACAAACATATACACATAAAGAGCACAATATAATTTGAACTATTAATTTTTGAAGAGAATTATTTTCCTCAAAAATGAATTTCCATTCTTGATGCATTCTATTATCACAACCATATAATTTCTCCCAATTTAATTTAAACTTTTAACTCTTAGAAGCCTCAAATTTTAGATGGCAAGTTAAGTACTTAGCATTTTTCAGATGAATAATGCATTCACATTTTTAAGGATATATTTCAAATAAAATACAAGACATATTCAATTAATAGACTCAAATATACCCTCTAGATTCTCCATATGAGACAAACTCAGATTAATTAATGTTTCAGTATCCTGTTATTTCAAAGTAACTAGGTTTTAAATTTTTTTATTTATTTTTTACTATTTAAGCCAGCAATGCTCCAAAGCTTTTAAGTTACCAGATAGGCATATGAGACTGGAGAGAGGAGGGGAAGAGAGCAGGCCCTGTGGCCTCTTCTAGGACTACAGTTTCCAGTCTCCTCTCCCCCCCTCCCCTCCCCGCTGTCTGGATTTAAAACTGCACTGTTGTGGTCTCTGTTTCTGGCCCTCACACCAGCCCTTCCCTGGGCTACTTGTTCTACAGTTGTGAGCATTATGTTAGCTTTCCATTTCTGCCTCTCTCATCTCTATGTTCATAGACCTTCTGAGCCTCTTTTAACAGCTCTTCTACACTTTTGTCTTTCAAGTTCTCTAACATTTGTAGTTTTCTTGAGATTTCAGGCCAACTATCAGTGACAAAATGTAATTTTAATATTTCTTGGCCCAATGAGTCCTTGGAGTCTGGCACAGAGTACTTTCTCATTTGATCTTTTAGTCTTGGTAAAATTCAGAAGGCCCTTTTCCTTTGCCTTGCTGAATATTAAAGGCTTCATTTTGGTTCCAAAACTCGGCAACTGTTTCTCTAATCCCTTTTAAATTATTAGTTCCTTGAGATATCTTATGTCCCCTATGGGCCGCATTGGCATGGTCCCATTGGGGCTCTCAGGGCCAGCCAGGTAGGTGCTTCCTTCCCCAGACAACCATAGCCAACCTTTGAATCATTCCCCTTTCTTCTCCTGAGAATGGAATTACCAAGATAGACATTAATTCAGTCTACATATATACTTGTGGGCCTCAAAATGGATCTAGCTGATCAGCTAAGCCACATGGGTCTTCCAACAAAAGTTCTACCTTTACAGAGAAAAGGACAACCGGTCCCTCCCTCCAATACAGAGCATAGTCAATCTTCTTTTGAGTGACTAGACTTTTATGAATAACACTAGTGGCCCAATGAACAAAATTCATGCATGGGAGCGGGGTGTCCCTCAGCCCAGCCTGCACCCTCTCCAATCTGGACCCCTCAGGAGATGTCAGATGCTGGTAGTTGGACATCCCTCTCACAATCCAGGACTGCTGGCTCCTAACTGCTCACTTGCCTGCCGGCCTGCTCACCCCCAACTTACCCTCCGCCAGCCTGCTCACCCCTAACTACCTCTGCCACAGCCCCGCCACCATGGCTTTGTCCAGAAGGATGTTCCAAAGATCTCCTGGAAGGTATTTCAGTCTAATTAGCATATTTCCCTTTTATTAGTATAGATAGTGGCCTGGTACACAGGTGGGAGCTGGTTGGTCTGCCCTAAAGGGGGTCCCAGATCAGGGTGGGGTCCCCTTCTGGGGTGACGCCAGCCTGGGAGATTAACTGGGGCAGTTTTCAGGCTGACCACACCCCCATCAGGATGAAAGGGGCCTCTCCTGGGGATGGAGCCAACCTGAGCAAGGGGCTGAGGACCATTTTCAGGCTGGCCACACCCTCATCTGGGTGAGGGTCCCCTCTGGGAGGTATGGTTGGCCTGGGTGAGGGGCTGAGGGCCATTTGCAGGCTGGCCACACCCCCTTCACAGTAGGGGTCTCCACTGTGGGGCATGGCCGACGTGGGCGAAGTGCTGAGGGCCATTTGGGGGCAGTTTGCAGGCCCACCAAGTCACTGGCTTTGTCTGGAAGGTCATCCGGAAGGTCTCCAGGTCTAATTAGCATATTACTCTTTTTATTAGTATAGATATTTATAATTATCACTGAAATCTTTATCATAAACCTTTATTTTAGTTACATCTATTTATTCTAATCTTAACAACTTTGAGATTTTATTTTTTTATTTTTTAAACATATTTTATTGACTTTTTACAGAGAGGAAAAAAGAGGGATAGAGAATTAGAAACATTGATGAGAGAGACACATCGATCAGCTGCTTTCTGCACACCTCCTACTGGGGATGTGCCAGCAACCAAAGTACATGCACTTGACTAGAATTGAACCTGGGATCTTTCAGTCTGCAGGCCAATGCTCTATCCACTGAGCAAAACTTGTTAGGGCACAACTTTGAGATTTGAAAGCCAATTATTACTGAAAGCATTTTCTTGACAAAAAAAAATTTATTTTTTAAAACAGGGATAATTCACAGGCTTATTTTTCTTTACAAAATGGGAGTGTCTCCAACTTCCCTACCATTTCTGCAGCCTACAGAGCTGATAAAAACAAAACAAAGCAAAACAAAACAAAACAAAAACCTTTATTTGAGCTGTGTTTTAAAATCCTCAAGGATTTTTACAAAACCACCCTACAGTAAATAAATTAGTACAGTACTTTCAAAAGGATGGACTGGGACATTAGCCTTAGAATCTTAACCCAACACAGCAAAATAACCTTTGGTTCTGAGAGGCACAGAGCTCACACAGTACAGAGACAGAAGATCCCCTATGTTCATAAAATGGGAAAGAACAAACTAAGCTAGTAAAAATGCTTTAAAGTTCCTGCAATCCCTGCCATGTGTTCAGCTTGCCCACAAGCAGCTGGGCCCCCAGCAAAGTGGAATGTGCCCCATCTTTAAACAGATTGATCCAAAGAACAAAGATGCAAAACATCAACAGAATCCCTCTTATCTACACTAATAAAAGAGAAACATGCAAATTGACCATCCCTCTGCTATGCCCACCAGCCAATCAGGAGCAAGTATGCAAATTAACCCAACAAAGATGGCAGACACCATGGAGCTGGAGCTAGCAGGAGGCTTGGGTTGCCCCCAGCAATGGAGGAAGCCAAGCTTCCCTCCTGCCCTGACCTCTGCTCAAGGAGGAGCTGGGGAAAAAAAAAGAGGGGCAATGCAAGCTTCCAACCCACCCTAGTCTTTGCTGAAGGAGTGGCTGAGGGCCTGGGTTGCCAGGGGGCATGGCCAGCCTGAAAATGTCCCTCAGCCCCTTACCTAGGCTGGCCATGCCCTCATGGGGTGAGGGTTCCCCCTTGGGGGCTTGGCCAGCCTGCAAACAGCCATCAGCCCCTCACCCAGGCTGGCTAGGCACCCCAGTGGGACCCCTACCCTGAAGGGAATGTGGCCATCCTGAAAACAGCCCTCAGCCCCTCACCCAGGGACCCCACCAGAACCCCCCTTCCCTAAATGGGGTATAGTCAGCCTGGAAATGGCCCTCAGCCCCTTACCCAAGCTGGCCATGCCCCCATGGAGTAAGAGTCCCCAGTGGGGGCCATGGCCAGCCTTCAAACAACCATTAGCCCCTCATCCAGGCTGGCCAGGCACCCCAGTGGGCACCCCCACCTTAAAGGAGATGTGGCTAGCTTGAAAACAGCCCTCAGCCCCTCACCTAAGCTGGCTACACACATCCTCAAGTGGGGACCCTCACCCAATGGAGGCATGGCCAGCCTGAAAACCACCACAGACCCCTCACCCAGGCTGCCCCATTCCCCAAGGGAACCCCCACCCTAATCCAGGGCACCCTTCAGGGCAAATCAGCTGGCCCCCACCCGTGCACCAGGCCTCTATCTATACAATAAAAAGGTAATATGCTAATTATACTGGGAGACCTTCTAGGAGACCTTCTGGATGCTCTTCTGGACAAAGCCATGGTGGCTAGCTGAGGTAGAGGTGGTCAGAGGCCAAGAGGGGAGGACAGTTGTGGGTGATCAGGCCAGTGGGGGTGGGGAAGCATTGGGGGTGATCAGGCTGTCAGTGGGGGTCAGTTGGGAGTGATCTGGACAGCAGGCAGGGGTAGTTTGGAGTGAGAAGGCCAGCAGGAGGGCAGTTAGGGGTGAGTAGGCCAGCAGGGGGAGAAGTTGGGGGCAAGCAAGCTGGCAGGGGGGGTAGTTGGGGTGAGCACACTGGCACAGGGGGCAGTTTGGGTGATTAGGCCAGTGGCAGGGGGCAGTTGGGGCTGAGCAGGCCAGCAGGCAGAATGGTTAGGGGTAATCAGATAGGTAGGCAGGTGAGTGGTTAGGAGCCAGCAGTCCCAGATTGCGAGAGGGGTGTCCAACTGCCGGTTTAGGCCCAATCCCTGTCAACTGGCAGTGGGACATCCTTCGAGGGGTCTCAGATTAGAGAGGGTGCAGGCAAGGCTGAGGGACATCCCTCACCATGCACAAATTCCATGCATTGGGCCACTAATATATAATATTTACAAGTGCACACAGCCACAGAAACCACAGGTTGCCCTGCATTAAAAAAAAAACAAAACAAAAAAAAACAAAGAGAACAATGTCTCCTGTCCCTAGTTTGGGGATTGCCCTTCTCCAGAACCTCAGCATTCTCCCAATGAACTATTTCAGGGAAATGCATTCCTTAGGCCTAGAATTTCTGTTTCCCATTCTCAGCAAGTCTTTTGTGACCTTTCATGCTCAACCTTCCTTTGTCTAGGGGAATTTTCCTAGAACATGTGCTATTGGCCACATGTACTACTCATACCTCTCCCTACCCATCACATCCTGTTTGCTCTGGGGAATTCAGTAATGACTTGGTTACCTATTGTTTCTTTTCTGTGAAGATAAATCAGAGGCATGCTTCCTACAGGGGAAAATCTGGGTATAGGCATTTATTAACTTCAGAATAGTTCTGAGACAGTCTCTAAAATTTCTTATTAATTTCCATCTTTTTGGGGAGAAATTTTTTCTATGCTTTTCCTTAAAAGCTTCTAATTTCCAAATCAAGATATGCTTCCCATATAGTCATTTAGTTTAATTTCAGAGATGGCATTTTTTGTAACTTCTGCATGCAAAATATTAATGTAGGTATCCAAAGACAACTGCATTTCCAAGATATCAAAGTAGAAATGGCATTTTGGCCATTTCTAAGTTGATATCTTCTACTTAAGTCTCCCCATTTCTATAAAGTACTTGCAAGTAAAGGCTTCCTATCAGGAGTATTAAAGGAGGGCTGAGGTTTGGGAGCTTCTGACCTTGGAGGTACAATTTCCCATGTTAATTTCTATTTTTTATTTCTGGATATCTGTAGTTTGAGCAAATTTTCTAGGTATGTTATGCAGTGGGTCAAGGGTGGCCTCAGTTTCTCTCCCAGCTATCTGAAACAACTGGAAGGGTTTGGGTCATGGGCAGACCAAGCCTTATGGTTGCCTCCTAAAGGGTCCATTAATTAATTACAGTTGAGTTGGAACTTCCCTAAGGGGCTCCTGCACATCTTACACCTCCACAAAGATTCTTAGTCATCCAAGAATACCCAAGAATGAGATTGGAGGAAGGATGTGTCCCTTTATCTTCACAGCATAGATTTTTGCTCAGACTCTCAGAAAGAAATTCTAACTGAAAAGCCAAAATCAAAACCAGCCACCCATTTTTTCCTCCAGTCCTACCTTAGCCTGAGTCTGTCACCCTTAATCTGGGTTCTATCAACCCAGTTTCCACCTTGAGGATTTTAAAACACAGCTCAAATAAGTCAGAACCTCTACCAAAAGCAATGGGAAGTCCTGGATCCAAGAGACAACTCACCCAAGTTCACGCACTGGGTGGAAAACTGGTGGGTTCAATTGGCCCTTCACTGGGTCCAAGGGATGATCCTGGGTAAGCTTCTTTGAAATCCTGCCAACTACGCCAAGTAATGTTAGCATAAAAACATTCAAATCTGTAAAGAATTTTTGTGAGTTTATTTGAGCCAAACTGTCAACAGTTGCCGGGAAGCAGAACCTTAACAGATTGGGATAATGCTCCAGAGAATGGCAGTTTCTCATCTATTTTTATACATTGTAATCAAATGAGGGGACGTGAGTTACATGAAATCCATTGGTGATAGATTAGAGAGACAGGAGAAAGCAAATCAGGGAAACTCCTGGGACTGGATAAAAAGTAAAATGATGGACACATACTTACATGGGTGCAGGAACAATTAACATGATAACAATGAAGGAATTTGTGCTATCTGTCCTCATGCCCAGGCACAGGAGGTTGGGCACTAGGAGGTCAGAGAAAAGGGAAGTTACAAGTCACCCAGACATTTCAAGGATATGTTATCATAGATGCAAAAAGACAGATAGGCTCAGTTAAGGTAAAGGTTGACCTTCTCAGTGAAGATACTGGCCTAGGAGGTGACTACCCACCATAACTGCTTTTAGTTAAAGTTTAATTTCAGACTATCCTTTGTGATTTCTTTAAGTCTTTGAGTTTGCAAGACTGCCATATAGGCCTTCCCTGAACTTGTCAGGTCAGCATGTGGCCCCTTTCATCCACAAAGTCCAAAGGCCTAAGAACAAGGGGAGTTGATGATGTAATTCCCAGTCCAAGGCAGGAAAAGACCCATATCTCAGCTTAAGTAGTCAGAGAGTTGGGGAGTCCAAACTTACTCTGCCTTCTGTTCTACTCAGGCCCTCAGTGGATGGATGGTGCTCACATGCATTGGTAAGGGAAATCTGCTTGATGGAGTCAAATGCTAACCTCATTCAGAAACACTATCACAGACATACCCAGAAAAAAAATGGTTAGTTATTATCTTACAATTTTTTAAAATATATTTTTATTGATTTCAGAGAGGAAGGGAGAGGGAGAGAGAGAGAAACATCAATGATGAGAGAGAATTAATTGGCTGCTTCCTGCACACCCCCTACTGGTGATGGAGTCCATAACCCAGGCATGTAATTGAACCTTGACCTCCTGGTTCATAGGTTGATGCTCAACTATTGAGTACATTGGTCAGATTAGTCATGGATTTTAATATTACTTAAAATATTATTCAGAAAGTAGCCAGGTAAGTTCTGTGTTAATACAATTATGCATTTAAAAGCACATTTAGCAGTGTGAGTATTTTTTTAACACCCTCATTATTCAAGTATTCTTATGCAAGCTGGAAATTAATCAAAAGAGAAAAATGAAATGCAAATAGCATAATTTATAAATTTGTAAACACTAAATTATTTTTTTAAGTGAAGAAACATTCAGCCTCAGAATTGTGGGGGAGATAGAGCGATAGCTTAAAGGTGAAAAAATACTAGGATTACACACATGGGTTAGTGTATGGATTAGAATTTAGAAGATCTCCAGACACAGAACTAGCTGACCCTACCAGCCTTAACATCAATGCTTAGCAACAGCACCTCAGAGGAAGACTGGTATGGTGCTGGATGCCAATCTTATTTATGATTACCATTGAGTTGATCTCCTACTCAAGACAATGGTAACCATAAGTAAACTGAAAGCAGGTAAAGCAACAATGCAATCCTGACTCTGCTCACTTAATTCTGAGAAAAGAGAGCAATATCTATTTCTTAAAGGTAAGATTTTCTGAACGAATTATTATGAACTTCAATCTCCAATGCTCTTTACCACATGACATTCAATCAAAAGTTATAGATATGAAAAGAAGCTTGAAGATGTGACTAAATCAATATTAAAAAATGATCACTGGAAGAGAACCCACAAAGTGGTCCAGATTTTGATATTAGGAAACAGGATTTTCAGAGAAATCTTATAAATATGTAAACTTAAAAACAACATTAAATAGTCTAACATATATGTAATTGGAGAAAGAGAAGAGAGAAAACTATGGTGCAGAAGCAAGATATGAAAAGATCATGGCAGAACATTTTCAAAATGAAGACATCAAGCTACAGATTTAAGTGTCTCTGAGAACCCTAAGTAAAAACGGTTCAAATAGAATAAAGAAAGAAAATTACACCTTGGCATATTATAGTCAGACTGCTGAGTACCATGATAGAGATAAAACCAAACTTAAAGAAAAAAACTTAAAAGCAGTCAGAGAAAAGAAACACTGCATTTCAGAAAACAGCTTCTACTCAGAAATAATGAAAACTAAATGACAATGGAATAAAATTTTAACACATTGAAAGAAAATAAATTGTTAAATTTCTGTACTCGTTGAAAATATCCTTTAAGACTAGAGGCAAAATAAACATATTTTCAAGCAAACAAAATCTGAGAGAATTTATCACTTGCACTGTAAGAAATACTAGAGTCTTTCAGGTTAAAGAGAAATTATGTTGAATAAAATCCTAAAAGAACTGAAAAGCTTACAAATTTTTTTCTTGAAAGTCTCTTTAAGGCTAACATAACTATAAAGTATGTGGGATTTATAACATGCAAAAATAAAATACATGACAATAATTCCACAAATGTCAAGAAAAGTACAGTTAAATCATAGTTCTTGAAAGATTCTTACATTGTCTAGTAAATGGTATTCCAACTGATTTTGATATAATAAATTTGCAAAGTTTGCATTATATCACTTCTGTGTAAACACTAAAAAATAATTCAAGAGCCAAAAAAGGAGATAAAATGTAATACTAGAAACTACTTGATTTACCTAAAAGAAGAGAGGGGAAAACAAAGGAAGTAAAGGGAAATGGGACAAATAGGAAACATGTAAGAGAATGATAAAACTACATCAGTAATTAAATTAAGTGTAAATGAACTAAATGTTTCAATTAAAGTAAGAAATGGTCAAATTGGATAAAATAACAAGGCCCAGTCATTGCTGATTACAAGATAAATTTAAATATAATAAAGGTTCATAGTAAAAGGAAGAAAAAATGCCTTGCATACATCAATCATAAGAAAGCTAATGTGCCTATTTGAATACCAGATAAAGTAGACTTCATTGTAACAAATGGGTTGATTCATCAGGAAGACAAAACAATCCTAAGTCTATATGTACATAACAGCAAAAAAGTGATAGCAATAAAAGAATAACTAGAGATACTTATGAACATACAGTTAATCCTTAAACAACACAGGTTGAACTGTGCAAGTCCACTTATACTGTGATTTTTTTTCAACAAATACAGCTAGCCCTTCCTATCCTTGGGTTTCACATCAGCCAGTTTTGCATTCACAGATTCAACTAACAGAATCAAAAACAGTTTTTCATTGTATATATGTGCCACAGTTTCTTTATCCATTTGTCTATTGATGGGCATATGGGTTGCTTTCATAGCTTGGCTATGTAAACAATGCTGCAATGAACATAGGAGTGTTTATACTCTTGCAGTGTTGAGGTTTTCAGATATATACCCAAAAGTGGAATTGCTGGGTCATAAAGCAGTTCTTTTTTTTAACTTTTATACTGCTTTTCACTAATTTGGCTACACTAATTTGTATTCCCACCAACAGTACACAAGGATTCCTTTTTCTCCACATCCTTATCAACTCTTGTTTGTTGATTTATTGATGATAGCCATTCTGACAGGTGTGAGGTGATACTCCTTGTGGTTCTAATTTGCATTTTTCTGATGCTTAGTGATGTTGAGTATCTTTTCTTATTTGTTGGCCATTTGTATGTCCTATTTAGACAAATGTCTTTTCAGGTCATTGCCCATATTTTAATTGGATTATTTATTTTTAAGTTGTATGAGTGCTTTATAAATTATGGCTATTAACCCCTCATCAGATATATGATTGGCAAATATGTTCTCCCATTCAGTAGGTTATCTTTTCAGTTTATTGATAATTTCTTTTGCTGTGCAAAAACTTTTTAATTTGATGTAGTTTCATTTGCTTATTTTTTTCTTTTGTTTCCCTGGCCCAAGGAAATATATCAGAAAAAAATATTACTCAACCATATACAAGAACAAAATGTTACCATTTGCAACAGTGTACCTGGACCTAGAGAGTATTATGGTAAGTGAAATAAGTCAGTTAGAAAAAAACAAATACCATATGATTTCACTTATATGTGGAATCTAAAGAACAATATAAGTGAACAAACAAAATAGAAAGAGACTCAAAGATACAGAGTACAGGTTGACGGCTGCCAGAGTGGAGAGAGATTGGGGAAATGGTGAAAAGGGTGAAGGGAATGAGAAGTACAGAGTAATAGTTACAAAATAGTCATAAGGATGGAAAGATTCCCTATGCGGATAGAAACAGTATTTTCATATTCCCAACTGATGATTTCCAACCACACAGTTATATTTTCACATTCCCAACTATGAATTGAAAAATACTGATTTTTTAAAACATGGTCACAACAATTATTATTGTTGTTATATATTGTTAATAATTTGATCCATGGTTGCTTTAATCCCTGAATGCCAAGAAGTGAGTATAGAGTCAAAAGTGGCATGCAGATTTTTGACTAAGTGGGTCCGAATCCATTACCTCATTATTCAAAGGTCAACTATAGTTGGATATTTTAACATATCTGTCTTAGAAATTGATAGAAAAAACAGATGAGAAAACAGGTAAAAATAGAGAAGATTTGAAAAACACTATTAACTAACTCAACCTAGTCAATGTCCAGAGACCAACACATGCAACAACTGTAGAATAATCTTTTTGCAAGTGCATGAGGAACAGTTACCAAAATATACCAAATGCTTCTCACAGAGTAATTTCTTAATAAATTTAAAAGATTGAAATCACAGGGAGTATTTTCTAATTCTCCCAAAATAAACCAGAACTCAATAGTAATAAAGTAACTAGAAAATCTCCCAAATATTTGAAAATAATGCAACACATTTTTAAATAAACCATGGATCAAAGATGAAATCATAGCAGAAATTTAAAAATGTTTTTAATCAAATGATAAAAATAATATATAAAAATCCATGGTATGCAATGTGTAGGGGGAAATGATGTAGCTTTATTTTATTTATTTTTTAAAAAAAATTTTAGAGGAGAATCCAAGATGGCGGCATAGGTAAACACCTACACTGCTGCCTCGCACAACAATTTCAAAACTACAACTAAAAGACAGAACGGACATCATCCAGAACCACAGGAAAGCTGGCTGAGTGGAAGTTCTACAGCTAGAAGGAAAGAGAGGGGCTCACAGAAGCCCAGAGGAGCTGCAAAAAGCTGAGGTATAGAGACACGCGCCCTGAGAGAGCGGGTGCCGTAGTATCTGGATGGCTTTCTCTGGCGGGAGGGAAACAGAGACTCCCAACGGCATTGAACCCCTTATCTTACGACACTAAACCCCAGATCCAGCCGACACTCATACGGGAGGGAGTTTGGACTGTGAAAAGGGAGAGGTGCACGGAAATTTAGGGGAGTCGCAAAAGATCAGAGTTCTGGTGGTGGCGCGCACAGCACTGCGCAGAGAACAGATTGCTGATTGTGCCTCTGGCTTTCACAAGTGGGCAGGAGACAGACCCTCCCAACTGTGCTACTTCTGACTCCACTAAGCCCCTGTTTCGGGCGAAAGCCTGGGGACCTAGACTCCTGTGGTCCTGGTGTGCAGGGGAGCTGGAAAGGCAGCGGTTAGAGGCACTGCGTGCACGTGCGCAGGCGCACAAGGACCACTCCAGCGATTACCTAGTCACCTGAGACTCAGGGGCCCGGGAGGGTGGGCCCGACTGGAAGGCAAGGCGGTCCCTTAAGCCCTGAGACTCCACCCTCCCAAGCTCAACAGAGGCTTCTTTGGTTTAGCAAGTCTGGTATCATAAGGCTGAATTCAACACAGAAGTTTCCCCGGCATAGTGAAAATGCCGAGACAAGGGAAGGGATCACAAACAAAAGAAATGGAGGGAAAAAAACGACTGGATATAGAGTTCAAAACCACATTTATAAGGTTTTTCAAGAATATGCTAGAGAAGTTGGATAAAGTTAGCGAGAGCCAAGAGGAGATGAAAAAGGACCAACTAGAGATGCAAAAGATCCAACTAGAGATGAAAAAGGACCAACTAGAAATTAAACGTACACTGACTGAAATAAAAAAATATTATACAGAGTCCTAACAGCAGACTAGAGAAAGGCAAGAATCAAGTAAAAAATTTGAAATATAAAGAAGCAAAAAACACTCAACTGGAAAAGCAAGAAGAGAAAAGAATCCAAAAATGTGAAGATAATGTAAGGAGCCTCTGGGACAGCTTCAAGCATACCAACATCAGAATTGTGGGGGTGCCAGAGGAAGAGAGAGAGCAAGATATTTAAAACCTATTTAAAGAAATAATGACTGAAAACTTCCCACATCTGGTGAAAGAAATAGACTTACAAGTCCAGGAAGCACACAGAACCCCATATAAAAGGAATCCAAAGAGGACCACACCAAGACACATCGTAATTAAAATACCAAGAGCAAAAGACAAAGAGAGAATATTAAAAGCAGCAAGAGAAAAACAGTTCATTACCTACAAGGGAGCACCCATACGACTGTCAGCTGATTTCTCAACAGAAACGATGCACGTCAGACAGGAGTGGCAAGAAATATTCAACGTGATGAATAGCAAGAACCTACAACCAAGAATAATCTATCCAGCAAAGCTATCATTCAGAATTGAAGGGCAGATAAAGAGCTTCACAGAGAAGAAAAAGCTAAAGGAGTTCATCAATTCCAAACCAGTAGTATATGAAATGCTGAAAGGTACTCTTTTAGAAGAGGAAGAAGAAAAAGGTAAAAGCCAAAAAATTGTGAACAACAAATACATATCTATCAACAAGTGAATCTAAAAATTAAGTGAATTAAAAATTTGATCAACAGAATAAACTGGTGAATATAATAGAATCAGGAGCACAGAAAGGGAGTGGACTGATAATTCTCAGGGGGAAAGGGGTGAGGGGTGTACAGGGAGAGACTGGACAAAAATCATACACCTATGGATGAGAACAATGGGAGGGAGGGTATGGTGGGAACCGGGTGGAAGGGTGCTATGGAGAGGAAAAAAGAGAAACAAGTGTAATAATCTGAATAATAAAGATTTAATTTCAAAAAAAATTTTAAAGCATTGTTCTTGACCATTTAATTTATTGAAGCAGATGCTGCTGTGGTTCTTGGTTTAGCAGCAACTATTCTTTTGTTTACATTGTTATGTTTTTATTTGTTGTTTTGCTCTATACTGAAAACATAAAGTTTTCTACATTATTTTCAGTCAACGGTGGCACAGTTTCTTTGTGTTTGTAATGATATAAACATTATCTTTCTAGGATGTCTGGAAAAAAGATGCTTTTGGTTCTTTTCAACACAAGTGATAACGTTAGGGGTGAATATGCTGAGGAGTTGTCACTGGGAGTAAAGAAGGTTGTAAATGAGATCTAAATACATAATCACCAGGTGCTTCTTTCTCAGGCTTACAAAGCAGTCCACCACCACTGAACTCCATCCTCTCAGAAGATTCAATGAAGGCTAACCAGTCTGATGCATGTGTAAGCAACAGTCCCATGGACTGGCACTTATAAACAGCCAATGCCAAACCCATGAGATTTCCAATAAGATACACCAAACCCTGAAGGAACTTTCTAGCATCTTGAAAGTGGCTGAAATGGCCATAAGTGCCTGAATGGGTCGCCACGCCATCATACCCACCATTATAGTAGGAAAGATGGAAATAGTATCGCCTGCCATGGACATGATGAAGAGGTTCATGGGAATCTATTTGAGGGGACCCAAGGCAATGTCCCAACAGCGCTTCTCCACCAGGATCCGGTCCGTCTCTTGCACACTGGTATCCGGCACTTGCTTATCCAAGTAACCAACTGGGTACCGCAAGTCTCCCTGACCACCGCCCCGGTCACTTTGGTCCCTGCGGCCTCCTCCAGGCCTGCTCAACTCAATGGCCCACTTGGAGCACCATCCTCGGTTGGCCACCAGACTTCCCTGGGCCCTCATGGCCAAGGGCGCCTACTAACGCCGTTAAGTTGTTTTTCTAAGGCGGCCCCCAGTGTCCGCGATGCCTGGTCTCAGTCCCCGAAATTATATAGCTTTAAATGCATATATTAGAAATAAAATATTCAAAGATAATGACCTAAACTTTCAATTCTAGAAGCTAGAATCAGAGTAGAAACTATAGAAGGAAACTGATAGGTAAAAGAGAAACTCATTAAATAGAAAAAAAAAAGACAAATAATACAGAAAAGCAACAAAGCAAATTTGATCCTTTGAAAGCAATAAAATTTATAAACAAGAGAGAAAAAGAGGGAGAGAACACATAACCAAGATCAGAAATGAATAAAAGAACATCATTGTATCCTATGACATTAAAGGAATATTAAGAAGATATTATTAAAACTTTCCTCAATAAACTTGAGAAATTCTCTAGAAATGACAGATTCTCTAAAAAATAAAGCTGTGTAAGCATGACACAATAAGAAATAAACACTCTCAAGAGTAATATCTCTGAAAGAAATTGGATTGCCTAATTTAAAACCTCCCTACAAAGAAAATTCCGGGCACAGAAATCATTGGTAAATTCTACTAAATTTTTAGGAAGAAATTACAACAATACACAAATTATTTCAGTGTATAAAGGAAGAAAAAATATTCTTCAGCTCATTTTATATAGCCAGTATAACACTACTAAAACCTAGAAATGATATTACCATTACACACTAAATTCTTCATAAACATGATCACAGAAATCTTTAATGGAATCAAATTCAGCAATATATGAAAATGGTAAAGTGAAGTTTATTCCAGGAATTCAAAATTGTTTTAACTTCAAAAAGCAAACAAATATGCAATTCTCCACAATCACAGAATAAAGGAGAAAAATATGAGATTAACTCAGCAGATGAATAAAAAAACCTCTTGATAAATGTCAATACTGAGTCATATATAAAAAGCACCAGCAAACCAGTAATAGAAGGGAATCCTAATAATCTGATAAAATGTCTATACAATGTTCTTTATTAGAACATTAGATAATAAAGAACATTATAAACTGATGAACAAAAGGATAGATACAGAGACAGTAAAACTTCTAACAGACTGTGAAATTACAGCAGGAAGATTAAAGTTAGGTGAGGTAGATAAGAGATCAATCAAAGGACTTGTATGCATGCATATAAGCAAAACCAATAAACATAGACACTGGGGGGTTGGGGCATGCCTGGGAGGGAGGGGGGCAATGGGGAGATATGTATAAAAAATTTATATATATATATATATTTTAAAGAAATGTCTATACAAAACTTGCAGCTACTATATTTTTGTGGTAGACTATCAAATTTTCTCTTCCTAAGTTGGAAATACAATAATGATATCTACTTTTTCTACTTCTATTTAGTGTTGTACTAGTGGTTCTAGCCAGTGCAGTAAAGCACAGAAGGAAAGATAAGATATAACAACTGAGAAAAGAGAATTAAAATTGTTATTTACAGATAACATGGTTTTGAATATAGAAATTCAAAAACTCAATAAATTTCTAGGACTGATTGAGTTTAATGTGATTGTGGGATACAAGATCCACACACACAAAAAATCAATTGTATAGCTATATACCAGCAACAAACAATTAAAAATTTAAAATTTAAATTTAACATTTATAAAAGCATCAAATAACATTAAGTACTTTTGAATACATTTAATAAAGGTTGTGTAAGACCTCAAAACTGAAAACTATAAATCGTTGCCAAAATTAATTAAATGAGACTTAATAAATTAAGAGATATACAATTTTCATGGAATGAAAGCCTCAGCATCATTAAGATATCAGTTCTCCCAAAATTAAATCTTTAGATTCAATGTGATCCAAGAAGATATGGGGTGGGGAGAGGTGGGATTAAATTGCTGATGAAAGTTCAAAATGCATGATCTCTTTGAAAAATCAGTTTAGAAATCTACAGTGGTACCTCGAGATACCAGTTTAATTCGTTCCGTAACTTGAGGTGTGGAAAACTATGAGACGCTCGAGTCATGGTAAACTGGTGGGTCGTGTGCGCAATTACTCCTATCTCAAATGTTGCTCGTATTTCAAAGCAAAAATCGCTCGCTCAACGACTTGTATCTCAAAAATCTCGTATGTTGAAAAAAAAAATGGCGGCGGAATAGACAGACGCGTCTGGAGCTTTGTTGCTGGGCAGAGGGAGAGAGAGCAGCTGAGAGTCACATGGGGAGTGTTTGTTGGCAAGTTAAGAATCAGTTATCCTCCAGGAGAAGGCAGGGAACTGCTGGAAGGGGCTCTTCTGGCCAGGCAGCCTCACTGCCATGGGTTTTTTGTCAGCCAGAGCCACCATCGCGAACGCGGAGACCACACCATCTTGCTGAGAGAGGTGCATGTCTGCAGTGGTCTGAACACTGAGGCTGAATTACTCACCGAACAGCGTGGAAGCCAGAACACCACTCTCCAATCAGCGTAGAAACGAGGGCGGCAGATTCAGAGATCCACTCGACACACAGAAAGGTCAGATTTCACCTGGGATAAGGTGAGGTCTCCTGCCCCTCAGAACAGCGACGCGCACACTGTGGGAGCCGGGCTGTGGGAAAGCTGCCTCTGGAGAGGTCTGCGGAGGTGGGCAGGGCATGATCCCTAAGTGTGGAGGCAAACTCTCCAAGTTGTTGACAGAGGGGAGCTCTGGAAAACGACTCGTTTTTATCTGAGGCAGAGGGATAGCTTGGGAATTATTACAGTGTCCCGGCTGCAAAATCCCCACAAACCGGTTTTGAAAACCACAGAGTAGCAGGATCTGAGCACAGCCTAGAGAGGTCCTGTGCTTTGCCTCAGAGATCAATTCCGAAACACTGCCACCCAGTGGATGACGCACAAATTGACTGTCGCATAACCACAAAAGAATAAAGAGATTAAAACATCAACAGTGCAACACAGGGAACTGCAATACCTTCCCTACTGGGAAACAGGAGTGCCAAGCAGAATAATAGTGGAAGTGAATGACCATACTATTTTTTTTTCTTTTTCTTTTTTTTTTAAATTATTTTTTATTTTTTATTTTTACATATTTTAATTAAAAAACTATTTTTTTCTTTGCACCTCAATTGATTTTACCTTTTTAATTATCACATTTTTGTTTTCAACTAGTATTATTACTACTAGTTTTTTACCTTTTTGAAAAAAAAAACAAGTGTCATTTTGTTTTCTCTTTATTTTACTTCAGGATTACAGTTTTATATTCTATTTTCATCTTTCCTTTAGCATAATTTTACTCCAACTAAACTCTACCTTTATGCCAACACTTTCCACCTAACTTTCCCCATTTTGTTGTCTTGTTTCTTTCCCTTTTCCAACTTTAGATTCTCCTTTTCTTTCTCTTTACCTGGTTAAAATTTCACCCCACTTAGATATCTAATTTCAAGTCCCCTACTACAAGTCCATACAAACCTCTCCGTTCTTGTCTTCACTAGCCAAAAAGTTGTTTTCCTCTATGTCCTTTTTTTCCTATTTGCCTGAACAGTAATTATATCGATTTTTTAAACTTTTTTGTGAGATTGTTTTCGCTTATTCTACTTGTTTTATTTTGCTTTTTGCTTGCTTTATATTCTACCTCTCTTTTCCCTCTCCTCCTTCGATACCAGTTGTTATTTGCAGTTTGTATTAATCTCTAGGTACTGGTTGCTGGCCTTTACTGGGATTAGTGACTGTTCTATTGGAGTTTTCTCCTGACATCTATATTTTGTTCCCCTTTTCTCTCTTGTCCGCTTTCTTTTCTCTCTGACTTTGTTTCTCTTTCTCTTTTCTTTTTCTTCTTCTCATTTATTTTATTTTATTTTATTTTATTTTATTTTATTGTTCATTTAGTTTTTTTTTCCTCTCTCTCTCCCAATCTGATTTGGGCACTTCTTTCCTTTCTTTTTCCCTCATTTTCCTTTTCTTCTTTCTCTATTTACCTCTAATTTGTCTTTCATTGGTGGTCACCTTATTGGTGATTATTAACATCGTGAATACATTTCTGTTCAGTGCCTTGTGTGCTGTACCGGGTCGTGTTGTAGTTTGTGCCTTTGAATCAACATAAGAGAGAGAACCACATAACCAAACACCCGGAGAAGAAAAACCATGGGCAGAAGAAGAAACAGCCCGCATATGACAGATAGACAGGTATCACCAGAAAAGGAAGTAAATGAAATAGAAGCAGAAATAAGCCTGCCAGAGGAAGAGTGTAGAGAAATGATCATAAGGTGGATGAAAAGAATGGAAGACAAAATCGACAATCTGAGTAAGAGCCAAGAGGAAATGAGGAAGAAGCATGAAGAAATGCACAAAGAAATAAAAAATGGCATCACTGCTTTAAAGAACTCAATAAAAAGCATCAAAAGCAGAAAAGAAGAAGCAAAGGACCGCATCAGTGAGCTAGAAGACACGGTAGGAAAAAATACCCAAGTACAGCAGCTTCTAGAAAAAAAAATTAAAACACAAGAGGAGAGACTAAGGGAACTTTGGGATAACACGAAAAAAAAACAAGATCCGCATAATTGGGGTTCCAGAAAGAGTGGAAACTGAACAAGGATTAGAGAACCTGTTTGAAGAAATGATGACAGAAAATTTCCCCAATATAGGAAGGGAAAAATCCACACAAATCCAAGAAGCTCACAGAGTCCCAAGCAAAATGAACCCCACAAAACCGACACCAAGGCACATTATAATCAAATTGGCAAACAGCATCGACAAAGCAAGAATCTTAAATGTGGCCAGAGAGAAACAGAAAGTTACCTACAAAGGAAACTCCATAAGACTAGCTACTTATTTTTCAACAGAAACTAATCAGGCCAGAAGAGAATGGAATGAAGTATACAAAGTCATCAAAGGAAGGGTCTGAATCCAAGAATACTGTACCCTGCAAGGCTTTCAATCAAAATTGAAGGTGAAATCAGAAGCTTCACAGAAAAAAAAAGACTAAGGGAATATAGTTCCACCAAACCAGCAATGCAAGAAATGTTAAAGGGTCTGCTGTAATAAAAAGAAAGAGGAAGCAAAGAAGGAACTTGAGGGTAAGGAGTAAAAATGGCAACAGATAAGTACTTATCAATAATAACTTTAAATGTAAACGGATTAAATGCTCCAATAAAAAGACATAGGGTAACCGATTGGATAAGAAAACATGATCCATATATCTGCTGTCTGCAAGAAACCCACCTCAGGAAAAGAGATGCACACAGATTGAGAGTGAAGGGATGGAAGATGGTATTTCAGGCAAATGGAAATGAAAAGAAAAAAAAAGCTGGGGTTGCAATACTTATCTCTGACAAATTAGGTCTCAAAGTGAAGGACATAACAAGAGATAAAGAAGGCCACTTCATAATACTAAAGGGAACAATCCAACAAGAAGAAATAACACTGGTAAACATATATGCACCCAATATAAGAGCACCTAAATACATAAAAAAAAACTCTTGGAGGATATTAATGGAGAGATTGACAGCAATACAATCATAGTAGGAGACTTTAATACCCCACTGTCACCATTGGACAAATCTTCTAAAGAAAAAATCAGCAAAGAAACATCAATCCTCAATGACACACTAGACCAGATGGAATTAATTGACATCTTCAGAACTTTTCACCCCAAGCCACAGAATATACATTCTTCTCCAGTGCACATGGGTCATTTTCAAAGATAGATCATATGTTGGGTCATAAGAAAAGTCTCTTCAAATTCAAGAAGATAGAAGTCATATCAAGCATTTTCTCAGACCACAGTGGCATAAAACTGGAAATCAACTATAATAAAAACAAGAGAAAGAAATCAAACACATGGAGACTAAAAAGCATGCTATTAAACAACGACTGGGTAACCAGAGAGATAAAGGAAGAAATAAAAAACATCATGGCAACAAATGACAATGACAACACAACAATACAAAATTTATGGGACACAGTGAAAGCAGTCTTGAGAGGGAAGTTCAGAGCTCTCCAAGCCTACTGCAAAAAAACAGGAAACAATGGCAATAAGTTACCTAACTCTACAATTCAAAGAGCTAGAACAAGAGCAACAAGAAAAGCCCAGTGTACTCAGAAGGAAGGAAATAGTGAAGATGAGAGCCAAGATAAACAACTTGGAGACCAAAGAAACAATTCAAAAGATCAACAAAACCAAGAGCTGGTTCTTTGAAAGGATAAACAAGATTGATGCACCTGTAGCCGGGCTCACCAAGAAGCAAAGAGAGAAGACCCAAATAAACAAAATCAGAAATGAAAGAGGAGAAATAACAACAGACCCTGTGGAAATACAAAGGATTGTTAAAAAATGCTATGAACAACTCTATTCCAACAAACTGGACAACCTGCAAGAAATGGATATTTTCCTAGAAAAATATAACCTTCCAAAACTCAATGAGGAGGAATCCAAACATCTCAATAATCCAATAACTATGGAAGAAATTGAAGCAGTCATCAAAAAGCTTCCAGCAAATAAAAGCCCGGAACCAGATGGCTACACAGGAGAGTTTTACCAAACATTCAAGGAAGAATTAAAATCTATCCTCCTCAGACTATTCAAAAACATTCAAGAAGAAGGAACACTTCCAAACACCTTCTATGAAGCCAGCATCACCCTAATACCAAAACCAGATAAAGACAACACAATGAAAGAGAATTATAGGCCAATATCTGTCATGAACATAGATGCCAAAATCCTCAACAAAATTCTAGCAAATTGGATCCAGCAGTACATCAGAAAGATCATACACCATGACCAAGTAGGATTCATCGCAGGAATGCAGGGATGGTACAATATCCGCAAATCAATAAATGTGATACATCACATAAACAAATTGAGAGATAAAAATCACATAGTCATATCAATTGATGCAGAAAAAGCATTTGACAAAATCCAACACCCTTTCTTGATAAAAACTCTCAGCAAAGTGGGAATAGAAGGAGTATACCTCAACATCATAAAAGCCATATATGATAAACCCACAGCTAACATCATACTCAATGAGCAAAAACTAAAACCATTTCCCCTAAGAACAGGAACAAGACAGGGATGCCCACTCTCACCTCTCCTGTTCGACATAGTACTGGAAGTATTAGCCATTGCAATTAGACAAGAAGAAGAAATAAAAGGCATTCAAATTGGAAAAGAAGAAGTAATGCTGTCCTTATTTGCAGATGACATGATATTGTACATAAAAAACCCAAAGAACTCCATTCCAAAACTAATTGACTTAATTAATGAATTCGGCAATGTAGCAGGATACAAAATTAATGCTAAGAAGTCTGTGGCATTTCTATACACTAATAGTGAAATTACAGAAAGAGAGACTCAAAAAGCAATCCCATTTACCATTGCACCAAAAAAATTAAGATACCTAGGAATAAACCTAACTAAAGAGGTAAAAGACCTTTATGTAGAAAACTACAGGACACTGAAAAAAGAGATAGAGGAAGATGTTAACAGATGGAAGAGCATACCATGCTCATGGATTGGGAGAATCAACATCATTAAAATGTCCATACTACCCAAAGCAATCTATAGATTCAATGCACTACCCATTAAAATACTAACGACATATTTCACAGATGTAGAAAGAATTCTTCATAGATTCATCTGGAACAAAAAAAGACCACGAATAGTTACAGCAATTCTGAGAAAGAAGAATAAAGTAGGTGGGATCTCAATACCAGATTTCAAGCTATACTACAAAGCAACTGTTCTCAAAACAGCTTGGTACTGGCACAAGAACAGACATAGAGACCAATGGAATAGAGTAGAGAATCCAGATATCCACCCAAACCACTATGCTCAACTAAAATTTGACAAAGGAGGCATGAACATTCAATGAAGCCAAGATAGCCTCTTCAATAAATGGTGTTGGGGAAAATTGGACAGATACATGCAAAAAAATGAAACTGGATCACCAACTTACACCAAATACAAAAAATAAACTCAAAATGGATACAGGACTTAAACATTAGAAGGGAAACCATAAAATACTAGAGGAGTCCAAAGGCAGCACAATCTCACATATATGCTGAAAGAGCTTCTTCACTGATACTGCTCCAAAGGCAATTGAAACTAAAGAAAAAATAAACAAATGGGACTACATCAAAATAAAAAGCTATTGCACAGCAAAAGAAACCATCAACAAAACAACAAGAAAGATCACTGTATGGGAGAACATATTTGCTAATGATATCACTGATAAAGGTTTAATCTCCAAAATCTACAGCCAACTTACACAACTTAATAAAAGGAAGATAAAGGATCCAATAAAAAAATGGGCAACGGACCTAAATAGAACCTTTTCAAAAAACTACAGAAGAAAGGCTAAGAGACACATGAAAACATTTTCAAAGTCACTAATCATCCGAGAGTTGCAAATCAAAATGACAATGCGATACTATCTTACACCGGTCAGAATGGCAATCATCAGCAAATCAACAAACGACAAGTGTTGGCAAGGATGCAGAGAAAAAGGAACCCTCGTGCACTGTTGGTGGGAATGCAGACTGGTGCAGCCACTGTAGAAAACAGTATAGAGTTTTCTTAAAAAACTAAAAATGGATCTCCCATTTGACCCTGTAATCGCACTCAGGAATTTATCCTAAGAAATCTCAAACACCAAAAAGAAAGGATTTATGTACCCCTATGTTCATTAGCAGCACAATTTACAATAGCCACAATTTGGAAACAGCCTAGGTGCCCGTCAGCAAATGAATGGATCAAAAAACTGTGATACATGTACACAATGGAATTCTATGCTGCCATTAAAAACAAGGAATTCTTACCATTTGCAGCAACCTGGTTGGAACTGGAGAACCTTATGCTTAGTGAAATAAGCCAGTCAATGAAGGAGAAGCATCACATGATCTCACTCATTTGTGAGTAATAAAGAACATTATAAACTGATGAACAAAAGGATAGATACAGATGTAGTAAAGCATCAGACTGTGAAATTACAGCAGGAAGATTAATGTTAGGTGAGGTAGATTAGAGATCAATCAAAGGACTTGTATGCATGCTTATAAGCATAACCAATGAACATTGACACTGGGGGGTTGGGGTATGCCGGGGCGGGAGGGGGGGCAATGGGGAGATATGTATAAAAAATAATAAAAAAATATTAACTAACTAACGAACTAACTAAATAAATAAATAAATATTTGTCAAGTTAAAAAAAATCTCTTATGTTAGGGCACTCGTATCTCGAAGTACCACTGTATATATATATATATATAAAAGCCTAAGCGATCAAATGACTGGTTGACTGGTCACTATGATGTGCATTGACCACCAGGGGACAGACACTCAACACACAGAATCGGTGCCCTCCTGTCTGGATCAGGCCTGCAGGGATTGGGTCAAAACTAGCTATCCAACATTCCCCGAGGGGTCCCTGATTGTGAGAGGGTACAGGCCAGTATGAGGGACCACACTGCACATGAACCTGGGCACCTGGTCTCTAGTCCTATCTAATAAAAGAGTTATATGCAAATTGATCACATCTCCACTACACCCACAGGCCACTCCCACCAGGCAATCAGAGCAAGTATGCAAATTAACCCAACCAAGATGGCTACAGCCACAGAGAGAGCAGGAGGGAGGCTTGGGTTGCCCTTGGCAATGAAGGAAGCCAAGCTTTACACACACCCTGGCAAGTACTTAAAGCAACGAAGTTTCAATGGCTGTGCAAGCAGAAGGCTTGGCTCTGCTCCAGACTATAAAGTTTCAATTGTAGAAGATAAATAAATCCCAGATATCAGGGCCTCCACTTGGGTTGCCTGGGGGCATGGCCGGCCTGCAAACCACCACAGGCCCCTCGCCCAGGCCACCCCACACCCCAAGGGAACACCCACCCTGATCTGAGACACCCTTCAGGGCAAACCAGCTGGCCCCCACTCATGCACCAGGCCTCTATCCTATCTAATAAAAGAGTAATATGTAGATTGACTATCACTCTGACACACAAGATGACTGCCCCTATGTGGACACAAGATGGCCACCACAAGATGGCCAGCAGGTGAGGGAGGTTGGGAGGGACCAGGCCTGCAGGGGAGGGCAGTTAGGGGTGACCAGGCCCACAGGGGAGGGCAGTTATGGGCAAACAGGCTGGCAGGGGAGGGGTTAGGGGGTGATCAGGCTGGCAGGCAGAAGCAGTTAGGGGTATTCAGGAAGACAGGCAGGTGAGCAGTTGGGAGCTAGCAGTCCTAGATTGTGAGGATTTCCGACTGCCCATTTAGGCCCCAACCAGGTAGGATCTGGCCTAAATGGGCAGTCAGACATTTCTCAAGAGGTCCCAGATTGGAGAGGGAGCAGGCTGGGCTGAAGAACATCCCCCTACCTCGTGCACAAAGTTCGTGCACCAGGCCTCTAGTTTCAAATAAAGTTAAACATAGAATTACTCTATGATGCAGGAATTTGACTCCTAGATATACCTAACAGCTTTTAGATGTGCTTGCAGCCAAGCAATTTTAAGCAAAATTTAATCTCCCAAATGATCAAATAGAATGGCAGATTGAAGCAATTTAATTTCTGTGCCTTTGTCCTTATAATCAGTATATTATAATTCTTTATTTTTAATTTGCTGTTTAAACACAAGAATATGTAGTGTATTACAGGGTTTGGACACACAAGCTACATTTGAAATGAGACCCAGCAGTTTTGAAGAAGGAGAAACTTACCTTCAAAACAAGCATGTATAGTATATTTCTTCCGTGTCTGAGACAATGATATAACTGGGCATTCTCCAAACTAACTTTTGTGTAGAATCCAATGTATATTAAAAATATAAAGTTAAAATTTTCTTATTTCAAGCATACCTACATAGCATTAAAATGCAATAGTAAACCACAGCAATTGTTTAGAACCTAGACCAGTGGTCACAGTTTGCTGCTCTGTTGACTAATGAGTTTGCCGACCACTCACCTAGACCAATGAAATATTGCTGGGGGAAGGAATATTTTACCAATGAATCAACAGCATTGTTTAGGATTTTTCTTCCATGGTGAAATATAAAAACCAAACCTTTTAAAATATATTTTATTTTTGTTTTCCACTTTTCTACAGACTGCATCCTCTTACTGCCCATTCCTGGGGATGGTTGCTCCACTGCCCTTCCCTGCCCTTGCCATGCTACTGAACTTCAAAGAACATTTTACAGGACCCTCCCCCATCCTTTAGTCTCAGTTTCCCCTGACATTCCCTACCACCTGGGCATGTGGAGAGCAAGTCAAAGCCCCTTACCACAAGTTCCACTGGCTAGGACACTTGATTCAGGGAGTGGTAGAATGCTGAGGAGAGAAGAGGATCAGAAGGATAAAGTGTCAGGAACCTTGTGTGACAGACAGTGCAGAACAAAATTTGGGAGAACTCTGGACCTTTGCTCTGCAGATGGTACATATGATAATTTGGACAGAAAACGGAGCATGGAATGGGAGTAAACAGTGATTCAGACTCTGATTCCAAATATTGGAGAACTCAAATGGAAAAGAGAAAAACAAGTGTTTAAAAATGGCTTTCTATACAAATAATACTAATTACAGTCATTCATCTGAATTAATTGCCATTTTCCCTTAATCACCATGCAGCATATTAACAATAGTCTACACCACCACGTATGTGTCAGATTAAATAAGTGTAATTGGATATCGTGTACCCTATCATCACAGTTTATACCTCATGTAGCCTAAACTAGCCTATCTGCACACCAGATTAAAGAATTCAGTGGAACATTTGTTCCATGATTTTTCTTTTTCTTCTCCAGAAAAACTGCATTTTCAGAAGCGTTGGGCCATCCACAACTGGGAACTCAATCACTGCTCCTTGCCTCTGCGTGGCCAGCCACGGATCTGCTGCTGTGCTGCCGTCTGCTGAAACCCAGGCTGACTTTGAAAGACCAAATGGAAACTTCCCATCTTTCAGCAAGATGGTATTTGCCATTGTTTCATGATAATTAATCAAAAAGGCAAAAACAAGGGGCTCTGCCCTCTGCAATGCTTAGGTTATTATCCACCGACTAAGGGGATTAAAAAGTATCACTCACTGAGCCATATGTATGACAACCTTAGGTTCCATTTCACAAACGCCCAGATTTCAAATATGCTGTCCCCCAGTTTGGGTTCGGAAAATATGGCCTCTGTACTCAGGGCCCATGACTGTGTGCCTGCACGAGACCTGAATCGGCAGTGGTGGTGGAGCTAAGGGCTGCGGAGTACTGCCCAGTGTGAAGCCGCCCAGGGAGAGAAGGGACTGACAGTGGCAGTGGGCACACCGCCAGGCCCCCCCGACTGTCAGCATCACGGAAGTTGGTCACAGTCCGCAGCCATAGACCCACACTCAGATCTGGCAACACTGACTCAATTGCTGTTTCAGAATGTTCGCCATTTCAAAACAAGGAAATGATTTGGGAAACGATGGTCCATTATGACCACAAGCAGATCATAATGTTAAATGATTGTATTAGTTCCCTGTCACTACTGGAACAAATGACCACAAAATGAGCAGCTTAAAATAAAATCTATTTCTCATCTTCAGTTCTGAAAGTCAGATATCCAACATGGATTGGGAGAAGCTCTAGGAAAGAATTTGTTTCCTTGCCTTTTCAGTTTTCAGAGCCCATCCATGTCTCTCAGTCCTTGCTCCCTGTCTTACTCTGACCTCTGCTTCTATGGGCACATTTCCTTCTCATATTCTCCCACCTCCTTTCCCTCATAAGGGCTGTTGTAATTATCAGACCCATCCACATCATCCAGGATATTACAAGATAACCTCCCCATCTCAAAATGCCTAACTAACCAAGTCTACCAAGTCCCTTTCATTACATAAAGCAACACATTGACAGGTTCCAGGATGGGGACATGGACACCTTGCAGAAGAGGGAGGTGATGGTTCTGCCTACTGCAATGATCAGGAAATTGATGCTGAAACAACGAAAAGTGCTTTTTTAAAAATTGATTGATTTTAGAGAGAGAGAGAGATCAATTTTTTTGTTTCACTTATTATGCATTCATTGGTTGATTCTTCTACATACCCTGACTGGGGATAGAACCTACAACCTTGGCAAATAGGGATGATGCTCTAACCAACTGAGTTACCAAACCAGAGCAAAAAGCATTTCCAATGGAATGTTAATTGAAGCAAAATATATAACTGAAATTCTGTGGCATTTAAAAATGTACACAAAGAATAGAAAATCAGGATTAGATGTGGAGAAGTTCTGTAAAAATAACAGGACTGTGGATGATTTTCTTCCCCTACCACTTCATGTCTAATCAATCATTTTCTCTGATGGTATATTATATGAGGGTAGTGAGATTTGACATTTATCAGAACACACAAAGACAGTAATTAAAATTGAAAAATACTTTATATATTTAATTTATCTCAACAAATAACTACAAGTATTGTTTTTTTTCTAATTGGTAATAAAATAGGGAATAAATAAATGAATGAAAGCAAAAACCAAAGTAGCTTGGTCAGATGAAAAAGTAATTATCTTCACTTTCATGACTTCGATTTTACTTTCTTGATTCAGTCAAGTAAACAAAGGTAATATAATTATTTATAATATTAAAAGAGAAAGAAAATGTGTTAAGTGAATCTGGAAACTTAACTTTGTTCCAATTCTTTAGAAATGTTGTTTTTATAGTATAAACTATTGACCTAGCGCACATATTTGTGCACATTGAAAGGAAATTAATTAGCTAGGTGGCTAGCGGGGTGTGAGAAGAACTAGACATGCCCTGGAGCCCACCTCCCATAGTCCCTCCCTGGCTAGCCCCACCTGGGGTGGCACCATGGCTCCAAAGGCATCTGCGGAGTGAGTGGGGTCCTTCTGGAGGTGGGGTCCCTCAGCCTGGTCTGCAGGGATTGGGTTGAAACCAGCTCTCAGACATACCCTGATGGGTCCAGGAATATGAGAGGGAACTTTGCAAAGTTGCTATTGTTCGGGGTGTGGAATGCAAAAGCAAGTGTGCAGTTAACCAGATTTGGGGCCAACAGTGCCCTAGCAACAACAAAACCCATGGTCAAAGGTGGAATCTCATCGCCCTGCAAGAAATCAGGCTCACTTCTCTCTGGTTCCAGGGTGCATCACCAGAGAACTGCCACTACCAAGTAACTGCAGCTCGGCAGCTCCTGCATTGAGCATCTGCCCCCTAGTGGTCAATGCACATTATAGTGACCAGTTGGATGGTAGGAGGGACACTTAACATATTAGCCTTATATATATATATATATATATATACTAGAGGCCCAGTGCACAAAATTCGTGCACAAAGGAGGGTGTATCCCTCAGTACAGCCTGCACCCTCTCCAATCTGGGACCCCCTGAAGAATGTCTGATTGCCCATTTAGGTCTGATCCTAATGGGATCAGGTCTAAACAGGCAGTTGGATATCCCTCTCACAATTCAGGTCTGCTGGCTCCCAACCGCTCTCCTGCCTACCTGCCTGCCTGATTGCCCCTAACTGCTTCTGCCTGTCAGCCTGATCACCCCTAGCCATTCCTCTGCCAGGCTAATTGAAGCCCAGCTGCTCCCCAGCTGGCTCGATTGCCCCTAACTGCCCTCCCCTGCCAGCCTGGTCACCCCCAACTACCGTCCTCTATTAGCCCAGTCACCCCTAACTGCCCTCCCCTGCTGGCCTGATCGTCCACAACTGCCCTCCTCTGCAGGCCATCTTGTGGTGGCCATCTTGTGTCTATGTGGGGGCATCCATCTTTAACCATCTTGTGTGTTGGAGTGATGGTCAATTTGCATATTACTCTTTTATTAGATAGGAATAGAGGACCAATGCATGAAGATTAGTGCAAGAATGGACCTTCCTTCCCCTGGCTTCCAGCACCACCTTGCTCTGGTCTGGAGCTGCCTTTCCCCCTTCTCATGATGCCCAGAGGCCCAGAGCTGCTGGGGAGATGCAGAATGCCTGCATCATCAGCATGGTGATGACACAAGGGTCCCACTACCCTCCATTCCTGATTGGCTGATGGGCATCACAAAGGTATGGTTAATTTGCATCTTTCTCTTTTATTAGTGTAGATAGACTTAATTTTTTATAACAGCTTTTTGAGATACATTTCATATATGATAAAATGCACACTTTGAAAGTATACAATTTTTGGTTTTCAGTACATTCTAAAGTTGTGCAAACATCATCACTATCAAATTTCAGAACATTTTCATCACCCCAAAAAGAATCCCCACACTTATAAGCAATTGTTCCCCATTCCCCCGCCCCCAGCCCTTGGCAACAACTAATCTACTTTCTGTATCTATGAACTTTCCTACTCTAAACATTTCACATACCATATGTGGCCTTTTGTGAGTGGCATTGCTTAGCATAATGTTTTCAAGGTTCATCCATATTGTAACATGGTTCAGTATTTCATTCTATTTTTCATCCCAAGTATATACTATTCCATTATATAAATATAGCTCTTTTCATCTATCCATTCATCAGTTGGTAGACATTTGTTATTTCTATTTTATGGCTATTAAGAATAATGGTGTTATGAACATTTGTGTACCCGTATTAGTGTTGACACAATTTTCTTTTTTTTAAATATATATTTTATTGATTTTTTTATAGAGAGGAAGAGTGAGGGATAGTTAGAAATATCAATGAGAGAGAAACATCGATCAGCTGCCTCCTATATGCCCCCCACCATGGATGTACCCACAACCAAGATGCATGCCCTTGACCAGAATCGAACCTGGAACCTTTCAGTCTGCAGGCTGGCACTCTATCCACTGAGCCAAACCGGTTTCGGCTGTTGACATAATTTTCATTTCATTTCTACTTAGCAGTGAAATTTCTGGGTAATATGATAACTTTATGTTTAACATTTTGAGGAACTGCCAACATGTTTTCCAAAGGAGCTTCACCTTATTACAACCTCACTAGCAATGCATGAGGGATTCAATTTCTAGACATCCTCGTCAACATTAGTTATTGTCTGTTTATAACAATCCTAGTCAGTGTGAACTAGTATCTCATTGTGGTTTTGAGTTTTATTTTCCTGATCATAATGATGTTGAACATCTCTGCATGTAGCTCTGGGCCATTAGTTTATCCTCCTTAGATAAATATCTATTCAAATCCTTTTATAAATTGAGTTTTTAATCTTTTCACTGTTCAGTTGTAAAAGTACTTCATATATTCTGGACACAAGTCTGTTATTAGATATATGATTTGCAAATATTTTCCCATTATGTCAGTATGTTATTACTTTTTCAAAATCAAACATTCTCTAGGCACACTAATTCAAGATTATAGCAATACTAGAAAATTTAAACTGGATATTATTCCTTTCACATTCGTATTTTTCCTATTTCTTTCTGTCCTGTTTAAAATCCAATGTTACCATTATAACATTATTTAACACATGACTATCAAAGACAAATATTATCTCAACATTGAATACATAGTGGAACTCCTCTCTGTAAAACACTTGTTCTTTTCATCCAGCACTGCAGCTCTCATTTCTTTGTATCTATAAGAGAGAGAGAGAGTTTGCTAATAAATGCTCTCATCTCTTGTCACTTACTCATAAATTTCACTATGAAATGGGAGTTATGTGTAGCCTTTGGTGATCAAGTTGCTCTAGGGAGTAATCTATATATATAAAAATCTAAGCGACCATCTGTCCATCTGACTGTTCAACTGGTAGCTATAATGCATATTGACTACCCAATGAACTGGTTTCAGCCCAATCCCCACAGGTCAGGCTGAGGGACCCCACGAGTGCACAAATCCATGCACCAGGCCTCATTTCATAGTTGTAGGTCCCTACAGGTTGCAATTCAGAATAACTGAGAATGAACTTCCTGCTCTATTAGAGTTGCTTTTTTCTTTCCTGCTGGCAGTCCTTACTTATGTGCTTTTTAAACCTGAAAATCTTTTAGAGAGTCATAATCTTTAATTGCACAGGTAATAATCTCTGTATAGGCTGTCTTCAAATTTTATAATCCAGAAGTTTATATTAAAAAGGAACACCAACCAGCCCTGTTAGGTTTGGCTCAGTGGTTAGAGAATCAGCGTATGGATCAGAGGGTCTCAGTTCATTCCCAGTCAAGGGCATATAACTCAATTGCAGATTCAATCCGCAGCTCCAGTTGAGGCACTTGCGGGAGGCAGCCAGTTGATATATATCTCATATCAATGTTTTCCTCTTTCCCTTTCTCCCTCCTCTCTCCCTTCTACTCTATCAAAAGATCAATGGAAAAATATTCTCCAGTGAGGATTAAAAAAAAAAGAACAACAAAATAATTTTCCTGGAATATAATGGTTTCTCTCTCTCTCTCTCTCTCTCTCTCTCTCTCTCTCTCTCTCTCTTTCTGGTTTTACTTATTATTCTTCACTATCTTTAAAAAAATATTGACATTAAATCTTTCAAGAGCTTTCATATTTCTTTCATTAGCTTTTCTTATGAATAAGATAGCTGTATCTAACCTGAGATCTTCATTCTATTTATAATGCTTTTTCACCCTTTGGACCTTTCCTAAGTCTCAAACTTTAGCATTTAAGGTCCCCTCTCAATACTCTTAGGAGGCATTTTGATAAAATGGTTTCCATAGTAAAATACATTCTCACTATGAAATGGGAGTTATGTGCAGCCTTTAGTGATCAAGCTGTTTGGGGGAGATATCTATATATATTTGAGAAATTTAACTCCAGCAAACATCAGGCCATCTGACTGTCTGACCAGTAACTATGATGTGCACTGATTACCAGGGGACAGACGTTCAAAGCCGGAACTGCGAAACTGCGGTGACTTGACAGCAGTGATTCTCAGGTGATGCACCCAGAACCAGGGAGGAGGGAGTCTGATTCCAGGGTGTGTCACCCAAGAACCACCCTCTCCAATCCAGGACCCCTCGGGGGATATTGGAGAGCTGGTTTTGGCCTGATCCCCACAGGCTGAGGGACCCCACCAGTGCGTGAATCCAGGCACCAGGCCTCTAATATTTTATAAAGACCAAGTATGAGTCTTCTCTGTTGTAAAGTTATTGTTAATAGCTGGAGTCAAATTTCTCAATTATTACTAGGGACTTTAAGGTTTCTTAGGAAATAAAATAAAAGTACCATGAGAGTGTAATAGTTTATCCAATTGTCATTTCTATATACTTGACTTGCATCCATTTAAAATTGTCAGCTAGTTCTATTGTGGCTTGTTAATTGAGTTAGCTAAATCATCAATGAGATAACTGTGGATTATTGGATATCACATAATGGAATATTACATAGTAAATATGTATAAAAACTAATAATATCATCTAGGTGAAAAAGTTACAAAATAGTCATTGGGATGTAAAGCACAATGTAGGAAATACAGGCAATATTATTGCAATAACTATGGATGGTGTTGGGGGTTACTAGATTTACCGGCGGAAATCTAGTAACGTTTAGAGAACTCTAGCAGGGTTGCCTAAGACCATCGGAAAACACAGATATATCCATTACAATTCAGAACAATAGCAAAATTACAGTTCTGAAGTAGCAACAAAAATAATTTTGTGGTTGAGATCACCACTACATGAGGAACTGTATTAAAGGGCTGCAGCATTAGAAAGGTTGAGAACCACTGATCTAATATTATTTATGGCATAGTGGTATATTAAAAGTGAAATAGCTGTTAAAATTTCAGAGCTGAAAAGTACTTTGCAATCAACTTCAACTCCAATATGAAATTTTGTTTTAAGTTTTGAGCAGTTTAGTACTAGAAAAAAATCACTTGTTCTTTAGTTATTATGTGGAGAAATTAGATGTCATATTTTTAATCACAGGTTTGAAGGCAAAGAGCTCAAAAATGAAGAAAATAATTTTTTCAATACTGGTTTTCCACAGTGAATGTACTCACTCTAAGCTTTGTGGTGGATATCAAATTATCACAGCAATTGAGGAACACTACTGACCCTTGGTGGGCAGAGAACAGCAATGCTTCAACTCCTCCAGTTCAGGGAGTCCAGCCTAACCCAGAGCAGTCCTGTGTCTCACAGGACTTTCATCTAGCTTTTCCTCTTCCTGCACAACAAATTGATTTTATTACATGTTTCAGGGTAATCTTCAAAAGAATGAAGACTGAGACTTCAGGGCCTCTTAAACATAGGATCCAGAACTCATACATTATCACCACTGCCACATTTCAATTTTTGAATTTTTTTGGTTAAAGCTAATAGGCTAGTCTAGATGCAAAGCGGGGAAGAAAAAAAAAAACTCCACTTCTGCAAAGGAAGATGGCAATGGGACATTGCACAAAAACACATAGTAGGATGGTGAAACTGTAACTGTTAAAAAATCTGTTCAAAAAATTTTTCTGGCCTTAGCTGGTTTGGCTCAGTGGATAGAACCTTAGCCTACGGACTGAAGGGCCCCAGGTTCAATTCCAGTCAAGGGTACATGCTTGAGTTGCAGGCTCAATTCCCAGTAGAGGGTGTGTAGGAGGCAGTTGATCAATGATTATCTTTCATCATTGATGTTTTTATATCTCTCTCCTCCTTTTCTCTCTGAAATTAATAAAACTATTTAAAAATTTTTTCTGGCCCTGACTGGTTTGTCTCAGTGGATAAAGTGTCAGCCTGTGGACTCAGGGTCCCAGATCTCATTCCAGTCAAGGGCATATACCTTGACTGTAGGCACATGTCCAGTAGGGAGTTTGCAGGAGGCAGCTGATTGAAGTTTCTCTCTCATTGACATTTCTAGCTCTCTAATCCTCTCTCTTGCTCTCTGTAAAAATATCAATAAAATATGTTTAAAAAAATAAAATAAATAAATTGTTCTGCTTTTAATTCATCCTTGATCTTCGGCCTTCAATTAAAATCATATAAAACTTGTGGCCCAATACATGGATTCATGCACATTGAAAAGAAATTAATTAGAAGAAATATTTTGATATCGCTATTCGCCCTTTCTCTATAATAGAAATGTCAGCAAAAACAACCAAGTTCACGATCAACAATGACATATCAAAACACACAAGTGCGATTGGTGCCAACAAGAGCTTTATATGTATTGTGCATGCACAAGGCAACATTTATTTTTAAATTGCCAGTGCTTGTCATATCTACTGGTCAGTCAGTTGGTTACTTAGCCTTTTATATGTATAAATAACGCAAGTCCTTTTTCCAGATAACCTCTTTTCAACTGTTTGAAGAGAGCTGTAATATGACTCATAGATCTTCTCTCTTCTTTTTTTATTTTTTCCATTTCTCAACTTGATTTATGGATTTTACTCTAGAATTATAGACTAAAACAGAGTCAATACTTCCACTTTTCTTTGAGGCATGAATACACTCATGGAAGTGAAGAACATTAAGTGTACATCCCAATGAAAGCTTATATCAATTTACATTTACTTCATTGTGACCCAAATCAAGATATAAAATATTTACAGAATGCTAGAGGCTTTTTTGTGCTCTTCCCAGTCAATTCTACACTCCCAGAAATGACAACCACAATTCATCATTGAGTAGTTTTGTTTGTTTTTAAACTTAATATAAATGGAATGAGACTGTATTTACTCTTTTGGGTCTGACTCATTATACTCAACATAATGTCTGTAAATGTCATCCATATTGTTGAGGGTAACAGTAGTTTATTCTTTGATATTGCTGGGTATAAATTTTATGTGGCATGACTATATTTATTTATTCATCTATTGGACATTGGGTTGTTGGCAGTTTTAGACTGTTATAAATGAAGTTGCTGAGAACATTCTCATATATATATATATCTTTTGATGGATATATGCATTCATTTCTCTTTAGTACCTAACCAGGAGCCTTTAGAAAACACTACCAATTCTACAAAGGTAGAACTCCTACCAGCAATGTATGAGAGTTCCAGTTGCTTTAAATTGTCCATCTACATTTTAGCCATTCTAAAGGTAGCAAATGCTTATTATGTATTTACCAGAGGCCTGAGTGTGAAATTCGTGCATGTGCGGGGGGGTGAGGGGGGAGGGAGGAGTAATCCCTCAGCCCGGCCTGCACCCTCTTGTAATCTGGAACCCCTTAGGGAATGTCTGACTGCCGGTTTAGGCCTGATTCCCCAAGGATCCATGCAGGATTGGGCCTAACCTGGCAGTCAGACATCCCTCTTACAATCCAGGACCACTGGCTCCTAACCGCTCGCCTAACTGCCTGATCACTCTGCCCACCTGCCTGATCGCCCCAAACCACCTCTGCTTCTGTCCCCTCTGCTGTGGCTTCATTTGGAAGGACATCCAGAATGATGTCCAGAAGGTCATTTGGCTTTGTGGTCTAATTAGCATATTATGCTTTTATTATTATAGATTCAGAGGGCCATAGTTTTTCTCCTTCATTCTGCTAATGTGGGGAATTACATTGATTAATTTTTAAATATCAAGTCAAACTTGTATTCCTGGGATAAATTTCATTTTGTCACAGTGTATTATACAAATTGACCTGCTAAATTTGTTTAGGATTTTTATCTATGTGTGCATTAAAACTATTAACCTATATTTTCTCTTATCAAAATGTTCTTGACAGGTTTAGGTGATAAAAGTTTTCTTCGCAAATGTCACCAGATGGATGGATAGGAATCTTCTGACTTTGGTTGTCAATAGTTTGACTATTGTGTGCCTAAGCCTATTTGTTGTTGTTGTTATTTTGTTTGGTTTTATTCTCTTGGGATTTGCTGAACTTCTTGAATCTGTGGGTTAATATTAATCTTTAATATTAATCTTTAATGTTAATCTTTAGAGTAATATTGGACCACAACCTCTTCAGATATTGCTCTTGATCCATTTTCTCTTTCCTTTTTGTCAACTAAATTTTACAGTTTGTTTTGTTTCCCACTTGTCTATATTTTTTAATATTCTGTTCTCTTATTCTTCACTCTCTGTTTCAGCTTAGATATTTTCTATTCACTGCCTTCAAGGAACTAATTGTGTCCTTCATTGTGCCAAGTCTTCTCTTATACCCATGCAATGATTTCTTTTTTTTTTATGTGTGATCTTTTTTTTATTATTAATTTTTTATACATATCTTCCCATTGCCCCTCCTCCCTCCCAGGCATACCCCAACCCCCCAGTGTCTATGTTCATTGGTTATGATTATATGCATAGATACAAGTCCTTTGATTGATCTCTTATCTACCTCACCTAACTTTAATCTTCCTGCTGTAATTTCACAGTCTGTTTGAAGCTTTACTGTCTCTGTATCTATCCTTTTGTTCATCAGTTTATAATGTTCTTTATTATCCCCCAATGAGTGCGATCATGTGATGCTTCTCCTTCATTGACTGGCTTATTTCGCTAAGCATAAGGCTCTCCAGTTCCAACCAGGTTGCTGCAAATGGTAAAAATTCCTTCTTTTTAATGGCAGCATAGAGAATTCCATTGTGTAGATGTACCACAGTTTTCTGATCCACTCATCTGCTGACGGGCACCTAGGCTGTTTCCAAATTGTGGCTATTGTAAATTGTGCAGCTATGAACATAGGGGTGCATAAATCCTTTCTGATTGGTGTTTGTAATTTCTTAGGATAAATTCCTAAGAGTGGTATTACAGGGTCAAATGGGAGATCCATTTTTAGTTTTTTGAGGAAACTCCATACTGTTCTCCACAGTGGCTGCACCAGTCTGCATTTCCACCAATAGTGCACAAGGGTTCCTTTTTCTCCGCATCCTCGCCAACACTTGTCGTTTGTTGATTTGTTGATGATTGCCATTCTGACAGGTGTAAGATGGTATCGCATTGTCATTTTGATTTGCATCTCTCGGATGATTAATGACTTTGAACATGTTTTCATGTGTCTCTTGGCTTTCCTTCTGTCGTCTTTTGAAAAGGTTCTATTTAGGACCGTTGCCCATTTTTTTATTGGATCCTTCATCTTCCTTTTATTAAGTTGTATAAGTTGGCTGTAGATTTTGGAGATTAAACCTTTATCAGTGATAGCATTTGCAAATATATTCTCCCATGCATTGATCTTTCTTGTTGTTTTGTTGATGGTTTCTTTTGCTGTGCAAAAGCTTTTTATTTTGATGTAGTCCCATTTGTTTATTTTTTCTTTGGCTTCCATTGCCTTTGGAGCAGTATCAGTGAAGAAGTTCTTTCGGCATATATCTGAGATTGTGCTGCCTGTGGATTCCTCTAGTATTTTTATGGTTTCCCTTCTAATGTTTAAGTCCTGTATCCATTTTGAGTTTATTTTTGTATTTGGTGTAAGTTGGTGGTCCAGTTTCAATTTTTTGCATGTATCTGTCCAATTTTCCCCACACCATTTATTGAAGAGGCTATCTTGGTTCCATTGAATGTTCATGCCTCCTTTGTCAAATATTAATTGAGCATAGTGGTTTGGGTGGATATCTGGGTTCTCTATTCTATTCCATTGATCTATATGTCTGTTCTTGTGCCAGAACCAGGCTGTTTTGAGAACAGTTGCTTTGTAGTATAGCTTGAAGTCTGGTATTGAGATCCCACCTACTTTATTCTTTTTTCTCAGAATTGCTGTAGCTATCCGTGGTCTTTTTTTGTTCCAGATGAATCTATGAAGAATTCTTTGTAGGTTTGTGAAATATGTCGTTGGTATTTTAATGGGTAGTGCGTTGAATCTGTAGATTGCTTTGGGTAGTATGGACATTTTAATGATGTTGATTCTCCCAATCCATGAGCATGGTATGCTCTTCCATCTGTTAACATCTTCCTCTATCTCTTTTTTCAGTGTCCTGTAGTTTTCTGCATAAAGGTCTTTTACCTCTTTAGTTAGGTTTATTCCTAGGTATCTTAATTTTTTTGGTGCGATGGTAAATGGGATTGCTTTTTTAGTTTCTCTTTCTATAATTTCATTGTTAGTGTATAGAAATGCCACAGACTTCTTAGCATTAATTTTGTATCCTGCTACATTGCCGAATTCATTAATTAAGTCAATTAGTTTTGGAATGGAATCCTTTGGGTTTTTTATGTACAATATCATGTCATCTGCAAATAAGGACAGCTTTACTTCTTCTTTTCCAATTTGGATGCCTTTTATTTCTTCTTCTTGTCTAATTGCAATGGCTAATACTTCCAGTACTACCATGCAATGATTTCTTAATTTCACATTTTATTTTTAAATTTTTGGAATGTAGATTTGATTCATTTTTAAATAGATATCATTTTCTTGCTAAAATTCTTCATCTTTCATTTCATTTTGGTCAATTTTGGCACTATTTTTTTTAACTTGTTAATCCGTTCTCTTAAAGTCTCTGAAAGCTATTTTCAATATATGCAGAAGCCATGGGTCTCCTTCTGTTGTCTGCTTTTTCTCTTGATTATTGGACATTTTTTACCTTTTTGAATGGCTTTTTAAAAATGTTATGCTACACATTGTGTATAAAAGAACAATAGAGATTAAAATTAACATTTTATCCTTTAGGAGACTTCCCTATCTGCACTTTCCTCCGTTAGGTAGCTTTCATCCTATCTTTCCAGCCCAGCTTTTTTTTTTTAAATCCTTACCTGAGGATATGTTTTTGTTTCTTTATTGATTTGAGAGAAAGAGAGAGAGAGAGAGATCAGTTTCTTCCTGTATATACTCCAAACCTAGGACAGAACTCAGAGAGAGAGAGAGAGAGAGAGAGAGAGAGAGAGAGAGAGAGATCAGTTTCTTCCTGTATATGCCCCAAACTAAGGCCAGAACTTAAAACCTGGGTACGTGTCCTGACTAGAAATTGAACCTGCCACATTTTGGTATAGGGAAAGATGCTCCAACCAACTGAGCCATATCAGCCAGGGCCCCAGCCCAGCTTCTTGACTTCCCATGCAAATATTCTCTAGGTAAAAAATTGCTATGTGCTTAGGGTGCCTCTGTAGTTCATTCTGTCTCTAAAGCCTATGCAACACTCAAAATTTTACCAGTTTTTCTTTCCAGCAGTAGTATTTCCTTGTCTAGGCTAAGTTCTATCTATAGCCAGACTCAGAAAATATCCTTCAGGAAGACAGGCCAGCAATCTCTGCTTATTAGGAAGGCCTCTTCCTCTCTGAAATTTTGTTTCCTCTAGTCTGATATAGTACCCAGATCAGCAGCTACAGCAGCATCTGGGGACTTATTAGAAATGACAATTCCCTGGCCCCAACTCATGCCAACTGAATCAGAAACTCTGCAGGGTGGAAGCCTACAGTAGTCTGTTTCAACAAGCCTTCCTGATACATAAAAGTTTAAGAATGACTGATCTACTCCTCTTTGTTTGATCAGCTTTCCAGAGTCTTTAAAAATATTATTTTTTGTCAATTATCTACTCTTCTTTCTACTTGTTATCTACATCCTACCCAGAAACAAAAGTTCCCTGCACTTGTTACTTTGTTAACAAGGTAAATGACTGGAATATTCCTGTGTGATAGCCAATATTATCTCCCTTCTCTTTGAGGGCATCAAAGTTTGTTTTAGGAAATTATTTCATCCAACACATAGTTTGAGTGATGTAAACTTCATCTGCAAGTTCAAGGATGGCAGAACCAATCACATTATTCCATCCATTCACCCATGATAATTGTCTCAAGAGAAGACACATAAGCCCACCAAACTCAGTGATGCCTGAGGGTTTCTAGAAGAGACACCTTCTCCACTTCCACTGCTCTTTTTATGAAATGAGGTAATAAAGTTTGAAGCTTGGCTTCTTTTGACTAAAAAACGAACGTGAAACTATCAGTGGCTACTTGGTAAAGCCTGAGAATACAGCCTATTGTAAGATAGATCTGAGAGGTGGGAACCAAATGGCATTACTGTATTTGAACCCTGAAGCCGGCCACTCCCAAACCCTACAGTACAGGTGGACTTTTCATGTGCAAGTGGTATCACCAACCTTTCTATTTTGCCTAGGGCTCAAGAGTTTCCCAGGAAGAGGGGTTTTTAGTGCTAAAACTTTCTTTTTTTTTTTAATTAAATCTTTATTATTCAGATTATTACATTTGTTTTTCTTTTTTCCCCTCCATAGCACCCCTCCACCCTGCTCCCACCCTTCCCTCCCTCCCGTTGACCTCATCCATAGGTGTATGATTTTTGTCCAGTCTCTCCCTGTACACTCACCCCTTCCCCCCTGAGAATTATCAGTCACGGGTGGGTCTGGAGCAGCAAGTCCTCCGCGGGCTCCGCCGTGAGTGACTCTTCAGTCCGCAGGCCGATGCTCTACCCACTGAGCACACCCCCTTCTGCTGCCACAGCGGCAGCACACACACATGGGGGGGGGGCGGGGGGCCGCGGGGTCGCAGGGGTTAAGGGAACCAGCATGGGCGCTCGCTCCTTCAGGTCCGGCCCGGCCCGAGCCGTACCGGACGCCCTGAGGGCAGGTGCCCTGGCGGCTCTAGAGCCGAGGACACACTGCTCAGCCTCAGCCTCAGTGCGAGGGTCTCAGCGCCTCAGCCTCAGCACGAGGATCTCAGCGCCTCAGCCTCAGCATGAGGGTCTCAGCCTCAGCCTCAGCATGAGGGTCTCAGCCTCAGCCTCAGCACGAGGGTCTCAGTGCCTCAGCCTCAGCCTCAGCGCAAGGGTCTCAGCCTCAGCCTCCGCACGAGGGTCCCAGCCTCAGCCCCAGCCTCAGCATGAGGGTCTCAGCGCCTCAGCCTCAGCCTCATAGTGCTAAAACTTTCAAAGTCCTGGGCAAACCTGTGTGACTTACCCCCTAGATGCGAGAGATATTTATAATTAATATATCTTTATATACGTACTATCATTGGGGAAAAGATGAAAATTGTCACTACAAAAGAAGAACAGAATCTTTTTTGTGACGTAGTTTTTCTCACTCAATTTTTCTTTCATTTTGTTTCATCCAAGTCTTAGAAATGATGCATTTTAAACTTAAGTCACAGCATGTCCATTTTCTGATGCAAAATTGCTACAGGGCTTTTAAAGAGACTAAGCCATATATTAATCTAAGTCCATTTATCAAAATGATGAATGAGTAAGAATGCATTTATAACACATCATTAGCAAATAGTTTTCTGGAAAAGTACTGGGCAAGTTTGTTTCCCTAGGAAGTAATAAACTAAGAATAGTAAGAAATAAAGTTAATACTAATAGTTTTAATTTGCATAATGTCTCATAAAACGTGTTTTCAAAATGTCTGGAGAAATTTTTGTGAATTACATAGACATAGTAAACGCCACTTGTTAAATTAAAATAAGGGATATAATGTACAGCATGGGGAAAATAGACAATATTATCATGATAATTTTGTATGGTGACAGATGGTTAGTAGGCTTATTGCTGTGATCACATCATAAGGAATAAAAATGTTAAATCACTATGTTGTACACCAGAAACTATAATGATGTTATATGTCTACTGTACCTAATAACAAAAAAGTTTAGGGAATATAATTTCAATTTTCATTCTGTTATTCCATTTGATTAAACTTTATCTGCATCTGTATCATCAGATGTTCAGTAGGAATAAGAGCAATGACCTAATGCATTTGGTCATGATGAGGAAAAAAACTCAGAGTGTATGCTATAAATAAATAACATCTGAGGTTTCCAAAACTACGTCGCAGGAAGCTTTTGGTTCCTTAAAAAATAAGTTAGCAAACCAACTCAAAAGTATGAAGTTACATGCTGGTCAATGTGACTCAGTGGTTAAGCATTGGCCCTCACACCTAAGGATCTTGGGTTTGATCTCTGGTCAAGGGAAAATACCTGGATTGCAGGTCTAATCCCTGATCTGGTCAGGACGTGTGCAGGAGGCAACCAATGGATGTGTCTCTCTCACATCTCTCTCTCTCTCTTTCTTCCCTCCCTTCTACTTCCTTTAAAAATCATAAATATCCTCGTGTAAATATTAACAAAAAAACTCTACTAATAGAAGGGTAATATGCTAATTAGACCAGGAGACCTTCTGGACATCCTTCCAGACAAAGCCATAGTGACAGGGCTGAAGCAGAGGTGGTTAGGGGTGATCAGGCCAGGAGGGGAGGGTGGTTGGGGGTAATCAGCCCATGAGGGGGGGGTAGTTGGGGGTAGGCAGGCTGGCAGGAAGAGTGATTAGGGGCAATCAGACAGACAGGCAGGTGAGTGGTTAGGATTCAGTGGTCCCAGATTGCAAGATGGATGTCTGAATGCCAGTTTAGGCCTGATCCCCTAAACCGACAGACAGACATCCCCCGGGGGGGGGTCCCACTTTGGAGAGAGTGCAGGCCAGGCTGAGGAACACCACCCTCACTATGCACAAATTTCATGCACCGGGCCACTATAATAGATAAAAGAAATACCAAAAAAAGTTACAACACCCATTATTTTAAGAACATGATCCTAAACAGTGGCATAAAATAAACCCTACCTTTCCCCTTCTGTGACACAGCTGTCATCTTAGCTTTTGATCGTGGCTGTTAATTTAGTCTGTGACTACTTCAGTTCCAGCTGAGCAAAAGAAACTGTAGTTCATTAAAATCCATTTTGCAATTCAAACAACTGCCAACCATACAAGCTGCCCTTGCAATTAAGGAAATGTAAAGTGATCCCCCACAGAGAGAAATGAAGTCAAGTCAGAAGCCAGGCCAACAAATCTTTGTCTCCTTACAGCTTCCCAGAAAAGCCTTGGCAGGGAACATGACCAGACCATGAACTAGAATAAGTGGGTGAAGGTTTGCTTGGATCATGCCTCTATATATTCACCACACAAAAGAATTTTCCCCACTGGACTGCACTAGACCCTAGATCCTGGACAGATTCTATGTACGTACTTTTAATAACTCTGTGGCAACCAAGTTTTATATTATCAGGAGATCTGGAGAGTCTTAAGAATGATCACAACATTGGGTAGATCACATCTACACTACTTTCCTTCTGAATTCCCTCATTATAAATTCAAATAAGCCTCAGGCAGCTATAATTCTACTTTTCAGTGCATTCTCATAACTTAACTATAAATTTATTTGCACTTGAAGTAATTCTTTTTCATCTCTCAGCATAAGGAAATATGAATTCTGCACACAATTATCGCAGTTTTTATTCAAAATATCATTTATCCTATGTCTTCCTGAAAAACAAAATTATTTTACTATACACCACACTGCTGTCCTCCTAATATTATTTTTGTGTGTCCTTAATTTTAATGCCTCTCTAGGTTGTTTACTTGATTAGTTTTCTGAAAAATAGGAGAACCTGAATATAATTCATTACCATGAATGACTCATTTTGAAAGCTTGTTTAAATCAGATATTAATAATAAAATACAAAGTTATGCTCTATCAAGTCTGACAATTCAAAAGCTGCTTGGAATCCATGGAGTCAATAGAGAAATAATTACAAAACAATACAATACAGAATAATTATTGCATAAACCCCAAACAATTCATCAGCTCACTGGTTCTTTCAATCCTCCCACAATTTTTCAATATCTCCCTTTGTCCTTCCTTATCCCACCTGATTCCTGCCATACGTACACAGACACCTCCACAGACACCCATGCACACATATATCTGTTATTTGACACAGTTAAATCAAACCAAGAAAAAATTACATACAGGAAATGAAGTAGTTGATTTCTCCTTTCGTCGTACACACATTGTCTCTTATCTTTGTAATATCTTTCAAATCTCTATTGTGCAGAATTAATATCAAGATAAACACATATCCCCAAATAGATCCTAAATGGATTTCTATGTTTTCAAACAATTGAGAGAAACATCATAAAGAAAATAAAGGAACAAATAGCACTTATGTCCATTTGGAAGGACATGTGGGAAACCTGCAATTACAACAGACAATAGAAAGAAAAAGAAATTGAGGCAAAACTAGTAAAAGAGAAACATCTCTACCAAATAAACAGCTCTTTCAAATTTCTAAACAAAACATCAAGAATTTCATAAATTCGGTACAAACCAAGATGGCAGCATAGGTGAACACCTAAACTGCTGTCTCGCACAACAATTTCAAAACTACAGCTAAAAGTCAGAACAGACATTATCCAGAACCATAGGAAAGCTGGCTGGGTGGAAATTCTACAACTAGAAGGAAAGAGGGGCTCATGGAGACTCATATTTGCTAAGGTACAAAGACACACACATGGAGAGGACAGGCGGCAGAGTGCCTGACTGGCTTCCTCTGGTAGGAGGGAGACAAAAACTCCCAAATGCACTGAACCTGAGTTCTGGGTGAGACTCTTACAGGGGGAGTCTGGACTGTCGGGAAAAGTGAGAAACTCAGGGGAGCCATGAAAGGCCGAGGTCTGGAGGTGCATGCAAATGCACACAGAAAGGGCTGCAGCTATTGCTGAGGGACACTGAGACCCAGGAACCTCATAGGGAAGGGCTGACAGAAAGCCAAAGCTGTCTGCTCAGCCCTGAGACTCTGCCCTATCCAAGCTAAACACAGAGGTTTTTGCAATTTTGCAAGTCTTGTCCCATAAGGCTGACTCCAGCACAGAAGTTCTCCCGGAGTAGACATAGCTGATTCTCACAGCTAATTGGCCTGGAGGTCAATTCTCCCCAGAGATATTAACAACAATCAAGACTTAATTACATCAAGGCTGTACACACAATCCACAAAGAGGTGCACCAAGAGAGTCCACCTCAGGTAACTGGGGAGGCGGAGCTAGTGAGCCATATAGGACACCTAGCAAACAAAGCTACTCTACCAACTCAGGGAAGCAGCAAAAATGTGGAGACAAAGGAACAGATCACAAGTGAAATAAATGGAGGAAAACAAACAACTGGATGTAGAGTTCAAAACCACAGTTATAAGATTTTCATTAATTTCCTAGAAAAGGTCAATAAATTTAATGAGACCCTCAAGGATATGAAGAAGGACCAATTAGAAATTAAACATACAATGACTGAAATAAAAAAAAATATTATACAGAGACGTAACAGCACACTAGACAATTACAAGAATTAAGTCAAAGATTTGAAATACAAAGAAGCAGAAAACACTCAACTGAAAAAGAAAAAAGAATCCAAAAATTTGAAGATAGTGTAAGGGGCCTCTGGGACAACTTCAGGCGTACCAACATCAGGATTATGGGGGAGCCAGAAGAAGAGAGAGAGCAAGATACTGAAAACCTATTTGAAGAAATAATGATTGAAAACTTTCCCCACCTGGTGAAAGAAATAGGCTTACAAGTCCAGGAAGCACACAGGACCGCAAACAAAAGAAATCCAAAAAAATCACACCAAGACACATCATAATTAAAATGCCAACAGCAAAAGACAAAGAGAGAGTATTAAAAGCAGCAAGAAAAAAACAGTTAGTTACCTACAAGGGAGCACCCATACGACTGTCAGCTGATTTCTCAACAGAAACTATGCAGGCCAGAAGGGAGTGGCAGGAAATATTCAAAGTGATGAATAGCAAGAACCTACAACCAAAATTACTCTACTCAGCAAAGCTATCATTCAGAATTGAAGGTCAGATAAAGAGCTTCACAGACAAGAAAAAGCTAAAGGAGTTCATCATGACCAAACCAGGATTATATTAAATGCTGAAAGTTATTCTTTAAGAAGAGGAAGAAGAAGAAAAGGTAAAGATAAAAATTATGAACAATAAATACATAACTATCAACAAGTGAATCTAAAAATCAAGTGAATTAAAAATCTGATGAAGATAATAAACTGGTGAATATAATAGAATCACAGGCATAGAAAGGGAGTGGACTGACTATTCTTGGGGTAAAGGGGTGAGGAGGGTGCAGGGAGAGACTAGACAAAAATTGTATACCTATGGATGAGGACAAGTGGGAGGAGGTAAGGGAAGAGGGTGGGGTGGGAACAGGATGTAAGGGAGCTATGGGGGGAAAAAAGAGGTACAATTGTAATAATCTGAAAATAAAGATTTATTAAGTTAACAAGAAAAAAAGAATTGCATAGATTCAAACAATAAAAATGTTCATCTTACTAACCAATATTTTGAGACAACTCTGAAATACCATTTACACCTACTAAATTAGTTTCAGAAAATGTTTCATAAATGCTGGTGAGGCTGGAATGAAAGGGTAAAGTTAATAGCACTGAAAATAGTAGAAACTCCTGGAACGCAACATGATGAAAAAATGCATCTAGAATAATTAAAACATTTGTACTATTGGATCCAGTAATACAATTGATCTATTTATATTACTTTATTCTAAGGAAATAATTTAGGAGAAGAAAGATTATCTGCTGAAATGTGTTCACTTCAGAATCCTATCTAATAAAAGAGTAATATGAAATTGACTACACTTCTGTCACACCCACCAGCCACGCCCACCAGCCAATCAGAGCAAGTATGCAAATTAACCCAACCAGAATGGCTATGGCCACAGAGAGAGCAGGAGGGAGGCTTGGGTTGCCCCTGGCCATGGAGAAAGCCAAGCTTTCTGCAAACCCTGGTTGACCCAAGCCTCCACTTAAGGCAACAAAATTTTAATGGCTGTGCAAGCAGAAGCCTTGGCTCCACTCCAGGCTACAAAGTTTCAATTGTAGAAGATAAATAAATCCCATATACTAGGGCCTCCACTTGGGTCACTGAGGGCATGGCTGGCCTGCAAACCTTCACAGGCCCCTCGTCCAGGCCACCCCATGCCCTAAGGGAACACCCACCCTGATCCAGGACATCCTTCAGGGCAAATCAGCTGGCCCCCACCCATGCACCAGACCTCTATCCTATCTAATAAAAGAGTAATATGCAAATTGACCATCACTCCAACACACAAGATGACTGCCCCCATGTGGTCAAAAGATCCTGCCCCCATGTGGACACAAGTTGGCTATCACAAGATGGCCAGCAGAGGAGGGCAGTTGGGAGGGACCAGGCCTGCAAGGGAGGGCAGTTGGGGGCGATGAAGCCTGCAGGGGAGGGAAGTTGGGGGTGACTGGGCCTGCAGGGAAGGACAATTGGGGGGTGGGGGGAACCCAGGCCTTCAGGGAGGGCAGTTAGGTGTGACCAGGCCTGCAGGAGAGGGCAGCTAGGGGTGACCAGGCCCACAGGGGAGGGCAGTTAGGGGCAAACAGGCTGGTAGGGGAGCAGTTAGGCATCAATCAGGCTGGCAGGGGCGTGGTTAGAAGGTCATCAGGCTGGCAAGCAGAAGCAGTTAAGGGAATCAGAAAGGCAGGCAAGTGAGCAGTTGGGAGCCAGCAGTCCTGGATTGTGTGAGGGCAGTTGGACATCCCTCAAGGTGTCCCAGATTGGAGATGGAGCAGGCTGGGCTGAAGGACATCCCCCCAATGCACAAATTTTGTGCACCAAGTCTCTAGTTATTTATAACACAACTGTATAATTATAAAAAAACAATTCAACAGATAAAAAGCTGCAGACATTTCTCACTGCTTCCTTATTTATAAAAGTGAAGGATGTTATAAGGATATAAAGCACAGCTTAGGGAATATAGTCAATAATATCATAATATCTATGTGTGGTGCCACGTGGGTACTAGACTTATCAGGGGGATCACTTTGGAAGGTATATAAATGTCTGGCCACTATGCTATACACCTAAAACTAATCAAATGTTGAATATCAACAATAAATATTTTTTTAATTTTTAAAAGAAATCAGAGGGGGAAGCCTAAAATCAATTTAATACCCAAAAAAAGAGAAGTTATATGAGTAATATGGGTTCCATGATATGAAATGGCTACTTTAAATAATCATTTCAATTTCTGTACATAAATATGAGAATAGTATAAGTAAAAATATAGGTGACTATGAATATATTACAGAGTGGGATTGTGGGCTTTTTTCTTTTCAAATTTTCTTCATTTTAAAAATACTTTTTAAAAAATAATAATAAGGGCTCTTTTATAAATAGCTACCAATCCACAGGCACCTTTTAGTAAAAGCCAATTTGTATATGTCTACTTTCATTGAGAAGTTCTTTACCAACTTTTTTCCTCCTCCTCGGAACAGCATCCTTCACAATTTGCTTTGGTTATGTGACTGCTTTTGCCAGTGGAATATCCGTGAATGCTGCTGCCATCAACACTTCTCACATGCCAATCTGTATGTCTCTTCTGATCTGCTGCCTCAATATAGAAAGGCACACTGACCTTGGAAGTCATGTGAAAAATGGCACAGCCACTGAACAGAAGGAGCCTGAGTCTTCAAGTCACTGGAGTGAGCTGCACACTAATCCATTGTGTGTGTGTGTGTGTGTGTGTGTGTGTGTGTGTGTGTGATTGACCCCCACTCCCCCAGCACCAAACCATTTTTGACTGTGAGGTGAACTGCTGAGACTTCTGGATATATTGACATTGGTTAGAATATCTAGCTTTGCTTTACTGCTCCCTGGCCTGCAGTTTGATGATTTCCAATTAGCTTTAGCATGGAATTAAAGGAAACAAGTTCAGTCAGGCAAACATTCATTGTAGCTCCCACACAGATAACCCTGACTCTTTGTCTTTCAATAAAAACTGTTCATTCTGTACTCTGTCACTTCCCCTTCTTCCTGTTTAGAATTCATTTTTTACCTAAGCAAAAACTCATAATTTTGGTGTCAAATTATCATACCTATAAGCATTTGAAAACAGCCTACTCCATGTCATATGGAGGAAGGAGCAATATAGTCAATTGCAAATGGTGGGTGGACATAAGTGCACCTGAAGATCAAGCCAAGGGAAAGGAAGTTTAAGAGCTTATGGCCAGCCATAGTTGGGTGCCGCAATTATTTGGAGCATTGTTCAGTACATTTCAGGTTCAATCCCTGGTAGGGGAGCATCTGAGAGGCAATCAATCCATATTTCTCTCTCTCTCTCTCTTTCCCCCTCTCTCTCTCTCTAAAAAAAAAAAAAAAAAAAGTTTGTGGCCATGGAGTGCATGCATATGCCAAAATTCAGTCCCTGTGTCTCTATGGTTCAAAATTTAAGGTCAATGTGATTATCATATTTCTGAAGTTCAAAGGCTTTGAGAAGAAGGTGAAGAAGAGTTGTGTGAATTGTCAGAATATATTGTCATCATCAGAGAAGGCAATATTTAGAGATGTGCCAGCACTGGCTCTCTCACCCCCATGCAGGTATCACTAATGCTCTTGGCATTCTTTCTGGCTGATTCTGAATCCTGGGCACAGAGTCCTCACAGCTGCTAACAATCAATCAGTTGGACGGTGACATCAGAGATTCTTGTTCTGCTACAAAGACTGAGAATTTCTCTAAGGCTCTTGCAATTGTAGTTCAAGACTGCTTGCCCTCAGATAGAAGGGACAAAGGAAGCAGCCTTGAAAAGAAGTAAAGAATAAGAAATACTGAACTCTTGAACAGAATAAAAGTACATATTCTTTTAAATATTAAAAATCACAAATTGGTCGAAACCGGTTTGGCTCAGTGGATAGAGCATCTGCCTGCGGACTGAAGGGTCTCAGGTTCGATTCTGATCAAGGGCATGTGCATTGGTTGCGGCCACATCCCCAGTAGGGGGCGTACAGGAGGCGACTGATCGATGTCTCATTGATATTTCTAACTTTCTATCCCTCTCCTTTACTCTCTGTGAAAAAATCAATAAAATATATTTTTAAAAAATCACAAATTGTACCATTAACTTTACTGATACAAATAAAACAGGAGTGTGCAAATTTCAGTCAATAGCTATACATCCAAACAATCTAATCAGAATTGATGTGTGATCAGAACCAAAGTTTAATTTGTTCTTAGCTTAACCTATACCCTATACTATTGAGAGCTTTTTTTTAAAGACATATTTTATTGATTTTTTTTTTCACAGTGAGGAAGGGAGAGGGATAGAGAGTTAGAAACATCGATGAGATAGAAACTTCGATCAGCTGCTTCCTGTACAACTCCTACTGGGGATGTGCCTGCAACCAAGGTACATACATGCCCTCGGCTGGAGTTGAACCTGGAACCTTTCAGTCCGCAGGCTGATGTTCTGTCCACTGAGCCAAACTGCATTGTCTGGCCCTCTCCTCCTGACAAGTCCCCAACTGGAATGACCATCACACCCTTGTCTTCTATCTCCTTCTTCTTTTTCCTCTGTGTTACCATTTTCCATCCCTTTTTAGAAGACACCTTGTGTACTAGCAATGCAGAACTTCCTGGAGTTCCTACCACACACTCCTCAGCACTGCCTGCCCCTCAGGCCACAGCGCTTCTGACCCAACAACCCAGCCCCACTCTTTACTCACATGGAACCCTCATACTCCTTCAAGTCACCTCCACCCTGGCCTCTGCAGACTTTTCTCCGATAGCTGTCCCTCTTCTGTGTTCCCATAGCATAATTGCAAAGCTCTTGGCACACATTTTTAACTACAGGGCTGACTTGTTTGGTTTTTTTGTTTGTTTGTTTTTTGTTTTTAACAGATTGTAAGCCCTTACAGACAGAATCAACCTTTCATCTTTGCATAGCAGAGCACAGTGTTGGCATATAGGAAGCTGTTTAATAAATTGGCTCTATGTTGGACGGAGTGAATTCTGCAGCTTATAGCTATTTTGAAAAAAGAACGCGAAGATCACCTGCTAACCTAATCTCACACTTCAAAGCTTTTTAGTTTGGTGGAACACCGTCGAGTAGTATGGTTATTAAGGTATAGTAGAGATTATATTTGTTGAGACTATACTTTTTTGTGTGCTTTGGTATAGTTTATAAATTGTTCACTGGAAATCCTAACAAGTTGCTCATCTTACATTTCAGTTGCTGTTATTACAGGCACACATTAACAATGGGGGTATCTAGTACATATTTATGGAATTCAGCCTTCTGTTGATAAAAACCACTCATTTATTCATTCAATAAACATTTAATGCCCACTCTTTGTGGAACTCTTTTAGGTGTTGGAGATGTGTTAATAAAAGAAAAAGACCAATAAGCCTACTCTCATTGGTTTACATTCTACATATGGGAAGACACAAACCGAATCAATTGTATTTTGTCACGCGTAATGGAAAATATTAAGTGGTGGATCCAGACTGTGCACAGAGAGGAGGATTGCTACTGCATGGGGTAGTTAGGAAAGGCCTCACTGATAAAGTGACATTTTGAACAAAATCCTAAAGAGAAGGGGGGCAGCAAGTGCAAAGGCCCTGAGGCAAAAGCGTGGTTAGCATTTCCTAGGAACAGAAAAGTGTCAAGTGTGCTGGAGCAAAGAGCAAAAAGACAAGGCAGAAGAGGTTGAGGTGGTGGGGGAGCCAGGAGCTCAGGCAGGGCTTCTAGATTACTAGGATAGGCAGAAGTTTGGCTTTCATTCTAAGTGGGAAATTACTGGAAGGTTTTAAGAAGAGGAATGTCATGCTTTTACTTGTCTTTTAAAGATAACCCTGACTGCTGTGACGAGCAGATGACAGGGAGCCAGGAATGAATTGGGGAAAGTAGTTAGGAACTACCGCAATGAACCAGGCAAAACAAAATTGTGGCCAAATCCAGAATAATATCAGTGAAAGCAGGATGTAGTTTGAAGGTAAGGTCAAGGAACTGTGAGGTGTGAGAGAAATGATGCATCGATGACAAATGCAGGGTGAGGGGAATAGAACAGATTCACCATTTGCTGAGGGTGGGATTTCACTAATGTGTGTCTTTGGGGGAGAAACAGATCATGTCTTCTATAGTTTCTTTTTCTGTTAGGTAAGGTCATATTTATTTTATATGCTTAATTTTCTGAGGATTATTTGAGGGTGTATCTTTTTTCTCTTCTATTTTTTCACAGTCACCAAACCTTGAAGTTTGTCCCCCCACATCTCAAAATGTCTCAGCCACTTTGACCCTTTCTCTCACGTCGCCCCAGTTAAGTCTCAGCACTTCCTGCTTCCAATAATGCAGCAGCCTCCTAGCTGGTCTCCAGCCTTCAGTCAAATGTCTCCAGTCTTCCCCATGATAATGGAAGCACAGATGAAACTGTTCCCATCATCTTAAAAAATACGATGGCCTTTGCATGTTGAATAAAACACGTCTCCACTGGGTAAGAGTCCACACAGTGTGCTTTTGTGGCTTTGCATCTATGGCATGGCTTACCACTCATCCCTGGTTTCTGTTGCATATTCTCCTGGCTTCTCAGTTATATTGGCTTGCATTATTCCCTTTTCCAAACAAGCCCCAGTCTCTTTCTTTTTAAAAAAAAATAAAATGTTTTTATTGATGAGAGAGTTTGATTTGTTGCTACACTTATTTATGCATTCATTGGTTGATTCTTGTATATGCCCTAACCAGGGTTTGATCCCACAACCTTGGCATATCAGGATGATGCTCTAACTAACTGAGCTACCAAGCCAGTGTCCAAACACATTTCTAACTGTTCTTGTTGGAATGTTTCCAGTTTTGTTTTTTTTAACTTTTTATTTATTTATTTTTAATTAAATCTTTATTATTCAGATTACATTTGTTTCCCTTTTTTCCCCTCCATAGCTCCCCTCCATCTGGCTCCCACTCTTCCCCTTCCCCTTACCTCCTTCCCGTTGACCTCATCCATAGGTGTATGATTTTTGTCCAGACTCTCCTTGTACACCCCTCACCCCTTTCCCCCTGAGAATTATCAGTCCACTCCCTTTCTGTGCTCCTGATTCTATTGTATTCACCAGTTTATTCTGTTGATCAAATTTTTAATTCCCTTAATTTTTAGATTCACTTGTTGATATGTATTTGTTGTTCATAATTTTTTGTCTTTTATCTTTTTCTTCTTCCTCTTCTAAAAGAGTATCTTTCAGCATTTCATATAATACCGGTTTGGAATTGATGAACTCCATTAGCTTTTTCTTATCTGTGAAGCTCCTTATCTAACCTTCAATTCTGAATGATAGCTTTGCTGGATAGATTATTCTTGGTTGTAATTCATCACTTTGAATATTTCTTGCCACTCCCATCTGGCCTGCATCATTTCTGTTGATAAATCAGCTGACAGTCGTATGGGTGCTCCCTTGTAGGTAATGAACTGTTTTTCTCTTGCTGCTTTTAATATTCTCTGTCTTTTGCTCTTGGTATTTTAATGATGATGTGTCTTGGTGTAGTCCTCTTTGGATTTCTTTTATATGGGGTTCTGTGTGCTTCCTGGACTTGTAAGTCTATTTCTTTTACCAGATGTGGGAAGTTTTCAGTCATTATTTCTTCAAATAGGTTTTCAGTATCTTGCTCTCTCTCTTCCTCTGGCACCCCCACAATTCTGATGTTGGTATGCTTGAAGCTGTCCCAGAGGCTCCTTACATTATCTTCACATTTTTGGATTCTTTTCTCTTCTTGCTTTTCCAGTTGAGTGTTTTCTGGTTCTTTATATTTTAAATTTTTGACTTGATTCTTGCCTTCCTCTAGTCTGCTGTTAGGTCTCTGAATAATATTTTTTATTTCAGTCAGTGTATGTTTAATTTCTAGTTGGTCCTTTTCCATCTCTAGTTGGATCTTTACCATCTCTAGTTGGTCCTTTTTCATCTCTTCTTGGGACTCGCTAACTTTATCCAACTTTTCTAGAATATTCTTGAAAAACCTTAGAAGCATGGTTTTGAACTCTATATCCAGTCATTTGTTTTCCTCCATTTCTTTTGTTTGTGATCCCTTCCCTTGTCTCAGCATTTTCACTATGCCGAGAGAACTGCTGTGTTGGATTCAGCCTTACGATACCAGACTTGCAAAACTACAGAAGCCTCTCTGTTGAGCTTGGGATTGGGGGAGTCTCAGGGCTTAGGGACCACCTTGCCTTCCAGTCGGCCCCGCCCTCCCGGGCCCCTGAGTCTCAGGTGACTGGGTAATCGCTGGAGTAGTCCCTGTGTGTGCGTGCGCACGCGTTCTCTCTCTCACAGTGCCTCTAGACTGCTGCCCCTCCGGCTCCCCTGCACTCCGGGACTATATGAGTCTGGGTCCCCATGATTTTTCCATAAACTGGGGTTTAGTGGAGTTAGAAGTGGCACAGTTGGGAGGGTCTGTCTCCTGCCCACTCGTGAAAGCCAGAGGCACAATCAGCAGTCAGTCCTCTGCGCACAGTGCCACGTGCATCACCAGACTTCTGATCTTTTGCGACTCCCCTAAATTTCCATGCACTTCTCCCTTTTCACAGTCCAAACTCCCCCCGTATGAGTTTCAGCTGGATCTGGGGTTTAGTGTCATAGGATAAGGCATTCAATGCCCTTGGGAGTCTCCGTTTCCCTCCCGCCAGAGAAAGCCAGCCAGGTTCTCCAGCACCCGCTCTCTCCACAAGCGCATCTCTGTACCTCAGCTTTTTGCAGCTCCTCTGGGTTTCTGTGAGCCCCTCTTTCCTTCTAGTTGTAGAATTTCCATTCAGCCAGCTTTCCTATGGTTCTGGATGATGTCTGTAGTTTTGAAATTGTTGTGCCAGGCAGCAGTGTAGGTGTTTACCTATGCCGCCATCTTGGATTCTCCTGTTTCCAGTTTTTTAATACCCATCATTCAAATGAAGCCTTCAAGCCTCACCTGAAAGAAACTAATCTTCCCTACCTTCCATCCTCACACCCTTTGGCCTCTGTTTCACACTCTGTATTGTTTACATATGTATGTTTCCATATCTCCTCTCGGACAGTGACTACTGTGTGAGAATGCAGACTTTGTTTTATTAATCACATCTCTACAGTTCTCAGCAGCCTACTGCTCAGAAGAGATTGTCAATAAATATTTACAGTAGGTTTAAATTGCAAATTGCTACTACAATGAGAACAGTTTTAATTGTGAAAAAAAGATTTGCAGAATTTGGTTGATCTCCATGTATAACCAGTACATACACACACATTATTTTTTAAGTGCATTTTCTTGTATAAGGTGTCATTATTGTAGTTTGTTTAGAACAACTTCACCAAAACAATGTATTTTAAAGGTCATGTTCAAATACTCATCATAAATATAAGTCTTTCTGGAGAAATATTTAGAAAACTTTGTGAAATAGATTAGATTTTTTGTTTCTCTGAGGCCAAGTATGTTTTCATTTTTGTGTGCAAATAAAAAAATATTGATTTTTCTTTACTGAAAAAAATCTTTTAAAACACACTAGGCAAATAGCTTATGTGCTGCAGAAAGCCAGGGGTCTAAGGGCACTGAAATAGATAAATTAGTACCTCTACCTTAAGGACATCTGAAAGGAAAACTGATGAATGTTGTGATTCAGAAACTTGAGGCTAGCTGGATATTCTGTTTAATATTGCAAGTGCCTCCAAAACCCACCTCACTGCTGTAAATCAATATTATTGGTATAATGTCTTTTCCTACTAGGCTGCTACTCACAGAACCACACTCATGCACCCTATGTATTAAAACTATTGGTATATATTTTTTTATGTGCCACCAGCTCTTACTAGCCTGCACATAGCATTCACTCAACAGATGTGACATTCGTTTTGCCCCTTGGTTGACTCCTCCATGTGATTTCGTTTCTTTGTTAAGGACACTATAGCTATCCCTCATTCAGAATCCTGTATTATTTGTAATTTAGGTTCAGAAGCTATAAACCAGATTCAAAATGACAGTAGTTTAAACAGTCCAGGTATAAGCTTGCCAAGACTTGCTCCTCCAGGCTAGCCTACCTTTGCAGGTGGCTCTGAACTACCATCAGATGTGCAGTGCACCAGCCCACGGGAGACCCATTCACACTGTGGTCTGTGGGAATGGTGCCTGCTGTGCTAAGAAGACCAACAACCACACAGCTGTATCAGCAGCCCTGTGGCTGCTCCCTGGTGGTAGAGATCCCTGCTCCTTTTTCCTATTGCCCCACTGTTCCCAGGGAGTCCCAAGATGCATGATGTTCCAAGATGGATCACTGCCACCACATTCACATTCTGTTAAGAGCATACTTACTGGAAGTTGCATGTGTCACTTCCACTTACATTCCATTTCCTAGAACTTAAGTCACACAGCCACGACTAGCAGCAAGGGGGACTAGAAAACTTTATTTTCAGTGCCAAGTTGTCACTCAAGGACTCCATTACTATTAAAGTGGAGAGATTTGGAAGACAACTAGAAGTCTCTATCACAAACCACCTTTCATATTGTCACTTACTTCTATGTCTGCAACCTTTCTTACAACTATTACTTCATTTCTAATAATCAGGAACGCCTTATTTGATGTCTGAATTTTTGCAATATCGTCTGTAAATAATGACAGTTTTGTGTCTTTCTTCCTCATCCTCATGCACTCCCCAGAATAAGGTGGAACTGATAATGTACCAGTGAACACATCTGTCTTGTTGTGACAAGGGAAACAGCCACTAGACCACCCCTGTTGTAGGCTGTTTGTAAATACTAGTTATTACATTAAGGAAATCCAAAGGGATTTCCACGTGAGGGACAGGGCCTATCTCGGGACCAGCATGACTTTTTTATTCTACGCCCTTCCCCCGAGTCCCCAGGTGATGAGCTGGCATCACGTGAACAACAACAACAAAAACTATGAAGGAAGGCAGGGGAGGGTGGTGGTGGTGGTGGTGAGGGAGTAAGAGATCAACCAAAGGACTTATATGCATGCATATAAGCATGACCAATGGACATAGACTCGGGGGTGGGGAGGAGGGGAATGAGGGCATGTGCTGAGAAGTAGGGGCAGCCCAGAAGAGGTCAATGCGGGGGGGGGGGGG
>JAAGEH010002534.1:31979934-32201495 GCA_011751065.1 Lasiurus cinereus
GAGAGAGAGAGAGAGAGAGAGAGAGAGAGAGAGAGAGAGAGAGAGAGAGAGAGAGAGAGAGAGCCCAAAATGACTGTTTAAAGCCACTGTTTTGCAGTGGTTTCTTAATTCAAAAATGTATTCTAAAAAAATACTTCTCATTCACCTTGCAATTCACTACATACAGTCTTGTGTCTTCCACAAACACTCCAAAGAATCTGTTCCGGTAAAGCTCGTAATGTAACAAATCATTGGGAAACCTAATAGGCTTCTTCCCATTCTTGCCTTACTAAAATTTCTGCCATGTTTAATGACTGTCCACATCTCCCTCTTTATAAAAAAGAACATGAGTGATACATTGCTCAAAATCTAGGTAGTTTAAACTTGGCACCAGCAAAACATCTCCCTCTATTCTTCCCCAAGCCTGGCCAGATCCACTCCCACCTCTGCCCATAATAGATAGAAACTATCCTTATTTCCTTAGATATCTTTCTAGAGTTTGTATTATGTACATACAAATATACATTTCTCCTACTACTACTGTTTAAACAAGATATACATCTTATACACACTGTTCCACCCCTTGTTTTTTTCCCCCCATTAACGATGTATCTTGGGGATTTTCATATGTAGGAAACTCAATTTTACAATCATATTTAAAAAATAAATAAATAAAACTTCTACCATATTGCTAGTTCTAGATTAAAATGCTGTTTGTCCCACTAAAGGATTTCTACACAGCCCATCAAAAGATAAGACATTTTAGAATATATGTGGTTCCCTTTTATTTCTAGGATCAGAAATGGACAAATATACCATTTCTCATTAAGATCTGCCTTTATAAGAAAAAATAATCAACAAGCAGATATTTAATTGATTTTTCCTACAATCAGTTCTGATTGTCTTTTAAATGGATGACATTAAGCTTTTGATTGCTGAGGCTCTCATTTCAAAGACACCCATCTTGTATAAACACATGTCCAGCTATACAACATGCCACCCCACCCATGAAGTTCCCCTTTTTATCAAGCCCAAGGCGAGATCATTTGACAACTTGCTTTCCCTTTCCTGAGCTTTTATTCCTGTTTGTTTTAAACTCACCAATGAAGAGTAAACCCTCAAAAGCCTACGGTTCTAGGAAGAACCCCTGGTCCGGGTTCTCTCTCTTTATGCATGGCCTTCTGAGTGGCCTCCAGGACTTGTTTTTATCAAACTTTCCTAGTGGTTGTTGCTGGGAGGCAACTTGCAGTCATAATAAGAACCACCTCAAGGGGCCTGGTCCAGCCACAACATTGGCTCTAGGCAGGGTATACAGGGGCCCAGATTAGTGCCCAGGCATTTCTAACCGTTAGCATCACTCTCCATAAGTTGCCACCCAAAGCACACCTTCACCTAACAAATATTTCCATTCCAAGTGAAAGCAGATTCATGCTTGTATTTGAAGAGACTTGGAGATAAAAAATAGAGGAAAGAATGGGAAATGAAACACACAAATCCCCTACACCGTGAAAACTCCAAGAATCTTTTCCTTTGTCTCATAATAATTGTACATTCAAGTAACTTGGGAATGAAAGGTCCTCCTGACATGCACCACAGGCAGCATTTCACTTCAGTGAGAGAAAAGCTGCATTTAATGAATACTGTTAGAAAATATGGAATCCGTGCAGGTGAAAAATAAACAGATCCCTATCCTATGCTGTAACACTCAAAATTCCAAAGGAAAAGAAAGTTACACAACCCATAACAAGTATAGAAATAAAAGAAAATGTACTTAAGATTTTGAGGTAAATAAGTCTTTTTAAGCAAACTATAAAACCAAGGAAAGGATTGGCAGATTTTGGTACATAAAAATTAAAATATTCTATAAGACAAAAGCTATCATAAACAAAGCTAAACATAAGCACTTGGTTGAAACATACATGCCAAAGCCTATGTATACATGAATACAACTTATATGCACCTACAAAGCAATAAAAAAGACTAACAATTCCATAGAATTGTGGGAAAACAATAAGAAAAGGCAATTCACAGAAAAAAAATATTAATAACCAATAAGCATAAAATATATTCAATTTTAATAATAAATACAAGTTGGAAAACAGTTAAAAGATTTACACTATTCATTGTAACAATAAAAGAAAACAGGTGCTCCCACACTTTGATGTTAAGTTTGAATTGATAAAGCTTTTTGGAACACAATTTAGCAGAATTAAAAATGGTGAACTGTTCTTTCACCTGATGATCTTACACCTACAAATATCTTACAACTGTACAAAGGTACAATGTTCTTGAGCCTGTTACTAACCTCTTTGAAACTAAAAATCTTCACTGATAAAGTGTTTAATAGTGTATACTTTATTTGGTTGTTAATTATAAATGAGATAAATTAGAACATGCCTGGTACATACTAACTTTCAATAAATTATCAGTTGATTTTACTATTATTATCATTACTACTTTATTATGGCTGTAAACAAAAATGTCCATCAACAGAGAAATACAAGACATAACATGCACATATATGTATATGCGTGAATCTCCAAGACATTGTGCAAAATTGTATAAAGTATGTATAGATTGTTTCCATTTAATTATCTGTGTGTGCACAAAGAAAAATAGAAAGGATGAATGTGTGAAGGTCTGAAGAAACCAAGCTGTTATTAATGCTAATTCTGGAAAAAATGAAATAAGTGAAGAAAAACTTACATGTTTTACCCTGTGTCATAATGTTTTAAATTTGACTTTCTGATCAGCCAAAAGAAGCTGCAATGTTCCTTCTAAAACCAGTGAACTCACCTCATCTGAAATCAAAATGTCTGGACCATATGACTTTAGTCAATTCTAGCCAGTTTTGTCATCTAGTTTTTCAGATTAAAAACAACAGAAGATAACTTACTATCTATATTTTGTACACCATCTAAGCTAACAGAGATGTACATCTATTTTTTTAAATAGGGACATAAGTTGAACTTTTTTATAAGTCATCTTATTGCTAACAATGGCAGATTAATGAGACATTTCCGAATAAAATTATTGCATCATATTCTGATAAAGGAATTCATTTGAGAACCCTATAAAGCTTTTATATTCTTCTATTATTAACAGACATAAAATTATTAATATCATACATACACAATGGAATTCTCTAAAAGGATCTGTTGTAACTATAGTGGTCATCTCCTTCCAACTCTGATGCTCCTATCAGGGGATCTGAGCCCCCTCTTCCTTCACCACAAGCCCTGCCAGGGGGCCAGGCTGGCTGGAGTTTTTCATGGAAGCTTCTGCCTTGTTGAAAACACTATCTTAAGGCACAACCATCAGTATAACACACATATCCCTAAGGAGAACAATTTATAGGTAGCCGCTTTCCACTGTTCTGCTAAATGAAACTATAGTCTTCCAATTCAAGAAAAATAGTTCAATATAAGCAATCTTTCCAACAGATCAAAGTTGAAAAAATGTAGGAAAAGAAAATTATACTAAAATAATTCCCTATAAGTAATATTAAATTCTACCAAAGAGGCTGGCGGGCATGGCTCAGTGGTTGAGTGTCAACCTATGCATCAAGATATCATAGTTCAATTCCTGGTTAAGGGACATGCCTGGGTTGTGGTCTCAATCCCCAATGGGGGCCCTGAAAGAGGCAGCTGATCAAAGATTCTCTCATCATTGGTGTTTCTCTCTCACTCTCCCCTTCTCCCTTTCTCTCTGAAATCAATAAAAAATATATATTTTAAAAAATTGAAAGTTATTATTTTATAGGGAGAATCCAAAATGGCGGCATAAGTGAGCACCTAAACTGCTGCCTCACACAACAATTTCAAAACTACAACTAAAAGACAGGACAGACATCATCCAGAACCACAGGAAAGCTGGCTGAGTGGAAATTCTACAACTAGAAGGAAAGAGAAGAACTCACAGAGACACAGAGGAGCTGCAAAAAGCTGAGGTACAGAGATGTGAGCATAGAGATAGTGGGTGACGGATTGCCTGGCTGGCTTCACCTGGCAGGAGGGAGATGGGAGACTTTCAACTGCACTGAACCCCTTATCCTATGGCACTGACCCCAAGGTCCAGCCGAGAGTTTGTACTGTGAAAAGGGAAAAGTGCATGGAAATTTAGGGGAGCCGCAAAAGGGCAGAAGTCTGTGGGCGTGCACTCTGCTGTGCACAGAGGACGGACTGCTGACTGTGCCGCTGGCTTGTGGGCGAAAGATAGAGCTTACAGACTGTGCCACTTCTAACTCCACTAAACCCCAGTTTTGGGCAAGACCCTGGGGACCCAGACTCATACTGTCTCAGAGTGCAGGGGAGCCGGAAAGGCAGCGGTCTACAGGCACTGTGTATGCGCACAGGGACCACTCCAACAATTACCCAGAGTCATGTGAGACCCAGGAGCCACATAGGGCTGGGCTGACGGGAAGGCAAGCCTGGTCCATTAAGCCCTGAGACTCCACCCATCCCAAGCTCAACAGAGAGGCTTTTGCAGTTTTGCAAGTCTTGTATCATAAGGCTGAATCCAAAACAGAAGTTCTCCCGGCATAGTGAAAATTTGGAGACAAAGGAAGCAATCACAAACAAAAGAAATGGAGGAAAACAAATGACTGGATATAGAGTTCAAAACCACACTTATAAGGACCCCAAGTCCTTCATAACTATGAACATGTTCAACCTGTAAAATAACCAACATTTTCTCAATATAACCATTAAAGCCTTTTTCTAGCCATGCCCATTCTTAACTTTTACTATTTAACACACTGTAGGTCATACTGATTACTAAAATCTTAATTCTTCTACAAATTCTTAACTTTCCAAAATATTTTATAAGAATATATGCTTTGAATGCTACAAATTCAGTTTCTAAATAAATTAGCTCATATATATTGATTTTGGAATTGAAACAAAAAAGTAATACCAGATTTTGAAGCAAATATACAAGTTGTAAATTAAGTTTTGAAAATAATTTAATATTTGAGGCTTTAAAAAGTACATTCTCCTAGATGTAAATTGTTTTAAAGTCTATTTTTTTCTCAAGTACACTTAAGGTAAATTAATTTTTCATTTCCTCTATTCATGAAATTTATTTCTGTTCTAAGGGACTTAATAAATTTCAATTAAAGTTTAACTTTAAAAAAACAGCTTCTGAACATAGTTATTTTGGCACAAATCTATTTTAGTCAATTTAGGATTCAATTAAAAATCATTCAGGCAAATTATAATTACTTCCTGTCATGCAGATTTCTCAAAAACTGGATCATGTATACTTTCCACAATGTTGAATTTATTCCTAAAATGTTGAATAGAGAGGCTGCAACAATTACCAAAAGACACTTGAGACCCAGGGGCCACCTAGGGTGGGGCTGACTAGAAGCCAAGATGGTCTCCTAAGCCCTGAGACTCCACTCATCCAAGCTCAACAAAGAGGCTTTTGCAGTTTTGCAAGTCTTGTATTATAAGGCTAAATCCAACACAGAGGTTCTCCCAGCATAGTGAAAATGTGGAGACAAAGGAAGAGATAACAAACAAATGGAGGAAAACAAATGACTGGATATAGAGTTCAAAACCATGATTATAAGGTTTTTCAAGAATATCCTAGAAAAGATGGATAATTTTAGCAAGACTCAAGAGGAGATTAAAAAGGAGAAATACATTGACTGAAATAAAAAATATTATACAGAGACCTAACAGCAGACTAGAGGAAGGCAAGAATCAAGTCAAAAATTTGAAATATAAAGAAGCAGAAAACACTAAACTGGAAAATCAAGAAGAAAAAAGAATCCAAAAATATGAAGATAGTGTAAGGAGCCTCTGGGACAATTTCAAGAATTATGGGGGTGCTAGAAGAAGAGAGCAAGCAAGATACTGAAAACCTATTTGAAGAAATAATGACTGAAAACTTCCCACATCTGGCGAAATAGACTTACAAGTCCAGGAAGCACACAGAACCCCATATAAAAGGAATCCAAAGAGGACCACACCAAGACATATCATAATTAAAATACCAAGAGCAAAAGACAAAAAGAGAAAATTAAAAGCAGTAAGAGAAAAACAGTTAATTACCTACAAGGGAGCACCCATACGATGGTCAGCTGATTTCTCAACAGAAACTATGCAGGCCAGAAGGGAGTGGAAAGAAATATTCAAAGTGATGAATAGCAAGAACCTACAACCAGTATTACTCTTCCCAACAAAGCTATCACTCATAATTGAAGGGCGGATAAAGAGCTTCACAGATAAGAAAAAGCTAAAGGAATTCATCAACACCAAACCAGTATTATATGAAATGCTGAAAGATACTCTTTAAGAGGAAGAAGAAAAAGGTAAAGATAAAAATTATGAACAACAAATACATATCTCTCAATAAGTGAATCTAAAAATTAAGTGAATTAAAAATCTGATGAACAGAATAAACTGGTAAATATAATAGAATCAGGAGCATAGAAAGGGAGTGGACTGACAATTCTCATGGAAAAAGGGTGAAGGGGGTGCAGGGAGGGACTGGACAATAATCATACACCTATGGATGAGGACAATGTGGGGAAAGGTAAGGGTAGAGGGAGGGGAGCTATGGGGTAAAAAGAGAAACTAATGTAATAAACTGAATAATAAAGATTTATTAAATAAGAAAAAAAGAATTTACTACATTTTAAACATTTTAAAAGACTTCCATTTTCATATATCAGAGCACAGGCATATTCAGATATAAAATAAAAATCACAGTGCCATATGTCAAAGTCAAACTCCAATGAATTAGGCCTTCTTCTAGCAAGATGTCTGTAACAAAAATATTTTTTTTAAATATCAAAAAACACAAACCCTAAAACATCAAAATTAGTATCTTTAGTAAGTGGAATAAATCAAATTCATGCTCAGGAGTGAATAAATTAAATCTTATAAGACAAAATCAAACAAATCTGAATGGAGGGACTTTCTATAAAATACCTGTCCAGCTCTGTTGAAATGTCAGTCATGAAACACAAAGAATTAGCTCTAGGCTTACAGTGATAACTAAATGTAATGCCTGACCTGGATTGGACTTGGTCCCAGAATATACACGTTCTCAGAACATCCTGCTGAGACTTAAACAAAGCCTGTGGTTAAAAGGGATTTGATCACTGTACTGTAGCTATGTCAGAAAGTGTCCTTATTCTTAAGAAATATACACTGAAGCACTCAAGTGATTCACAAAATATTATAAATACATATGGAAATACAACAGCAGCAAATCGAACAAAATGTTAATATGTGGGGAATTCAAGTGAAGGCTTTTTACTTTTGCAGCTTTTCTGTAGGTTACAAATAGAAAGTGGCCTAGCCTGTGTGGCTCTTTTGGTTGGTTGCCATCCCATGCACCAGGAGGTCGCTGGTTTAATTCCTGGTCAAGGCACATACCAGGTTTTGGGCTCAACTCCCACTAGGGGACATGCAAGAGGCAGCCAATCTATGGTTCTATCCCTCTCTCTCTCTCTTCTGAAATCTATGAAAAAATACTTTTAAAAAATTGATAAAGATGTGTTTTGAAAATATATGTTTACTGATTTCAGAGAGAAAGATTGAAGGAAAGATAGAAACATCAATGATGAGAATCATTGATTGGCTGCCTCCTGCACACCCCTCATTGGGTATTAAACCCATAATCCAGGCATATGTCCTTACCAGGAATCAAACCAAGACGTCCTGGTACATAGATTGAAGCTTACCAACTGGGCCATGCTGGCCGGGTGATAAATACATTTTTAAAAGTTGTAACAAGAACACTAAAAAAAAAAAAAGCTAAAACTTTTAGAATATATTTTTAAGCTTCATATCTAGAATTATCTATTTAAGATGTTTTGTAAACTCAGCCTAAAAATATGAACAAATTGAACTTTCAACTTCATTTAATAGTAGAAATTACATAACTGTATTTTTATCCTACCAATTATATGTATATTATAGATCTACATGCTAAAGAAAAATACCCCTACCTTTTGCACATTCATTTACAAAATATTTTAAATGTTTATAGTTATTTTTCTTTAAATGATGACAATAACATCAGTTTTTTAAAAATATATTTTTATTGATTTCAGAGAGGAAGGGAGAGGGAGAGATAGAAACATCAATGATTAGAGAGAATCATTGATTGGCTACCTCCTGTATGCCCCACACTGGGGATCCAGCCTGCAACTCAGTGCCCTGACCAAGAATTAAACCTTGACCTCCTGGTTCATAGGGAGATGCTCAACCACTGAGCCAATCAGGCCAGGCTGTTATTTTATTGGTTATAAACAATGATTGTTTTTAGTTTGTTGGAATGTAGTTTTAAACCAGAATGTTATCTATTTAGTGGTGCTCTGATACACGTATACATGTATAAATAACAAAGAACCCTGCAACCATCAGATTACCAATGCAATATATTTTGTTAAAGCACAGATAATTATTTTGCAATGTGATTTCCTAACTAATTTAAACTGGTAATTATGTCAAAAGTTTGAGAAAGATATATCAAAAGGAAGATGGTAATTCCCTACAACAGTACATGACAGATGGTGGGCACAAAATAAATATTTGTGGCCAGGGAGGGGGGAGGGAAGAATTATTATATAATTTTGTATCACTTGCAATATATCATTAGAAACGGGTGTTGAATGATAATTAGATGCTTAAAAATCTAAAGATGCAAAAATAACTTTTCTTAAAATCAACAGAAATCAATCAAGTCACAAAAGCTTTTGGTGAAAATGAAGCTTTAAATATTTATTTTGACATGCTGTTTTTAGAAACTATAACCTAGCAGAGGTGTTGATGTATTAATATCAAATTAAGACAAAGAAAAATAAAAGACAGATTGTATATTGTATAATACATCAAGCTATTAAGTTATTAAAAATTTTAAACCAGAATTTGAAGGAATGTCACCAAGCTAATAGAAAGTTGCTAGTACTAAAACTTGTTGATACGTGTCTACAGGACCAAATTCAGGTTCTACTTGATTCAAGCCCTGACTCAACACTTATGGTGACTTCAAGAGTAATCCAAAAAAAGGTACAGTCCACAGGAAACATGTGCAAAGGACTTTCAAATACTTTCTCTTTTTTAAATAAAAGTACCATTTAAGCACTGTATTTTCTACATAGATCAGTTTAGAATTAGTTGAAATAGGAGATACTGGATGAAGTTATGCATACTAGTATTTATGCATACTTCAAGTATATTACTATAGATCACTGAATAGTTTGATACATTTTTATCATTCCATACGAATTTATTGAATACCTTTTACACATACTGCAATGTGGGCATACAGATGTAGTGTAAGATATGATCCGATGTCTTTGAGTTTGTACTTTTAGTTTTTAATTTTATTTTATTGAATTTATTGGGGGGCATTTATTCAGATGCACAATTGTATATACATCACCTGTATATTGTATTGTGTTCTCACCACCCCAAGTCAAGTCTCCTTCCATTACCATTTATCTCCCATTCATCCTCTTCTTCCTACCCTCATCCCTTTCCCTCTGGTAATCACCGTATTATTTTGTGTGTGTGTGTGTGTGTGTGTGTGTGTGTGTGTGTGTGTGTGTGTTGGGGGATTTTTTACTGTTTGTTAAGATTATTTTATTCACTAGATTCCACATATAAGTGAGATCATATGGCACTTATCTTTCTCTGAGTGGCTTATTTCACTTAGCATAATACTCTAGGTCCATCCATGCTGTCACAAAAGGTAAAATTTTTTAAAGGGCCAAGTAGTATTCCACTGGGTATATATACTACAGCTTTTTTATCCACTCATCTACTGATGGGCACTTAGCAGTTTCCAAATATTGGCTATTGTAAATAATACTGCAATGAACATAGGGGTGTATATAGTCTTTCAAATTAGTGTTTTGGGGTTTCTTCAGATATATTTCCAGGAGTGGAATGGCTGGATCGTTTTTAATTTCTGAGGTAACTCCATACTATTTTCCACAGTGGCTCCACCAATCAGCATTCCCACCAACAGTGCACGAGGGGCATTTTCATTTCTAATTAAAGTTAATCACAATTTCTACTTCAAGATCCACAACCTAAGGGGTTGAGTGGTTAAAAAGAGTCATACATTGCTCAAAGCAAGCATGAGTTGAATTAATACAAATTTCAGGAAAGGATTTGAAGTATTTTTCATAAGACAGGAATCTAACAAGATAAATATGTGAACATTTTATACTATATTACCAAAGATAAAATCTCCCTGAAAATCTCTTCCAAATAAAAATTCAAAATGAAAAAAAAAAGAGAACTGATCAAGCCATGTAAGCAGAGAATGTACATCAGCATTCTGAGAATTAGTAACCTAATACATAATTGCTCATTAAAACATTCAGTTGCACAGGAAATATTGCAATATAATGTAATAAAAGAAATAGCACCTTATAAAATTCAAGTTATCTAAAATGAGAGTTTGAAAAACTATTCTGAACTACAAATCACGTGAAATCATTTGATAAGAACGTGGTCACAAAATTTTGAAGTGTAAAATATCTCATGTTGATGTAAACATAAGCAATAATAGAACATGTAAAGCCAAAATGATGCTTATATATCATGGTAGGCAAAAGTTCCTTTCCTTTTTAAGTCATATATTTAATGTTCTCTCTAAACTGGGTTAGTTTACTTGAATAAGGAGTATACCTTAACATAAGAAAGAAAATTTTTAAAGGACCTACTTAAGAATTAAAATAGTATAAAAGTATATCAGTGTTTCATTCTATTAAACAGAGAGCTTTATTATAAGATTTGTATTTATCAGTTAGACAAACTGTCATCTGCCCTATCAAATTTGGAGAATTATTATAAGACTTTCAGTGGAATTCAGATAAAATGAGTCTGTTTCAGGCCATAGCCCAAAACTTCTTACCTCAGTACCTCAAAAATGTTATTATAACATAATTTTTATTAGACAATTCCATGGTATAGAGCAGCCTTTCTCAGCCAGAGTTCTGAATATAATATTATGATCAGACCTAATGTCTTTATTTTTTTAATAAGGGAGGCAAAGTATATACTTATGTTGTTTCTAATCCTTAAACCTTCAGCGTTGAAAAGGTTGTCTTTGAATGATTAATTCAAATAAAAATAAATTTGCTTAGTAGTGTAATTTCAATGGCTTATATTTTCCAATTGTGACATCTATATCAAAAGTCTCATGATAATAAAGTATGTCCATGCTTCCAAAAACTGTTATTAATCAAAATGCTCCCTTATAACTTGAAAAATAGCTCTTAGTTTCAAGAAACACCAATACATTATTAATGAGCTATTATAACTCTGCATTTACTTTCATTTATAAATATCACATAAATTATTACTGGCAGTACTATTATGTTAAATCACTAAACTAATTTCTAAATATTGGTTTTTAAAGCTTTGAGCATACGTTGCAAAACAATTTAGTGAAACTAAAAAAAAAAGAAAGAAAACTAACAAAAGGGTTTTTTGCAAGTAATATACCAACTATTTTCTTAATGATGATTGCCTACCCAGGAGTTGATAAATACTTGCATAGTTCTTGTAGAAAATGGCACAATGTGAAGACAAATATTGGCAAACACCACATGTCTCAAGTTATATTTGAAGAAATAATACAATCTGTAGTATTTCATGAAGTTGTTTATTCTTGTTATTAAAACTTGGACTCAAGTAATCCTGGTTATTCTGGAAAAAGCACCTTGTTTGTTGAGGTCATTTAATCATCCTTTTCTACAATCACCTCTCCATGAAGCACCTTTCTTCTTTGACGTAACATGTGAAAATAGAGTTGTGGAAACACTTCATTGAAAAAAGAAAAGAAAGGAAAATAAGCTATTGTTGGAAATTATTTAAACTTGAAACCTCTTAAAGGTGGCAAAGTTTGAAAGAAAGCACATCAGAGGCCACTGCTACTCCCTAGTATTTACAGAGCTCAGGGTGAGAGTACAAATGGAGGCCACAAACCATCTGCCTAAATACTTTAATGTTTAAGCTCTGAGGTCTCATAGCAAACTTTAATACTACCTTAACAAATATACTTTCATAATGACCTGGAAGACCATGTTTGAATTTAGTAATAATTTTGAATATCGTGTCAGAACATTCTAGCACAGGAAGAGCTGCCCGCCTGGCCTCCTGCTCTCCATTCCATTGGTTGTCCTATACCACATATGTGAATATATGTGTGGATATGCAAGCCCACACAGTTCAGACCTCCATCCATATCCCTCACAAACAGCTGCCCCTAGCTACCCCTGGATTTCAGGGCTGTGTACACTGCCAACACGGTGAACCCTCAGGAGAACAGATTGGGGAGGAGGCCTATGCAGTGCCTACATGTACATTCGGTGCCACGAGGGCAGCAAATTCCAGGGTCCCAGATTTCCAGAGTGTGATCTAGAAAGTGGGGGGTGGAGAGGTGATCAGTGGACAGCCTGAACAGGGCCAAGAGCAAAGGCCCTGTTGGCTTGGTATAAGGGTAGTCTGTTTTATACAAGCACATACATGTGCTTAGATCAGTTAGACAAACTGTCATCTGTCCTATCAAATTTGGAGAATTATTGAGTTAATATGAATCAATGATTTAAATTACACTGTAAGCATCAATGGATGAACAAAATCACATTAACTATCAACAATACAAATGTAAAAACATCCCTGAAAATGGATACAGAATAATCAAACCAATTACTTTAATGACAAAACAAGCTTTGAATATATAGCTTCTGCAACTTCAGATAACTATTTTTAGACCGTGGCTCAAATGGAGCAAAAATGCACAACAGATTTTACTTTTTAAAATGTAGGTACTACTCATCTTAATATATGAAACCATCATAGTATACCTACAAGTCTAAATATATCAGGTCATATATACTTAAAGCTAACTGACCAGTGATTGCAAATGCTTCTCTAATGTTCTGAGTTTAGTAGATGTGTAGGCTTGAATTCCAGTCCTGACCGTTTTTACTAGCTGGGTAACTTTCAACCCATCCATTTAACCTCTTTAATCTATAAAGTCCTCATGATAAATTAGAACTAACAATATTTCTTTTGAATATTAAAGTAAGTACTCAAAAAGTACTTTTAATTAGCAAAGAATTTAGTAAGCAAAGCACTATTATTTATCATTACTAATAATCAAATGAAGAACATCCCCTGGCTGACTGATCTTCCAGCAAGTGGGCCTCTCATGTAAATGTCAGCATAATAAACTGAGAAGCTGCTACTGGCATAGAATGGGGTCTATGCTTCCCAGGACACCTGCAAACACATGGTCTAAAGTTATTAGTTTGCTGGTTTCAACGGTGATCTGTTAGGCCCTGGGTTTTCTTGCAGATGTCTCAGTGGTCCAAAGGAATGAGAATCCAATCCCTGAAACTGCAACTATAATATGACAGACACTGAAGCAAGGTCTGGCTCTGCTTAAGGTATGCTGCCATTCACTGGGTGTCAGGAAAAGCAGGGAATACAAATAACTGTCATAGGTGTACCACTCCTTAGCTCTCCTGAACTAACGCTGGTGAAAACCTAATGACAGTCAAGCTGAAACGTACAAGTGAGGGGAATAAAAACACTCCCTGACCAAAACCAATTTTGATTTTGAAAAGCTTACAAATTGGCTGGGCTGGTGTGACTCAGTGGTTGAGGGTCAACCTATCAACCAGGAGGTTGTGGTTCAATTCCCGGTCAAGACACATGCCCGGGTTGTGGGCTCGATCCCCAGTAGGTAGCCTGCAGGAGGCAACTGATCAATGATGCTCCTATTGTCGATGTTTCTATCCCTCTCTCCTTCTCCCTTCCTCTCTAAAATCAATAAAAATTTATTTTTAAAAATTGGAGGCCTTCAGGTGCTGGCCAGTTTTTATGTTCATCCCCTTTAGATGACATATTTTATATTGCGTCAATGTAGACTTTCGATTCTACATTTCTCTTATTTCTCTTTCCCTTCACTGACACCAATCTCTAATTTTATTCATAAGGGTAACTAACCACCTTGCTTTATTTACATTATTTCCTACTAGTAACTATGAAAATTTGACCTAAACATTTATCATTATTACTACTTAAATGAAGCAAGTAAAGCCTCACTAATTCATTGCAACTATTGAAAAATGATGAGAAATTAGAAGAGGCTGAGTTACTCAAAATATTTTAAGAAAAGTAGCTTCATTATTTTCCAGAGCATAGAGCAATACAAAATGGTTTAAGACTAAAAAGTACTCCTAGATGATTTCTCCAAGTATATGCTTAATGAATAGATAAAAATGCCCTGACATTTTCTAGGATAAAATGTTTCTATTCAGATATGTAACTCTAAATGCTTACAAATAGTTCACTGACCCATGTTTTATCCTTTCTTTAAAAAAATACATCATACTTAGCTTATTTTTAAGTAATTTTGAGAAGGTAATCATTTGTATATTAATTTACTTACCTTTCTTCTCATAACCTGGAAAAAGCCTTTTCTAACTCATTAGTTCTTCAATTATTTCATATAAGTGAATATATGTGGGATTGAATAGAGGGTTTTTTTATATACACATTTATTGAGGTGTAATATTCATGTCATAAAATTCACCCATTTTAAGTCTAGTTTTAGTTTAGTAAATTTATACAGCTATGCAACCATCACTACAATGCAGTTTTAGAGCATTTCCATGAATAGAAGTTTTGATGTATTTGTAAGCTGTTACTTCTCCTTGCATATTAAGCTGGCCATTATAATCTCTCTCCAAAAACTTTCATAGCATATGCTAAATCAAAGTACTAATAAATACATACTTACACGGTATATATGAGGCCATGGTTATAAGAAGAAAATAATAGTAGTCAAAAGAGATATTATATTTATTAGGAAGTCTTATTGAAAACATTCCAGTTTTCTTCACATATGGTAAGGCAGCATATATCGTGAGAAGTTCACCAGCAACTCCAACAGGATATAAGATGATAAAAAAATTATATCTGGAAAAAGAAAAACCTCAAAGTTATTTTTCTAGAATAACTATTGAATTTTATATCATGGTTCTTTTGCTACCTCTATGTTTAAACTTAAAAATTCTCCTTCATATACATATTTACAATAACTTCACATAAAAAGGGTTTTTCCTACTTTAATCATTTGCTTATTAATTTAATTATCATTTTTTCTCATAACACTTTCCATTTCAAATGGCAAGATCATAAAATAGTCAACTTACTTTAAAGGAGTATACATTTTTTAAATGTATATGCAGTTTTTAAACTATTTTGACCAGTTAACTGCCACAATATTTTGAATCTAATTTAAAGGTCTACTGCTTATGTCTATAGACATTTATGGCATACAAATGTTTAAAGTATGTAAGTATTGACTTGTAAAGCATATGTAAGCTTATAAGGTATTTGAGAGGTAACTTCTTTGACACCTGAAATCATAAATGACTGATTTTTCCCCTGCAGCTACACATTTATTGTTCAAATGCTGTGCTTTAAAGGACCAGTTATGATCCTACCTTTACATCTAAATCTTGAAATTACGTATTTGAAGGAATTTGGAAAACACTTTGTGGTTACTAATTAAAAGAGAATATTTCAGAAAACTGGTAATATTTCCTCAAGAATCAGTAACCAGTAATTGTCTAAAACTACTTTCACAACAAAACAAGTAAAACAAGCTGTTCCCTGAATTCCCACATTAATAGTTTAGGTGGCCTGGCCAGCCTGGCTCAGTGGTTGAGAATCAACCCATGAACCAGGAGGTCACAGTTAAGATTTCTGGTCAGGGCACATGCCTGGCTTGTGGGTGTGCAGGAGGCAGCCAATCAGTAATTCTCTCTCATCATTGATGTTTCTCTCTCTTCTTCTCCCTTCCTCACTGAAATCAATTTAAAAATACCATTTAAAAAAATAATTTGCTTAAAATAGAACTAAGGAAGTTCTATTGAAAATCTAAAAATCACAATTTGTTCACATGGACTGTGGCAAGTTCCCTGACATAGAGCAGGCCAGACATCATTTTTGCTTCAGTTAGGGCAACAGTCTCCAAGTTCCTACTGGTATCTAGGAGCAGCAGTGTCAAGGACCCAAGGCATTAAAGAAAATAGCTTTTCTCCAAATCAGTCATTATGTAGCCAAAGATTTTGGTGGAAAAATGATCCATATTTTATTTAATCATTTTGTTGGCATTAAGAAATATTTGTAAAGAAAAGTAAAATTTGTCAGTATGACAGAAGTCTAGAGATAATCTTATTCCTATACTAGAGGCCTGGTGCACGAATTCATACACCAGTGGGGTCCCTCAGCCTAGTCTGCGGGAAAGGGCCAAAACCAGCTCTCGGACATCCCCCGAGGGGTCCTGCATTGCGAGAGGACACAGGACAGGCCGAGGGACCCCACAGGTGCACAATCGGGGACAGGAAGGGATGCAGGAAGTTGGCCATTTGGGGAGGAACTGCAGGAGGTCTCCGGGGTGTCCAGCCATCTTGCTCAGACTGGACCAGCCAGAGCCCAGCAGCAAGCTAAACTACTGGTCGGAGCATCTGTCCCCTGGGAGTCATTGCGTGTCATGGCGAACAGTTGAGCAGCCATAGCATATCATTAGCATATTATGCTTTGATTGATTGAATAGCTGACCAGCTGACTGGACACTTAGCATATTAGGCTTTTATTATATAGGATGCCAGTTATACAAGGATAAAACATGGTGGATAGGAACAGAATTATTTGCCAAAATAGATTAACTAGTAAAGACAGAAAAACGGTCCAGCCAGCATGGTGATTGAGCACTGGCATAGGGATTGGGTTGCACGCTGGATCCCCAGTGTGAGGCCTGCAGGAAGCAGCCACTCAGTGATTCTCTCTCATCACTGATGTTTTATCTTCCTCTCCCTTCCCTTCCACTCTGAAATCAATAAAAATATATATTAAAAAAATAAAGAAAAATTATCCTTTTCCTGTCCCAGTTTACCCTCTCCTTTTCTTCAGTATATCTAACCTGGTTTCTTTCCAGTCTGTGTAGTTATTTGTGTATCATTTAAATCAATCTTTTCCAATATCATTTTCATATCTCAATTTAAAATCATATAACTGAACATACTGTATTCCTTTTTCAAGTAAAACATTCAAACTTATTTACGTCATTTTTATAAATTGTTCTTTAATAGAAAAAAATAACTCCTATAATAAACTCATTTAAAGCCTTAAAGAGTGATTATTTTTAATAAAATGGGAACTGTATAATTTATTTGACTTCATTTGTATTTTAAAAAGATTACATCATCACTATCTAAGTTCTGATGGCAGTATATGATTTAACTACCATTCAGAAAAAGACATAATGTTCCTTAAAGATTCCTAATTTTCACCTAAAATTTTTTTAAGGGAATGTGTTGTTGTTTTTTTAAGTTAAACTAGAAATCAATATGAAAACATAACAATATATGATGATCTGTTTGGTGGACTTTTCTAAGAACACTTCTAACACAAATAGGATCAAGTTATCTCCACACTGTCACAGTAGTCTAAGTAGTTAATAAATAAAAAGGCATTTCTAAAGTGAAGCTTTATTTGAGGACAATAGTTTCAATAATTGATCAGAAGTACAAATAAGATTTTAGATTCCTTTAGGGGGTTGGCAAATATATACATAGACAGGATCTTTACAATTTTTGACACAAAATATAATAATTCATGATTATAATAAACTGACATGATGTATTATGCTAATATGTGCATTTCAAATTTGAAAGATTTTTATTTTACCTTGTTTAACATTCAGGCAACTGACAAAGGATTTCTGAACAGCAAATTTTAACAACTGTTTAGCACAGTTGTGAACTTTTCCAGAAATTCAAACATGCAAATGCATCCCAAAAGGCAGACACACAAAGCATTCAAGACCACTATCTTCCAAAAAGGTTACAAATACAGCAAATTTAAACACTGTATCATGAATTTGTATTTTTAAAGGCGTGAGAGGTCAGAAAGACTGAGGTCATGCAAAATAGTACTAACACACATTCTAGGATTAGAGTACAGCTTTCAAACCGCCAACATTATGATGGGCCCAATCACCAAAAGTGAGTAAGTTTTCAGATACAACTGGAATAAAACACACCAAACACATATAAACAGTAATGCAACTTTCTTAAGACAGACAATTTGTTTAAGCTCAAATTATAATTTTAAAGAATTTTATTCCATACAAAATGGTAAGCCACAAATGTTGAAAAAAGAACTAGAAAATAATTTAAAGTCTAAAAAATTATGTAACACAACAGTGATTATTCTTGTGCAGGGAGATTATAGGAAATTTAAAAGGGTTTTTTCTTCTTTTTGGTTTCTATATTCTCATTTATTATATGTGAACATGCATAATATGAGTTATAAAAAAGGAGTAATCACTAAAAAAAGAGTGATACACTTTTAATATATAAAACAAACCTGACACCAGCTCTAGATTACCTTCAAACAAGTTAGAAATGTATGCATATAAATATTAGAGCTTTAAAAAACAACGGAAATATGGATATAGCATTATTTGAGATGCCGTATTTATAACATTTGAAATTAAAAATGATCTAAATTCTAGCAATGCAAAACTGGATCAGTCATACTATGGAATATTGAAGAGTTAAAGAGCTAAATCTAAATACACCTATAGTGATTTTTTTTAAAAGAGAGCTTCAACATATAAACAAAAAGCAAGTATAATGTCATCCTATTTATGTTTTTAAAAACTCACACTGTGTTCACATTTTTGATAATATGAAAAAATCTGCGTGGGTAAACACCACACTTTTTCCCTCCAAGGTATAGGAAGTGAGTCAGGTAAGAACAAAGAGAAACTTTCTGTGTTTATTCTACAAACTGCTGTGCTATTTGAGCTTTATACAAAGAAAACGTATTATTTCTGTAGTTTAACAGACAAATGTAAAGAAATGGAAATACTGTGGAAACCCTTTTATCCTACCTACATGGGACAGACGTATACGAGATGCACATCTCTTATCCTGTGCCTCCTGGAACTTCTTATACCCTGGCACTTCACAGAGCTGTTAGTGGCTTTGTTTTTTGCCTCCTTCATCTTGAGTGGACAGAGATATTGTTGTGCTCATACCTGTCTTCCAACTATGCAGTTGGCCTAAGCACATTAAGTTGTTATTGATGATATTGCCACTATAAGTACAACAAAAAATGCAATAAACAAATCTATGCTTTGCAATTTGTTCTCCAAAGAACAATCTTGTTTTTATAATTTTGTAAAATATCAACTGCTCAAAGAATTCAACCTTCAAGAAGAAAAATTAATATTTTGCTTTAAAAATTATTTTAGGATATATATATTTAGAACCTTTGAAATATAAATTTTGTTCCCAGTCCAAATAATACAACTTCAAATAAGTGTGACTTTTTAAATGTCTGTCTTAGTATTTTGTACATAAAAAAAATTTGACATTGTATGTTTAAGATACTAAAATTGTGGCTACTAGATTGAATATTAAAATAATTTTTAAATCAATCAAACAAAATGCCATGTTTTGGGCACAGTTTATCTAATATAATTTCCAAAATATATATTTTGCTTTTAAAGAAAAATGAATGACTAATTTAGAGGTTAAGGGTACTAATATAGTTTATCTTATATTGATTTCCTAAAAATAAGTATTATTTCTCTCTGATTATTAATTTAAGCCTTTAGAATGCAACTTATAATGTTTTGCTAAGTATGCAAAACAACAGCACCCTGGCATTACAGGGCTGAAAAAACAAATTTTAATTCTCTGGTGTTAGCTCAGCAACAAAATACGCATGCACAGGACTGTGAGAAACTAAATTACAAGGCATTGCCACCTGGCCCATTTAATGAAGTATGGCAAGTGGTTGAGAAGACTGAATGTGTAGAAGGAATAGCGAGTAATCTCTGTCACAGTCCACGCGACCAGAAAAAGCACCACACTCTCCTCATTCTGGATCTGCAGAATGACAGAGAAATCCATAATGTCGTTTAAGTTTGAGCTTTTTTCTCCATGAAGATATTTTATCTTAATTATTTACTGTGTGTCTTTTATTATAATGGAATGGTAGGGTTAGACAAATGTAAGACAGAAAACTAATGCAGTCACCATTACATAATTCATTATAAACACACAACTTCAGTGTACCCTCAGCTCAGGAATGATCACATTTGTAGTGGATTCTCTTTCACAATTCACTCCAGCGAATAACTCAGCTATCCCACGGCAACATCACCTCGAAACAGCATGGGAACAATCTAACCCTCCAACTTTCTATTAGTCATCAAATAAGACCCATTCCACTGTAGCACTAACTCTTGAATCTGCCCACTCATCTTTGGCCCTGCTACAACCAATTGAATCCAGGGCCTTATTATCTCTCATCCAGACTATCGTGACAGCCTCCTAAAAAAAATCTCTCCATTGCTTTATTCTCTGCATGAGAGAAAGTTTTCTCTTAAAAGCAAAACAAAGAAGCAAGCAAGCAAACAAACAAACAAACAAAAACTGGAGGCAGCTAGTCCTGTGATTTTAGTCTCATTGGCTTCCCATTATTTAAGAGGAAAGGCTACAATCCTACCACCTGAGCATGAAATTCAAGGTTCTTTGTAATCTGAGCTCAGAAATCTCTCCAACTGCATCTGCAAACACTTGACCGAGCCCACCAAATCCTCTCTCTGGTGACACTAAACTTTGTATTATTTCCAGAACATGCTCTGAACACTTATCCCTTAACATATGCTTTTCCCTCTAACTAGAATGCTCATCCCATAGAAAAATCCTTCTTACCTCATATTTTAAGATCCAGCTAAAATATCACACCCTCTGAAAAACTTTTCCCAAGCAATTCCTTTCACCCTGAGCAGTTACTTGCTCACTTTCCTTGTTCTTACAGTATTTTGTTCATATCTATATTAGAACACTTGCCAATTTTGTACTAAAATTTGTCTGCCTGACTCTTGTCTACCGATCAATACTCAACTCACACATTCTTTCCTCAGGGAGCCTTCCTTCACTTCCTAGGTCAGGCTAAGTCCCAAAGTATATTGCCATGCATGCTGGTCTCTTGGTTCAAAGCACTAATGTTAATATAATGAAACAATTATTTGTGCAACAACTTGTCTAGTATCTATCCCAATCACAGGCTCTGTGAGGCAGAAACTATATTTGCATTACTAATAGCCAGGTCCCCATCATGTTGGCAGGGATTGCCTTATTCATTGTAAATCCTGAAATTAACACAGTGCTAGGTGCACTCAATAAATGTTGGTTGAATTAATTAAAGAGTTAGATAAAATTAAATAGTACTATTAAGGCAGAGATCCTCTGGAGGATAAAACAAGAGCAAGCAGATGGATCTTTTTTCTCTTGGGGACTAGCCACCGTTAGCTTGTTTTCAAATTCTTTTCTCCAGTTAATGTTGCCCACCCTGTCTTTTCTTTCTACTTTATCAGTTATCAAACTCTTTGTGGTCCTGGCACAGCTGTTATATTCCTTCCCTTTCCAGAATAGTCTCTCTTTATTCTGTGAATGTCTGACTCCTGCTTTTAAACTACACAACAATCTGAATTAAAAGTCTGTATCTCCATGTGGCATGCACTCATTGCTCTCCGTATGGCAGTCATTGCTCTCCATAGGGACCAGATGGAGAGAGTAAGTTGAGGAAAGATACTGGTTAAGAGAGCTAGAGTGTAGAGTAATAAAAGGGCAGAAGGTCAACAATCTGTCCCCATGCAGACAGGAGGGGGCCAGTGAGTCTTACAGGCAATGGAAGGGAGGTTAAGTATCATCCCAAGTAGAGAAAGGCATCTGAGGAATGGAAAGGAGGCCAGAGATCTGTCCTCAAGTAGACAGAAGACTCCAGAGGCTGTCAAGAAGGTCAGAAGGGCCCTCTGAGAAATGTCTGTCATTGGTTTAAAAGGCCCAATGTCTTGACATAGTGAGCATGTGTTTGTCTAAAAGGGTTTAAGTCATTTACTAGATTCGGGTCTCTCTCCTGTCATGCCTTAATAAATAACGTGCTTGTTTTCTATAAGTTCCTTAACCCTTCTAACTTTTTGTGTTTGACATTTGTTCATATGTCTAGAACTACATTTACTTTTTATGTGTGTTACTACAACACTCAATGCTAAATGAGGAAAAATAAATGGTTTACACTGATAAGTTCAAATTACATAAAAAAAGACAATATACATAACTTCAATAGAAAATTTTCAGTTAACTATTTGACAGAATAGTAATATTAATTTTAAAAACTGGAACACACCAGAGGAGAGTATATTATGAATATAAAATGCTAATATTTGATTTTGCTTGTGCTTCAAAGTTATTCTACTAATTCGTTGAGTCAATGGATAAACACACTTAAATTGAAACCCAAGCTTTCTTTTGTCCAATGATTCTGCTTCCTGAAATATACCAGTACTAATATTTTAGATTCCTATTATTAAAAGAGCTGTCTTGCAGACTCAAGTAGAGAACATGTTCATGTCACTTACTGGTTTTATGCTATGAGTAATGAGCCACACCATAAAGATTCTGGAACTCACTTGGACCCCAGCCACAAGCACAGAAGTAGGTACAATTCCTTAAAGAGAAAACAAGTCAAACATTGTCTTCAAGGTAATTTATACCAAACATAAAAATTAAATTAAAAAAACTCACCAATTAAACAGTGGACTATCTGTAAACAAGTAAAAAAAAAAAAATCACAAGTCAGTACCATACAACATAAAATAAATCCCTGTTGACACTGGTTTTAAATGAATCTGTAGGTGGTATGTAATCAACAAAATTGCTTTTGCTCAACAAATATATTTTAAATAAATATTACAATGTCAAAAAATAGAATCATTGAAAACTTACCTCAAGCAAGGCAAATGTCTGGAAAAATTTAAGTGTCTTCTGAATACTTTTATATAAACCTTTGTGTGTTCCTTTTTCCATATAAAAACGCACCATGGTAATAGCTAGAACCAACCACCTAGAGAAAATGAAAGTATATTATAAAGTTTTGTCAAAATGAATACAACTAATCTTCCTATGAAGAATGCCTTAATTTAAATAATAACATGTACGTCTTATGCTCTCAATTTGTTACTCTGTTTTTAAAATCTGAGAAAGAAATAACAAATATTACTTTTACATGAACTCTTCAAGGGGATGAACAGAACATATTTGAAACCAACTACATACAAAAGTCAAACAATGTCCACTGTATCTTTGGCTCCACCAGATAAACTGACAGATTGAAAAAAATCAGGTTTATTACCAAAAATGAACTTATTATAAAGCATTTAATAATCAAATAATGGCTTCTTAAGGTAAAAAAACTGTATAAATATGTACTTTATACAAATACATAGTACATAACTATATACAATTATAAGTAAAATCATTAGTAAGAATCAATTAATATTTTTACAATTTTCATTAAATAAAGACAATTGCTGTGTCCCACAACAATCCCAAATATATGGGAGACAACAAAAGCAGTCCTGAGAGGTAAGTTTATAGCTTTACAAGCCTAACTCAAGAAACAAGAAAAAGCTCAAGTGAATGATCTAACCCTAAAAGAATCAGAAAGATAACAAGAAAATCCCAGAGTAAATAGAAGAAAAGAAATTATAAAGATCAGTGTGGAGATAAATGACATACAGACAAAAAAAAAAGAATACAAAAGAAAAATGAAACCAATAGCTTGTTCTTTGAAAAGATAAACAAGATTGATGAACCTTTAGCCAGGCTTATCAAGAAACAAATAGAAAAGATTCAAGTAAATAAAATCAGAAGTAACAACTGACATCACAGAAATACAAGAGATTTTAAGAAAATACTATGAACAATCATATGCCAACAAACAGGACAACCTGGAAGAAGTGGACAAATTCCTAGAAACGTACAATCTTCCAAAACTCAATCAGGAAGAATCTGAAAACCAGAATAGGCCAATGACAATGAATGAAATTGAAACCACTCACAGCAAACAAAAGTCTTGGATTAGATGGCTTCACTGGCTAATTTTACCAAACATTCAAAGGAGAACTAACACTTATCCTCCTCAAACTATTCAAAAAAATTCAAGAGGAGGGAATTTAAGCTCTTTTGACAAGGCCAGCATTATCCTAATTCCAAAACTAGATAAAGATACTACAAAGAAAGGAAATAACAGGCCAATATTCCTGATGAACATATATGCTAAAATCCTCAACCAAATATTAACAAATCAGATCCAGCAAAACATTAAAAAGATCATATACCATGACCAAGTGGAATTTATTCTGGAGATGCAAGGCTGGTACAATACTCACAAAACAATGAACGTGATACATCACATAAACCAAATGAAGGATAAAAATCACATAGTCATATCAATAGATGCAGAAAAAGCCTTCAACAAAGTCAACACCCATTTATGATAAAAACTCTTAGCAAAGTGGGAATAGAGGGGTCATACCTCAACATAAAAAAGCCATATATGACAAACCTACAGCCAATATCATACTCAATGGGCAAAAATTAAAAAAGTTTCCTTTAAGATCAGGAACAAAACAGGGATGTCCGCTTTCACCACCCTTATTCCACATAGTACTGGAAGTCCTAGCCCCAACAATCAGACAAGAAGAAAAAATAAAAGGCATCCAAATCAGAAAGGCAAGAGTAAAACAGTCATTATTTGCAGATGACAGGATATTACTCCATGCACACACACAAAAAAAACCTACTAGATTTAATAAATGAATATGGCAAAATATCAGGATACAAAATTAATCTCTAGAAATCAAAGACATTTTTATACACCAATAATGAATTATCTGAAAGATAAACTTTAAAAAATCCCATTTAGCACCGCAACAAAATAATAAATTGCTGGGAACAAACTTAACCCAGGAGGTAAAAGACCTATTCTCAGAAAACTATAAGACATTGAAAAAGGAAATAGAGAAAGATACAAATAAGTAGAAACATATACCTTGTTCATGAATTGGAAGACTTAACATCGTTGAAGTATCATAATACCAAAAACAACCTATACATTCAACTCAATACCATTAAAATACCAACGGCATATATCTAGAATAAATATTCCAAAAAGGTATATGTAATCAAAAAAGACCCAAATAGCCTCAGCAATCTTGAGGAAGAACAAAGGGGAGGGATCACAATATCAGACATCAAATTATATTACAAAGCCACTGTAATAAAAAGAGCTTGATACTGATGCAAGAACAGGCATATGTGATAGATCAATGGAACATAACAGAGACCCCAGAATTCGACCCATGCCACTATGTTCAATTAATATTTGACAAAGGATGCAAAAGCATACAATGGAGTAAAGACGATCTCTTCAATAAATAGTGTTGGGAAAATTGGACACATACATGCAAAAATATGAAACTAGAACACCAACTTACACCATACACAAAAATAAACTCAAAATGGATAAAGGTCTCAAATGTAAGTAATAAAACCATAAAAATCCTAGAAGAAAACACAGGCAGTAAAATCTTAGACATCTCATATAGCAGAATTTTCGCTCATACATCTCCTAGGGCAGTGGTCGGCAAACTGCGGCTTGCAAGCCACATGCGGGCTCTTTGGCCCCTTGAGTGTGGCTCTTCCACAAAATACCATGGCCTGGGCGAGTCTATTTTGAAGAAGTGGCATTAGAGTAAGTTTTAAAATTTTGGCTCTCAAAAGAAATTTCAATTGTTGTACTGTTGATATTTTGCTCTGTTGACTAATGAGTTTGCCAACCAGTCTTGGGGTCAGAGCCAAATATCAACAGTACAACGATTGAAATTTCTTTTGAGAGCCGAAAACTGACTTCTGCTCATGGGCCATGAAGTTTCAATCGCACTGTACGTGCGCGCCCACACATAGTATTTTGTGGAGGAGCCACACTCAAGGGGCCACAGTTTGCCAAAAACTATCCTAGGGCAAGAGAAACAAAGGGAAAAAATTAACAAATGGGAATACATCAAGCTAAAAAGCTTCTGCATGACAAAAGAAACCATCAAAATGAAAAGGGAACCCAAAGTATGGAAGACATACTTGCCAATGACACATCTGATAAAGAATTAATTTCCATAATATACAAACAACTCACACAATTTAACACCAGGAAGACAATGTTAAGCGAATGATTAGCACATGATTACATCGAATTGCACATGGTAACTGGTTCTGTTTTCCCATGGTATGACTTTCTACAGCAGTTTTAACACATGTCAGCCTATGTTCCCATGGGCACTACGCCATTCCCCAAGAGGGTGTACTTGTTTACCCACAGTGACTGACGAATGCACACATTTACTAGATTTATTCAGCCTAAATGTAAATTACTGTGGTACATACAGAAAACTTTTCTGTGAAATTAAACTTTTCATACTTACTTTTAATTATACAAACGTGTCTACGTAAGTAAAAACTAATTTGTCAATTTCTTAACATACATATTCAGAAAACCTAATTTATTATATAATGGACTTTCAGCTTCAACAGATACCCCCTCACCCGAATTAATCCATTATATTGAGATTTTACTATATTTTTAAATAGCATGATATAAAAATCCATGCATTATAACATTATAACAAGTTTTACTGTTGCTCTATAGGTGGCAGTATTGTACCAACTAGTATAGTATGATAACACACCAGTTTCAAAAAGGAAATTAACCGTGTGGGGTTAGAAAGGGCCACTAAACCATCTATGCTAACCTTTCATCTGTTTTTCAGTAAATATGCTAGTAACTAATCTTAACTAATTAGTGTTCTCTCCTTAAGTCCTATCATCAGAACTTCTCCTAAGTGCCCTACCTTTACCTAATTTTGGACTTCCTACATCCATCAGTTTAGTAAGTGTAATAAAATCAAAAGTATTCCAAAAACAATGAGAACTTCTGCGTTTAGAAATTCTTTTCTGAAAAGTTGTTTGTTTTTAATATGCCAGAGCTATTGATTACCCAAACATGAACCCAAATAGATACATTCAGTCTTTGATAAAATACTCTCTTGGGAAAATATAAACAAGTATTCCATTTGTAGAAAGTACCTTGCTTACTTGCTTAATTCATCTGTTTATTCACTCACCATTTATCGCTGAGCCAGATAGTGTGCTAGATGCTGGGGAATTAGAGGTAAACAGGATAGTTCTTACCTCAAAGAACCAAATTAGTAAGTGGAGACAACAGAACAGTACTGTAACAGGAGATATATGCCATCACTTGCTAAACACAGGGCCTTGTTCTCATGCCAGTATGGCTATAATGACCCTAAAAAACCCTATAGAGCAGTGGTTCTCAACCTTCCGAGACCCACAGGTTGAGAACCGCTAACCGGTAGCCTAAGACCTTCGGAAAAACACAGATATTTACATTATGATTCATAACAGTAGCAAAATTACAGTTATGAAGTAGCAATAAAAATAATTTTATGGTTGTGGGTCACCACAACATGAGGAACTGTATTAAAGGGTTGTGGCATTTAAAAGGTTGAAAACCACTGCTATAGAGAGAGGAGCTTTCCTCTAGCTGTCTTCTCATGCTTCTTTCTCTCCTGAGATTTCTCAGAGATCACCTGCTCCTTGAAGAACTTGATTATCTATATCTCCTTTTAAAAAAAAAAAATTAAACACTGCTTTTTAAATTTTTATTACAATTTCAAACATATACAAAAATATAGAGAATGGTATAATGTGCCCATTGTCCACCTTCAAACCTCTGTCTATGTACAATCTTGTTTCATCCAAACCTCTATTCATTTCTCTCCCCACCATCACTCTTCCCTCATTATTTTGAATCAAATCATATATCCTATAATTCATAAGTGCTTATTATGCATCTCTAAGAGCATTGTTTTTAATCAACATAACCATAATACGTACCATTATCCCATTTATTTAATCCTCACTCAAGGGTATGTTTTTACTGATCAGAGAGAGAGGCGGGGGGCGGGAGGAGAAATATTGATGCACCCCAACTGGGGATCAAACCTGAAACCTTCTGGTTTACTGGATGCCCCAACCAACCTAGCCACCCAAACCAACTGTGCCACCCAGCCAAGGCTACCACTATCCCACTATCCCATTTTTTTAAATAAACAATAACTTCTTAAATCACAAAACAGTCAGGATACAAATTTCCTCAATTGTGTCATAAACTTTTACATCATAATTGAAATAAAAACCATACATTTAATTAGTTGCTATGAATTTTTTTTAAATATATTTTATTGATTTTTTACAGAGAGGAAGGGAGAGATAGAAAGTCAGAAACATCGATGAGAGAGAGACATCGATCAGCCACCTCCTGCACGCCCCACAGTGGAGATGTGCCCACAAGCAAGGTACATGCCCCCGACCGGAATCGAACCTGGGACTTTTCAGTCCGCAAGCCAACGCTCTATCCACTGAGCCAAACCAGTCTCGGCGCTATGAATTTTTTTTAATCTTCACCAGAGGATATGTTTTCATTGATTTTTTTAGAGAGAGAAGAAAGGAGAGAGAAACTTTGATTAGTTGTCTCCCATACGTGCCACAACTGGGGATCGAACCTGCAACTTAGGTATGTTCCCTAACCAGAAATCGAACCCACAACTTTTTAGTGTATAGGACATGCTCCAATCATCTGGCCAGGACAAGGTGCTATGTCTTTTATGCCTCTTTCAATGTATAGGTTTCCCCTCACTCCCTCCCTCCCTCCATTCACTTTTCCTCTTACAATTTTTCTGTTGAAGACATGGAGTGGTTTGTCCTGTAGAGTTACCCTCAGTCTGGGTTGTGCTAATCAAATACCTACATGTCATTTATTATATTCTTCTATTTCCTATAATTCCTATAAATGGATAGTTCTAGTGGCTTGATCATACACGTTCATGTTCCAGGCTAATTCATAGGCTGTGTTGTGTACTTCTCTAGGGAGTACATAATTTCTGACTGTCTCTCTGTTTGTGATGTTAGCCGTCATTGATAATGATTGTCCAGATCCATTATTTTAGCAGTTATTGAAAAATGATATTCTAATTTTATAATTTCTTCTTTATGCTGTATCTCCTTTATAGTAATCACTAGAAGGCTTGTACCAGCAATGGTCTTTGACATCCATACCAGCCGTACTTTCATATATTATTCATATACTGACACCTCTAAATTTCCTTTCCTAGACTAAACTGAAACTTTCATTGAGCAGCCGATCCATGTTTTAACCTTTAAGACCTTCTGCTGTTTGAAAGACACCATGAAGAGAATAAAAAGCTAAGCCACAACTTAAACAAAATATTTATAAGTCACATAATTTGGTAAAGGACTTGTATCCAGATTAAAGTACTCTCAAATTTAACAGGAAATAAAACAACCCCATAAAACATGAGCAAATGGTTTGGACACTATACCAAGAAAGGTAAACAATTGGCAACCACATGAAAAGACGTGAATTGTCCTCAGTCCCTAGGGAAACGGAAATTAAAACCACAATGAGATAACACAACATACCAATGAGAATGTCTAAAACTATGACTGACCCTTCCTAGTGCTAGTGAAGATACGTAGCAACTGGAACTGTCATTTATGGACTATGAAAATGAAAAACGGTACAACCACTTTGAACACATTTTGACAGTTTCTTAACAAGTCAAGAATATTACTACCATATGACCCAGCCATTCCACTTGTAGACATTTACCCAAGAAAAATGAAAGCAGGTGTCCACATAAAAATCTGTACATGAATGCCCATAGCTTTGTCATAGCCCAAAACAAGGAAAAACCCAAATGTCTAACAACAGATGAATGGATAAACAAGTTGTGGTAAATCCATGCATGGTTCTGTCCTCAGGAATAAATATATGTCTAGTACTTATCATTTTGGGAAATTTATACAGAGCAAGGCAAGAGTAGATTTACAGTTGAAATACATCAAACAGTTTATTCTTATATTATTATTATTTAAGAATTATTGAGTTATTTTCAATATGAACAACTGTAGCCTGAACTGTGGGTTTGGTGCTCTAATAACTCATAATATGTTTACCATGAAAATATCTTAAATAGTTGCTCTTTCTGGAAGACGTGCATTTTTAAATTAACCACTAGAAATAGGAATTAACATTTTTAAACACCCACTGTGTGTCAGGAATTTTGCTGAACACTTCATATCTATATGATTATTCCTTTGTAATAATTTAGCAAAGCTGTGCTGCTCCAATTTTACAAATTGGAAAACCTAAGGTCACAGAGGTTAAGTAATTTATCTGAGGTTACCCAGTTAAAAAGGAGTGAAACATAACCTTTAATCAACAGCTTCCTGTACTACTTACAGATTAAATCCAAACATGTTAGCAAGGCATTTAAAAAGCCTTTGCAGTGGCCCAAGCTATTCCTCTATCTCCATTTCCCTCCCTATACTTCAGCCCTTCTGTTGCTGCCTTATCAGCACAATCAGCAATGGTAAACCTCCATATCCTAACCCAGTGGTTGGCAAACTGTGGCTCGAGAGCCACACGTGGCTCTTTGGCTCCTTGAGTGTGGCTATTCCACAAAATACCACGGCGTGGGTGAGTCTATTTTGAACAAGTGGCGTTAGAAGAAGTTCAAGATTTAAAAAATTGGCTCTCAAAAGAAATTTCAATCATTGTACTGTTGATATTTGGCTATGTTGACTAATGAGTTTGCCGACCACTGCCCTAACTCATGCTGTCTCCCCATCCAGGCCTAATAAATCCTACTCATCCTTCAAAGCTCAGTTGAAATGCAATGGTGTCCCCCTCAAGCTTTGCTTCTCTGATTCCCCCTGCCTATCTGACCTGACACCTATGTAGAGATGTATTTCACTTGTCTTTTATTGCCATATATAAATACCCCAGGTTACACTTCTTCAAGGACAGGGCCTAAAATATTTATCTTACGTCACTTATTTAACCTAAAACAATGCACTTAACAGCTTCAAAAGTATTTGTTAGTCATGCATGTTCATTGTTTGCAGTGATAGAAGTGTGTGTGTGTGTGTGTGTGTGTGTGTGTGTGCGCACACCCCCAATATATATATATATATAGTTTAATTTGTCTTTATTGTTGAAAGTATTATAGATGTCCCCTTTTACCCCCCATTGACCCCTTCTAGCTCACATTTGCCCCTTCCCTCCCCCCCTCTCTGCCCCAGGCCTTCACCACACTATGTTCTGTGTCCTTGGGTTATGCATATATGCATATAAATTCTTCAGTTAATCCCTTCCCACCTGCCCACCCACCCCCACCTTCCCTCTGAGATTAGAACAGTCTGTTCCATGTTTCTATGTCTTTGGATCTATTTTGTTCATCAGTTTATTTTGTTCTTTAGATTCCACATATGAGTGAGATCATGTGATACTTGTCTTTCTCCAACTGGCTTATTTTGCTTAGCATGACTGTTTTACACAGTGAACATGCAATAAATACTTCTTAAATTTTTTTTAAAAAAATGTTTTTTGAAAAGCGAAAAGAAATGCTCACTTTCCTAGCCAAGTACCATAAAAGTCCTTACATCCTTTAAATGTGTAATTCTACTTCTACAAACTCATCTTAAGCAACTAATTCAACATAAACAAATAAAAGCAACACATCATTAGAGCATGATTTTATATAACTCTATACTCTTATGTAACCAGGAACAAGTTATTTATGAAAATTATATAGAAATATTTGACAGAATGAGAACAGATACTCTAACTACAATATTCTATAATATGTATTCATTCACAATAAATATTTATTGAATGTTTCAAGGAGTTTATACTCTAATAGAGATAACTGACAATAAGCAATAAATTAGTAAAATCGATTGTAATTATATGGTAACTAGTAGCCCTGCGCAAGAATCCGTGCACAAGTAGCTCACTGCTGCCCTCCAATAGCTCTCTGCCCACTGCCCTGCCCTCCTGTAGCTCCCCCTTCCCTCCCCGCCCTCTTCATAGCTTGCTGCCCTGCCTCCTCCTGCTGATCCGTGATCTGTTTGTTACTTGGTCGGTCGTTGCACTTCATGACATAATGACCATTTGCATAATACATCTTTATTATATAGGATAAGTGGGGTGGAGAAAAGCAGGCAAGGGCAATAAGGAGTATTTGGGTAGGGTTGCTATTTGAATGAAGATAGCCAGGGAAGGCCTCCCAGAGAATAGAGGTTTGGAAAAACCCTGAAGGAGGTTAGATATTCATATGAAAAATAAGGATAAATGAAAGGTCATGCTAAGCTTATAGAATTAGGTAAATCTTTTATACATTTGTGTAAAATTTTTGTTTCTTAATTATAATTTTACTAGAGGCCCGGTGCGCAAAAATTCATGCACTTGGGGGTCCCTCAGCCCGGCCTGCACCCTCTCACAATCCAGGACCCCTAATGTAGAGTCCCTAGGCCTGGCCTGAGATCAGGGCCTATTTGGGGCTTTCCTTCCCCGAGCTGCAGGCAGTTGGCCTCACCCACACCTCTGCCACTGCTTGCCATCTGTGCAGTGCTGCCCCCCTCCCCTGCCACCAGTGGCCTCCCTCTGCAGGCGACAGGCTGGGGTGCAATGGCTTGGCTGGCCTGGGTCTCCCTCTTTCTCTGCTGGGGGGCGGGGCCAGCCCTGGGAGGGGCCTTCTGCCTATCTGATCAACCCTAACCATTCTGCCTGCCTACCTGATTGCTCTTAACCACTTGCTTGGGGGCAGGGCCAGCCCACGAGGGGCCCATCTGGTCTCTGGTCATTTCAGTCATTACTCTGACCTTTTATTATATAGGATTGTTTTCAAAACTATTACAAAAAACTAATAAACACTCCAAAGTTCTGCTAAGAGAAAAACAAAATAAGCAAATCCAATGAACAAACAAAAAGACCCTCAACTAACCCTCTGCTATCCACTTCATGAAATGTACACCTTGGTGTCCCACTTCCAAAATAATTTCTCCAACCTTATCTGTCATTATTCCCCAACCTTCCACTTAAATCAAGATAATATACCAAGCTTTCTTATATCCCATGCCTATTTCCAGAATTTATCTCACTTGCAAATCCTATTCCTTCTTCAAATCTCAATATCTCTAGAAAAACTCAAAAGAATTAGTTATGTAGATTATTCCACTTCAATTATCTTTACCTTTAAACAGAGATGAAAATAACAAGAGACCTTCTCATTATAGGCAGGGAGACAGACAAGTTTCAGACAAGCAGTAATTTGCTGGGGCAGGTAGAAAGGGGAGGAATGAAGTGTGAGGGCACAAAGGAGAGAGCATTTCATTCTGCTCCAGGTCAAGTAAGAAACGTAGAAAACTTCAACGAGAGTGACTTGGTTAGAAGTCGTGGGAGGTATATGGAGTAGATATTAGACAAAGAGAAAACAGCCTGAGCAAAGATGGAGAGAGCCATGAAAATTAAAATGCATGGTGCTTTGAGGGCACTGTGCATTAGAGGGCATTTCAAATGCAATAAAACTGAAAAGAGAAATCCAGAAGCACAGTGCAAAGGGCCTTGAAAGACACACAGTCTAAACCCCTTCGATTATGATAAAGGTAATGGCAAGTCACGTAAGGCATTAAACTGGAGTTATGCATTGACTTTTGTTTCTTAGGAGGTAACCTGGCCTTCTAAAGAAAGACTGGACTGGAAAAAGAAGTGACAGCAGACCAGTTAATACATGGCAGGTGTTCCATAAATGTTTATTAACTGGATGAGACTATCACACATAGAACAGAAAATTCTTCCAGTCTCCACATTTAAAGGCAGCAGCACGTAGTGGGTGCTCAATTGTTCTCCAGTTGCTTTGAATATATTAGTTTTCCACTTTCAAGATCATAAAACTTAGGAAAGTGGAAAGGTGAAGAAGAAACACGGCTCCAGAGTCAGACTTGGCTAAAGTCCACACCTGAAAATTGCTGCTGGTGTGATTGTGAGCAAGCTACTTAATTTCTTTGTGCCGCAGTCTCCTAATCTATTAAATATAGTGTTATATACCCCTCACATGTTTGTAGAGGATTAAAAAATGAAATGGTACCAACACAGTGCCTCGCACATAGTAAATCCTCAATAAATAGTATATTTCTTATGAACTGCATTTGGTGTTCAGGATTATACTAGCACACTAAGCACGTAACAGGTACTCAGTACTGTGTCAAATAATTTATTAAATCTCTGACAATCACATTTTTCTAACAACTCGCTATAAAAGCTTTAAACTTTTCCACACACTTTACATAGGTTAGATTCAGGCCATATGGAAAATAACTCCTTTTCAGAGGCAACGCGACTGAGAAAGGGAAGAGCATGCTCTCCACAGCTTTGGAAAAGCAGTCTCACAGCAGTCTCTTGGACAGGTCTCTGAAGAGCGACAGTCACCGTGTCGCCTTAACGAACTCGAAGGCGGAAACAAAGTACAGGGTATCAATAACGGGGCACGGGGCCATAGAGATGCTGGACACGAGTGGCACGCTCCAGTAAGGCAGGGTTTGGGGTTTAAATCGCACCAAGAAAGCTCTACTCCCGAGAGCACTACTGCTTAGAAAAAAGCAATCGTGGTGACATTAACAGTTAAGAAAACTCTGTCCGGCGATCTGCAACACGAGGAAAAGCACGCGAGGGGCCGGCGACGGGAAAGCTGCTTTGCCCAACCGGAGAGGCGGCTCAGGGCCCCGGGGGGACGCGACCCAGGCGTTTCTTCCACAGCGGAGGCGGCGGCGGCGCGGGCGGCAGGGCCGAAGCGGCCGGCCCCGCATTCCTGCCCGGTCTATACTTAACCTCCGGCCCGCGCCGCGGCCGCCGCCACGCCGTGCACCGTATTAGGCAATGCCCGGCGCGCGCGGCGGCCCCCCGCCCGGCTCCATTCAACCCGCCGCCGCGCCGCCCGCGCCCCTCCCCCACGGCCGCCCTCCCGCCGCGGCCCCCGCGCCCGGTCACCCCGCGCCCGGTCACCCCGCGCCCCGCCCCGCACACTCGTCCGTACGCCCCTCCCGCGCGCTTCGGCGCGGGGCGCCCCCCGCCAGCCAGTCGTCGCCCCGGGCGCGGAGTAAGGGGCACCGCGGCGCGGGGAGGGCCTGGGGGAGAGCCGGGACCCTCGGGCCGCACGTACCCCGCGGTCATGGCGATATTGTAAAACGTGAGCCAGGCGGTGGCCGCCCAGCCCAGGCGCCTCCTTTTGACGGGGGCCTCCGTCTCCTCGCCCGCCTCCGAGGCGCCGCCGTTGGTGCCGTCCTCCTCGCTGAACGCCATGGTGGCCGTGCAGCCGCGGGAGGTGGCCGAGAGGGGCTGGGGAGCGGGCGGGGGCCCTGCCGAGCTCGCAGCCGAAGCGCCGCTGCCCGCTGCCGCCGCCTCGGTCAAGCGCCCCATGTGCCGCGCGCAGGGGGCTCGGCGCCGCCAGCGCGGCCGCTGCGGGGGGGGAGCGGGCGCCCCCGGCCGGCGCCCCGCGCGCCCCGCCCCGGCCTCGTGAGCGCGCGAGAGGCGGGACCGGCCCCCAGCCCGGAGCGCGGGAGCGAGTCCCCGACTTTGATTTCGAGTCCCCCACGGACAACCAACCTGTCCGCCCACGGGCTGCGGGGACCTTCACTGGGAAAGACGCCTCAGGGACCGTGCACCTGGCGCCGTGCGCTTCGCTAGCGCGCTCGGTCGGGGCAGACGGAACTCCCCGGGGCTTAGGGTGGTCACGCCCCGCCCAGCATTTCCCTAGGTGGCTTCTGGGCGCGGAGACCAGCCCCAGGATCTTCCCGCTAGACGCCTCCTTAAGAGCTTTTGGGGAAGTTGAGTCCACTTAACCCCGTTTCACTCTACTGGCCTGTGGGGCACGGCTGGTGGAAACACAGGCTGTGGCCAATGCATGTGGATTCCGTGGAGCCAGGGGTTCTCAGGACATTCATTGGAATGCGCAGAATAATGGAGGTTAGGGGAAACTGGAGGGAAGAGGACAGACGTGTCAAGACACCAAAGGAGAAAAGTTTGAATCAATATAGACAATCCTCAGATGTAGGGCTAACAAGAATTCTTTTCCACAGGAGAAATAGTAACCCACTGTTCTCCACCCTGTATCTCTTTCCTTTAATTTCCGCCCCCCCTCCAAATAAATACCCATGCTTTCTTCTAATAGCTCTTGCCTATTTTCCCTTTAAAGCGCACAGTTCAGGCAAGTTCTGAAATTCAAGAGTACTGAAATTCACGTTCCAAATTTCTGGCTCCACCGGTCTTAAGAGTTGTGGACAACTAAACCCCTCCATGCCTCAGTTTCTTCAATAGGGAGAATTTAAAACACCTATCTCCTGAGGTTGCTGTGAGATAAGTGTAAACAGTTACAGGCTTGGAACATTTTGAGTCACCCCCAAATCAGCACGTTAGCACTTTTCTGATGGTTCCTGAACTCCGTTGATAAAAGTTTATCATAAAAACTGAAACTATAAAATTCTAGAAGAAAGCAGAATCTTTGGGACCTTGAGGAAGGCAAAGATTTCTTAGATACAATGACAATAAAAGGCATTAATCAGAAAAGAACAGACAGATGGGACTTCATCAAAATGTAAAACTTCTGTTATCCCAATGATACCATTTAAAAAGTGAAAATATTCAGAATGTATATTGTGATAGGAACTTGTATCCAGAATACTATATATAAAGAATTCTTGCCCTAGCCAGTTTGGCTCAGTGCCTGGGGACTGAAGAGTCCCTGGTTCAGTTCCTGTCAAGGGCTTAATCCTCAGTAAGGGAAATGCCTCCTGCGTTTAAAAAAAAAAAAAAAGGAATCCTTATAACTCATAATACAACAATCCGACGATATTTTTAAATGAGCAAAAGATTTCAATAGACATTTCACAGAGAAGATATAAGAAATAGCAAAAGATTTTCTGCACAGATCAACAGAAGCAAGCGGCTTGTTAGGCCTTCCTACTGGCCACAGTCGGGGAACGACCACCTGAGAACTAGAGACGGGGCTCCCTGAGCTTCTTATGGTATGGAGTCATCCTCAGGCAGAGGAGGTTAGGGATGGCACCAAAGAAGAGAAAAAGGAGCCTGGTCCAGAAGGATCCTGATCCAGGCTCTCAGCCCATTGCCCAGGGAGTACTACCAGCCTGCTCCAGAGAATTTAGATAATTTTTTGTCTTTTTAAAAAAAGTTCTTTATTGGAAGTATTACATACTAGTATGTTCCCCTTTTTCCCCCATTGAACCCCTCCTCCCCTCTTCTCCAGAACTTCAGCATCCTATTGTCTGTGTCCAAGGGCCATGCATATACGCATATAAGGTCTTTGGTTGACTACCTCCCAACCACTCACCCTCTCCCACCTTCCCTCTGAGATTCCCACTCTGTTCCATGCTTCCATATCTCTGAATCCATTCCATCCATCACTTTAATTTGTTCCTTAGATTCCACATATGAGTCCAATCATGTGATACTTGTCTTCTTCTGACTAGCTTGTTTTACTTAGCATGATACTCTCCAGGTCCCTCCATGATGTCTCAAAGGAGAATTTAGATACTTTTGAGGAAGACATTCCAATAGGGGAAGTGGGGAAAGGGGTACGGGAGTTTGAGATGCGCCTAGGAAGATATATAGTGGCCCAAAATTGTTCAAATTTGATGAACACTGTGAACTACTGCTTTTAAAGGCATTTAAATTGGAAAGGAAGAAGTGAAACTATTTGCAAAATCAACATTGTGTGATTTGTAGAATCCTAAGGAATCTACAAAAAAAAAAAAGTACTGGAACTGGTTGTAGGATACAAGGTCAGTGTAACAATCAATCATTTTCTACATACTAGAAAAACACAACTGGAAATTGATACTGAAAAATAAAACCATATAGTGCTCATCAGCATCCCAAAACATGAAATGTATAGGAATAAACTTAAAGTATGTATAAGACCTGAACCCTATAAATCACTGCCAAGAGAAATTGAAGACCTGAATAAATAGCTATTCGTGCTTATGAATTAGAGGACTCAGGATTGTTAAAATTGTCAGTTATCCCCAAATCCCAGAAGAAAAAACATCTGATTTGACAAGGTGACTTAAATTTATATAGAAATACATGCATAGAAAAAACAAAGTTGGAGCACATACATATCTGTTTTCAACCCTTAGTATAAAACCACGGCTTACAGGACAGTGTGGTAGGTAGGCATAAAGATAGACATACAAACATTGAAACAGAATACAGTCCAGACCCATATGTCAACTGATTTTCAACAGATGTCAAGGTAAGTCTTTTCAACAAATGGTACTGAGACAATTGAATATTCACACATATACAAAATGAACCTTGATCCATATTTTATATCATAGACAAGTATTAATTTGATATGGATCATAGACCTTATCATAAAAACTAAAACTATAAGATTCTAAAAGAAAATAGGGTCTTTGGAACCTTGAGGAAGGCAAAGATTTCTTAGATACAATGACAAAAGAAAGGCACTAATCAGAAAAGACAGATGGAACTTCATCAAAATGTAAAGCTTCTGTTATTCCAATGACACCATTTAAAAGGTGAAAATACAATGTGTCTGATAAGGAACTTGTATCCAGAATACTATACATAAAGAATCCTTACACCTCCTTTTTCTCCTCTTTGGTGCCATCCCTAACCTCCTGGTAAAGAATCCTTACAATAACCTGGTATTTTTAAGTGAGCAAAAGATTTTAATAGATACTTCATAGAGAAGATAAATAAATAATAGCACATATAAAGATGCTCAGTCTTATTAGTCATTAGAAATGCAAATTAAACACACAATATTTTTAAATGTTGGCAAGGATGTAGAGCAATGGGCATTCTCAAACATGGCTAAAGAGGATACAACTTTGGGAAAATGATTTGACAGTTTCTTAAAAATATCAACATACATATATCCCAGAAATTTCATTCCTAGGTATTTATTCCAGAGAAGGAAAATAGGTCCACATAAAGACTTGGACACAAATGTTCAAAGCCGTTTTATTCATAGAAACCCCTGAAAATAATCCATCAACATGTGAACGGATAAACAAATTGTAGTGTGCTCATACAATGGAATATTATTCAGCAATGGAAAAAGAACTCACTAATGTACACATAATATGAATGAATCTCATAAACTTTATTTATTTATTTATTTATTTATTTATTTATTTTGAAAATTGTTCAGTTTATTACAGATGTTCCTTTTTATCCTCCTCATAGCTCCCCTCCACCTGATTCCTTCCAACACCCCACCCCATGCCTTTATCCCCTATTACTGTTCTCATATAGGTGTAAGATTTTTTTCCAGTCTCTTCCTGTACCCCTCACTCCTCCTTTCCCCCAAGAATTTAGTCCATTCCCTTTCTATCCCCCTAATTCTATTATATTCACCAGTTTATTCTGTTTATCAGATTTTTTTTATTCACTTGATTTTTTAGATTCACTTGTTGATAGGTATGCATTTATCACTTTGTTGTTCATAATTTTTATCTTTACCTTTTTATTCTTCTTCCTCTCTTAAAGAAAACCCTTCAGCAGTTCATATAATCCTGGTTTGATGGTAATGAACCCCTTTAGCTTTTTCTTATCTGTGAAGCTCTTTATCTGACCTTCAATTCTGAATGATAGCTTTGCTGGGTAGAGCACTCTTAGTTGTAGGTTCTTGCTATTCATCACGTTGAATATTTCCTGCCACTCCCTTCTGGCCTGCATAGTTTCTGTTGAGAAATTAGCTGACAGTCATATGGGTACTCCCTTGTAGGTAACTAACTGTTTTTCTCTTGCTGCTTTCAAGATTCTCTGTCTTTTACCCATGGCATTTTAATTATTATGTGTTTTGGTCCTCTTTGGATTCCTTTTGTTTGGTGTTCTGTGTGCTTCCTGGATTTGTAAGTCCATTTCTTTTACCAGGCAGGGAAAGTTTCAGTCATTATTTCTTCAAATAGGTATCTTGCTCTCTCTCTTCTTCTGGCACTCCCATAATTCTGATGTTGGTATGCTTGAAGTTGTCCCAGAGGCTCCTCACACTATCTTCACATTTTGGACTCTTTTTTTCTTTTTGTTTTTTGCTTCCTCATATTTCAGAACTTTGATTTGATTCTTGGGTTCTCTAGTCTGCTGATGGATTTCTGTATATTATTCTTTATTTCATACAATGCATACTTAATTTCCGACTGGTCCTTTTCCATTTTTTTGCCATTCTCATTAAGATCCTGGAAGGTCTCACTAAGTTTCTCAGAGTTCTCAATAAGTTTGTCTGCGGTTTGTAGAAGATTCTTGAGTATCCTTATAAATGTGGTTTTGAACTCTATGTCCAGTCGTTTGCTTTTCTCCATTTCTTTCATTCGTGACATGTTTCTTGGTCCCTGCATTTTGGCTGCTTCCCTGTGTTGATGGAGTGGCTTTGTGTGCCAGTTGTCCTTAGGGCCCAGTAGCTCTGCTTCCCCAATCACCTGAGGTGGACACTCTTGGTGCAGCCCTTTGTGGGCTGGGTTCACAGTCTTGTTGTAGTTAAGCCTTGATTGCTATTGGTACACTGGGAGGAACTGACCTCCAGGCCAATTGATTGTGAGGATTAGCTGTGTCTATTAATGGAAGAACTGCTGTGCTGGAGACACCCCTATGGGGCAGTACTTGCTTCAGTGGGGCTTTGGTGCTCACTGAGTCTGCCTCTTGAGTCTGTCACTTATGTATGGGAGGAGTTGAAATCTGGTGTAGTCTCACACTGACCTCTAGGTACACTGGTTCCTGGATCTCCAAGGAGGTGCAAATGAGCCAGTGTCTGAGGCCACCCAGCAGGAGCTAAGGGAGCTCTGCAGATTTCTCCTCTTTGCTTGGAGTTTGGAAATTTTGGAGTTGTCTGACCCAGTTGCAATTTGTTAGGTTAAGCTGGCAGTGCGCAACTCTTCGAGAGAGCCACCCTCCCTTTCTGACCGATGGCAGACAGTCCAGTTTCTCCCTGTATGAGTCTGGGTCCCAGAATCTTGCCAGAAACTGCAGTACAGAGAGTCGGGAACTTGTAAGTCCCTCCTGACTGAAAAACAACAGCCCACTCCAGCCCAATTGGCAAGCATCTCTGTACCTCTGCCTTCCTGAGCCTCTGCACGTCCTACCAGGTTTGGATGCTCTTTTTTTCTTTCCTTCTAGTTGTAGAACTTCCACTCTGCCAGCTTTCCTGTGGTTCTCGGGGATAGTTATTTTGTCTTTTAGTTGTAGTTTTGGTGTGGTTGCGAGAGACAGCACGTACAAATGTATATCTTATGCCACTATCTTGGTTCCCCTCGAATCTCATAAACTTTAGCTGAGCAAAGGGAGATAGACACAAAAGATTGCATAGTATATGATTACATTTATAGAATCTCTACAAAAGGAAAATCTACAATGACAAAAAAGAGAAAAGTTGCTGCCTGGCACTGGGGATATGTGTGTGGATAGAACTGACTGGGAATAGACTTGGGAATCCTTTCAGAGTAATATAAATGTCTATTCAATGATTGTGGTATATACATTTGACAAAACTCATTATATGAAACAGATAAAATTGGTGCATTTCTTTGTGCATAAATTATTACATTGAGTTGATTTTAAAGTATGAATAATAAATATTTTGAAGTATAAAATTTACAAATTATTGATACATTTAACATAAACCCACATACTGTAGCAGAATGGACTTGTATATTGTAGTTAATAGTTTCTCTTTGGATTATTCAATTATTCCTTTAAACCAGTGGTTCTCAACCTATGAGTAGCAACCTTTTTGGGGGTCAAACGATCCTTTCACAGGGGTCACCTAACACCATCAGAAAACACAGATATTTACATTATAATTCATAACAGTAGCAAAATTACAGTTATGAAGAAGCAATGAAAATAATTTTATGGTTGGGGGTCACCACAACATGAGGAACTTTATTAAAGGGTAGCGGCATTAGGAAGGTTGAGAATCACTGCCTTAAACCATTAAATATAACATGAAATGTAACTCATTTTTACAATGGCTATCGTTGTTGGTTTTTCTTTTTAACTTTTTTTTTAAATCCTCACTTGAGGATATGTTTTTGATGGATTTTTAGAGAGGAAGGGGGAGAGAAAGAAACTTTGATGTGAGAAAAAGAGACAGAGAAACACAGATGTGAGAAACCAACATCAATCAGGTGCTTCCTGCACACCCCCTACTGGGGATTGAGACTGCAACCCAGGCCAGCAACCTTTTGATGCACAGGACAGTACAAAACCAACTGAGTGACACCAGCCAGGGCTGAATGTGACATTTTGGGAAAAACACACACACACAAAAAAAACTCGTAAATGTCTTAAGAATAACATGTTAAGATACTTGTAAAACTTTCCCTTTAAAATGTTAATAATTTACTATGTACTATGTACAAATAGGTAATACCAAAATGAATGGAAATAGGTCTTGTCCTCATGAAGTTAACAGTACTTCATAATGGATAAGAAAGTCATACAGATGCTCCAAAATACGTTAGTAACATACCACCTCTCCTATTCCAGGCACTTCAGTTGATTTAATCCGCACAACAATCTTTACAGGTAGGTATTAGTATTCAAATTTTACAAATGGTGTAATTGAAGTCTGAGAGATTAAGAAACTTGCCCAAGCCCAGCTAGGATGGTTCAGTTGGTTGAGCGTTGGGACATGCACTAAGAAGTCACCAGTTCAATTCCCCCATCAGATACTGTGCCCTGGTTGCCGCCTCAATCCCCAGGAGGGTGGATGCTAGAAGCAGCTCATTTATACTTCTCTCCCTCTCCCTTCCTCACTCTTTAAAACCAATAAAAACATATTTAAAAAAAAAACACAAAACTTGCTCAAGGTAAAAACTAATAGGTAGTGATTTTATAATTCTGCCTCACACCAAAATCCATATTTTATTATCAAATGCAGAGTAAAATAAATGATAAAGGTTGGTAGGAAAGTGCTGTGGAAGTTAAAGAGCTGTCAGAAAGTGTAACTTGTTTGGGGGCTCAGAATGGCTTGCTTCATGCAAGAAATCACTTGAATATGAGAAGGATAAGTATGATGCCAACAGAAAAATTGCAAGAGGTTATTGTAAGAGAAGGGCTTGCCATGAACATGCGGGCAGGAAAAATTAGCTCGAGGAACACTGCACTGTGCAGTTTCACTATATCTTAAAAGTATTAGGAGAGACAGAATATAAAAATATTAAGAATCACTCTATTTCATTTATGTATGTATGTATGTATTTTAAGAAAGAAGAGTTTTTAATTCACAAAATTTGAGCTCGGAGACACGAATCATTAATATTTATACCAGGAATATACCTTGGTAAAATCAGAAGAAAATCTATCAACCATCTTCCACCTATTTTAAAAGGCAGTGGTGAACTTCTGAAGACCTGTAAGAAGGAAAACCATATTAAGAAACCACTTTTCAAAGGTTTGGGAACAGTGTTTTGAATAGATTGGAATGGGAGGAGAAGAGGGGAGATTCAGGAAGTGATATCAGTAGCCTAGGAGAGAAGTCATAAAGGCCAGAACTACATTGGTGGTCACTTTCAGTGTGAAGAGGGGAATAAAGAGATATCTTGAGATACAACAGAGTAAAAAAAAAAATGTTTTTGTTTATTTGCTGATGGGAAGGTGCCATAAGATAGGGTGAGATTGATTGTCTATGTAAAATAGGCCATTTTATGAAGCAAGATTCTTCTAATTGTTGGATAGTAAAGGATTGGGAAAATAGAGAAATTAGGTTTTAAAGAGAAAAGACAGTTATTTTTTTTCAGATAGGAAAAAAATTGTATATAGAGATATTTTGAGGTAGGTAGCCTAATTGAAAGCAAAGAGGGTTTGATTTCTCAAAACAGCTTTTATTTTATCCACCTATGGATTAGCTCTTGCATTTAGGATAAAAACTGATTACTTAACTTGCCTCAAGGCTTTCTACTATAACCTGAGGCCAGGGGAACCAAGAGAACATTATTTCTTAATAAGTACCTCTCACCAAAATACTATGATCCATTAAAGCCAGTCTATTCATTTTCCATGAACTAATCCAATTCTCCATTCTTATCATCCTGCCCAAACTGCTATTTTGCCTTCTTTCTTGTTTTCATAAATCTCATTCATTCTTCAGAGCTGTATTCAATAGCAATTCTTTCAACTGGCTTTCTCTGATCACTCCAGGTCACACTGGATGCTTATTTCCCCCAGCTAAAACAGTTTGTACTGTTAAAATGCCATTCATTTTAGCAGTTAATTCTAGACTGTCTTCTGCTTTTACTTAACTTACATTTGTATATATTTTGTCTGTGGGGAAGAATTGCATATGGAATGATTATATTTTGGAAAAGACTTCTCAAACGTCAATCAATATTTTGCAATTTTAATAGCTCTCTTGAGAGATAATTGACATACAGTAAAAATGCATGTATTTTAAATGCATAATTTAATAAGTTTTGTCATATGTATCATCTCTGAAATCTTTACCACAATCAAAATAGTGAACATATTCATCATCTCCCAAAGTTTCCCTGTGCCGCTTTATTTATATATTGTATTTTTTAAAATATATTTTTATTGATTTCAGAGAGGAAGGGAGAGGGAGAGAGAGATAGAAACATCAATGATGGGAGAGAATCATTGATCGCAGACCTCCTGCAGGCCCCACACTGGGGATATAGCCCATAACCTGAGCGTGCGCTCTGTCCAGGAATCAAACCGTGACCTGGTTCATAGGTTGACACTCAACCACTAAGCCACACCAGCAATGCTGGCCAGGCTCCCTATGCTACTTTTTAAACTCTTCCTCCTACACCATCCCATCCTTTGAATGTCCCCAGGCAACCACTGACCAGCTTTTTATCACTGCAGATTACTTTGTAATTTCCAATAATTTTATATAAATGAGATTATATTTTGTCTGGTTTATTTCTCTCAAATAATTATTTTGAGCAAGTCCAGGTTTATGTGTATGGGACCTATGCAATCCCCCAGGATCCTGTGCTTAAAAGGGCCTGGCACTTAGTTTAATGCTCTATTGTCACTGTTCTGGAATTTTTTTTATATATAATTTTTTAAAATACATTTTATTGATTTGTTACAGAGAGGAAGGGATAGAGAGTTAGAAACATCGATGAGAGAGAAACATCAATCACCTGCCTCCTGCAGGCCCCCTACTAGGGATGTGCCCGCAAGCAAGGTACATACCCTTGACCAGAATCGAACCTGGGACCTTTCAGTCTGCAGGCCGATGCTCTATCCACTGAGCCAAACCAGTTTCGGCTGTTCTGGAATTCTTAATAATATATGAGCAAGAGGACCTATATCTTATTTTGCACTATGTCTCACAAATTATGTAACTGATGTAACTGGTCCCAAATTAGCGATTCATCCATGCTCTGATGTGTATCAATAATTCACATCCCTTTACTGCTGAGCAATAAGTATCCCATTTTATGGATACGCCACAATTTATTTATCTACACACCATATAATTTGTTTATCCATTCATATTAAAAATTTTTGGTTGATTTTCATTTACAAATAAAGCATCTGTGAACATTTGCTGACAAGGCTTTGTACAAAGATATGCCTTCATTTTCTTAGATAAATACTTTGGAATGGAATGAGTTGGTCACATGGTAAGTATATGTCTGACTTTTTATTTATTTATTTATTAATATATTTTTATTGATTTCAAAGAGGAAGGGAGAGGGACAGAGAGATAGAAACATCAATGATGAGAGAGAATCATTGATTGGCTGCCTTCTGCACGCCCCACACTGGAGATCGAGCCTGCAACCCAGGCATGTGCCCTTGACCAGCATCGAACCTGGGACCATTCAGTCTGCAGACCAACGCTCTATCCACTGAGCCAAACCGGCTAGGGCATATGTCTGACTTTTTAGAGAAACTGCCAAAGTGTCTTTTCCAAAGTGGTTGCACCATTTACATTCTCACTGGCTATATATGAGAAGTTTAGTTGTTCCACATCTGGGCCAAAGCTTAATATGGTCAATCTTTAAAACTTCACATATTCTCATAGGTATGTTGTGCTATCTCGTTGTAGTTTTAATTTTCATTTGCCTAATGACTAATGACGCTGAGCTTCTTTTCATGTGCCTACTTATCAATTGCATATTTTCTTTGCATTAGAGACAGTTCAAATCTCTTACCAGTTTTCTTAGTGTACAATTATATTATTAAGTTAATTTATATATTCTGGATACAATTCCTTTATCAAATATATGATTGGCAAATATTTTCTCTCAGTTTGTGGTTTGCTTTTCATTCTTTTAATGATGTGTTTCTAAAAATAGGTCTTAATTTTGATAAAGGTCTAATTACCATTTTTTCTGTGATAGATTATATTTTTAATATCTTTTTTAAAAATATGTTTCCTTATTGATTTTACAGAGAGAAAGTGGGAGGGAGATGGGGAGAGAGATAGAGACATGGGTGAGAGAGATGCATTGATCTGCTGACCTCTACTGGGGATCCAGCCTGAAACCTGGGCATTTGCCCTGACCCAGAATCAAATAGGTGACCTCTTGGTTCATGGGTCGATGCTCAACCACTGAGCAACATTGGGGGCTAGATTGTTGTTGTTTTTTATGTCACATTTAGGAATCTTTGCTTAACCTGAGGTCAGAAAAGTTGTGGGGGTTTTTTTGGTAGAAGATTAATAGTTTGAAGTTCTGCATTTAGCCCTATGATCCATTTTGAGTTAATGTTTGTACATGGTGTGAAATGTAGGCTGAAGTTCATTTTTTAAATTGATTTTAGAGAGGGAGGAAGCGAAAGAGAGAGAAACACTTATGGGAGAGATAGATACATTGAGCTGTAGCCTCCCATATGCACCCCAACCAGGGATTGAACCAGCAAACTAGGTATGTGCCCTGACTGGGAATCAAACCCACAATCTCCCAGTGTACAAGACAATGCTCCAACCAGTTAAGCCACACCAGCCAGAGTAAGTTTATATTTTTGCTTAAAGTTATCCAATTGTTCCAGCATCATTGGTTGAAAACCCATCCTTTCTTCACTGAATTGCTTTTGTACCTTTGTCAAAAATCAGTGCCCATATATGTATAGATGTATTTCTGAAATATCTATTATGTTGTATTCATTTATTTGTCTATACTATCTGGATTATCATACTCTTATGAGAAATCTTGAAATCATATAGGTTTAGTGACTTGTGTTAGTGATAGTGTTAGTGATGTTAGTAATCTGTAAATGCATGTTTTTAGCACATGGGGATAAAACTTGACCAGGTTTGGTGTGGTCATTTCAACAGGTTAAGAGCAACAATATCATTAATATGAAATAATGCCATTGAGAGAGAAGAAAGCTGGTGACTCAAGAGGAAAGTATTTGTGAAATACAAAAGTATGGAAGTACAATTAAAAGCAAATGCTTGCAGCAGTGGTGGCTCCTCTAGCTGGCTAGTAAGTAAAGAATGAGAATTGAAATGTGAAGAGTGAGAAACCTCTAAACAGAGGTATTAATCTAGAAAATGATAAGTTGAGCACTGTGGTTTGGAAGAAATATTAAAATTAATTCAATTTCTTATTGATGTGGAAACAGAGACACAGTAATGTCCTCAGGTTGAGTTCATAGAGAATCTCCTCTAAAACAGAATCAATCTATACAAATTTGGTTCTAGGCTGGTAGTTGAAAGTCAAATCTTTGTGAGTAAAAATCCTTCTATCTATAGAATTACTAGAGGCTTGCTGAGGGGGGTGGTTCCCTCAGCCCAGCCTGTACCCTCTCTCAGTTGGGAGCCCTCGGGGGATGTCCAACTGATGGCTTAGGCCTGCTCCCATAAGCCATTAGTCGGACATCCTTAGTGCTGCTGTGGAGGTGGGAGAGACTCCTGCCACCACCATTATGCTGGCCAGCCATGAGCTGGCTTCTGGCTGAATGGCGCTCCCGCTGTGGAAGTGTACTGACAACCAGGAGACAGCTCCTGCATTGAGCATCTTCCCCCTAGTGGGCAGTGTGCATCATAACAACTAGTCTTCCCGATCCTTCCATCGTTAGGGTCAATTTGCATATTACCCTTTTATTATATAGGATTATTCTTATAGGTAAGAACTTCATTCCTGAAGAACCATTTCATACCTTACAAAATTGATCATGAAAATGAAACAAAACATGCACAACATGCCATTATAAACATTAATTATGTTAGACTAAGCACAATATAAAAATTAATATTTTATCTCTGGCTGGGTAGTTCAGTTGGTTAGAACATTCTCCCAATGTGCTAAGCATGTGGGTTCAATCTCCGGTAAGGGTACATACAAGAATCAACCAATGAATGCATAAATAAGTGGAACAACAAATCAATGTTTCTCTCTCTAAAAATGAATCAATTAATAAAATATTTTAAATTAATATTTTAAATGCTCTTCTACATTGCTACATATATAATAAGGGAACTTGAGAATGAAAATGACCTTTTTCCTTGTAAATTTTACTACAGTAAACACATTGTGCCTAGAAACTTTGAATTACCTTTAAAATTAGAGTTACCTGTTTTGAAAATCTGTGGCTTATTATAAAGTCCATGAAAGCTTTTAAAAAGTCTTTGAATGGCAAATGCTGGGGAGAAGCAGATTTCTTGATAAGGTCTTCATTTTCAAATATCCTTCAGGATGCACCAGATGTAAACTAAGACAGCTGGATCACCATAAACCCTGACCAGCTGGTGAATGTTGCTAATCCAGTTAGCCAGTCTTAGGCAGTTGTTAGGTTAAAGAAATATATGATCATGGCAATAGCAAGGGGGGCAAAAGTGGAAGTCATGAGTTCAGCTATAATAAATCAAGGGAATTTATGTTTATTATAAACTATCATTTGCTGTGAGATGGTTATTTATAGACCTTGTCATTATACAGATTGGTGCAACCTACTCAAGAAAAGATATTAAACCATGTGAATCAAAAAAAGCAGCTGTTCCAGAATTATCTATTAGGAGAGGCTGGGTAGATGAGATAGTTTGGTTGTTGCAGAAGGAGCCAAGGCTGCTATTTTCAAACACTCATCTAAGATTTTTTTTTTTTTTAGAGAGTGGAATGGAGGGAGAGAAGAAGAGAGAGAGAGAGGAGAGAGACATCAGTTGGCTACCTCCCACACTTGCCCTGACTGGGGCCAGAGATCAAACCTGCAACCCAGGTACATGCGCTTGACCAGAATAGAACCCTCAGCCCTTCAGTTTGCAGGCAACGTTCCAACCACTGAACCATTACAGCCAGGGCAATAGCTAAGATTTTTTTTCATCAAATCTATAAAGTTTTTGTTGCAGAGGATATAATTTATGGTTATTTTAACAGTTTTATTAAGGTACTAGAGGCCCAGTGCATGAAAATTCACCGGAAGCGGGGAGTCACTCAGCTTGGCCTGCCCCCTCTCACAGTCTGGGAACCCTCAGAGGCGGGAGGTGACCTGGCGATCAGGAGAAGGTGATGACCCAGCACACCTCTGCTGCTGCCACAAGCCTTGGCTGGCACTAGTTACCTGTGCCTTGGGTGGCCATGGGCAGCTGGGCAGCTGCCATCCAAGGCTTGCCTATGCCTCAGGCCAGCCCTGGGCAGCCACCATCTGAGGCTTGCCTGCCCCTCAGGCTGACCCTGGGTGGCTGAGAGGCTGAGGGGACTGGGGAACTCTGGAAGCAGGTTTGCAGAGCGGGGCTGAGGGGATTGGGCACTGCCATCTTTGGCTTTGGGTGATGCCATCTTTGAGGGCAGGCAGTCAACTAGCATATTCCCTCTTTATTAGATAGGATAATTTACAGGCAATAATCTACACATTTAAATGTACATAAATCTGGTGCATATTGACATATGTGTATATATAGATATATCCATGAAATTATTACCACTATCAGAATAATAAAGATAATCCATCAACTATCCCTTCCCTCCCAGTGTCCTCATATCCCTTTGCAATCCTAAGAAAATCTATCAAGGCTGGATGCTAATTTTGTTGAAAGTTTTTAAAAGGAAATTACATTTGTTTGACAGAGAGTTATTCAAGTTAACTATTTTTATCATGAGCATTAGTAGTTTATGCCTGTAAGGAATTTGCCATTTCCATTAAGTTACCCAACTTATAGGTATAAAGTGGTCATAATATTTCTTTACTATTCTTTTAATATCTGTAGCATCTGTAGTGATTTAACTCCTCTCATTCTTGAAATTGGTAATTTGCATATTTTCTTTCTCTTTATCATCAATGTGACTATATCTATAGTTTTATCAATTTTCTTTATCTCTTCAAAAAAAGAGCTTTTAGTTTTATTTTTCCTCTTGTTTTTGTTTTTTTATTGCTTTCCTCTGATGTTTATTATGTCCTATTTTCTGCTTATTATGGGTTTCATTAGCTAGTTTTTTTCTAGATTCTTAAAATGAAAACTGAGATAATTGATTTTGAGATCTTTCTTCTTTTCTAGTCTATATGCTATATTATATTTTAAATATCCCTCTACTTCACACACATTTTGATATTTTGTTTTTTCATTTTCATTCCACTCAAAATACTTTTGCCTACTGGCATGGCTCAGTGGTTGAGCATTAACCTATGAACCAGGAGGTCACGGTTAGATTCCCAGTCAGAGCACATGCCTGGGTTGCAGGCTCAAAGGTCCCATTGGGGGACATGCAGGAGGCAGCCAATCAGTGATTCTCTCTCTTCTTGATGTTTCCATCTCTCTCTCCCTCTCCCTTCTTCTCTGAAATCAATAAATGTATTTTTAAAATGTAATTTATACTTTTCATTTTTATTTCTCTTTTGACTAATGGGTTAACTAGGACTGTGTTATTTAATTTCCAAATATTTGGATACTTAAATATACTTCTGCATTTATTTTTAGTTTAATTCTGTAGTAATCAGAGAACATACTCTGTATGACTTGAATTCTTTTAAATTTATTGATATTTGTTTAATGGCAAGGAATATTCTGTATCTTGATAAAGATATCATGTGCACTTGAAAAGAATATGTATTCAATTTTTATTGGATATCGTATTCTATCAATTTCAATTAAATCAAGTGGGTTGATAGTATTGTTCAAGTCTTCTACAGCCTTACTGATTTTCTGTCTATTTGTTCTATTGAGACACAGGAGTTGACATTGCCAATATAAATATGTAGTCCTCACTTTTTCCTTAAAGTTCTATCAGTTTTTGTTTCATGTTCTTTGAAGTTCTATTACTATATTGCCTGGACATTTGCAGTAGGGTTCAGGATATGAAGGAGGGACCAACGCACAAATGAAAACGCTGTACAAGAAATACAAATTTAGAATACATTGGGGGCCAGGTGGAGCCTCTTTTTTCAAGGGACACACTGAAACCTGGGTTTACCCACTTTTTATTCAGCTTTAGATACACATCTTGCCCTCAGTAAAGCACAGCAAACAGATACAGACTGTCTTAAGAGCAGTAAAGATTAATAAGGTCCAGTGAACACTTACTTGGAGGCTATCAGGTCAAGAAATTGTTTCACGCCACCACTACCTCAGCATGAATAATCAGTGCTTAGCATCAGCCCTGCTAATGCTCAAGGTCCATCAGCCTTCCGTGTTCCTTGGTGCACTCTCATGATAGTACTGGAAAGCGGTGCCTTCTTGCACTATATGCTAAACTACATAGGTTTGTCAAGTTCTCTTGATTATTGACCCTGTTTTAATCATAAAGTGACATTCTGTGCCTCTGGTAATATTGTTTGATCTGAAGCCTACTTTGATATTAATATAGCTATTCCAGATTTTTTTTTGATTAGTGATAGCATGGTATATTTGTATATATCACACTACAGTTTTATATTTAAAGCAGCTTTTTAGAATATAGCCTATTAATTTTTGATTGGATGTCAGATATTATATATTCTATTTTGTCAGGTGATAGATATTTTTATGTTCCAAGATGTTTTTGATCTGCAAACCCCAACAGCCTTGGTCCCTCTGGATTCCCAGTTCTATCCCATGTCCTGGCAATAAGCTAGGGCTCTCATGAGGCTCACTTCAGTTGTCCCATCTCTAAATGTTTACTGTACTTCATTGCCTGATGACCAGTGTTATGAGAATTCCTATTCCTGTATTTTGTTCAGTTTTTTAGTTTTTTCAGGCAGCAGGATAATTCCATTCTCTGTAATGCCATCTTGGCTAAAGCCAAAGTCTGAAACATATATTCCTTTTACTTTTTTCTTGACTTTAGCACCATTATAATATTGAATAGAGAGAAACATTTTTCTTTAGCCATTGAGTAAGATGTTAGCTATTAGTTTTTATAAGATGCTCTTTGTCAGGTTTTGAAAGGTTACTTCTGATTTTAGTTTGCTAAAAATTCTTATCACAAAGACTTTTGAATTTTGTCAAATATTTTTCTGCACCTATGAGATTATCATGTTTTTTTTTCTTACATTCTGTTAATATGGTGAATTGTGTTAATTTTCTTTTTCCTTTAAAAATTTTTTTTAATTTATTTCAGAGAGAGAAGGGAGAGGGAGAGAGAAGGGAGAGGGAGAGAGAGATAGAAACATCAATAATGAAAATCATAGATCATATGCCTTTTGCATGCTCCCTACTGGGATCAAACCTGAAACACAGGCATGTACCTTGACCTGGAATCAAACAGTAAACCTCCTGGTTCATATGTTGATACTCAACATTGAGTGACACTGGCTGGGCTGTTGATTGGTTTTCAAATTTAAAGTAATTTTGTATTCCTATGATGTAATCTACTTGATCATGACATATTATTCTTTTTATATATTGCTATATATTTCTATTTTAAAGAGTTATTATATTTGTGTTAATGAAATATTGTTTTAGTATCATGGTAATATTGGCCTCATGAAATGAATAGAAAATTGTTTCCTCCTGTTGTATTTTCTAAAAGATTTTCTTATAGGTTTGATATACAAAAGATTTTATATTATTCCTACCTTACAAGTTTGATAGAATTAATTATTAAATGCATGGGCCTGGAAATTTTTGTGGAGTGTTTTAAACTAAGAATTTAATTTCTGATATTGATATATATCTTTTCGGTTTATTGTTTCTTCTTGACTGAGTTATGGTCATTTGTATCTTTCAACAATTTTTTTTCCTATTTCACCTATGTTGTCATATTTATTAGTATAAAATCTTCAAAAAATATTTCATAATGAATGTTTTAATATCATGTAATTCCTGTACTATTTAATTAAAAGATCTAAAGTCACATAGCTTTTTTCATTCCTGATGCTGGTAATTTGTGTGTCTCTATTTTTTTATTTAGGTAGAATCTTGCCAATTTTATTGATCTTGCTAAAGGATTAAATTTTGATGTTATTGTTTTACTCCACTGTTGTGTTTTATTTTACTGATTTCTGATATTATCTTTATTATTTCCTTTTTCTACTTATTTGAATTTCTTTATCTTAAGGTGAAGCGTACTTCGTTGATGTTAGATACTTATTTGCAAATAATATCTAATGTTTGAAGTATTCCTCTATGCCAGTGATTTTCAACTTTTTCATCTTACAACTAATACATAAACTAATCCCTAAAATTCTGAAGCACACCAAAAAAATATATGCTTTGCAGATCTAACAAAAAAGAGATATTATTTTGATTGATTTAATAATAATTGTAATTACCTACTCTTTCTGTTCCAAAATAATTTGTAAAAAATCAGTTGCCTATATTTGTATATAAGGATTTCTGGTACCAAGTTAAACAATTAGATGCAGCCTTATTATGTGACATGACCAATAAGCTGCAACTTTATTATATGTATACTAGAGGCCCGGTGTACAAAACTTGTGTGTTTGTGTTGGGGGGTGTTCCTCAGCCCCCACAGGGATTGGCCCTAAACCAGCAGTCAGACATTCCTCTCACAATATGGGACTACTGGCTCCTAACCCCTTGCCTGCCTGCCAGCCTGATTGCCCCGTAGCCCTTCTCCTGCTGGCCCAATTGACTCAACTGCTCCCCTGCCTGCTGGATCACCCACAACTGCCATCCTCCACTGTGACCTGCCTCCTCTGCTAGGACTGGCCTACTCTGGGCCACACAGAGCCATGGGACCCCCAGGCCTTACTGCACAGAGCAGCTGCTGGGCCTCACCTCCACTGTGTACATGGCCATTTTTTGGTGGCCATCTTGTGGTGGCCATTTTGTGGTGGCCATATTTGTGGTGGCTATCTTGTGTTAGCCATCTTGTGATGATGTCGCACAAAAGGGCATGAGGACCTCCTAGGCTTTTATAGATAGTTCTAGATGGCAATCATACCATTTGGCTATTGTTGTGTTGACCTTTGCCTTTTTTTTTTTTCACAATTTAAAGGAAAAGAGGTCAGTACTCCTAATTAAATAGTCAGGTGCAAGTTTTAAAAATTCTTTCAGCACATCATTTGAAAATAGCTGCTTATGCATCACTATAACTGCACCTCACAAGTTTTTATGTTTTCACTTTCATTAATTCAAAATATTTTTATTTTTTTGACATATAGGTAATTTAGAACTGTATTGTTCAATCTTTACATAAGATGGAATTTCTGTTATCTTTCTAAGTTAATCCTGTTTTAGCCAAGAAACAAAATCTGTGATTTTATCTTTTAAATATTATTGAATCATTTTAAGATCCAGTCTACTGTTTATGTTAATGTTCTGTGTCTTGACAAGAATGTTCTTCTTACAGTATTTGGGTGGGTCATCATAAATGTCCGGGCAAGATGGTTTGAGAGTTTTCTTTCAGTCTTCTGGTTTTCTACTAACACTATCTGTACCTGAGAGAGAAGTATTAAAATAGCCAATGAGAACTATGGATGTTTTGATTGCTACTTTCAGTTTCACAAGTTTTTCTTCCTTTTTATTTCAAAATCTGACATTAGGTTCATACACATTCCATATTATTATGTCTTTTTGGTGACTTTACTCCTTTATCATTATGAAATGTTATTCTGTTGCTGGCAGGTTTTCTATTTTGTAGGTTATTTTGTCTGATATTAATATAGCTAGCCACTTGTTTAAATTAGTGTTTTCAAAATATGTTTTCTACCATCCATTTACTTTTAACTTTTGTCTTTATTTTTAAAACAAGTTTCTTATACACATAATATAGTTGGGTCATCTTTTTAAAAAATCCATTTTTATAATCTCTTAAGTTTAATTGCAATGTTTAGACCTTTTGTATTTAATGTAGTTACTAAGATGGTTAAATTTAAATCTATCACTTTACTATTTATTGAGTTCTTTTTTTCTTTATGTCCTTTTTTTACTGCCTCTTCTGGAATTGTTTTATTTTTTAAAAATTTTCATTTATTTCCACCATTGCCATCACTTTTGTTTAATTATTTTAATTAAATCTTTACTATTCAGATTATTACATTTGTTTCTCTTTTTTCCCCTCCATAGCTCCCCTCCATCCAGCTCCCAACCCTCCTTCCACCCTTATCTCCCTCCCGTTGACCTCATCCATAGGTGTATGATTTTTGTCCAGTCTCTCCCTGTACACCACTCACTCCTTTCCCCCTGAGAATTATCAGTCCACTCCCTTTCTGTGCTCCTGATTCCATTATATTCACCAGTATATTCTGTTGATCAAATTTTAATTCACTTAATTTTTAGATTCACTTGTTGATAGATATGTATTTGTTGTTCATAATTTTTTATTTTTTACCTTTTCCTTCTTCCTCTTGTAAAAGAGTACCTTTCAGCATTTCATATAATACTGGTTTGGAGTTGATGAACTCCTTTAGCTTTTTCTTATCTGTGAAGCTCTTTATCTGCCCTTCAATTCTGAATAATAGCTTTGCTGGGTAGAGTATTCTTGGTTGTAGGTTCTTGCTATTCATCATGTTGAATATTTCTTGCCATTCCCGTCTGGCCTACATCATTTCTGTTTAGAAATCAGCTGACAGTTGTATGGGTGCTCCCTTGTAGGTAATGAACTGTTTTTCTCTTGCTGCTTTTAATATTCTCTCTTTGTCTTTTGCTCTTGGTGTTTTAATTATGATATGTCTTGGTGTAGTCCTCTTTGGGGTTCCTTTTATATGGGGTTCTGTGTGCTTCCTGGACTTGTAAGTCTATTTCTTTTACCAGATGTGGGAAGTTTTCAGTCATTATTTATTTAAGTAGGTTTTCAGTATCTTGCTCTCTCTCTTCCTCTGGCACCCCCACAATTCTGATGTTAGTACGCTTGAAACTGTCTCAGAGGCTCCTTACATTATCTTCACATTTTTGGATTCTTTTTTCTTCTTGCTTTTCCAGTTGAGTGTTTTCTGATTCTTCATATTTCAAATTTTTGACTTGATTCTTGCCTTCCTCTAGTGTGCTGTTAGGTCTCTGTATAATATTTTTTATTTCAGTCAGTGTATGTTTAATTTCTAGTTGGTCCTTTTCCATCTCTAGTTGGTTCTTTTCCACCTCCAATTGGTTCTTTTTCATCTCCTCTTGGGTCTCGCTAACTTTTCTAGAATATTCTTGAAAAATCTTAGAAGCGTGGTTTTGAATTCTATATCCAGTCATTTGTTTTCCTCCATTTCTTTTGTTTGTGATCCCTTCCCTTGTCTCGGCATTTTCACTATGCCGGGAGAACTTCTGTGTTGGATTCAGCCTTATGATACCAGACTTGCAAAACTACAGAAGCCTCTCTGTTGAGCTTGGGATGGGTGGAGTCTCAGGGCTTAATGGACCAGGCTTGCCTTCTAGTCAGCCGCGCCCTCCACGGCCCCGAGTCTCACATGACTGGGTAATTGCTGAAGTGGTCCCTGTGCGGGCGCCCGCTCTTGCAGTGCCTCTAGACTGCTGTCTTCCTGGCTCCCCTGCACTCTGCGACCATATGAATTTGGATCCCCAGGGTTTCGCCCGAAACTGGGGTTTAGTGGAGGTAGAAGTGGCGCAGTTGAGAGGGTCTGTCTCCTGCCTACTCATGAAAGCCAGAGGCACAATCAGCAGTCGATCCTCTGCACACAGTGCCGTGCGCGTCACCAGACTTCTGATCTTTTGTGACCTCCCTAAATTTCCATGCACTTCTCCCTTTTCACAGTCCAAACTCCCCCCGTATGAGTTTCGGCTGGACCTGTGGTTTAGTGTCTTAGGATAAGGGGTTCAGTGCCATTGAGACTGTCTCCCTCCCGCCAGAGAAAGCCAGCCAGGTACTCCGGCACCCACTCTCTCCACGCTCGCTTCTCCATACCTCAGCTTTTTGCAATTCCTCTGGGTCTCTGTGAGCCCCTCTCTTTCCTTCTAGTTATAGAACTTCCACTCAGCCAGCTTTCCTGTGGTTCTGTATGATGTCTGTTCTTTTAGTTGTAGTTTTGAAATTGTTGTGCGAGGCAGCAGTGTAGGTGTTTACCTATGCCGCCATTTTGGTTACCCCCTAATTTTTTTTTTGGTGGGGGGGGTATTGCTCTATGGCTTACAGTATACATTTTTTTCAGTTAATATTTTTATTATTTTATTTTATTTTTTTTATTGTTTAAAGTATTACAAATAGTACTACATATGTCTGTCTTTCCCCCCCCAATAACCTCCCCCCAGCCTTTCTTACCCCCAGTACATGCTCTCACCTGCCCCCACCACCCCAGTGTCTTGTATCCATTGGTTATGCTTATATACATGCATACAAGTCCTTCGGTTGATCTCTTACAGCCCCCTCTCCCCCAACCTTCCCTGCCTTCCCGCTGTCTGTTCATTGCTTCTTTGCTTCTATATCTGTTCCCCCCTGACCTCTCCCTGCTCCCCAATTCTTTTCTTTAAAAACATCTTGCCTCTGCAGGCTAGAAATAAACCTATAAGAACAAAAAATATTTGAGTCCCAATTTCAATGTCCAATAGTTCTGAGTCCCAGTTTCAATATCAAACAGTTCCTTATATGTACACATCAGCAATGGTATCTGGATGGTGGACAGATGGTGGCAATGAAGGTCCGACCCTCTCTAGTTTGGTCCTAGGCATCCTGCAGCGATGCACAGCTGCTGACTGCTCGCATGGCAAGGCGTCCTCAACATCTTCCATCTCTTCACTGTTTCTCCTCCTGTCTTCGTGGTTGGAGCAGACTTGTCAATTCCTCTCTGTTGCAGGAGTCCATTTGGTCTTGGAGTTGTTTTCTGAAAGTATATAAACATATTCTTGACCAAAAGTTAATGAAGGAATCTTTTCTATAAAATTGACTTGGGGTCCTTTTTATTTTTGCCCAAACAATTTTCCTTTGGCTTATATAGACACCATATATGTTTTTCATAGGTGTCTTGCTGTTAGCATTAAAATGAAAATTAATTTTCTAAGGAAAAATTTTCTAGATGTAATTTACTTACTGGTTATTTTTCCTTACATGATATTATCCTACTAACACCCCCCCATTTTTAATATATTTTATTGATATTTTATAGAGAGGAAGGGAGAGGGATAGAAAGTCAGAAACTTCAATGAGAGACATCGATCAGCCGCCTCCTGCACGCCCCACACTAGAGATGTGCCCGCAAGCAAGATACATACCCCCGACTGGAATCGAACCTGGGACCTTCCAGTCCGCAGGCTGACGCTCTATCCACTGAGCCAAACTGGTCTTGGCTCCCCCCTTTTTTGATTAATGGAGATTTTTGTAAATTTTTAATGCAATCTTGATAACTTTAAATTTTAATTTTTTGCACAAATATATGACTGCTTTATGTTCATTGCATGTTAAGCAGTTTTACCATGAGTTGAACTACCAATAGAAATTTTAGTTAATACTTTAGAAACAGCTTTTTATCCAGTACAATTAAATTTTCTTGAATATTCACTTATTTCAATTAGCCTATTTAAGTTAATCTGAAAGCTTGATTACTCTTTTACTGTCAAATTTAATACTCTACCAACAATCTTAGATTATGCTGTAAATATTAGTGGAAAGGATTATTTGCATTCTTGAGTAGACCCTCAGCATTCCTGGTGCTAGGCTGAATTTAGATATAGGGCAGCTGCTGTCGGCCAAGTTTCTATCTGCTACCTGGGTCCTGATCTGAGCTGGGCCAAGTCTCTGTCTGTTACCTGGGTCCCGATCTGTGCTGGGCATGGGAAGCGAAGCAGCCATGGGGGCAGGAGACCTCCCTCAGAAGGGGTGAAAGTTCAGGCCCCTGTAAGGTTGAAGGGGTGAGGGTCTGTGTCCCACCTTTGTTGACCCCTAATTTCTCTCCTGATGGCCCTTCTGCGACTGTGCCTGTCTTAGGTTGTTCCTTCCCTGAGGAATCTTACCCACCTCTGGCTAACCAGTCATCCTCTGGAGCCAAGTAGGGTGTCCTGAGGATCAATCCTGTCCCCTTGGTAGCCTATGTCCCGTGGCCTCCACGCCCAGCACCTGCCTTGAGATCCCCTTGCCTTCAGGCGGGCCCTGGCACTGATCTCTTATCTCAGGGAATTCAGATTCCTTCTCCAGAGAGGGCCCAGTTCACACCCTTGGGCTAGAGACAGATCCATTATACCAGCCACCTCCAGGCTTCAACCTCAACGTGAATAGAAAGCTCAGGCAACAGCTGAGGGCAATAGGATTGTGAGAAGAGGGTCCCTCTGGGCAAAAAGGGCAAGAAGGGCCAATATAGAATGCTTAAGTGCCTTCCCAGTGCCTTAATTCCTTCGGAAAGGAATTAAATCCTTTCATGTCCTTTTTTAAATTGTTGCCAAACATTCAAAGAATTAGTTGGTAATTTTGTTTGGGATAATTGTACAATATGCTGTTGTAAAATATCAAGAATTATACTGACTTTGTAGAATAATATCATGCAAGGATATTCTTTGCTCTAAGCCATGGCAATTCAATTTCAAACTGTCAATTTCTTTTTGTAACTTTATCTAAACTTTGTCAGGGAGGCAAAAACACAAATTACTGACTTTAGCTCAAAAGGCCAAATATATTGACTTTCAATTACAATCCTTACAACATATGAAGGAAACTTCTCTTTATTATTATTATTTCCTTCCAAAATAATTTCCAGGCTACAGAGAGTTTCAGTTAAAATCTTTGTCACATGAAACAATTTGTCTTACGGTTATGGTGTCTGCTAGTATGGATTAGATTTAATTTTTTTTCTTATAAATTTATTTTTATTTTTACGTGTCCTTATTCTCCCATTACCCCCCACCCTCTACTCATGCCCCACCCCCCCTGTTGTCTGTGCCCACTGATTAGTCTCATATGCATGTATGCAAGTCCCATTGTTGATCTTTCCCCCTTACTCCCATTGACCCCCACCTTCCGTGAGGTTTGATGTTCTGATCCACATTTCTCATTCTCTGGATCTGTTCTTATTCATCAGTCTATGTCATTTATTATATTCCACAAACGAGTGTGATCATGTGATATTTATCTTTCTCTGCATGGCTTATTTCACTAAGCATAATGCTTTCCATCTTCATCCATGTTGTTGCAAATGGTAAGAGCTCCTTCTTTTTTACCGCAGTGTAGTATTCCATTGTGTAGATGTACCACAGTTTTTTAATCCATTCATCTGCTGATGGGCACTTGGGCTGTTTCCAAATCTTAGCAATGGTAAATTGTGCTGCTATGAACATAGGAGTGCATATATTCTTTCTGACTGGTGTTTCTAGTTTCTTGGGATATATTCCTAGAAGTGGGATCTCTGGGTCAAATGGGAGTTCTATTTTTAGTTTTTTGAGGAAACTCCATACTGTTCTCCACAGTGGCTGCACCATTCTGCATTCCTACCAGCAGTGCAAAAGAGATCTTTTTTCTCCACATCCTCACCAACACTTGTCATTTGTTGATTTGTTGATGATAGCCATTCTGACAGGTGTGAGATGGTACCGCATTGTTGTTTTGATTTGCATCTCTCTGATGATTAGTGACTTTGAATAGGTTTTCATATGTCTCTTGGCCTTTCTTCTGTCTTCTTTGGAGAAGTGCCTATTTAGATCAGTTGCCCATTTTTTGATTGGGTTGTTTATCTTCTTTTTGTGAAGTTGTATGAGTTCTCTGTAAATGTTGGAGATTAAACCTTTATCATTGATTTCATTGGCAAATATATTTTCCCATGCAGTGGGCTTTCTTGTCGTTTTGTTGATGGTTTCCTTTGCTATGCAAAAGCTTTTTATTTTGATGTAGTCCCATTGTTTATTTTTTCTTTAGTTTCCATTGCCCTAAGAGCAGTATCAGTGAAGAAGTTACTTTGGCATGTGTCTGAGATTTTGCTGTCTGTGGATTCCTATAGTGTTTTTAAGGTTCCCTATCTTATGTTTAAGTCCTTTATTTATTTTGAGTTTATTTTTGTGTATGGTGTAAGTTGGTGGTCTAGTTTCTTTTTTTTTTTTTGCATGTATTTGTCCAATTTTCCCAGCACCATTTGTTGAAGAGACTGTTTTGACTCCATTGTATGTTCATGCCTCCTTTGTCAAATATTAATTGGACATAGTGGTTTGGGTTCATTTCTGGATTCTTTATTCCATTCCATTGATCTGTATGTCTGTTCTTGTGCTAGTACAGGGCAGTTTTGAGAATAGTGGCTTTGTAATATAGCTTGAAATCTGGTATTGAGATCCCACCTACTTTGTTCTTCTTTCTGAGGATTGCTGCAGCTATTCAGGGTCTTTTTTTATTCCAGATGAGTTTTTGGAAAGTTTGTTCTAAGTCTGTGAAGTATGCCATTGGTATTTTAATTGGGAGTGCATTGAATTTATAGATTGCTTTGGGTAGTACTGACATTTTGATGATGTTTATTCTACCAATCCATGAACATGGTATGTTCTTCCATCTGTTTATGTATTCCTCTATCTCTTTTTTCAGTGTTGTGTAGTCTTCTACCTATAGGTCTTTTTCTTCCTTAGTTAAGTTTATTCCTTAGGTATCTTAATTTTTTTGGTGTGATGGTAAATGGGATTGCTTTTTTTAGTCTCTCTTACTGTAAGTTCATTATTGGTATATAGAAATGCCATAGATTTCTTGGCATTAATTTTGTATATCCTGCTACATTGCTGAATTTATTTATCAGGTCTAATAATTTTTTGATGGAGTCTTTAGGGTTTTCTATGTAAAGTATCATGTCATCTGCAAATAAGGAAAGCTTTACCTTTTCTTTTCCAATTTGGATGCCTTTTATTTATTTTTCTTGTCTGATCACAAATGCTAGTACTTCCAGCACTATGTTGAATAGGAGTGGTGAGAGTGGGCATCCCTGTCTTATTCCTGTTCTTAGGGGAAATGGTTTAGTTTTTGCCCATTGAGTATGATGTTGTCTGTGGGTTTGTCATATATGGCTTTTATTATGTTGAGGTATGATCTTTCTATTCCCACCTTGCTGAGCGTTTTTATCAAGAAAGGATGTTGGATTTTGTCAAATGCTTTTTCTATACCAATTGATATGACTATGTGATTTTTATCTCTCAATTTGTTTATGTTATGTATTGTATTTATTGATTTGCAAATATTGTATCATCCTTGCATCCCTGGGACAAATCCTACTTGGTCATGGTGTATGATCTTTCTGATGTATTGCTGGATTCAATTTGCTAGAATTTTGTTGAGGATTTCAGCATCTATGTTCATGAGAGATAATGGCCTGTTATTCTCTTTTATTGTGTTATCTTTATCTGTTTTTGGTATTAGGGTGATGATGGCTTCATAGAAGGATTTTAGAAGTATTCCTTCCTCTTGAATTTTCTGGAGTAGTCTGAGGAGGATAGGTTTTAGTTCTTCCATGAATGTTTGGTAAAATTCCCCTCTGAAGCCATCTGGCTCTGGGCTTTTGTTTGCAGGAAGCTTTTTGATGACTGCTTCAATTTCTTCCATACTTATCAGTGTATTGAGATTTTTAGAATTTTCTTGAGTGAGTTTTGGTAGGTTGTGTTTTTCTAGGGCTGCACCTATTTCCTCTAGGTTGTGTTAATTGTTAGAATAGAGTTGTTCATAATGTTTTTTTTTAACAATCCCTTTTATTTCTGTGAGGTCTGTTATTTCGCCTCTCATTTCTGCTTTTGTTTATTTGGGTGCTCTCTCTTTGCTTCTTGGTGAGCCTGGCTCACCAATCATGTTTATTCTTTCAAAAACTAGCTCTTTATTTTGTTGATCTTTTGTATTGTTTTCTTTGGTTTCTGTCATTCATTTCTGCTCTGCTCTTTATTATTTCCTTCCTTCTGCTAACTTTGGGCTTTTCTTGTTGCTTTCTTTCTAATTATTTAGTTGTTAAGTTAGGTGATTCATTACCATTTTTTCTTGTTTTTTTGAAGTAGGCCTGTAGAGCTATAAACTTCCCTCTCAGCACTGCTTTCATTGTGTCCCATAGAATTTGCATTGTTATGTTTTTATTGTCATTAGTCTCCAGGATATTTTTAATTTTTTCTTTGATCTCATTGATAACCCAATCATTATTTAATAACATGCTATTCAATTTCCAACTGTTTGAATTTTTTGGAATGTTTTTATTGTAGTTTATTTCTATTATTATGCCATTGTGGTCTGAGAAAATGCTTGATATGATTTCAATCTTTTTGAATTTGGGAAGAATTTGCTTGTGACCCAATATGTGATCTATTTTTGAAAATGTCCCATGTTCACTTGAGAAGAACATATATTCTGTGGCTTTGGGGTGAAATGCTCTGCAGATGTCAATTAGGTCCATCTGATCTAGTGAGTAATTTAAAATTGCTGTTTCTTCACTGATTTTTTGTCTAAAGGATTTATCCAGTGATGTCAGTGGGTTATTAAAGTCCTCTACTATGACTGTATTGCTATCAATCTCTCCCTTGATATCTTCCAGAAGTTGTTTTATGTATTTGGGTGCTCCTGTATTTGGTGCATATGTGTTTACCAGAGTTATATTTTCTTGTTGAATTGCCCCTTTTAGTATTATGTAGTGGCCTTCCTTATCCTTTGTTAAGGCCTTTACTTTGAGGTCTATTTTATCAGATATAAGTATCACAACCCCAGCTTTTTTTTCATTTCTATTTGCTGAAAAATGTTTTTCCATCCCTTCACTCTCAGTCTGTGTGAATCCTTTGCTCTGAGGTGAGTGTCTAGTAGATAGCACATATATGGGTCATGTTTTCTTATCCATTCAGCTACCCTTATGTCTTTTGATTGGTGCATTTAATCCATTTACATTTAATGTTATTATTGACAAGTTCATGTTTGTTGTCATATTTTTCCTTAGTGTTTGTGTTTCTTCTTGCCTTTCTCTTTCTTCTTTTTACATGAGTCCCTTCAGCATTTCTTGCATTGTTGGCTTGGTAGTGACAAACTCTGTTAGTATTTTTTTGTCTGTGAAGCTTCTGTTTCCACCTTTAATTTTGAATGATAGTCTTGCTGGGTATAGAATTCTTGGGTTCAGACCCTTGCTTTGCATCACTTTATATATTTCATTCCATTCCATTTTGGCCTGGTATGTTTCTGTTGAGAATTCCGTTGATATTCTAATAGGAGAACACTTGTAGGTAACTTTCTGTCTCTCATTGGCATCCTTTAAGATTCTTATTTTGTCATTAGTGTTTGCCAATTTAATTATGATGTGTCTTGGTGTTGGTCTTTTGGGGTTCAACTTGTTTGGAACTCTGTGTACTTCTTGGACTTGCATAGATTTTTTTTCTTGCCAATATCAGGGAAGTTTTCTGTCATTATTTCTTCAAATAGGTTTTTATTCCTTATTTTTCTTCCTCTCCTTCTGATATTCCTATTAAGTGAATGTCGTTTCATTCTGTGTTGTCCCAAGGTTCCCTTAGGCTCTCTTCTTGTTTTTTTTTTAAGTCTTCTTTCTAGTTGTTGCTGTGTTTGTGTGTGTTTTTCTCTACCTTGTCTTCTAATTCGCTGATGCGGTCCTCAGGCTCTTCTGGTCTACTATTTAAGCCTTCCATTGTATTCCTTTTTGCAGCTATGTCATTCTTTATCTCCTCTTGGTTTCTTTTCATGTTGGTGACATTCTCATTCAACTCTTTATAGTTCTCATTGAGTTGTCTGTATTTGTCATTGAGTTTTATATATTTGTCATCCATCCGTTTTAAACATTTTTAAAACCATTACTCTGAATTCTTTCTCTGATAAGTAGCTGGCCTCTATGTCCTTTAACTCCCTTTATGGTGATTCCTTTTTTTCTTTCCTTTGGGTTTGCTTTTTTGTCTTTCCATGTTTTCGTTTTCCTGTAATGTTTTAATTGTATATCCAATTGCTTTTCTACCCACTTTTTTTTTTTTTTTGGAAATGGTGCTACAGGTATATTCTTTCAGTTCTCCTGTGCTTGTTAATCTATTGTAGTTCCCTACTTGAGCTATTTGGGTTCTCTTGATGTAGATCTGAGAGCTTGAGCATCACAACTGTGGTGTCTAGAAGTCAGCAGCTGTGGAGGGGAGTGTCCCTATTTTTTCTGTTTTGCATCCTTCATTGAGGTCACACGTGCCCAGCAGGGATACACAGTGGCACCAAGGACCTGTCTGTCTGGGTGATGTGTTTCAGGGGACCTACACTCTATAGAGGTGTGACTGTGGTGCCCAGACTTCTGTAGTTGTGGGGTGGGCAGACTCAGCTTTTGCTGCTGCACCTGTGGTGGATAGGCACTTATTCCCAGTGGCAACTCACAGGAGCACCCGTGGTAAGTTTGCCAGTGAGGCACACTGATGCATTCTGAAGGATCCTGGCAGTGTAACCATGTAATTGAGATGTCTGTGGGCAGATATCCAGGATGAGTGAATTCAAAATTTTCCTGTTTGTTCGAGGTAGCACCCAGGGAGAGCTCACAGTGGCTCCCAAGAGCCCCCTGTGGGTAGATGGGCTCAGGGTGCCTGCCTGTTGGAACTTCACATCTGTGGAGGTACATTTGCCAGGCGCAGCATTCTAAGGCACTCTGAAGGGTCCTGCACTGAGGTTGAGTCGCTGGGGTAAATGTGGGTAGTTATTGAGAAAGAGGGTATTCAGAAATTCTACTGCAGGGCAAGGCACCCTTGTTTGAATCCCACCCAGAAACTCAGAGCTTGCTTCCAGAGCATGCTGTAGATTGATGAGCTCAGGTATCCTGTTCCTTTGTGGAGGATCCTTTTTTATTCTGCGCAGTCCTCTGATAATGTGCCCAGAGGAGTCCTGCACTGAGGTTAAGCTGCAGGGGTAAATGTAGGTATTCAGAAGGAGGAAATTTAGAATTCTACTGTGGGGCCATGCACCCTTGTCTGTACAAAATCACACCCACAGGGGCTTCCAATGGCTCCCAGGCACTGCCTAGGGAGTAGAGCACCCTGGCTGCCTGTGGTGCTAATGTGGGCTCCCTGGGGACATGCCAATGTGGACCAGAGTTCTGCCGCTGGAGAGGAGGAGTTTGCACTTACTGCTTTGGAGGTGGAGGTCCCAGAGTCTGCAAGTCTGCAGCTGTAGCAGCAGGGTTTTGGCTAGAGTGGCGGCTGGGTTGCAGGGCAGTTCCAAGGCCTGTCTAAGTTCAGTTAATCTTACAGGGTATTTTGAGCATATTAATTTACCCAAAACTTTTTTAAAAATTGTTTTCAAACTCCAGGGTCTCTAACGGGGAGTGGAGAAAGAGAGAGAGAGCACTAAGTTCCTGGTCCTCTGTCCTTAGGATTTTTTTCTACAGTGTACATTTTTAACTTATCAGACTACTTTTGAATAATATTTATGTAATTATATTTGTGTAATATAAGAACTCTCTAAACACTACATTTCTATTTTTCTTCTTCTATCTTTGTGTTACTGTTTTCCTATATTTTACTTTAACCCTATGTTATCAGTCCCATAATATTTAGTTAATATTGTTGTTTTTAAAGAAATTTTAAAATGAGTAGAAATTCATGATCATGCTGATGTTCTTCATGCCTATGTGAGGATTAATATCACAGAGGGATTCCTTTTGTCTGAAGAAGTTAGTTTAGTTTGAATGTTTTAACATTTCTCATTGAATACAGTTTTATTTTTCCTACATGTCATTGAGGTTCTGTTTTTTCTTCTGTGTACTTCAATTTGTAGACATCCCATTGCTATGTCTTCAAGTTTATTTATCTTTTCTTCTGCAATGTCTAATCTGTTAATCCTATTTAGTGAAAGTTCCAATTAAATTTTTTTGAGAGAGAGATCAATTTGTTGTTCCACTTATTTATGCATTCATGGGTTAATTCTTGTATGTGCCCTGACTAGAGATCAAACCTGAAACTCTGTCATATGAGAACTATACTCTAACCAACTGAGTTACCCAAATAGGGCTGAAAGTTTTACCTTAGATATATTTTCATCTCTAGAATTTCCATTTAGTTCTTTTTTATATCTTTTTTTTCTTTTTGTTTGTATTCTTTTTTTCCATTATTGATTAAGGTATTACATGTCTCCTTATCCCTCCATTACTCCCTACCTCCACTCATGCCCTCACCCCCCTGGTGTCTGTGTCCATTGGTTAGGCTTGTATGCATGCATACAAGTTGATCTCTCCCTTTTACCTCTGCCCTCCCCTACCTTCCTTCTGAGGTTTGGCCGTCTGATCAATGCTTCTCTGTCTCTGGATCTGTTTACATCCTCTATTTCACTCTCTATTATGTTCATCTGTTTGAGTATACTGATAATAGCTCCAATAAACATTCTTATGTGTTAGTTCAATCATCTCTTTAATTTCTGGATTTATTTCTAAGAACTGATTTTCCCCCACTGGTTATTGGTCACATTTTCCTGGCCCTTCATGTGTTCAGAAACTTTTTTATTGGAGTCTAGCTATTGTAGAATTTTACATTCTTGACAGCTGCATTGTTAAAAATATATTTTATTGATTTTTTTTATAGGGAAGAAGGGAGAAGGATAGAGAGTTAGAAACATCGATGAGAGACACCGATCAGCTGCCTCCTGCACACCCCCAACTGAAGATGTGCCCACAACCAAGGTACATGCCCTTGACTGGAATCGAAACCAGGACCCTTCAGTCCGAAGACGCTTTATCCACTGAGCCAAACCGGTTTCAGCTGCATTTTTTTTTTTTTGGTGGAATATTCTTTTTAAATTTCATGCTTTCTCTCTCTGGCTCCTCCCTAGTAATAAGACATTGCCCTTGTGTGAATTCTTAGGATCTTTCAGATTTTACTTCCTTGGTAATAGCTCTTCCCTTGAAAGTTCTTTACTCAGACTTGTAGAAGTTTACAATATCCATGATTAGATAAGCTGTCAGCCAGAGTCTCGAGATAATTCCTATGCAGATTTTTGGAGCACTTACTCTTCATAACAGCACTCTCTCAGTGTTCTGTCCTCCAAAGTGTAGCCCCCTGGCTTTCCCAAACTCTGATTTATACAATAAGACCTTCTGGTTCTTTTGGGTTTCCCATCCATATGGCACAGTTCATAAAATGGCTCTGGGCCTAATGCAGCAGGAATCAAAGGGCTTATTGCCTGTTTCCTTTTTCCTTGGGATCACAGTCTGTTGTCCCATGTTTGAAATTGTTTCCTACCCCCTTTCCTCCCCCTCTCCCCCCCGCACCCACCCCGGTGTTCTAGGTGGATATGATGAAAAGTCCAGATCCTGTTAATCCCTGTGGCTGGAAATGATAATATGCAATTTTAATCATACCATTTATTTACTACATTTAACACATACTTATGGAACACCTGTGAAAAGCCCAGAAATACAAATGAATCACAGACTAAAAGTTACAATATTGCATTAGCTTTCAAGTATGGCCTCAAATTATTTAATATTTCTTCCACCAAGAAGTGAGGTTTCTTCTTCTTGAGTATATAGACTGTGACTCCTTCTCCAATACACTGTGACTGAAATAATGCTGTGCCCATTTCCTAACTCAGGTCTTAGGAAAGTGGTAGTTTCCTTTTCTGGGTCTTGAAATGCTCAGTCCAATACTCTGGGAGGAACCAAACAGGTTCCCAGTGGTTATTCAGGCTAACAGCCTCAATGACCCAACCAGCTGCCAGCATCAACTGCTAGACTTGTTAATTGAGAAAGTTTTCAAAAAATTGCCGCCCCAGGTGTCATCATCCCACTCTTTGAGTCATCCCTGCTGAAACTGAGCAAGACAGGCAAGTTGTGCTTGAGGAACACTGACCACAATTTCTAAATTGCAAGCAAAATAAATGATTATTGTTGCCCTAAAATACCAACTTTGGGATAATGTTTACATAAAGACACTTGGAACAAATATAATACCATTAAGTGCTGTGATAGAGGTGACCAATATCAAATTAACAAATATTTATTACATGCCTATTTTCAGTTAAGTACTGCATCAGGAAAGGCTTTTGAAAAATGAAATATGTGTGGAAGTTTACAGAAGGTATAGAATCAGAGCAGGAAAGGCAAAAAAGAATTGCTTGTTTAGAGCCATGGAAAGTTTGGGGGCATCAGAAAAACTAAAGTAGAGGATATGAATAAACTTTAAAGAGCTTGAGGGGAGATGGGAAGGGATGGAGGGGATAAATGGCGGGGGGGGGGGCGGCGGGATGTAAGTGAACATCTGTAATACATTCATCAATAAAAATAAAGACTAAAGAAAATTAGAAAATGTTATAAAAACAAAATCTGTGAGGAAATGAGGTATTCAGGAACCAGTTCACTAATGAACTAGGATTTAATCCTGAAGGCAGGAGGCTAATCTGCATGCTTATATTCATGCAGTTAATTTATTATTTATTTAATGACTGTCTTTCCCATAGGTTATTATACTCTGAAAATGGTTATATCACATACAGCTTTTATTTCTATAGTATTTCCAGCTTCTAGAATGATACCTGGCACAAATAAGGAGTTAATAAAAATGTATTGGATGACTGAGTGGCTGAAGAATCATGTGAGAATTTCATAGGAATCTGATCAGATATGTGTGCTAGAAAAATCATTCTAGTAGGGATTTGGAGGATGATTGAGAGAGAGGCAGGTGTATTAGCTTGGCTGCCATAAGAAATGATTAAATAATAGCATGGCTTAAATAATAGAAATTTATTTATTTTATAGTTCTGGAGACTGGATCCTAGATCAGGGTGCCTATATGGATTTAGTCCTGGCTTGCAGACATAGCTGCCTTCTCACTGTATGCTTACATGGTGTTTCTTCTTACAGGCCACTAATCCTATCATGAGGACCTCACCCTCATGATCTCATTTAAACTTAATCATTAATCATCCACCAAAGACCCCATCTCCAAACAGTACCACATTGATATTATTAATATCAACATATAAATTTTGGGAGGACACAATTCAGTCTATAAGGAAAGAAGAAAAGCCCGGTAGGAGGTAAATGCAATCATTCATCTAAGAGATAATGAGGGTGTGAACTAAAGTAGTGTTAATAATTTCCCTAGGATATTTTCCCCCTAAACCTTAAACTTATAGATTTTTCTTAAAGTAGCTCCATTTGCATGTTGCTTTTTTTTAATGTATAAGAATTTTCAAAATTAAACCAAAGAAAAGATTTAGCATTTTAAAATCAACCACAGAATTCAGTAGAAATATTTGAATGTGAAATTGACATAAAGTTTCTACAGTGTTTTTAAAACTATAGTAAAAATGAAACTCCTGCAGTTGCAATGTTTTAAGGGCTAATAATGAAAAGCTAACCTCAAAATACAAACCCATTTTACCTTTTATATTTGTTTTTTATGTTAAACATAATAATGATAAAAACTTTAGATTTAAAAAAATGTTTATTATTTATAGCATATTAATCATAAAAGCCCCAGATAACTGAAGTCATCCTTCTAAATCAGAATATATAGATGATGCTATCAAGATGAACAATTCCCAGTGCTTCACTATTCCCATTGCTCACATATTGATAATCAAGGCTTGAACAGTTTGATCCACAGATTATTGCTGGCAACAGAATAATTCAGTCTCATTACTGAACCACAAAGCACATCCAAATGCATTTCCATAAACATTTGGCTATGATACAAGGTGATTATAATAATGTACCCTAGCTCTGCTCAGAAACTTGAGGTGGACAAGTTGTCCCCTGATTCTGTCTGCCCAGGAATCAATAACTGGTTTTTGATAGAAAATGCTCTGGTTCACATACCAATAGTGATGTTTAGGAAGAGTTTTATACTGTCAGAATGAAACACAAGTAAGCTTTTGGTACTGGCTCCTCAAAATGGTAAGAACCAGTGTTACAAATGTACCACAGTTTTTACATTGTTTTTATTTTTTTTCTCTGCTTTTGAAAGAAAGTTGGCTGATCATTAAGCTATTTGAAAAACACAGACTGCATAGGAAACTAAAACCCATCCCAAATCTTATCACTCACAGAGGATCATGTAATAATATTCTCATGTATTTCCTTTCACTTAAAACAATCTGGGTTATTCTGTAATTTTGCATGGTTTTGTAACCTGCTTTAAAAAACTTATGTATTTAGATGTCATTCTATGTAAATATAGATCTATATTATCACCTTTAATAACTGTGGAGTTTTTATGAGTACATCCTGTCTACTGTATTTACTTGACCAATACTAATTATAACTATTGCTTATACTTAACTTAATGCTTACTATATGCTAACCAACAAAGGGTTTTACTTGCATTAATCCACTTGATCTCCACAATCCTATTATTTCTCCTGTTTCTTACAGAAGAGGAAACTGGGGCCCCAAGAAGTGAAGTCATTTGTCCGATCTCTTAATATTGGACATTTTAGTGGTGAACAATGCTTTGATAATACGTATAAGCAATGTTGTTATGAATATCTTTGCTCATGTTCTTAAAGGATGTCTTTAGGATAAACTTCAAAAGTAGAATTGCTGGGCACAAAGGTGTTCACATTTTTAAAGGCTTTGGTTACCTACTTGCAAATATTTTCTTTAGGAAGAATATATTAATTTACACTTATTTCAAAACAGTGTGAGTGTATGATTTCCCCACGTTGCTGATTCTATGTCTGAATGACAAAAATGTGTCTAAATGCTACTTTAATTTGTATTTTCACTTTTAGAAATGGAACTTCATTCTTAATGGGTGTTTGTAAGCACTCTTTGTATACCACTACTAACACTGTTGTTGACATTTTGCAAATATGTTTACATTTGGAAGTGCTCTATTTTTGGATACAATTTACGTAATTTCAGTTCTCATGCAAGATGCCGCTTGTTCCAAATGGGATGTAAAATCTAGTAGATGCACCTTAAAGTTTCTACACTGGTGAAATAAACATCAATAAAATTACTAAACAAACATCTTAAGTGGTTAGGAATCACTAATCCATTTCTAGTTCCATTTTTCAGTTTTCTTTTTGGCTCCGTTTAGGGGGACATTCTTGGGTTATGAAGCTTATTTTCCAACCAACACAGCTGCTTAGTGACTTCACAGTTAGTACCAACCAACGCCCAACTAGAAGCATTTTCCTCGGATTCTGAAGCCGGGCGTTCAGGGAAGGTGCCAGCGAGACCTCAGCCCTCGCCCGGGAGCGCGCTGACACTCCCCTCTTCAGGGAGTCCAGCCAAGTCGTCCAGCTCACATGACTTCATCCAAACAAGCTCGTCACCTCAGCCAAGCAAATTACTCATAGCCTTTCTACCTTGTTGACTCCAAACGAAGGCGTTCCCTTCCCCTCCACAGGGAACTACAAAATTAGGACCACCAAAGGAAGGGGGTGACAGGGGTCTCGCTCAACACAAACGCGACCATTCTTCTTGCCCAGCCCTCCCAGCCCGTTTCACTCCAGGGATTGCTAGTCGGCTTCTGCGCGCCTGGAGGACCCCGTTCCCCGCAGACTGCCAGCCCAGGCAAAACAAAGGAAACGTAGGCATTGTTGCCACTCTCCTGGATGATTACTCAAAAGAGGAGTCGGGTGGAGGTAATGCGTTGGTTGGACGTGTTTTGAAGAGGCAGTTTCTGATCAGGCAGCGCCGAGGTCACCCAGATTCCCGACAGGCTCCACACGGGGGCCATTCCGGCCTCCTTTGCCTTGGCCCCCGCTGTCGCTGCCGCCGCCAGCGCCGTCGCTGGGGTTCGGGGAGACGATAGCCTGTCGCGGACCCCGTAGAGTCCGTGTCAGTCGCTGTTTTTGCCTGGAGAGCCCTCCTTCCTCCGTCGCACCCTGACTCCCGTGGTGTCGGCGGGGAGTCCCTGCGGACACCTCGGCACGCAGTGGAGATGCCTCTCTTTGCCACGAATCCCTTCGATCAAGATGTTGGTAAGTGCTCCTGCCGCTCCCTGTGCACTGCCCCCCGGGCTGCAACCCCACTCTGCCCGCCCTCTGCGACGTTCTGGAGCCCGGGCTAGGCCGCGCTGTTCTCCTTAAATGAGGCGCCAACCTTTAGAGTTCGGAGGAGGTTGCGGGCTCGGCGCATCCTCTTTGGAAGAAACGGGACCCAGAGAGCCCGCGAAATGGGCCTGGAGCCGGGACTGTAGGTTTGGAAAGAATTGCCCCAAGGGTTGCTGTGGGGAGCCCCGGCAGACCGGCTGGTGTAGCACCTGGTGCTGGGACAGCGCTGCAGGGCGAGCGAAGCGAGCTGGCCTGAGCTGAGTGGGCTGGCAGGGGCGTCTCGTCTCGGGTGGGTCTGTGAGTCCCCGCTCGAGGGGGAATTCTTGGCAACAGCTGAGGCCGAATCGAGGACCGGAGCTGCGGGGCTGCCGGCTTAGAGTAGGTCTCTCTGAGAAGTGTGGACAAGTGTTTGGGGGAATCGGAAAACGCCAGTTAGTTTTGAATGATAAATGCCCACCCCCTCCCCTTTTGTTTTTCTGAATCATTGGCAGGAGGTTCCGACCGATTCTACAGGTTAGCTTTTGTTTATCTTTTTCTGGCTTAAGGGTTTTAACGACAGGAGTTTGAGTTTGCGAGAAGAGAATTTTGGGGTGATTGACTGTAGTTATTGTAGTGAAGAAATGTAAGTACAGCTTTGAGTGGAGCTGCTTCTATATTCTAATTGTGTATGGTGGGTGTCAGGTTTTGCTTTTTTAACCCTTCCTCACAGCATATCACTGAAGCTCGGGAGATTTGGGGTAAGACTAGTAAAGGGTTAAATCTTTTATCTGTCATTTCCTAGCTGAGTGAAATCAAGGGCTAGTTACATCAGCTCTTTGAGCCACAGTATGCTCATCTTTAAAGAGAGACAAACACATTCTCTTCTTGGTTACATTAAATAACGTGTAAGTGCATACTGCAGTGCCTTTACATGTCACCTAAATGGCGGCTTTTTTTTTGGGGGGGGGGGTTCAAGTTTAAATGAATGTCCTAAATACAGTGGATGGAACTTTAGAGTTCACCAATAATACTTGTAAATAATTAATTGGAAAATTGCATTTAATTTAGTAAGCACTTAGCACACACTTTTTACAGGACACTGTTCAGTGACATAAGAAATTGAGGTACTGTTAAGACATGGTTGCTGCCCTTTAAGTAGTTTTACAAGTTATTACATTAATTTCTACGGCAAATGCTTAAAGTAAAACAATTTCTTAATAACTGCTTCTTTTGTTACCAGTACATTAGTCCAGTTTTTATATAATCTAGCTTCCAATTAACCACTCACTTTTATATCCTGCTGACTTTTTTAATGCACATTTTCATTGCGTTCAGATAAATTTCTTAATGTCAAAACCTTTCTCAGTACCTACAGTAGCCAGTTCAAAGCAGGCTTCTTCTTGCCTTTATATGTTTGCATTTTTATTTCTCCTGCCTTTCTACATGTCCTCATGATTAAAAGCCTACTCAGGAATTGTTTCTTGATTACTCTATCCTAGGGTTTTTCAGTAGCAACAGTATGATGGTTTGGACCAGATAAATGTCTTTGGGGTGTGTGTGTGTGTGTGTGTGTGTGTTCTATCCTGTGCAATGTAAGCATCCCCAACAAATACCCACTAGATGCCATTGGCACCTCCCTTCCCCAGTCATGATTTAAAAGATTTCCAAAAATTGCTAAATGTTCCTCAGGTCCACAAAATATCTCCCAGTTGAGAACTGCTCTAACTCACCATAATCTCCACTCTTTTCAAAACTCCTGCAATACCGTTTATCTTTACCAAATTATTTGGCATCTTTTTAATGCTCCTTAATTATTGATTACATAATAGGTGCTTAATATTTATTGAATTGAGAATGTGTCACATGAGCTTGCTAGATAGTAAGTTTCTTGAGTATAGGAACATTGTTTTGCTCCAGAAAAGCTTACTTTTTAAAGTTAGTCAGGTTTGGGCATTTGGATCATATTCTCTTCTTGTGATCCTTGTATCAAAATATTGTGAAAAGTTATCTAAGAAGATCTGTCAGAGACTCCCGTAAATAGTCCTTGGACAGAGTCCTATAGACTTCTATGTTAAATATTTTACTAGATAGCGTGCAGAATATAGTATGTAGAATACATTTAACAATGAGTGTGTCAGTGGTATTAAAGTCCTCTCATTAAATCACTTATATAATTATCATTTAACATTAGTATACATTTGTACTTAAAATTATCTTCTCTATTCATAAAATGAAATGGTGAATCAGAAATTCATAAACTGATTTATATAATATAACATTTCATATAAAAAAGCAAAATACTGGCAATAGCTTTCCCCTTGAAGAAATGTCTAGACATGTTATCAGAATGTAAGCTTCTTGAGGAGAGGGATTTTTGTTTTTTTTTTTGTTCACTATGATATTCCCAGCATGTAGTGTGTCTGATACTAATAAACATTCAGTAAACAGGTTTTGAATAAGTGGATCTCATTTTGGATATTTTTTTGTGAAGTTCAACTCTTGAATTATAAATATAACTCATTCCATCAAGCTTTTATTTCAGAGTCCCTAATGACTTCCATCTTCCCAAATTCAATAGTCAACAGTCAATACCTAGTCCATTTTGTTGTTGTTGTTCTCTTTAGCATTCCTCTCTGATGTACTTTGTTCAGTTGGTTTCCAGTACACCAAACTTTTTCTGATTTTCTGCTTTAAGTCCTTTTTAAGACTTTTTTGGCTTATCTTTTTTGTGACTTCCAAATGTTGAACTGAACCTGAAGCTCAGATCTAGAACTTCTTTCAAATGTTCCCTTAGACTCTTAGGAGGCAATTTAGCTTAGCTTTAAGAATTCAGATTCTGGAGCTACACTGCCTGAATTCATTTCCCAGGTTTGATGCTTACCAACAGTGTGATTTGGTCTAGTTGCTTAGATTCACTGTGCCTCAGTTTTCTTAAATATGGAATATAGAGATAGTAATAGTTCTATTCATTCCTTAATCATTACCTGTTTCAGTAGATGGCATCATTGATATTTCCTGTCACTCATCTCTATTTCCTAGGAGTCATCATTGATTCTTCATGTTCTTTCACACTCCACATCTATTCTATCAGGACAATATTTTGACTCTATTTTAACTCTTTTTTAAAATATATTTTTATTGATTTCAGAGAGGAAGAGAGAGGGAGAGAGAGATAGAAACATCAGTGAAGAGAGAACCATTGATTGGCTGCTTCCTGCACGTCCCACACTGGGATCAAGCCCACAATCTAGGCATGTGCCCTGACCTGGAATCGAACTGTGACCTCTTGGTTCATAGGTTGATGCTCAACCACTGAGCTATGCCAGTTGGGCAACTCTGTTTTTATTTTTTAAATATTCACCTGAGGATATTTTTTGTAATTTTTTTTTTTAAGAGAGAGAAAAGGGAGAGGGAGGGAGGGAGGAAAAGAGGGAGGGGGGAGAGAGAGAAAGAGAGAGAGAGAAAGAGAGAGAGAGAGAGAGAGAGAGAGAGAGAGAGAGAGACAGACAGACAGCCTGACCCCCAATCTAGGTAAGTAGGTAAGTGCCCTGACCCGGAATCAAGCCTACGACCTTTTGGTGTCGATATGATGCTCCATCCAATTGAGCCCACACTGGCCCGGGCTCTATTTTAAAATATATCCAGAATCTCATCACTTCTCCTTACCTCACCACTATTATTTTATTCTAGTCATCATGACTTCTTTCATAGACTATGGCAAAAACTTATTATTAGGCTTTCTTTGCTACTACTCTTACCCCATATAATCAGTTCTCATCTACAAAGGTCAGTGATCTTGAAAAATGTCAGATAATGTCACCTGCTCAGCATTCTCCAGTAGCTTCCCATCCCACTTACAAGGAAATGCAATTCCTTATTGTGGTGCACAATCTGAAGGTCCTCACTGTGTCTGATGTGATTTTGATCTCCAGATACTCACTTTCATCTAAGCCTCTTGGATCTGAATACTCTAAGCTCATTACTGCCTTTGTATCTATCTTGTGCTATTTGCTTTCCCAGGGATATTCTTCCCTCAGGTATTTTTTTTTTAATTTAATAAATCTTTATTGTTCAGATTATTACAATTTTTCCCCCCATAGTTTTCCTTTACCCGGTTCCCACCTCACCCTCTGCCCTTACCTCCCCTCCATTGTCGTCATCCATACAGGTATGATTTTTGTCTAGTCTCTTCCCACACCCCCCATACCCTTTCCTGCGGAGAATTGTTAGTCCACTCCCTTTCTATGCCCCTGATTCTATTATATTCACCAATTTATTCTCTTCATCAGATTTTTTTTATTCACTTGATTTTTAGATTCACTTGTTGATAGACATGAATTTGTTGTTCATAATTTTTATCTTTTTCTTCTTCTTCCTCTTCTTTAAGAGTACCTTTCAGCATTTCATATAGTACTGGTTTGGAGTTGAAGAACTGCTTTAGCTTTTTCTTATCTGTGAAGCTCTTTATCTGACCTTCAGTTCTGAATGCTAGCTTTGCTGGGTAATCTTGGTTGTAGGTTCTTGCTATTCATCACTTTGAATATTTCTTGCCACTCTCTTCTGGCCTGCATAGTTTCTGTTGAGAAATCAGCTGACAGTTGTATGGGTGCTCCCTTGTAGGTAATTAACTGTTTTTCTCTTGCTGCTCTTAATATTCTCTCTTTGTCTTTTGCTTTTGGCATTTTAATGATGATGTGTCTTGGTGTGGTCCTCTTTGGATTCCTTTTATTTGGGGTTCTGTGTGCTTCCTGGACTTGTAAGTCTATTTCTTTCACCAGGTAGGGGAAATTTTCTGTCATTATTTCTTCAAGTAGGTTTTCAGTATCTTGCTCGCTCTCTTCCTCTGGCACCCCCATGATTCTAATGTTGGTATGCTTGAAGTTGTCCCAGAGGTTCCTTACACTATCTTCAAATTTTTGGATTCTTTTTTCTTTTCCAATTGAGTGTTTTCTGCTTCTTTGTATTTCAAATCTTTGACTTGATTCTTGCGATCTTCTAGTCTGTTAGATCTCTATATAATATTTTTTTATTTCAGTCAGTGTATGTTTAATTTCTAGTTTGATCTTTTTCATATCTTCGAGGGTCTCGCCAAATTTATCGGCCTTTTCTAGAAAAGTCTTGAAAACTCTTATAAGCGTGGTTTTGAAATCTCTATGCAGTCATTTGCTTTCCTCCATTACTTTCATTTGTGATCTGTTTCTTTGTCTTCCTGAGTTGAAGAGTGGCTTTATGTGATAGGTGTCCCATAGGGCCTGGTGGCTCAGCCTCCCCAGTTACCCAAGGTGGACACTCTTGGTGCACCCCTTAGTGGGCTGTGTGCACAGTCTTGTTGTAGTTAAGCCTTGATTGTTGTTGGTGTCACTGGGAAGAATTGACCTCCAAGCCAATTGGCTGTGAGGATCAGCTGTGTCTACGCTGGGAGAACTGTGCGGGAGGCACCCTTATGAGACAAGACCTGTATTCAGCTTGGTTGGGGCAGAGTATCAGGGCAGAGCAGACAGCATTGGTTTCCTGTCAGTCCTGCTCTAAGAGGCCCCTGGGTCTCAGTGTCCTGTGGTAATCGCTGCTAGCACCTCTGAAAGAAAGCCACCCTCGAGTTCCGCCCACTGCCAGACAGTCTAGTTTCTCCCCGAATGATTCTGGTTCCCCAGAGTCTCACCCGGAACTGGAGTTCAGTGCATCCGGGAGCTTTTGTCTCCCTCCTGCTTGAGAAAGCCAGCCTCGTACTCAGTTTCCTGCCTGCTCTGCGCATGTGCCTTGGTACCTCTGCCTTCCACAGTTCCTCTGCGTCTCAGTGTACTTTTTGTCTTTCCTGACAGTCCAGTTTCACCCTGTATGAGTCTGGGTCCCCAGAGTCTCCTCTGGAACTGAAGTTCAGCACAGTCAGGAGCTTTTGTCTCCCTCCCGCTTGAGAAAACCAGCCACACATTCAGTTGCCAATCCTTTCCGCGTGCATGTTTCAATACCTCTGCCTCCTGCAGCTCCTCTGAGTCTCAGTGTGCTTTTCTCTTCCCTTCTAGTTGTAGAATTTCCACTCAGCTAGCCTTCTGTGGTTCTGGATGATGTTCGTTTTGTCTTTTAGTTGTAGTTTTGAAATTGTTGTGTGAGGCAGCAATTTAGGTGTTCACCTATGTGCCATCGTGTTTCTCCTCCTTCCCTCAGGTATTTGAATGTCTTCAATCATATATTCAAGACTGTTCAAAACAGTGTCTAAGAGAGGCTTTCCCTAACTACCTTCTGTAAAAAATATTCATCTTTACCAACTCACTGTTTACTTGTTCCATCTGCTTATTATTTTGCAGTATGCAACTACATTGATTGATTAATTGATTGATTGTATGGAATATAAACCCTATAAGGATAAGAACTTTTTAAAACCTTTTTATTGAAGTTATTGAGGTGACATTGTTTAATAAAATTATATAGATTTCAGGTATACAATTCTGTAGTTCATCATCTGTATATTATTTGTATGTTTACCACCCCAAGTTAAGCTTCCTGTATCACCATTAATTCCCCCTTTATTTTCTTCTAAGGACTTTTCATTTTTATCCCCAGTACCTTAGGGACAGAACATAGTAAGCACTCAATAACTATTTATTGTAGATCTGCAGTCTTGTATTTCTAAATATGTGTGGTTGTGTTTTTTTTTTATTTTTATTTTTATTGATTTTAGAGAGAAAGGGAGAGAGGGGTAGACATTAGAAACATACGTGTTAATTGATTGGCTGCCTACTGCATGCCCCCTTCTGGGATCAAGCCAGAAATCCTGGGCATGTGCCCTGACCAGGAATCCAACTGGTATCTTCTTGGTTCATAGGTTGCTGCTTAACCACTGAGCCATACTGGCCAAGCACCAGTCTTGTATTTCTATTTAGTGTTTTATTATCACCTAAAAAAATAAATCTGTCAGAAAATTGAACTTACCTTTTCTAGTCTGGGTTCTTCAGCCATTATTTAGTAATTTTATAATGTTCTAGTTATTTTGATTTGAAACCCAAGAGCCATTTTGAATCATTCCTGTTTCTGCTAAATCATCAAGTTTCGTTTTTATAATAGTACATTTGCATTACTAGTCAGATTATTTTGGACTAGTTCATATCCTATAGTTGGACATGTTTTTCCTTTGTTTTGCTTTGTCTACTCTGTGATAAACCACAGCCAGATTAATCTTCATAAATATTAATATCCCATTCTCTTACAGTATAGTGTAATGGAAGGACCTTGGGCTTTGGGTTTTTGTTTTCTTTTTATAATTCTTTATTGTTGAAAGTATTACTTGTGTCCTCTTTTTTCCCCCACTAACCCCTCTTCCCAACCCTGTCCCCTACCCCAGACCTTCAGCATCCTATTGTCTGTGTCTATAGGTTATGCATATATGCATACAGGTCTTTGGTTGATTACCTCCCTCCCACCCACTCTCCCTCATCTTCTCTCTGAAATTCTGCATTCTGTTCCATGCTTCTGAATCACTCCGTTGATCAGTTTATTTTGTTACTTAGATTCCACATATGAGAGCAATCATGTGATACTTGTCTTTCTCTGACTGGCTTATTTCACTTAGCATGATATTCTCCAGGTTCCCTCCATGCTGACTCAAAGAATAAGAGATTTTTTTTTTTACTGTTGCATAGTATTCCATGATATAAATGTACCACAGCTTTTTTACTCACTCATCTACTGATGGGCACTTGGGCTGTTTTCAGATCTTAGCTGTTGTAAATTGTGCTGCTATGAACATAAGGGTGCATACATTCTTTCTGATTGGTGCTTCAGGTTTCTTAGGATGTATTCCTAGAAGTGTGAACACTGAGTTAAATGGCAGTTCCATATGTAATTTTTTTTGAGGAAACTCCATACTGTTTTCCATAATGTTTGCACCAGTTTGCATTCCCACCAGCAGTGTACTGGGGTTCTGTTTTCTCCACATCCTCACCAGCACTTGTCATTTGTTGATCCGTTGATGGTAATCATTCTGACAGGTGGGAGACCTCATTGTAATTTTGAGTTTATTGTTGTGTATGGTGTAAGTTGGTGGTCTAGTTTCATTTCTTTGCATGTATGTGTCCAATTTTTCTAACACTATTTATTGAAGAGACTTTCTTCATTCTATTGTATGCTTTTGCCTTCTTTGTCAAATATTAATTGACTGTAATGTCTTGGATCTATTTCTGGGTTCTCTGTTGTGTTCCATTGATCTATATGGCTTTGGGTTTAAGTTGCAGCTGAAGCATTTGCTCTTAGTAAGTGGGCAAAGTATGGACTTAGGCAAGTATAGAATCCTCTGAGTTCATTTTCCATCTTTGTAAATAGGGATAAAAATATTTACTTCATGGAATTGTTATGAGGAATACTTACAAAAACACTGTCATTCTCTTTACTGGAGTTGAATATGCTTCAAATATCTTAAAAGCAGCATGCTCAAAATCATACTTAAACTTTTCTTCTTTAGTGTGTCTTTCTATTCTGATGACTGGTTCCTTAGTTTACTTAGTCAGGTACATACATTAAGAATCTGCAGGTTGTTCTTGACTTCTGTAATTGTAATTATCTATATTCTAAACAATAAGTATATTGTCTTCTGTGTAGCAGGCACACTGAATATGCTCTCACAGATTCTGGTGTTGCTGTGGTTTGTATGCTTTATCTTCCTAATAGATTGGCTACTTTTTACCTCATCAGCCTCACCTTCCACTATTTTTCCTCAAGGTATAGTTCTTTCCTTGTTGGCTTTATACTGTTTTTTCAGGTGTGGATTCTCTGTCCTGGCAACCCTTCTCTTAATTAGTCCTTATTGGGGTTAGTTTAAGGGGCTTTGGCTTGTAAAGCAGTTGGCACATTACCTGGCACAGTGGTCGGCAAACTGCGGCTTGCGTAAGAAGAATCTTTTATTACTCTTTGAGACAGCATGGAGGTTATTATTGCTCTGTTGATTGAGTTTGTCAATAATTAACCTAGATTCTCGATTCCAATAATTAAAGGCTATTGTTGTTCCTTGTGATTAAGCCCCTATCCAGTGGTTGGCAAACTCATTAGTCAACAGAGAGGCAAACCACAGCTGGAGAGCCACATGTGGCTTGAGAGCTGCAGTTTGCCGACCACTGACTTGGCATGTAGTAATCAGTGGTTACATTTTAGCTCCTCCTATAAAGTTAGGAATAATTGTGGTGTCTGTGGATACTACTTGGATTCTAAGGGGTGGAACCAGTTGCTGTCAAAACATTCTCAGGAAAATAAAAAAAGAAACTCAGGTAAAATTCAGCATACAGATGAAGGTCTGTATCCACTTAGTTAAGAAATTATCCTCATTGTTTCTCCTTTTCCTGTTTTCCCTTTCCTGTATGCTATTCTTTCTAATGCTTTTAAGTTTTCATTTCTCTTTTGTGCTCTTCTTTTTCATTTCTCTTTTGATGCCTACTTCTTTCTGATTAGTAAAGCTTCAGATTTTCTTTGTAGATATGATTCCCAGTGGTCAGGAGGTACAGGGAATTAGATGAAACATTTTTGAAAAATTGATTTCCGTAATCCCCCCAAAAGAGGGCAATTTAAGACTTGCTTTCTCCATTGATCGTTTTTGAAGAGCATCTCTAAGCTGATTGAATGACAGTCTTTTTCATATAAGAATTTCTCACCTCCCTAAATCTTTTGACAATCATAAATTTTGAGAAAGTCAAAAGAAGCTGCTTATCAGAAAAAAGTTTTCCAATTCATTGAGGCCATTGAAATTTAAATGAGGTTGTGTATATTATCTTCTGAGTATTGCTGGGCAAATTGATCTGTCTCTTATTGAGTATTTTTGTAAGGATAATCTGAGGATGAAATGGGATCATTAAGAAGTTTTGGATTCTTTAGAAACAAGTCTGTTTTTGTTATCCCTTTTACTTTATCCACAAACCCTGTTTTGAGGGTCTTAGAGAGTAAATAGTTGTGACTTCATTTGTTATTCACAAAACCATGTAGAACTGCTGCGAGTAGTTTATATTCTTCTGATTTAAAAAGTATTTATTTTATAACTGAGAAGAATTCTGCTTGTTGACCTTGAGGCAGCATCAGTAAATGACGTGAATGGTTTTAGGGCTCTGATGGGTTGCATTTCTGATCTGTCTGTATATGTATGTTTGAGTCGAATATTGATACTGTTTATGTAAAGAACAAAGGTAGTTCATGAGTGTTCAGCATATCATCTGTTAATGACTATACTAGACACTCCTAGATATGACCTAATTTGGGAACAGTAAACTCATAGTTATGATAATAGGTAATTTATATTTGATCAGACATAATTCTGTCATTTCTAGTTATTACCTTTTTAATATTAAGTTTTAGTAAGTGTAGCCATTATGTTTTTAAATAAAGTGATGGATTTTAAGATTTAAGTGTGTTTTTTTTTTTTTTTTAAATGCACTATGCTTTTAAAAAAGTCTGCTTGGCTACCAGTCAGTAGGATGATGAATTAATTATTTAAAGGTACTACAGATCAAAATAATAACTTGCTTTCCTTTTCTAAGAAGTAATAAATGTTAGCTTGCAGGATATTGTTCAGGATGACACACTGAGCCTTCTTGGGCTTCAGAGGGGTTGAGGGTCAATGGGGTAGGGCTATGAGACTCCTCAATTAGAACAATTCCATTTGGAGTTGCCATATATATATATATATGTGTGTGTGTGTGTGTGTGTGTGTGTATGTATATATGTATATATATATACACACACACTAGTACCCCTGTGCATGAATCCGTGTGCCAGCAGCTCACCAGTAGTTCGCTGCTAACCTCCAGTAGTTCTCTGCCTGCTGCCCCACCCTCCTGTAGCTCTCTGCCACCTGCTTGTAATCAGTAGCTTGCTGCCCTGCCCTCCTGTAGCTCCCTCCACCCCTCTGCCCTCCCATATCTTGCTGCTCTGCCCCTTCCTGTAGCTCTCAGCCATCCTCCTGTAATTCTTTGCTCTACCCTCCAACACCTTCCTGCTGATCCACAAACCCTTGTTACTCAGTTGGTCCTTATACACTTCACGGTGTAACGACCATTTGCATATTACATCTTTATTATATAGGATTAGAAAAGATAAGATTTTCCATTATAAGATGGCTAAATAATAAAAAAATTTGAATAGTCTTTGTTCCTGTTTCCTGGAAGGGGGCTTCTGAATCCTTGAAATTTCCTGAGTGAGGGGAGCATTTTTCTTATTCATGGTGGGTTCCTGGTAGTACACCTTAGTTTAGATACACCGAACATGTGGGCTAGTCACTCCAGAAGGAATGCCTTGTGATCAGATAGTTGGGGCTTTCATCTTATGATAGCAGTCCTGACAGAGAGCAGGAAGGGGATTGGAAATAGAATTTCAAGAGATGTTAAATCATACCTTAATAAGGATACTCCCATAAAAACTCTGGAAACAGCCGAAACTGGTTTGGCTCAGTGAATAGAGCGTTGGCCTGTGGACTGAAGGGTCCCAGGTTCGATTCTGGTCAAGGGCATGTACCTTGGTTGTGGGCACATCCCTGGTGGGGAGTGTGCAGGAGGCGACTGATCGATGTTTCTCTCTCATCAATGTTTCTAACTCTCTGTCCCTCTCCCTTCCTCTCTGTAAAAAATCAATGAAATGTATTAAAAGCAAAAGCAAAAACAAAAACAAAAACAAAAACCTCTGGAAACAAAAGCTTAGTTGAGCTTCCTGGTTGGTGATGTTAGCGGCAAAACTGCACCAGAATGTTACCCGCAATTGTATCTGTGGAAATGGGGTGTCCACTGGTGGATCCCTTTCTCCACTGGGTTCTTGGGGTTGGGTCCTTGCTATATCTTGAGAAAAAGAATTTTCTAAGACTCTCATGAGGGGATGAGTGAATTTTATTTGCCTGGAATTATATCCTTAGGTTTGCAAAGTCCCATTTCCCTTCAACAAGTCCTGAAAGAGGGGCAGCTGGGAATTTAGCGGAACTGGAAGCAAAGCCAGCATCTAGAGTTTCCGTTCCATGGTGGAGCTGGGTCTGGTGTAGCATCAGGCTAGTAACAATCCATCAGTCCATTGTGGTAAATAACCAAATTATTTACAGTGGTATCAGTTGGACCTTGATTCAGCAACCTCAGTACTTGAGGTCTTGCTAAAAAAGAATTCAGATTCCAGTACAAGCAGAAATATATATAAAAGCCTAAGTGACTGGATGACCAAACAACTAGCTGACCACCAAGGGGCAGATGCTCAATGCAGGAGCTGACCCCTGGTGGTTAGTGTGCTCCCACAGCAGGAGCGCAGCTCAGCTAACCAATGGGCGCCAGAGGCAGGGCTCATGGCTGGTAAGCACTGCTGCGGTGGCATGAGCTTCTTCTGATCGGGACTGGGCGCAAGCCTGCAGCAGGCGCAGTGAGGCCAGAATGAGTGGGAGTGGTGCGGTGCCCGGCCCGGGCTCCTCCCTGGCTGCCTGCTGCTTTGCATACTACTACATCTCTTGGGGGTTGTTGGACTGCCCTGATCTCTTTGTGGAGATAAGGCCAAAACTGGCAGTCTGACAACCCCCAAGGTGTCCTACATTTGGAGAGGGTGCAGGCCAGGTTGAGGGACCCCAGCGGTACACGAATCTGTGCACCTAGCCTCTAGTTTATTTAGAAAGTCACAACAAGTAGAAGTGAGCCAGCTAGGCCCAATGGACACAGAAAACAAGTTACAGAAGCAAAAGAAGAGCCCTTGGAGCTTAGGAGAAAGAAAGCAGAGACATATCTAAAGTAAGAAGGCATAGGTGGGGTGTGGAGGAGGTAGAGAGGGACATTAGAGGGAGAGGGGTAGGGAAAGAGAGAGAGAGGGAGAGGATGAAGCAGGGGAAAGAGAGAAAGAGGGCACTGGGTCCTTTGTCTCAAGGGCATTTAAGGGTGGGGATTTCAGGGGAGGATCTCAATAGAATATTCATTAGCTTTTCAGGTGTGTCCTTCCATGTTCGATGACGTCCACTGATTGTTTGGCATTAGGGGAGTCATTACATCTGGTCCTGATGTCAGCCATGGTATCCCTCTGGTTTTGCTGGTTTTCTGGGCTTGGAGCTAAAACACAACTGAGGCCTAAATGTCATCTCTAGTTTGACCAAAACTCTGTTTCTGTGGGCAACAGGCTCATGGCTTTGTTCCTAAGATTATTTTATTTATGCTAGAATTTCATTGTCCTGAGGGCTTAATGCTTAAGGGAGTGGTCATGCCAGGGTTGTATGGGAGTCACATGAGTTTGTTCTTCAGCCCCTTTGTTCTTCCTCTAGGAATTTCACTACATGACTAGGGACATGCTAGGGCAGGGTCCAAATCACATAGGACTGGAACTAGAAGCAAAGTCAGTGTCCAGAGTTTCCATTCTGTGGTGGAGCTGGGTCTGGTGTAGCATCAGGCTAGTCACAGTCATGAGTCTATTGTGCTAAATAACCAGGTTATTTACCACTTGACCAGTCATCTGAAAGGTCAAGGGCTCTAAACTGCATGACCAGCCATATGCCAGGAGAGGAAGGGTCACCCTCAGGGGAGGTCCTTGTTTTCCCAGTTGCTAGGTACCTGGTGCCTTCCATCTTGGTTACGTTTTATTGTTCCTACTACTCATGTCTGTCTAACTGCTTACTACAGTGACACATTGATGTGTCAGGAGGGTGATGCATCCTGAGGGCTCAGAAGCTTTCTTTGTACATATTTGGAACCCTCCCAGAGCTAGCCCTATGTATCTCTTTATTGCCTGGTTCAGATTTGTATCTTTTCTAATAAAACTAATTGCAAATGCTTTCCTGAGTTCTGTGAGTTATATAGTGATTTATTGAACCTGAGGGGTTATTGAAGAAATGTGTGGATGGTCCTCGTTTGCTAGTGGGAGTAGGGTCTTGGGTACTATTGGAATAAGCATACCGCTGGAGGATGAGATGTGGTAAAAGCTTTATTTTCATGGAATTACAGGTGAGAATTCAGTAGAGCTAGAAGCAAAACCAGTATCTAAATTTTTCTTTTCATGTTGGAATTGGGTCTAGTACAGCACTAGGCTAGTTGCAGTCAGTCCATAGCAAGAGGGCCAGGAGCCGAGACAGCAAACTCCTTTGTTTAGGAGATTAAATATCTCAAATCTTCCTGTGCTTGCAGTGGCCATGCCTATTCTAGCCAGTGACCTGTTCCCAGGTGTTATTGACAGATAAGTACCCTCCCATGTTTTCCAGACTTGACTAGGCATGGGTCTTTTCTCCCAGCAATCTGTGGGAAATAGACCTGGGGAATGTTAAACTTCAGCTTCCTGGCAAAGCTGTACAATGACATGCCTATATTATTTGGCCTTCCTTTGCACCTTTCCATCTACTCATAACTAGGTTAAATTACATATTGCAGTTCTGTGATTAGATTTAGTATTTATTGAGCACAGAGACCGAAAGCATGGATATTGAAAGAATTACCCAAAGCAGAAATTGTTATTATTTTCAAGGAATTTACAATATATTGTTGAAGCTTAGATAGCAACAGGTAAATTTGAATCAGTTATCAGTGGCCCCTGCTGAACAAGATTAAATGCTGTTTCAACATTTGGTTTCTAAGTAACCCACTTAATTTTCAGAGTAGAGTTAGTTTCTCTTGTTTTCTTCCTTTCCCTCTACCAAACCATTTTTACATACTGGCTATAGAGCAGTGGTTCTCAGTCTTTCAAATGCTGCGACCCTTTAATATAATTCCTCATGTTGTGGTGATCCCCAACCATAAAATTATATTCTTTGCTACATCATAACTGTTATTTTGCTACTGTTATGAATCGTAATGTAAATATCTGTGTTTTCCAGTAGTGTTAGGTGACCCCTGTGAAAGGGTGTTTGACCCCAAAGGGATTGTGACCCACAGGTTGAGAACCACTGCTATAGAATCTTTTTTTTTCTTCTTTTCTAAAAGTCCAGCTCTTGCACACAGTGTCCACCACTATCAATGTCCTACAACAGATAGATAAAGAATATAAAGAATACATTTGTGAACCTACCAACTTTCATTATCATATTCAAAGTCTATATTTTATACTGATATTCACACTTAGGTTTGGAGAAAGGACTGTATAATGACATGTATTCAACATTATAATATACAGAGTAGTTTCACTGTCCTACAGATACTTTGTGCTCCACTTATTCATCTCACTCTCCCCCTATCCCCTGGCAACCTCTGATCCATTTTTAGTGTCTTCATAGTTTTGCCTTTTTAAGAATGTCATATAGTTAGAAAAAATGCACTATGTAACCTTTTCAAATTAGCTTCTTTTATTTAATAGTATGTATTTAAAATTTGTCTTTTCTTGGCTTGATAGCTCATTTTCTTTTACCTATTTACCTACTGAAGGACATCTTGGTTGCTCCCAAGTTTTGGTAATCCTATATAATAAAAGGGCAACATGCAAATTGACCATCACTCCAACACACAAGATGGCCACAACTAGATGGCCAGCAGGGAGGGACCACGTCTGCAAGGGAGAGCAGTTGGGAGCAACCAGGCTTGCAGGGGAGGGCAGTTAAGGTAACCAGGTTTGCAGGGGAGGGCAGCTAGGGGCAACCAGGCCTGCAGGAGAGGGCAGTTATGGGCAATTGGGCTGGAAGGGGAGCAGTTAGATGTCAATCAGGCTGGCAAGGGAGAAGTTAGGGGGTGATCAGGCTGGCAGGCAGAAGCAGTTAGGGACAATCAGGCAGGAGAGTGGTTGGGAGCCAGAAGTCCTGGATTGTGAGAGGGCAGTTGAGCATTCCTTGAGGGGTCCCAGATTGGAAACAGTGCAGGCTGGCTGAGAAACAACCCCCCTGTCACCACCTCCCCCTCCCCTCGCATGAGTTTCATGCACTGGGCCTCTAGTTATGAATAAAACTGCCAAAAATATCCATGTGCAGGTTTTTGTATGGACATTTTTCAGCTCCTTTGATTAAATATCAAGATGTATGGTAAGAGTATGTTTAGTTTTGTAAGAAATTGTCAAAGTATCTTCCAAAGTGTCTGTACTATTTTTCACTTTCACTAGCAATGAGTGGAATTTCTGTTCCTCTATATTCTCACCAGCATATGTTGATGTTAGTGCTTCAGATTTTGGCCATTCTGATAGGTATATAATGATATCTTCCTATTGTTTTAATTTGTAATTCTCTAGTGACATATGATGTGCTGCATCTTTTCATATATTTATTTGATATCCATGGATCTTCTTTGGTAAAGTGCCTATTCAGGTCTTTTTCCCCATTGTTGTTGTTGTTTTTTTGTTTGTTTTTTTTACTAGTAATTGGATTGTTTCCTTATTAATAAGTTTGGAGAATTCTTTGTATTATTTGGGTCACAGTCTTTTATTAGATGTGTTTTCCCAGCCTGTGGCTTATTGTTTCATTGTCTTTACAGAGTCTTTCAGACAACAGAAGTTTTTAATTTTAATGAAGTTCATATTATCAATTATTTCCTTCATGGATCATGTCTTTGATTTTTGATCTAAAAAGTCATTGCCATACTTGGGTCAACTAGACTTTATCCTGTGTTACCTTTTAGGTTTTTTTTTTTTTTTTAAGTTTTTATTGATTTTTAGAGAAAGAGGAGGGGAGAGGGAGAGAGAGAGAGAAACATTGATGTAAGAGTGAAACATTGTTCAGCTGCCTTCTGTGTGCCCCCTACTGGGGATAGAGCCTGCAAACTGGTTTGGCCCTGACCAGGGATTGAACCTGGAAATTTTTTGGTGCATGGGACAACATCCAACCAACTGAACCACACCAGACTTTTTGGCTTTATAAGTGTGTATTAATGAAAATTAGATATACTGTACTAGATAAAATGAACATCGGCCCCCTTAGTGGTCTAGTGGTAAGTTGTCCGTGAGAAAGTATTCTGTATTCCTGTGATTGGGTCTCAGTCTTATGATGAACCTCTGCCACTGGAGTGTGAATTTTTCACATGCTTATCACAGTATCTCCTGTACCCCTCAGGTGGAACAGGGTGGCCAGAGTGGGCTGGAGGTGGGTTAATCTCTAATAAAACCCTAGTTGGTTAGATACTGGTAAATAGTTTCTCTTGAGAGTAGTGGGTCTTACTAAGAAGAGAATGCTCTGGTGTCTTTCACAATGATTACTGTTCTTCCTCTGCTGGAAAAGCAAAGAAATTTTTCTCTTATGAAACTCACACACAAAAAAGTGTGGGCTTCCCTATGATTATGTACCTCTGAAGTTTGGCCCCTAGACTTGTACACACTTAGGCCCCAGCAATTTGTTACAGTTTAAATTTTCATGCCACTAGTGGTTTCTGGTGATGTTTCTGCTCTGAATTGTGATTCTATGTATCCACCTTTCTGTGTTTCTAATTTGGGGAGGAAGCAATTTGCTCTGTGGTTTCACCTTTGAGGTGAAAAGTTGTTTATTATTCACTTTTTTCATGCTTTACTTACTTGTTAGGATGGAGTGATGACTTCTAACTCCCTTACATGTTGGACAGGAAACCAAAAGTTGATACCTGTATCTCAAATACGTCTGGTGTCTTCTTGCCTAGAAAATCTTTGCTTTACCTCCACAAAACAAACCTTCACTCATTTTTTTTTAGATCGAGGAGAAGTGGTTGCTAACGCTCTTGAGTAAGAAAGACAAAGTAGGGACCTGTGTACATTTCAAACACATTAACCCTTAACCCATTTACATTTAACTTTAAATCTTTATTCTTCAATCTCAATTTCAGACTTCCTTTTGCTACCAATATTTGAATTTTCTGAGAATTCAGTGGTATAAAACAGGCCGGTCCTTACACTTTTTTTCTTACTGCCAATATATGATCCACTTTTCTTGGTATTCTGAAAAACATTGTTATATAGCTTTTGAGGTATTGTTGCTATTATTGCTTCTCATGTTTTCCCTCTCTTGATATCTTTAATTTGTCAAGTCTTTACTTAAGGGAAATATTCAGTTAAAACTTGTTTTTCTTTTGTTCAATTTCTTCTTATCAGAATCTAAAACCAAAACTAAATAATTAATTCCTTGAAACATTTTATAGAGATTTGCCTATGTTCCTTCACTGGCAAGTAAAGCTAAGAATTATTTGATAATGAAATGATTTCTTCTTTTTATCTTGATATCTACAGAGAGAGAGATAGACCTGTATATAATTATTTTAAAAAAGAAAAATCAATGGCATATTTTTTTTTAATACAAAGTAAAAGCAACTGAAATGTGAATGGAGAAAATAATTGTGATAGGTAATAAAGTTGCCCTTCTTTTTAAAGATGGACTTGAACATCTCATCAATCAGACTGGTGGCAATTATGATTTGTTGTTGATACTTGATTATACTACAATTTTGATGATTTGAGTCTGATTCTTTACTCCTTAAAGATTTTTAAAAAATACTATTTCTGTAATTTCTTTTTATAATATACAGAGAAAGCAACTAGTGAGATGAATACTGCTGAAGATTGGGGTCTCATTTTGGATATTTGTGATAAAGTCGGTCAGTCTCGCACTGGGTAAGTATTGCAAAATTTCAAAGAACTTTTATTTATTTGTCCTTTTTATTAATATGAATACAACAAAGATAAGAAGATGAAATATATTACAGTTATAATTTATTATAATGTTTTTCCCAGAAGGATTTGAAGAATCATTCTATTTAGGTTATTTCTTAAAACCAGTTAGGGTAACATGACTGGTAAAAATGTTGCCACTTTAATTAATCACTCTTCCTGAAATCTAGCTTTTTTTCACTCCATTTTTCAAGTCATTAGGGATTTCTCAGTTACAAAGTTTGATGGTCATTTCTGAGTTCTTTTCTTTGTCACATCTGCAACATACTACCACTTAACTGATCAATGACTACTGAAAGAGGCACTTAAGGAAAGTAGAACCTTAAACTTTTTGGCATATGGGCTTTTGGGAAACCCACAACTTCAAGCAGTTCAGTGAGAAGATTAACTGGTATATATATTCATGATTTTCTTATTCCTGGGCTAATAATGTCTAGGTGTTAGCAGCCTTACCCAAACATATTGTCTTATTCATATACTTTCATGTGAAAAATGTTAGGGATCACTATTGCATTATACTTGATTCTGGTGATCTTAATCTCTGATGTACCTTCTTTTGGCTGTTGTTTTTTCCCTTCTAAATAGAGATAGTTTCTTCAACTCTTTGATTTTTTTCCCTTAGCATTGTTTTCTAATATTTTTTTCTTTTAAAATCTGACAACTTCCAGGAAACATGTATTTTCAGCTCTAATTTTGTACCCAATCACTAGTTTCTGTTATCAGGAACCTATTTACTCAGAGGATGTCTCTCCCAAAATGTATATACATTTTAACAGCTGATAACTCACTTAATTTTCACTCCTTTTCAGGAAATAATGAGTGAAGCCAGACTAAGCTTTGAACAAGGAAAATTTATCCTAAAGTGCCACTAAACGTTTTAAAATTGGGTATACATAAAAGCTAAAATTTGTGGTACAAAACTGATAATAGTTTAGGGATTGAAGGCACACACACCCAATAAAATGATTGATGTTTCCAGATCTATTGCTTTGTGTTATCAGTAGTGCCTGGACCAGAATGGTTATCAGTTTAAAAACAGGCATTGACAAAAAAAATTGTTCATTTCTGTAGATTCTTTTAAATTTTGAAAATGAACTATATGTTAATAAACACTGAGTTTATAATCATTCAAAGTAAATATACATTTTTTGGGTGTGCACCCGTATGTTTAGATATGGGTTGCTAATGGTAGCATAAGAATATTGAACAATATTGTAGGTTGTCAATGAGGTATTTTAGATACATGTTGTGCTTTAAAGAAGACTGAGACATGTAATTGGTGTGAGAGAGGAAAGGGGATATCATTTTCCTGAGACAGATTTAGAAAGGGTAAGTTAATGTAGAGGGAAATTATAGATTGCAATGCAATTCATAAATTTATTTTTTTAAGGAAGTAGTCTAGATTTTTTTTTGAAGTATTACCATTTGGTATTAATCTGTAATTTTATAAAACGTATAGATCTCTTTAAGAGAGCTGATTTAGGTATGGTGAAGGGGACTTTGGAAAAACATTTCTTGTTCAGTAAGATTTTTAAAAATAAAAATGATATGTAATAAGCAACATATTATAGAATTATTTAATGTATAAATACAATAGTCTTTTTTAAACTAAATCTTTTATTCAGGTTATTACATTTGTTCCTCTTTTTTCCCCTCCATAGCATCCCTCCACCCAGCTCCCACCCTTCCCTCTGCCATTACCTCCCTCCCATTGACCTCATCCATAGGTGTATGATTTTTGTTCAGTCAACCCTGTTACACCCCTCACCCCTTTCCCCCTGAGAATTATCAGTCCACTCCCTTTCTGTGGTCCTGATTCTATTATATTCACCAGTTTATTCTGTTGATCAAATTTTTAATTCACTTAACTTTTAGATTCACTTGTTGATATGTATTTGTTGATCATAATTTTTTGGCTTTTACCTTTTTCTTCTTCCTCTTCTAAAAGAGTACCTTTCAGCATTTCATATAATACTGGTTTGGAGTTGATGAACTCCTTTAGCTTTTTCTTATCTGTGAAGCTCTTTATCTGCCCTTCAATTCTGAATGATAGCTTTGCTGGATAGATTATTCTTGGTTGTAGGTTCTTGCTATTCATCACGTTGAATATTTCTTGCCACTCCCGTCTGGCCTGCATCGTTTCTGTTGAGAAATCAGCTGACAGTCGTATGGGTGCTCCCTTGTAGGTAATGAACTGTTTTTCTCTTGCTGCTTTTAATATTCTGTCTTTGTCTTTTGCTCTTGGTATTTTAATGATGATGTGTCTTGGTGTGGTCCTCTTTGGATTCCTTTTATTTGGGGTTCTGTGTGCTTCCTGGACTTGAAAGTCTATTTCTTTTACCAGATTTGGGAAGTTTTCAGTCATTATTTCTTTAAATAAGGTTTCAGTATCTTGCTCGCTCTCTTCTTCTGGCACCCCCACAATTCTCATTTTGTTACGCTTGAAGCTGTCCCAGAGTCTCCTTACATTATCTTCACATTTTTGGATTCTTTTCTCTTCTTGCTTTTCCAGTTGAATGTTTTCTGCTTCTTTATATTTCAAATTTTTGACTTGATTCTTGCCTTTCTCTAGTCTGCTGTTAGGACTCTATATAATATTTTTTATTTTAGTCAGTGTATGTTTAATTTCTAGTTGGTCCTTTTTCATATCCTCTTGGGTCTCACTAAATTTATCCAACTTCTCTAGCATATTCTTGAAAAACCTTATAAGCGTGGTTTTGAACTCTATATCCAGTCGTTTTTTTCCTCCATTTCTTTTGTTTGTGATCCCTTCCCTTGTTCGGCATTTTCACTATACCGGGAGAACTTCTATGTTGGATTCAGCCTTATGATACCAGACTTGCAAAACTACAGAAGCCTCTCTGTTGAGCTTCGGATGGGTGGAGTCTCAGGGCTTAAGGGACCGCCTTGCCTTCTAGTCCACCCCGCCCACCACGGCCCCTGAGTCTCACGTGACTGGGTAATCACTGGAGTGGTCCTTGTGCGCACGCACCCACAGTGCCTCTAGACTGCTGCCTTTCCGGCCCCCCTTCGCTCCAGGACCACACGAGTCTAGGTCCCCAGGGTTTCACCCGAAACAGGGGCTTAGTGGAGCCAGAAGTGGCACAGTTGGGAGGGTCTGTCTTCCGCCCACTCGCAAAAGCTAGAGGCACAATCAGCAATCTGTCCTCTGCCCAGTGCTGTGCGTGCCATCAGACCTCTGATCTTTTGCTACTCCCCTAAATTTCCGTGCACTTCTCCCCCTTCACAGTCCAAACTCCCCCCGTATGAGTTTCAGCTGGATCTGGGGTTTAGTGTCGTAAGATAAGGGGTTCAATGCCTTTGAGTCTCCATTTCCCTCCTGCCAGAGAAAACCAGCCAGGTATTCCGGTACCCTCTCTCTCCATGCGCACACCGCTCAGTACCTCGGCTTTTTGCAGCTCCTCTGGGTCTCCGTAAGCCCCTCTCTTTCCCTCTAGCTGTAGAACTTCCACTCAGCCATCTTTCCTGTGGTTCTGGATGATGTCCGTTCTGTCTTTTAGTTGTAGTTTTGAAATTGTTGTGTGAGGCAGCAATGTAGGTGTTTACCTATGCCGCCATCTTGTATTCTCTCACAATAATTTTTTTAAGTTTTTCTTCCCTAAGGAAATCATTTTTAAAAATCCTTTGGCTTTCCCTCCCCTTGCTTCCCTCCCCCTCCCCTCTCCTCCCCTTCCTTTTCTCTTCCTCTTCCCTTCCTCTTCTTTTCTCTTCTTTTCTTTTCTTTTGTTACAATAATCTGTTTTGGAGTTCTTATAGTTGGGGAAATATTCTGAAGTTTTCAGGGGGAATAAAGAACCATTATTGTGAAATTCTCTTTAGTTAGGACTATGACTTAAAAACATGGTTCCCGGTGGTGTTTTGAAAATCTCTCCTTAATTCTTTCTCTTAAAAAAAAAGTTGCTGTTCTGTTCTTTAAATCATACACACTGTGTGTATTTGTTGATTTAAAAATATATAGTATCCTATATAACAATATAATAAAAATGTAATATGCAAATTGACCATCACTCCAACACACAAATGGCTGCCCCCATGTAGTCAAAGATGGCCACCCTAAGATGCCCAGTAGGGAAGAGCAGTTGGGGGAACCAAGGCAGCAGGGGCGGGCAGTTGGGAGGGACCCAGGCCTGCAGGACAGGGGAGTTAGGGATGACTGGGCCAAGAGAGGAGGGCAGTTGGGGGCAACCAGGCCTGCAGGGCAGGGCAGTTAGGCATGACCAGTCTGGCAGGGGAGGGCAGTTGGGGGCAATCAGGCTGGCAGGGGACTGGTTAGGAGGCAGGCATGCAGGCAAGCTGTTGGGAGCAAGCAGTCCTGGATTGTGGGAGGGGTCCCAGATTGGAGAGGGTGCAGGCTGGGCTGAGGGATACCCCCTCCCCATGCACGAATTTTGTGCACTGGGTCTCTAGTTTTTACATAATAAAAATGCACCTTTTTGCTTTTAAAATAGAAATATTCACATAGCTCAAACATTAAAACAACTTAAAAGATGAACATTGAGAAACCTCCTATCCTCCCACCCCCATCCTCTAAGGCTGTGGTCGGCAAACTCATTAGTCAACAGAATGGCAAGCTGCAGTTTGCCGACCACTGCTCTAAGGTAACCACTTTTGTTTCTTTTATATCAGTTTATTGTTTCTTTACACACATATGAATATATTTCCCCCATTCATAGAATATAGACATATTGTATACACTATTCTACATTTGTAATTAATATATCCTATTAGTTTTAGAAATGTATTTCCTCTAATGTCTATTAATGTTACATTGGTTGTAAAAATTGAAAAATTTAGAAATAATTTTCTAGTTTAGCATTAGTTTTGATTAGTGGCATATAGACTATTTAACATTCTTTAATAATTATTAATTAAAATTATTATTTTAAATATATCAATTTCAGGAAATCTAATAGATGTAATTCCTGTTTGCCTTATATAGATAATAAAGTTTTTAAAAGCCAGAAGTGTTTGAATATGCTGGACCTAAAACCTGAAAATTTTTTTCTAACTTCTTGAGATATTCACATGATTTTTAGTGTGCAGTTCTAGTGTATGAGTAATTACTGAAAAATGCTTAGCCAGTGAGGTCATATGATGAGATGAAAAGTCTCTGTTTAGAATCAAGAGAACTTTCAGAATGATAGTAGCAGTTTTCTTTGACATGTCTTCACCTAATAAAAATAGCTTTGTCTGTTATTTTTGACTGATTTGTTTATATTATATGTAAAAAATGTGAGCATAGGTAATAGGTTAAACATACCAGAGTTAAAATTAAAGTTCTTTAATTGCCTGCCAGATTAATTTGTGCTATTATTTTATATTTTAATTGTCTCTGCTTAAAAATATAGTTGACTGAAGGTGGAAAATGCACTTTTTTTTTTTAACTTAGCTAAGAGCTCAATTTAGGTTGTAAGTTTTGATTTATTCAGACAGAATTAGAAAGATAAAATAGTAGTCTTTTTTGTGAAAAATATAAAAATAAGTCTTTTGAAAAGAGTTTGTTAAAAATGTTTTTCATTGGATCTCTAATGTCCTATCCTGGACCTGAGCTTTGACTTTTTCTGACCTTCAACTAGAGGTTGATAGAATACTACATTCCTGGTTCTTTAAGGGGAAATTAAAGTCTTCATGTTGGAAGGGCAGCATCAGGGAGAGAAATAGTTCTGTTGCAGTATATATTTTATTATAATCATATCCTCAATTTCCAGGCCTTAATTTTCAAAGTCTTTTAAATGCTTTTTTAAGACTAATACCCAACATTTATTGACTGTTCATTATTTGCCAAATTTTGCTTAACTCCTTATAAACATTTTATTTAATCATCAGAGCAGGTCTAGGGTACTGTAGGTTTTTCCAGTTCACAAATGAGAATCTGATCCATATTTGAGATTCTTTAATACGTTTAAATTAAGGGAAGAGTTCCACCAGGAATAAAATTAAAGGATTTTTTTTTTTGTAAAGCCTGATCTTGATGTCCATGTCTCTTTCACTTTCTTAACATCACAGAACTATGGCAGTTGATTTCATTCTCTTTGCATCATCATTCTTTTATTTGACAAACAGTGATTAGTGGCTGGGCATCATGCTTTTTGTATACAGTGGTGAATAAAGCAAGCACACCTTTGCCATCAGCTGTGGTAACAGTCTACTAGTGCAAGATAGAAATAACTAAAGATAATGAGCTAAGATAATGAGCAGACTGCTTTAGTGGGGAATAGAAAGGGAACCTTTCTCAATTTTTTCAGGGAAGGACAGGTGTGAGAGGATAACATTGATGCTAAGATTTTCAAGTTGAGAAGGAAACAGCTGAAAGCAGAGGAATAGCATCTACATCAGGGGTTCTCAACCTGTGGGTCGCGACCCCTTCCGGGGTTGAATGACCCTTTGCCTTGGGTATACAGCCTAAGACATCCTGAATATCAGATATTTACATTATGATTAATAACAGTAGAAAAATTACAGTTATGAAGCAGCAACGAAAATAATTTTATGGTTGGGGTTCACCAACATGAGGAACTATATTAAAGGGTCGTGGAATTAGGAAGGTTGAGAATCATTGATCTAAATGAATGCTGCAAAGTGAGAATACTTGGTGCTTTCTAAGACCATGGAAGATGTAGAGTAACTGGAGCAGAGGTGAATTGCTCTAAGTGAGCATGGAGTTGGTTATAAGAGAGAATGAGTGAGTAGAAACATATAAGGTAATAAAATGATTGAAATTGTGATTACAGAGGGTTTTCCGTTATTGGTCATAACATGGTCTAGGATGTGACCATTACAGTTAATAATAATAATATAGAATAGAAGGAAAAAAGCCAAGTTATTGGAAGTATCACTTACATTATCATTAACATCTCTTGAGAGTTAAGAGAGAAGTAATGTTGGAAAGAGTGACAGTGAGCCAGGAGTTAAAAATCTTTGAGAGATGAGGGGGCAAATGAGGTTTTCTGAATAAACTGGAACAAGAAGATAATCTGACATAATCAGAATTGGACTGTTTTGGGAAGGAGGAGGGGTATAATGATTTGGAAGAAACAAAAAGATAAGAGAGGACCCATACATACCTCATTTAATGTAGGTACAAGAGCCCTGGGAAGACAAAAGCCACCACTTGAGATAGGAGTAGTATTCTCCTTGGAGAGCCAGGTTTCTGTAAGGCCAAAGGACCAAGGATAGGGCTTTTGTTAATAGTGGGCTGTGAATTCTAGAGGATACAGCTGAAAGGTTTCTGAAGTTGGTAATGTCTTCCACTTATTCATCCCTTTTCCCCCTTCCTCTGATAACCACTAATTTTTTTACCATTGCTTTTTTCAAAATGTCATATAGTTGGAATCATATAGTATGTAGCCTTTCAGATCAGCTTTTTGCTAAGTAAGTAAAATGCACTTAAGCTTCATTTGTCTTTTCATGGCTTGCTATATCTTTTGGGTGATTGTGAATAAAGCTTTTAAAAAAAATACATTTATGAACTGTGTGTGTGTGTGTACACATAGGTTTTTAGCTCAGTAAATACCTAGGAGCTTGGTTGCTGGCTCACATGCTAAGACTATGTTTAGTTTTATAAGAAATTATCAAACTGTCCTTTCAAAGCCTCTGTGCCTGTGTTTTCAACTTTACATTTGTTATCTTTCTCAAGATTGCTGCAGCTATTTGGTTCCATATAAATTTTTGGAGCATTTGTTCTAGATCAGTGAAATATGCTGTTGGTATTTAATAGGGATTGCATTGAATCTGTAGATTGCCTTGGGTACTAATGAACATTTTAATGATGTTGATTCTACTAATCCTTGAACACAATATATTCTTCCACTAGTTTATATTTTCTATCTCTTTTTTTCATTGTCCTGTAGTTTTTCGAGTACAGATCTTTTGCCTTCTTGGTTAAGTTTATTCCTAAGTACTTCAATTTTTTTTGTTGCAATGGTAAATGGGGTTGCTTGTTTAGTTTCTCTCTCTGAGAATTCATTATTGGTATATAAAAAAGCCACTGATTTTTTGGGTGTTGATTGCTGGGTTCTTTTGTCTGTTATACTCATGTTCTGTCAATCACTATAAAAGAAATGCCTACTTTATAAGCTCAGAATTGAGAATTTGATATTTGTACTCAGTGTTTCGTTCTTCCCTTGTATTGTGTAGACTTTTATGTAATGTGTATTACAAATCAAATGCACGTTTTGATTATGTCATTGAATATTCAGTTGTTATTTATCCCAGTTCTTATTTCTTCCATGTTTTATATCGAGTTTCCTTACATATATATTGACTTAATTCAGCAAAGATTTGAGTTCCCCTATCACATATATGTGTGCCTGCTAGGCACTGCATATTAAAGCTATAAAAGATATGCATATTAGTACTTATATACACTCCTTCCCTTCATAATATAGATATACATACAGAGATAGGCAAAAGTGGGTTTATAGTTTGTATGGAAAAAGACTTGCAGGTCATAATGATTACAATTGCTTTCTTAACTTTGTTTTGCCTACTCACAACTGTAAATCTATGTTTGCTCACCACTGTATATTCTTGAATGGTAAGTTGTAGTAAAGCACTTTTTATAGCATGTCAAATGAAATTGTAAAATTTAATTCACTCTGAAATAGCTTTGGAAGCTAAAGTTGTAAAGCTAACTTGATAGAAAGAAAAGATATGTTTGTGCTTTCTAGAACTAACATTGTTGAGTGTCTCTAAGTCCCTGGCACTAGTCAAGTATTGTAATAACATACTGATAAGAAAGCATTATCATTCCCTATTATAGATGAGGTCTGTCAAGTTACAACTCTTTCTACTGTATCACTGTGCTGCTTTAGTCTGGCAGTGGTTCTCAGCCCTGTTGGTATTGCTCTATTAGGGATGGCTTTTGTTGTCACACTGACATGGGGTTACTACTGACATTGATTGGGGGTGAGGAGAACCAGGGGCGTTATATGCCAGATCGTCTTACTCTACAAATAATTTTCTGCCCCTAATACCAGGTATGCTTATGTTTAGAAACACATTACTAGTATTTTTTGTACTTTTAAGTTCTATTTCATAGTTGATTAATACCATGCGAGCACCTTCATTAACTGAGATAGATATAAGTGGGTAGACATTTATAAGTAATGTGTGGTGACAATTTTGGAAATTTTACTTGGAGCTATTCAAAGAGATTTGAAATTTCATTATTCTTTGAAAAGAGAATTGTAGGATTGCAAAATTAGTTTTCATTTTCCTTGACCCCCTGACAATATATGCATATTTAACTTATTGAATTTAACTGTATTCTTTTGTAGCCCCTCAAATTTTACTTTTCCTAAAAACTTGTCCCAGCTATTCATTTAATGAGCTTATATGTGCTGACTCACAATTACAGTCCCCGTTTCTCTTATGACCTGTGAATGTCTCACTGTGCGTGTGATTCTTGCTCAGAGTGTGCACTTTTTAAACAACATAGCCCTAAATGCAAGCTAACTTCTTTAGCTGGTGCTAAAAGTAACATTTTGCTTTAATAATTGAGGGAAGGTTGCCTGTATTGAGCATAATTGAGAGATGGCAGAGTATGTTCTCCAACAGATAGTCCTCTAATCAAGAACAGTTGATGAATTACAGGTTTCCTTCATAATCTTGACTTGCAAACAAACCTTGGGAATGGTGCAATTTCATTACATTTTACAATATAGTGCGATTTAGGCTATTTTCATTTATCACGTGGAAGAAAAACAGTTTTGTTGTGGTTGGAAAACTGGGAGAGAGAATTCTCCTTTACTGTTTTTTGTTTGCTTGTATTTTACCTCTATCTTGTTTTCCCATCTCAAGATAAGAGAGAGAATATATCATATAAAAAGTTTTAAAATATCAAAAGGAGGTTTTGAGAAGTTTTTGAGAGAGATGAGGGTTTGATTATTCTTACAAAGGTAGGTGATAGAAACCATTGATAGCTCTTAAATGCACATGCAGATTTTATTGTAGCATGAATTTTTACAAAATACTTCATTTGTGTTTATTACCATGTCATTTTTCTCACATGCTGTGTTCCTCCCAGTACTACTTATTATTCATTATTCCCTTATCATGCTCTTATTATAATTCTAAGAAATAAATTTTATGAAAATATGTACACTTTTCACATAGAAAGCAAATTCAGTGGAAAATATGCAGAAATTGATAACAAATGGCTTTATATGAGAGACTTTAATTTTAAATACTATGATACAACAGGAAAAGTAGTATTTTCTATATTTAACTCAACAGCATTTTAAAATCATTTGTTTTTTAAGGTTCAAATAGGCATGTTAATTTTTTATGTATTACTAGAGGCCTGGTACACAAAATTCATGCACGAGTATGGGAGAAGGGGGAATCCCTCAGCCTGGCCTGCACCCTCTCGTATTCCAGGACTGCTGGCCCCTAACCACTCACCTACCTGCCTGCCTGATTGCCCCTAATTGCCTCTGCCTCAGCCCCTGCCAGAGTGGCTTTGTCCAGAAGGACATCCAGAAGGATGTCTGAAGACATCCGGTCTAACTAGTGTATTACTTTTTATTAGTATAGATTTTTAAACATTTATCTTTAATTGTTGACAGTATTATGGATGTCTCCCTTTTCCCCTCATTGACCCCTCCATCCTGAACCCATGCCTCCACCTCCAAGGCTTTCACTGCAATACTTATTGTCTGTGTTCATGAGTTATACATATATGCATGTATGTTTTTGGTTAATCTCTCCCTACCCACCCACCAACTCCCACCTTTCCTCTGAGATTCATCAATTTGTTCCATGCTTCTGTCTCTGGGTCTATTTTGTCCACATAAAAGTGAGACCATGTGGTACTTTTCTTTCTCTGACTGGCTTATTTCATTTAGCACAATACTCTTCAGGTCTCTCCATGCTATCTCAATGAGTGAGAGATCATTCATTTTTACAGCTTCATAGTATTCCGTGATGTAGATGTACCACAGCTTTTTTATTTACTCATCTACTGATGGTCACTTAGGCTTCTTCCAGATCTTAGCTATTGTAAATTGTGCTGCTATGAACATAGGGGTGCATGTATTCGTTCTGATTGGTGTTTCAGGTTTCTTAGGATACATTTCTAGAAACCTGAAACACCAATGGATCAAATGGCAGTTCTATTTTGAGTTTTTTTGAGGAAACTCCACACTGTTTTCCACAGTAGCTGCACCAGTCTGCATTCCCCTAGCAGTGTACTAAGGTTCCCTTTTCTCCACATCCTCACCAGTACTTGTCATTTGTTGATCTGTTAATGGTAGCCATTCTGACAGGTTTGAGGTGATACCTCATTGTCATTTTAATTTGCATCTCTCTGATGATCAGTGACTTTGAATATTTTTTCATATGTCTCTTGGCCATCTGTATATCCATTTTGGAGAAGTGTCTATTTAGGCCCTTTGCCCATTTTATAATTGGATTGTTTGTCTTTCTTTTGTTAAGTTGTATGAATTCTTCTATATATTTTGGAAATTAACCCTTATAAGATGTATCATTGCCAAATATGTCCTACCATACAGTGGAATCCCTTTTCATTTTGTTGATAGTTTCTTTTGTTGTGCAAAAGCTTTTTATTTTGATGTGGTCTCATTTGTTTATTTCTCCTTTGTTTCCTTTGCCCTAGGACTGTGGTTCTCAACCTTTCTAATGCTGCAACCTTTTAATACAGTTCCTCATGTTATGGTGACCCTCAACCATAAAATTATTTTTGTTGCTACTTCATAACTGTAATTTTGCTACTGTTATGAGTCGTAATGTAAATATCTGTTTTCCGATGGTCTTAGGTAACCCTGCTAGCGGTTACCTAAGACCATCGCAACCCACAAGTTGAGAACCACTACTGTAGAGCCTAAGACCATAGGAAAACACAAGTATTTACATTACGATTCATAACTGTAGCAAAATTACAGTTAGGAAGTAGCAACGAAAATAATTTTATGGTTGGGGGTTACCATAACATGAGGAACTGTATTAAAGGGTCATGGCATTAGAAAGGTTGAGAACCACTGCCCTAGGAGATGTAGCCACACACATATTGCTACGAGAGATGTCTGAGATTTTGCTGCCTGTGGTTTCTTCTAGGATTTTTATTGTTTCACAACTTACATTTAAGCCCTTTATCCATTTTGAGTTTATTTTTGTATATGGTATAAGTTGATGGTCTAGTTTCATTTTTTTGCAGTTATCTATCCAGTTTTCCCAGCACCATTTATTGAAGAGACTATCTCGACTCCATTGTATATTCTTGCCTCTTTTGTCAAATATTAATTGAGCATAATGGCTTGGGTCGATTTCTGGGTTCTCTATTCTGTACCATTGAACTATATGCGTGTTCTTGTGCCAGTACCAGGCTGTTTTGATTACAGTGGCTTTGTAGTATAGCTTAATATTTCAACAGCTTTTTATTGACCATCAACCATATTGATGGCACTATTCTATGCAGCATGCAGAATGAAAGTGTATTACCTTCAGGCACTGAAGAGCAGTAGTAGTTGCTAAATAGTTCTTACTTTTGTTCTCTCATATTTCAATTGAGTGTTTATTATGTGGCTTGGCTAGGAAGTGGGAACCCAGCATGAGCAGCATAGCCCTGGACCCTGTCTTTAGGAACCCTCAAGATGGGGAGATAAACAGTTAAAAAAATTTTATGTTAAAAAAAAAAGAATGAAAAGAAAGAATTCTAAATAATACATATTAGTACTGTTGAAAGCTGACATCTGGAAGCTCACTTTATTGGTGGCTAGTCTATTGCTACATAACAAACAAGGCTAAGACTAAGTGGTTTAAAAGAGTTTTTTGAATTAGTTAACAACAGTCAGATAATGGATAAAACTGAAGTCATATGAAGGCCTGACTGGGATGGATGGTCAAAATGGCTAGCCATTGATGGCTGGCTATCAGCTAGGACCTCACTTGGGGCTATCCTTTGCATGTGGCTTGAGTTTCTCACAGAAATTTGACTGGATTCCTGGAGGGAACATCCTAAGAGCAAATGTTCAAAGAGACCTAGAAGTACTCTCCTAGCTTCTTATGAACTGTACATCAGAACATTACTTCTATTATATCCAACTAGGTGCGTAGTGCACGAATTTGTGCACCTTGAAAGGAACTGTGGGCCACGGGCTGAGGTGGGCACAAGAGCAGATCTCAACCCATCCTCCATGCTCCCACCTGGTCCCTCCCACTGCGGCCCTCAGTCCCCTATCTGCCAGTAGCGGCCCGCTCCTGCCGCTGCTCCTACTCGCTGATGGCACCAATCCCACTTGCACCTGCTGACAACGCAAAGCGATTGGGGCCAGTGCCAGCAGTGGGTGCGATTAGTGGCTGCTGCCCTGATCACCCCTCAGGAGCAAGGGAAGGTGGAGAAGCCCTTAGGGTGATCCAGGCTGGCAGCTGTTGCTCGCACACACTGATGGACAGCTTCGAGCAATCAGGGTCAGCACCGAGTACCAGCAGTAGGTATGTGTGGGGCCAGCATCAGCAGTAGGTGTGAGTGCCTAGAGGGACCATGGCCTATAAGAGCAAAGAATTCTTAGTAACCACCAGAGGCTCACCCCAATGATAGTGACCAATGCCCCACCTGGTCTGGCGCCCCTGCTCATCTACTCCACTATTCCGCCGCAGCTGATGCCCGCCATATTCCATGCTCTGCCGCCTACTGCCGATGCTCGCCATGTTCCACGCAAGCCCCGTGGTAGTCAGCACATGTCATAGCAACCGGTTGTTCGGTTGTTCCACTGTTCAGTCTATTTGCATATTAGCCTTTTATTATATAAGATTGGTCAGACAGCTTACTGAGTTCAACCCAGAATCAAGACGAGGGTTAGATATTGCCCCTTGATTCTTGAAAAGTTTATTTTCTGTCTCATCTACAATTTTAGAAAAATATATTAGAAGCCATAACTACATGAAAGTATTGTCCATTTTTTCCACACTCCTGTGAACTAACTACATGACCCAGGTTTATGCATAAAAAGATGATTTTGTGGCCCTGGACATTATGGCTGAGAGATTAGAGTATCAGCCGGCGCACCGAAGGGTTGTGGGATCTAGTCCCAGTCAACTAACTGCATGTTACCTGGGTTGCAGATCCCCTCCCCTGGTTGGGGTACATGCAGGAGGCAACCAGTCAATGTGGCTCTCTCCCATCAATGTTTTTCTCTATCTCTCCTTCCCTTCTTCCCTCATTCACTTCCACTCTCTCTGAAAAGCAATGGGGAAAAAATATCCTCAGGTAAGGATAAAAAAAAAAAAAAGATGATTTTGTGGATGAACATAGTTTTGAGTGGGGGTGCCCATATATCCAGTGTACTTTGGAAAATTCCAGTTTATGTCTGCTGTTCCTAGACTGTGTTTACTTGGCACTCCCTTTTATTTTCAAACGGGTACTTGCATAGATGATAAATTATTCAGACACTGTTTCTAGTCAACTTTCTTTTCTTATTTAAAGGATAATAATCATAGTATACCTACTTTAAGTTCACTTATAACTCTTAAACCTTTTTAAAAATAGTATTTTAATGTATTTTTCATTAAATTGTAGGACTTAATCAAAATATAACTTAAGTCACCTTTGTGTTTTTTTTTTATCTTCTTGTGGAAATATTGAAGAACTGAATTGAAAAAAAAATTCATACAGTAGAGTGAGAGAGTTAATACTAAATTTTTGTGGGTCCCTTCTGTTGAATACTACCAGTTTTATACACAATTTTGTAGTGATTTGTTTTTAAGCTTATATTTTAAAAGATACTGCCTTGTTGGCATAAATGAAGTGTTCATCAGCATTTGTAAGCATTCTGATTGGCTTTGGAGCTCTATCCTTTTTATGGTGTAGTAGCCAACTTTATTTTGGTGCCAGAGATATCTTTGCCTTGGTTTTAAAAATTGGCTGTGGGAAAATATAGAAATGAATGAAAAAGAAAGTAAAAGTTCCATTTTAGAGCCCCTTTCTTCAACTCCCCTTTACAAAAGTCATCACAAGTTTAGACTTCTACTTTTAAAAATAGTGGTTTACATAAGCTCATACACCAGAAATTTTATTTAAAAATTTGGTGGTAACCCTAGCCAGATTGCTCAGTTGGTTAGAGCATTGGATCCCGCACACCAAAAGGTTGTGAGTCCAAATCCAGGTCAGGGCACATGCATTGGTAGTAGGTTCCATCCCTAATTGGGGGGAGTTTGGGAGGCAGCTGATCCAGTTTCTCCCTCATTCCCCCCCCTCCTCTCTCTCCTTCCCCTTCTCTCCCTGTCCTCCTCTCTCCCCTTCCCTTTCTCTCCCCTTCCCCTTCTCTCCCTGTCCCCCTCTCTCCCTTTCCCTTTCTCTCCCACTCCTCCTCTCTCCCCTTCTCCCTCTCTCCCCCTTTCCACCCCCTCTCCCCCTCCCCTTTCCTCTCTTCTCTCTCTAAAGTCAATAAACCTATTTTTGGGTGAGGATTAAAAAAATAAGAAACTTAAAAATATTGGTGGTAAAGCAAGTATAAAGGATTACTTTCTAAAATGGTCATCCACTGAGCTAAATTATAGTTGGATCATTAATTTTAATAGTTTTAATTTTAGTATTCAGTTAATTTTTTTATATATGGTCTTTACCAGTGCTTTGAAATGATAGTTTTGTGTTTTTATGTCATGATGGTTTTTATAATTGCAAAAATGAGCATGGGGCCACAGATTCTGGCTCCTAAAATAAGTCAAACTGTGAAAAAGGCAAAATCTAAGTAATGATATTATACTAATAGTACATAATGTTGTTAGTCTAATAATGCTGCTATCAAATGCTTTAATATCACAAAATCAATAGAAAAAGAGCTTTAGGATTGTTACGCATAATGAGTTGTCAATAAACATTACCTCTTTTATATTTTTTCTCTTAGCCCATGCTCTTCAAGTTAAACGTCCCAAAAATGAAACATCCTTAGAAACATATTTCTATTTTTTATCCTAATTTTTCTTTGTTAAGAATGTTTTTCCCCTTTATATCACAGTGCTTGGTAATTGTTTTTTCCAAACTTAAAGAATTTTTCTAGGATAATTATTCTTTTATTCTTACTGGTCAAATTTTCTAGTGCTCATTAGAATTCAAATCATTTGATAATGTTTTGTCTTTTGTTTGTGTATTTATCCTATATAATAAAGAGATAGTGTGCAAATTGACTATCACTCCAACACAAGATGGCCACCCCCATGTGGTCAAAGATGGCTACTCCCATGTGGACACAAGATGGCCACTACAAAATGGCTGGCAGAGGAGGGCAGTTGTGGGTGATCAGGCCAGCAGGGGAGGGCAGTTAGGGGCGATCAGGTGGGATCGGGTCTAAATGGGCAGTTGGACATCCCTCGAGGGGTCCCAGATTGGAGAGCATGCAGGCTGGGCTGAGGGACACCTGTGCACAAAATTCTTGCACCAGGCCTCTAATATTTACATATTTATTTCACAGACCGTAATATCTATCAATTTGTTAGTTTTTAGTATATTCAGGTGTTTGAGCAACTGTCACTACAATCTAATTTCAGATTATTTATTACCCCCAAAATAAAACCTGTATTCCTCAGTACTTTCTTTCATTCCCATCTCTCTTCAGCCCTATAAACTACTAATTTACTTCCTATCAGTATGGTTTTACCTCTTCTAGACATTTTGTATAAATGGAATCATACACTATGTGGTTAAAACAAACAATATGTTTTTGTTGTTTTTTTACCAATTTCTTCATATAGTACAATGTTTTCAAGGTTTATCCATGTTGTAGTATGTATCAGTACTTCATTCTCTTTTTCCCCCATTTTTTAAATTAATTTTTTATTAATTTTTTATACATATCTCCCCATTTCCCCCCCTCCCAGGCATACCAGAACCCCCCAGTGTCTGTGATCATTGGTTAAGCTTATATGCATGCATACAAGTCCTTTGATTGATCACTTATCTACCTCACCTAACTTTAATCTTTCTGCTGTAATTTCACAGTCTGTTTGATGCTTTATGTTTTTTGTCCTCCTAAGAATTATCAGTCTACTCCCTTTCTGTGCTCCTGATTCTATTATATTCACCAGTTTATTCTGTTGATCAGATTTTTAATTCACTTAATTTTTAGATTCACTTATTGATAGATATGTATTTGTTGTTCAGAATTTTTTGTCTTTTACCTTTTTCTTCTTCCTCTTCTAAAAGAGTACCTTTCAGCATTTCATATACTACTGGTTTGGAGTTGATGAACTCCTTTAGCTTTTTCTTCTCTGTGAAGGTCTTTATCTGCCCTTCAATTCTGAATGATAGCTTTGCTGGATAGATTATTCTTGGTTGTAGGTTCTTGCTATTCATCATGTTGAATATTTCTTGCCACTCCCATCTGGCCTGCATCGTTTCTGTTGAGAAATCAGCTGACAGCCGTATGGGTGCTCCCTTGTAGGTAATGAACTGTTTTTCTCTTGCAGCTTTTAATATTCTGTCTTTGTCTTTTGCTCTTGGTATTTTAATGATGATGTGTCTTGGTGTGGTCCTCTTTGGATTCCTTTTATATGGGGTTCTGTGTGCTTCCTGGACTTGTAAGTCTATTTCTTTTACCAGATGTGGGAAGTTTTCAGTCATTATTTCTTTAAATAAGGTTTCAGTATCTTGCTCTCTCTCTTCTTTTGGCACCCCCACAATTCTGATGTTGGTATGCTTGAAGCTGTCCCAGAGGCTCCTTACATTATCTTCACATTTTTGGATTCTTTTCTCTTCTTGCTTTTCCAGTTGAATGTTTTCTGCTTCTTTATATTTCAAATTTTTGACTTGATTCTTGCCATCCTCTAGTCTGCTGTTAGGACTCTGTATAATATTTTTTATTTCAGTCAGTGTCTCTAGTTAGTCCTTTTTCATCTCCTCTTGGGTCTCACTAAATTTATCCAACTTTTCTAGCATATTCTTGAAAAACCTTGTAAGCGTGGTTTTGAACTCTATATCCAGTCGTTTTTTTCCCTCCATTTCTTTTGTTTGTAATCCCTTCCCTTGTCTCGGCATTTTCACTATGCCGGGGAAACTTCTGTGTTGAATTCAGCTTTATGATACCAGACGTGCAAAGCCCCAGAAGCCTCTGTTGAGCATGGGAGGGGTGGAGTCTCAGGGCTTAAGGGACCACCTTGCCTTCCAGTCGACCCCGCCTTCCACGGCCCCTGAGTCTCACGTGACTGGGTAATCACTGGAGCAGTCCTTGTGCACGTGCCTCTGCAGTGCCTCTAAAGGCTGCCTTTCTGGCTTCCCTGCGCACCAGGACCACACGAGTCTAGGTTCCCAGGGTTTCACCCGAAACAGGGGCTTAGTGGACTCAGAAGTGGCACAGTTGGGAGGGTCTGCCTCCCACGCACTCCCGAAAGCCTGCGGCACAATCAGCAATCTGTCCTGCGCGCAGTGCCGTTTGCGCCACCAGGCCTTTGATCTTTTGCAACTCCCCTAAATTTCCGTGCACCTCTCCCTTTTCACAGTCCAAACTCCCCCGTATGAATTTCGGCTGGATCTGGGGTTTAGTGTCGTAGGATAAGGGGTTCAATGCCGTTGGGAGTCTCCGTTTCCCTCCCGCCAGAGAAAGCCAGCCAGGTTCTCTGGCACCCACTCTCTCCTCTCGCGCGTCTTCCTACCTCAGCTTTTTGCAGCTCCTCTGGGTCTCCGTGAGCCCCTCTCTTTCCCTCCAGTTGTAGAACTTCCACTCAGCCAGCTTTCCTGTGGTTCTGGATGATGTCCGTTCTGTCTTTTAGTTGTAGTTTTGAAATTGTTGTGCGAGGCAGCAGTGTAGCCGCCATCTTGGATTCCCTCTTTTTCCCCCATTTTATTTGGTAAAATACAAGTAACAAATTTACTATTTTAATGTATATAATTTAGTGGAATTTAGTACATTTAGTGTGCTGTGCAGCTAACACCACTATTCATTTCCAAAACTTTTTTTTTTTATCATCCCAAACAGAAACTCTGTCTACATTAATAAGAACTCTTCATTGCTCCCTCCTCCTAGCCACTGGTGACTTCTATTTTCTGTCTCTGTTTGCTTGTTTTAAGTACTTCATATAAGTGGAGTCATACAGTATTTATCCTTTTGTATTTGGCTCTTCAACACATAGATCACAATTTTTGCCCAGCCTTGTGAAGTTTTTAACCTTTGTATGCCTGGCTTTTCCCACAGCAGATTGAAATGGACCCTTATGTTGGTATAAGAACTCTTTCTTCATATACTAATAATTCCTTCTACTCAGCTCCCTTAGCCTTTTGAATTCTGATTTCTATCCTCTCAACTCACAGAGATAATATTCTCTTTTTGGGATCACCTTCTCTTTACCGAGATCCAGAAACTGTCTTAATGCAGAAAGTCTGTATTGCTATCGGGAAAATGTCTCTAGGTAGAAATTGAGACAAAAGTGTAGCTTATTTAATTTGTCTTCCTTCTTAGAGACCATCATCATGATCTTGCATACTAAAGCGGTACCTCAATGTATATTTTTCATATGTTTTTCTAGTTTTGTAATTGTTTATAGCAGAGTATAAGTGTGGTTCCAGTTATTCTATCATTTTATTTTCAAAAAATTTTTTTTTCACTCAGAATTAGTCTAAAATGCCTCATCTGTGATTGCTAAGGAAGAGAGCCTGTTAATCTTGTTTGAAAAATTTAAAGGAACTTGTCAGACTATAATTTTTCAGTTGTGCCATTAATAAAAGTTAAACTTCTTTACCATATTCTCCCTACTGCCTTTTATAGTTGGGGAAGGGGAGGGCGGGGTTGATGTACTACTAATTGAGTGTTATATTTCTCATTTTTTAGACCTAAAGATTGTCTTCGGTCTATTATGAGGAGGGTGAACCATAAAGATCCTCATGTTGCTATGCAAGCACTGACTGTGAGTGATTTGATTTTAGGTTCTGTCACAAAATTACCTGCTAAAATTGAGCCCTTTTAACTTTGGAATTTATGTTTTTAGCTTCTAGGAGCATGTGTATCAAACTGTGGCAAAATTTTTCACCTAGAAGTATGTTCCAGAGATTTTGCTAGTGAAGTAAGCAATGTATTAAACAAGGTAAGGAACATTATTCCCAGAAATGAATTAAGACAGTGGTTTTTCTTTATGTATTTTATTGTTCAGTTCCTCACAGTTTTAAATCAACAGTTGCCAACCTTTCAGACCTCACGGACCACTGGTTGGCAACCACTGCTCCAAAGATTTCCTTAAACCAGTGGTCGCCAGTCTTCGGGTCTGCGGACCACTGGTTGGTGACCACTGTTTTAAATCACAAAGGATTAGTCTGTCCTTTTTTTTAAAAAAACCACCACAAAACAAAAACTCTTTCTAGGCTATTTTCTATCCAATGTATAAGTAGATACTATGTTTTGCTGAAGAGACTATACATTTATAATTTCGAGAGTTGTTTTTTTCTAGCCAAATTAGAGTATATTGAACCTCTTTTCTTTATCATTCCTTTCATCTGATAAGTAAATATATGTATTTCTCTAATTAAATAATACCAGTCAGTTTTGGCACAGTTGTTTTAAACCTCAGAATAATTTTGTGGCCACAGAATTATTTCCTCAATGTAGAATTGTTCAGAAGTATTCCCAAAATATAGCACTGTTGAGTTTCATCATTATATGAATAAGGCCACTACTTGACAATCATAGGATTTTAATACTATATATTTACTTAATGAGTATAGAATAAAGAGTTCAAATCCTGAAATTTAAGAAATGTTAAGTTACTAAGTATTATGTGAGTTTTCCCAGTAAAAATTTGTGCATTCTAAAGGTAATTATTTCTGGCTTTTTGGGATTAGGGGGAGGGGATATCTTATACATCAAGAAAGAATTTTTTTAAATGTTAAAAGGGAAAATGCCATTTAAAAATTATATATATATATATTTTTTTTTTAACATATTTTTATTGACTTTTTACAGAGAAGAAGGGAGAGAGACAGAGTTAGAAACATCGATGAGAGAGAGACATCGATCAGCTGCCTCCAGCACTCCCCCCACTGGAGATGTGTCCACAACCTAGGCACATGCCTTGACCGGAATCGAACCTGGGACCTTCCAGTCCACAGGCTGACGCTCTATCCACTGAACCAAACCGGTTTTGGCAAAAAATATATTTTTGTATTGATTTTACAGAGAGGAAGGAAGAGGGGTAGAGAGATAGAAACATCGATGAGAGAAATATTGATTGTCTGCTTACTGTATTCCCCCCAGCTGGGGATTGTACCCACAACCTGGGCATATGCCCTGAGGTAGCCTGACTGGAAGCTAACCGTGACCTCTTGGTTCATGGGCTCATGTTCAACCCCTGAGACTTGCTGGCCAGGCAAAAATCCCTTTGTTTTTTGAAAAAGAAGTATTTTTAGGTTTTTGTAGAAAACAGTACAGAAATGAGAAATTCTGAACTTTTCAAACATGATTATATAAAAATTTTGCCTGTTCTGCTTTATTAAGTTTTTTTTAGATATTTTCTACTAATTAATAACCACTCTTTTCTTTTTTAATCCTCACCTGAGGATATGTTTTTATTGATTTTTAGAGAGAGAGGAGTGGGGTTGGGGAGAGAAAGAAAGAGAAACTTCAGTGTCAGAGAAAAACATCAATCGATTGTCTGGTGCATATGAACCCTGACTGGGGATCAAACCTGCAACCTAGGTATGTGTCCTGACTAGGAATCAAACCCGTAAACTTTTGATATATGGGACCACACTCTAACTGAGTCTTCTGGCCAGGGCAGGAACCATTCTTATAATGTCTGAATATCCATCAAAATATATCACTGTTTATAAAGAGACTATGATGTTTTCTATAATTTAATTGAAGATGTACACAAACTTGTACTTAGTAGAATGAATAAAATTTTTGAAAAACAAATAGCAACATATAAGAGAAAGGACTTCTCTTTATTTTTAAATGTTTTGTTTTATTTATTCTATCTAATAAAAGAGTAATATGCAAATTGACCATACCTCTGTGACACTGAAAAGCCACCCCTACCCCATGCCCACCAGCTAATCAGAGCAAGTATGCAAATTAACCCAACCAAGATGGCTATGGCCACAGAGAGAGCAGTAGGGAGGCTTGGGTTGCCCCTGGCAATGGAGTAAGCCAAGCTTTCCGCACACCCTGGTGGGCCCAGGCTTCCACTTAAGGCAAAAAAGTTTCAGTGGCTATGTGAGCAGAAGGCTTGGCTTTGCTCCAGGCTATAAAGTGTCAATCGTAGAAGATAAATAAATCCCAGATACTAGGGCTTCCTCTTGGCCAGCAGGGTAGGGCAGTTGGGGGTGATCAAGACTGCAGGGGAGGGCAGTTAGGGGCAAACAGGCTGACAGGGAAGCAATTAGGCATCAATCAGGCTCTTGGGAGTGGATAGGGGGTGATCAGGCAGGCAGATGAGCAGTTGGGAGCCAGCAGTCCTGATTGTGAGAGGGATGTCTGACTGTCCGTTTAGGCCCAATCCTACCTAGATCGGGCCTAAACCGGCAGTCGGACATCCCTTAAGGGGTCCCAGATTGGAGAGGGAGTAGGCTGGGCTGAAGGACAACCCTGTCTCCCCCATGCACAAATTTCGTGCACTGGGCCTCTAGTTTTTAAATAAGAGAACATTTATTTGAAAATCACAGAGGTAGAAGTAATTTGTAGAAGAAATGGGCTTAGGAAACAAACTGAATTTCCAAGCAAAATAGAGACAGACTCAAGAGGGAGAGCAAGCAGACAGCTTCAATGGGGTGAGGAGATGGGCGGGATTAGTGGTAAAAAAGGGGAAAAAAAGGAGGGAAGTTATGGACATGGACAACACTGTGGTGATGGGTGCAGGGTGGAGGTGGAAGAGGGCATTGGGCATAGAGGGGATAAATGAGAGTAGAAAAAATAAAACCCTATATAATAAAGATCTAATATGCAAATGATCATTACACTGTGAAGCGTAACGACTGACGGTGTAACGACTGGATCATGGATCAGCAGGAGGGTGGGGCAGTGATCTACAAGTGGGTAGAGGAGAGCTATAGGAGGGGGCAGGGCAGCAACCTATGAGGATGGGGGCAGGGGAGTGGGGCAGAGGAAGCTACAGGAGTGTGAGGCAGTGGGTAGAGAGCTACTGGAGGGTGGCAGTGAGCTACTGGCTATAAGTGGGCAGTGCAGAGCTACGGAAGGGGGCAGGGCAGCAAGCTATGAGCGGGGAGTGTGGCGAGGGAAGCTACAAAAGGACGAAGCAGTGGGCAGAGAGCTACTGGAGGGCGGCAGCGAGATACTAACACATGTATTCATGTGCAGCAGTATTAGTAAATAAATAACTAAACAAAGAAACAAGTTATAGAGACAAAGGAAGGTCACTTGGAGCTTAGAAGTGAGGAAAGTAAAGGTAAGGCACCTAGGGGGAAGAGTGGAAAGGGGAAAGCTCAGGCATGCTCCTGGGAGACCTCCAAATACTTTTGAATGTACGTATTGGTTTTATGCTTTTGGTCAGTGGTTCTCAATCTTCCTAATGCCGTGACCCTTCAATACAGTTCCTCCTGTTGTGGTGACCCCCAACCATATAATTATTTTCATTGCTACTTTATAACTGTACTTTTGTTACTGTTATGAATAGTAATGTAAATATCTGCTATTCAGGATGTCTTAGGTGATCCCTGTGAAAGGTTGTTCAGTCCTCAAAGGGGTCACAACCCACAGGTTGAGAACTGCTGCTTTAGGTGAAGTATTATTTTGAAGAAATAAAGTTTCCAGTGATAATAACATGCAGTGAACCTCAAATCAGACCTTAAATATTTAAGCAGCTTGGAAAAAACATATAAAATGCACATTAAAAGTCAGAAATTAGGAATGAAGGAAGTGCATCATTTGTTTCTAAATTATTTTTATAATATTGATCTACAAAAAACAAAACAAACTATCTTCCTACTGTTCAAAGTTTTATTTGTTTAAAAATACTCTGACAAGTTCTGTCTTTCTGACCTCTAAAATAAATATTACCATATTTAATTTGTTTGAATTTGATATGAGATATTTATGAAGGTATCTTGATTTTTCATAGTGTGAAAAAACAATGAGTTATTTTTTTTAATGTATTTTTATTGATTTCAGAGAGGAAGTGAAAGGGGGAGAGAGATAGAAACATCAAAGATGCGAGAGAATCTTTGATTGGCTGCTTCCTGCATGCCCCACACTGGATGGAGCCCTCAATCCAGGCATGTGCCTTGCCTGGGAATCAAACCAGGACCTCCTCGTTCATAGTCAGTGTTCAGCCATTGCTGGCAGGGCAAAATTAGTTTATCTGTAATAATAAAAACCTAATATGCAAATTGACCGAATGACTGTCCAGATGACCATGCTGTGACACCCACTGGTGCCAGGCCAGCCAAGGTGGGTGCCGTGCAATTAGTCGGGGGCCTGGCCATCGCCTGATGATCCTCCCTCAGAGGGAGGCCCAGGCCACCTGCAGGTGGGGTGGTCAATCGGGGGGTTCCACAATTGCCCCAAAGAGGGAGGCCCAGGCCACTGACTGGCAGGCTGTGGGGGGTGGGTGGGGCCTCCTTTGCGGGGTGAGATCAATTACCCCAAAGAGGGAGGCCCAGGCCACTGGCTTGCAGAGCGATCCATCAGGGGGCTCCGTGATTTCCCCAAAGAGGGAGGCCCAGGGGGTGTGTAGTGGCAGATGTGGGCAGCGCTGGGGCAAGGCGGGGGTAGGGCCTCGAGGCAGCTGTAGCTTCAAAGGCTGAATTTCATGCATCGGGACTCTAGTTTTTAATAACCAACTATAATATCTTATGTATTGTCTATAGCTAGGGGTGATTTTTTTTTTTCTCTCTCTCTCTTTTTTTTTTTTGGTTTCGTTTTGCTAGGGGTAATTTATGATTTAAAAAGAGAATAACAACACTTCAGAATTCTTATATTTAAGATATCTATATTAAATAATTGGCCAGAAATGAGTGTACTTTTTAGTAATTTTTTTGGTATGAAAAACTTTAATGAAAACATTAACCATAAAAAATTAAATAGCAAAACCATTCAAAATGACTTACAATTCAAACAGATTTGGCTTACTGATAATTCTCTATCAACTGACTATTTCCAGATAAAATCTTATTAATTATTTTCTCTATTTTTAGGGTCATCCTAAAGTGTGTGAAAAATTAAAGGCCCTTATGGTTGAATGGACAGATGAATTTAAGAATGATCCACAACTCAGTCTAATATCGGCAATGATTAAGAACCTTAAAGAACAAGGAGTTACGTTTCCAGCTATTGGCTCTCAGGTATTTTGTAAAGTTGTATGTGTGCTACAGTGTTCTTCTAAAGTAGCCATATTTATTTGTACTTTTCACCCCTCCAAACCCAGGTAGCTTTTATTAATTCCAAGGATTTTTTGTTAATAATAATTTTGCATTTCAAGGTGCCATAAAAAATAGGGTATAAAGAACTTTATGTTTAATGGAAAAATGTGTCATCTAGGTAAAAAGGGAAGATCCATAATACTTTTAACAATACAGATACATTTTTTAGAAAGTGTCATCTAGGATCAACTCTAGAATTACCTCTAGATTTTGAAGTCACTTAGTTGTATGTCATCATATTTAGTCAGACTAGCTTTTTGTTAGCATTCTTAACAAAAGCCTATGAAAATGTAAGGATTTTTAAATTTATTTTTTACCCAAGTTCAGAAGAAAATAATAAAAATGATAAGAAAAGTCAGACTTTAGTTACCTAATTTATTGTTATGCTGTTGTGATTTTTTTTTTTAGTACTAACTTTAGATGTAGAGATGAAAGTAACGGTAAACTGCTACTGTATTTGGCTAGTTAATAAGACAAGTGTCATTGCTACACTTAGAACCTGATGAGAGAAAGGAACTTTGAAAAGTGTGCAGTTCAGGAGTGCAGGCTTAATGCAGCTTGTTCTGCACTTCCTAATGGTCCAATAGAGATTTCTTCATAGACCACAAAAAAATCAACGTATTTGTTTTGTGAAAAATGTTTATATATTATTAAAAAGGTTGCCTCTGACTTTTAGTTTTCAGTTGTATAATGATTAAAACACTGCAACAAGAAATGGATCAGAATTGAAAGTACTTAAAATTCTATGCAGTCAACTATAAAAAGCTTTTTTGTAATCAGCTTTTCTAAAAATAAATGCCTGGTGTTTTTGTTTGACTTTATAAAATATACTAAGTGAAGAATATATAACTGTGTGTTACTGTAATATTTTGCCTTTCACCTGCTCAACAATCATTTAAAAATTAGAATTCCAGCCGAGACCGGTTTGGCTCAGTGGATAGAGCGTCGGCCTGCCGATTGAAAGGTCCCAGGTTCAATTCCAGTCAAGGGCATGTATCTTGGCTTCGGGCACATCCCTAGTAGGGGGCATGCAGGAGACGGCTGATCGATGTCTCTCTCTCATCGATGTTTCTAACTCTCTATCCCTCTACTCTCCTCTCTGTAAAAAATCCATAAAATATATTAAAAAAAAATAGAATTCCATTTATTGATTTCTCTGGGAATTATAATATACATTTGTAACTTTTAAAAATCTGTTTTGAATTAATACTGTATTTCATGTAAAATGTAGAAACTTTCCAACAGTATAGGATTTATCTACTCCAAACTTCAGCATCCTTTATGCTGTAGTCATCTTACATATGACATATATTCTCCTACATACATTGTAAGTTCCAGGAGGCAATGTTATACTTTTTGTTGGGCTCCCATTTTATCTGATTTTAGAAGCTACTTGTGTTAATTTAATCCTCTTAATATTCTGTAGTGTATAGGTGATATTATTATTCCCATTTTGTAGATAAGGGACTTGAGATACAAAGAGCATGGATTTAGCATTTGATCCCGTGTTTGCCTCACTACCGATTCTTAACTACCCATGTCATAACACCTTGTTTGAAAGTGTTATCAGAGGAACATGGAGGAGGGAATGCTTTATTAAGAGGCTTAGCAATATTTCACTGAGAAAGTGATATTTTAGCTGTTTAACCACTGATGAGTTACAACTCAACAGGGAAAAATGTGGATGGAGTAAACAGAGCCAAAGAGGAAGACATTATAAGTAAAGCAAATGTGTGTCATAGGTGTAGAAATACCAATATGCGTATCTATATTAATAAAAGGGTAATGTGCTAATTAGACCGGTCATACTTCCAGACATCCTTTTGGACAAAGTGGGGTCAGAGGGAAGCCATCCAGGGTCCTGGGTGCCTGAGGGAAGCCAGTGCTGGCAGCCGGGTGGAAGGAAGGCCTACTCTTGCACGAATTTTGTGCATCAGGCCTCTAGTTATGTATACCTATACATATACGCGTATATATTATCTATACTAATAGCAGCCTAGGGCTGTCATGACCTAAACAACCAGATGGACAACCGGTCACCAGGAAGTGCATGGAGCACCTTTGGCTCACAGGCTCCTATCACAGCAAGTCTGGCAGTAGGCAGGCAGGTGGAGGGGTGGGCGGAGTAAGTCAGGCACGGCAATATTGTTAGCCTTGTCCAGGGCCGATCCGGAGGACTAATGACCTCACCACTACTGCGGATCAGGCTCAGAGGCCTGGAGAGAGATGCAGGGCCTGATTAGCAGCTGCCACAGAGACTGTGGATCTGACCCAGAGATAGGCCTGGAGAGAGAGAGGCAGGACATGATCAGCAGCTGCTGTGAATGGTGGTGAGGCCCGGAACCAAATCTGTGTGAACTGCAAGGAGCTAATGGTTACTTAGGAGGCAGAGCTTTTGATGCTGACTGGCATAGAAACTGACCAGTCAGAACCAAATCTGGGTAAATTGTGAGGAGCCAATGGCTGCCTAGGAGGCGGACCTTTTGACACTGACTGGAATAGAAACCGACCACTGAGAACCAAATCTGGGTGAACTGTGAAGGCAAAATCTAATGTGGGGGCTGAGGAAGAGTTTTTAATGGCAATAGTTGTTTGCTATAAGGTGTAAGAAAGTGATTCAATTTTTTAGTAACTGGTTTGGCAGTATAGTGCATATGGCTCCTATCCATCCAGATGTAAGAATCATGTATTTTTGTCTGCGAAGAGCATCTCCTCCTGCTGAAAAAGGCTCCCCTCCCCCCATTTAAGCAATCCTATTCTATATAATCTATACTAATAGAAGGGTAATATGCTGATTAGACTGGGTCGACCTGCCATCTTCTAGATGTCTGACTTCCTTCTGGACAAAGCCATGGTGGTGGGGGCCAAGAAAGAGGCAGTTAGGGGTGATCAGGCCAGCAAGGGTGGGCAGTTGGGGGTGAGATCAGGTTGGCAGGAGGTTAGGGGCAATCAGTCCAGCAGGGGAGGGCAGTTGGGGGCAACCAGGACAGCAGGGGCGGGCAGTTAGGGGTGATCAGGCAGGCAGGGTAGAGCAGTTAGGGGTGATCAAGCAGGCAGACAGAGAGGTTAGGGGCGATCCGGCAGGTAGGCAGAGGATTTAGGGGCAATCAGGCAGGCAGGCAAAGTGGTTAGGTGTGATCAGGCAGGCAGGCAGGCAGGCGAGTGGTTAGGAGGCAGCTATCCCAGATTGCAAGAGGAATGTCTGACTGCCATTTTAGGCCTGATCCCACAGAGGGTCCCTGATTGGAGAGGGTGCAGGCTAAGCTGAGGAGACACCCCTGTGCACGGATTTCATGCAAAGAGCCTCTAGTATACATATACAGTGGTACCTCGAGATACGAGTGCCCTAACATATGAGATTTTTGAGATATGAGCCATCAAGCGAACGAGCAACATTTGAGATAGGAGTAATCGCGCGGATCAGCCGGCTGCACACGACCCACCAGTTTACCAGTTTGCCGCGACTCGAGCGTCTCATAGTTTCCCATGCCTCAAAGTTACAGAACGAATTAAACTTGTATATATTGAGGTACCACTGTAATATGTCTGTATATAGGCTAGCAATTTATGGTCACTGATAGAATGGTTGAAAATAAGACTGGTAAGATAGGCCGGAGTCTTAATTGCCTTTATTGCCGTGGAAAAACCAAGAGGCCTTTGAGGCTTAGAAGCTTCTAATTCCAGAAGTGTGAATCAATTTATGTATTAATTTACTTGTAAATTACCTTATTTACAAAATATATTTAAGACGGATAGCAATATATTTTCAGAATTAACTACATGTATTTTGTTTTACCAAATAGTATAATTTTATGAGCATTTATATTGTTATACTAGAGGCCCGGTGAATGAAATTTGTGCATGGGGAATGGGGGTGTGTCCTTCAGCCAGGCTGACTGCCATTTTAGGCCTGATCCCACAGAGGGTCCCTGATTGGAGAGGGTGCAGGCTAAGCTGAGGAGACACCCCTGTGCACGGATTTCATGCAAAGAGCCTCTAGTATACATATACAGTGGTACCTTGAGATACGAGTGCCCTAACATACGAGATTTTTGAGATATGAGCCATCAAGCGAGCGATTTTTGCTTTGAAATACGAGCAACATTTGAGATAGGAATAATCGCATGGATTACTCTCTCCAATCTGGGGCCCCTCAAGTGGGATCAGGCCTAAATGGGCAGTGGACATCCCTCTCACAATCCAGGACTACTGGCTCCCAATTGCTTGCCTGCCTGCCTGATTATCCCTCATTGCTTCTGCCTGACAGCCTGATCACCCCCTAACCACTCCCCTACCAGCCTGATCAAGACTGCTCCCTTGCTGGCCCAATTGGCCCTAACTGCCCTTCCCTACAGACCTGGTTGCCCCCAACTGCCCTCCCCTGCTGGCTCAGGTAACCCCTAACTGCCCTCCCTTGCCAGCCTGGTCACCCCTAACTGTCCTTCCCTGCAGGCTTGGATGCTCCCAACTGTCTTCCCTTGCAGGCCTGGTCCCTCCATTGCCCTCCCCTGCAGTCCAGATCCCTCCCAACTGCCCTCCCTTGCAGGCCAGATCCTCCCCAACTGCCCTCCTCTGCAGGCCTGGTCCTCCCAACTGCCCAACCCTGCGGGACTGGTCCATCCCCTGGAAGCCTGGGTCCCCCCCCCGCAACTGTCCTCCCCTTCAGGCCTGGTCCCCCCAACTGTCCTCCCCTTCAGGCCTGGTCCACCAACTGCCCTCCCCAGCAGGCCTGGTCCCCCCCCAAGTACCCTCGCCTGTAGGCTTTCCTCCCCCTCCCCCAAACGTCCTCCCCTGCAAGCCTGATTCCTCCCAGCTGCCCTTCTCTGCAGGTCTGGTTCCTCCTTGCTGTCCTCCCCTGCAGGCCTGTTCCTCCCAACTGCCCTCCCCAGGAACCCAGGACGCCAAGCTGTCCCACCCATCTCCCACTCTGCTCTGTGGAGATCCAAGAAGCCAAACCTTCCCCCTACTTTTCTGCTCAGCTTTCCACCCACTTTCCAGGTTGCTGGAGTGACCCAGGACGCCAAGCCTTCCTGCCCATCTCCAGCTCTGCTCTCTCATCAGGCTTGGTGTTCTGGGTTGTCGTGGCAACTCAGGACACCAAGCCTTTCCCCCAGTCTCCGAAGGCTCCATGGCTGGAGGGGCAGGGGGTGGCGGGTAGTCCTGCCATTTTGGCCCATCAATTTGCATATTCCCTCCTTACTGGCTGTGGGTAAGGCCATTTTTATCATGAAGTGACAGTCAATTTGTATGTTACTCTTTTAATAGATAGGATATAAATCTGAATCCCTAAAGAGAACATCCTAACTTAGCCGAAGCAAGTAATAAAATAGAATCCTTAAATACATATTTAAAAGTTTTTAAAGCTATCTACTTTTAAAATAGTCATCTTCCTCCCTCTCTCAATCCCTTTTCCAGTTGTATTATTTTTCTAAATATTTTTAAATATATAGGTTTTTTTTTCTTTGGTTTTTGCATACTGTCTGCTTTTAGTCTAACCTCTTTATACAAGTCTGCAACAGTGTTATTAGTTAGGCTGTTGGCTCTTACGTATCCACTTGCTCTCAGTCTGTTTTCTCCAGTTCTAACTCTTCTTTTTAGGCTTTTCCAGTTGGATTTCTTTATTCTTCATAAGTTTGCTTATTTATTTATCTTTATTTAGTATTTTTTTTTATTCTCCAGAAGTTTGTTTTAGATTGACAAGAAGGATCTTGCACCTTTGTAGATTAGATAGGGTAGGAGTATTTGAAATCGGTCCTCAAATATTGTGTTCTTTTTTGTGTGTGTTAGGCTGCAGAACAAGCAAAAGCAAGCCCGGCTCTGGTAGCTAAGGATCCTGGTACTGTGACTAACAAAAAAGAAGAAGAAGATTTAGCCAAAGGTATGTTTTTAAGTCCCTGATGGTGGCAAAAAGATGGGTTGCTTGCTTAATATTTTTTTCCTGAAATACTTTAAAATAAAAGAAATAGGACTTTACAGCTAAAGCTGAAATCTGCTTTTCTTCCCTCAATAGTATTTCTTCCTCTTCTCTACCAAGGAGACTATCATGTATGTCTTATTGATCAGTATTTTTACGACACAATTCACCCATAAATATCCATACACAGTCCAAATACTTTTTGTGTCCAATAATTTTTTTTCATAAATACTGTAGGTACCATCTATCTACAGCTATATTTTTATACAAAGTTTGAGATCTATTCATGATTACACATGTGAATCAGATTTACTTTTTTTAAACTACTGTATAATATTCCAGTGTACTAATAAATACATACTATAATATATCTTCTTACTGACGAACATTTGGGCTTTCTGTTTTTTATTTTTACTGTAATAAATATGCTGCATTGAATATACCTGTATGTGTTCTCGTGTGTGTGTGTGTGTGTGTGTGTGTGTGTGTGTGTGTGTATGTGCTTATTTTGTGTGACTAAAAGTAAAGTATTGTTTGCTCATAGGGCAGGCATTTCTTTTTTTTTATTCTTTTTTTAAATTTTAATAAATCTTTATTGTTCAGATTATTATAATTGTTCCTCTTTTTTCCCACATATCTCCCCTCCACCTGGTTCCCACCCTACCTTCTGCCCTTATCCCCCTCCCCTACATTGTCCTCATCCATACATGTATGATTTTTGTCCAGTCTCGCCCTGCACTCCCCCTCACCTCTTCTCCCCTGAGAATTATCAGTCCACTCCCTTTTTATATCCCTAATTCTATTATATTCACTAGTTTATTCTGTTCTTCCGATTTTTAATTCACTTGATTTTCAGATTCACTTGTTGATAGATATGTATTTGTTGTTCATAATTTTTATCTTTACTATTTTCTTCTTCCTCTTCTTAAAGAGTACCTGTCAGTATTTCATATAATACTGGTTTAGTGTTGATGAAAGCTCTCTATCTGCCCATAAATTCTGAACGATAGCTTTGCTGGGTAGAGTAATCTTGGTTGTAGGTTCTTGCTATTCATCACTTTGAATATTTTTTGCCACGCCTGTCTGGCCTGCATAGTTTCTGTTGAGAAATCAGCTGACAGTCGAATGCGTACTCCCCTGTAGGTAATTAACTTTTTATCTTGCTTCTTTTAATATTCTCTCTTTGTCTTTTGCTCTTGGTATTTTAATTATGATGTGTCTTGGTGTGGTCCTCTTTGGATTCCTTTTGTTTGGGGTTCTGTGTGCTTCTTGGAGTTGTAAGTCTATTTCTTTCACCAGGTGGGGGAAGTTTTCAGTCATTATTTCTTCAACTAGGTTTTCAGTATCTTGCTCTCTCTCTTCTTCTGGCACTCCCATAATTCTGATGTTGGTACACTTGAAGTTGTCTCAGAGGTTCCTTACACTATTTTCATATTTTTTAATTCTTTTTTCTTTTTTCTTTTCCAGTGGAGTGTTTTCTGCTTCTTTGTATTTCAAATCTTTGACTTGATTCTTGTGATCCTCTAGTCTGCTGTTAGTTTTCTGTATAATATTTTTTATTTCAGTCAGTTTATGCTTAATTTCTAGTTGGTTCTTTTTCATCTCCTCATGGGTCTCGCTAAATTTATCTATTTTTTTCTAGGAAATTCTTAAAAAAAACTTTATAACCGTGGTTTTGAACTCTATATCCAGTCGTTTGTTTTCCTCCATTTCTTTCATTTGTGATCTGTTCTTTAGTTTCCGCATATTTTGCTGCTTCCCTGAGTTGGTAGAGTAGCTTTATGTGATAGCTGTCCTATATAGCCCAGTAGCTCTGCCTCCCCAGTTACCTGAGGTGGACACTCTTGGTGCACCCCTTTGTGAACTGTGTGTACAGCATTGTTTTAGTTAATTCTGGATTGTTGTTTGTATCACTGGGGGGGATTGACCTCCAAGCCAATTGGTTGTAAGGATCTGCTGTGTCTGCGCATGTGGGCTTGCCTCCAAACCTTTGCCTGCGCGCATGAGTTTCCAGAACTCTTCCTTTCGGTTCCCCTGAGTTTCCTTGTGCTCTAGGGACGCATGTGAGTCTGGGTCCCTGGGGTCTTACCCGAAACTGGGGTTCAGTGTAGTTGGACCTGGATTTCACTGCTATTGTGAGGTTCTATTTTGCTCCCTCTAGAGCAGTGGTTCTCAACCTTCCTAATGCCGCGATCCTTTAACACAGACAGCTCCTCATGTGGTGGTGACCCCCAACCGTAAAATTATTTCCGTTGCAACTTCATAACTGTAATTTTGCTACTGTTATGAACTGTAATGTAAATATCTGATATGCAGGATGTATTTTCATTGTTACAAATTGAACATAACTAAAGCATAGTGATTAATCACAAAACAATAAGTAATTATATATTGTGAAATATTTATTTCTAGTTACAAATAAATGAAATTTTGTCTTGAATCGTGGAGTAGCATGGGTAACAGTTTTCATATGACAACAGTAAACTACATTGCTACATTTTGCTACACCGAGGAGCAGTGTGTTGATTCCTAAGACCATGGGAAATAGGTGTTTTCCAATAGTCTTAGGCGACCCCTGTTAAAGGGTCGTTCAACCCCCAAAGGGGTCGCGACCCACAGGTTGAGAACCGCTGCGCTAGAGGAAGCCAGCCAGACCCTCCGCTGTCCGTCCTCTCCACGAGTGTGTCTCCGTACCTCAGCTTTTTACAGCTCCTCTGAGTCTCCATGTGCTCCTCTCTTTACTTCTAGTTGTAGAATTTTCACTCAGTCAGCTTTCCTTGTGGTTCTGGATGGTGTCCGTTCTGTCTTTTAGTTGTAGTTTTGAAATTGTTGTGCGAGGCAGCAACTTAGGTGTTCATCTATGCTGCCAACTTGGTTTCTCCGGGCAAGCATTTCTTCAATTTTGCTAAATAGTTTTATTTTCTCTTCCATCATCCGTGTATGAAAGCTATTATTATTTTTAACTTCCTGACTGCATTTGGTATTGTCAGTGTTTAAGTTTCATGAATCGGATAGATTTGAAATGATGTCCCATTATTTTAAATTGTATTTCTTTTACTATCAGTGAGGTTGAGTCTTTCTGTATGCTTATTTGCATTCTGTCTCTTTTTTTACTGAGTCTCTTTTTAAAAAACAATGATATGCAGAAAGTCTTTATTTTGCATGCTAATCATTTGCCTATTTTATCTATAGTAGATATCTGCTCTTGATTTTTGGCTTATACTTTAACTTTGATAATGGTGTGTTTTGTCAAACAAGTTTTAGTCAAAATTTTGCTTTTCTATTATTTTTGCTTTTTTATGTCTTAAGTTGTTCTTTTCCTACTCTAACATCTTAAAAGACATATTCCTATATTTTCTTATGATAGTTTTAAAATTTTATTTTCTCATTAAGTCTTTCATTGATCTAGAACAGAGGTGGAAAGGAAGAAGGGGTTTGGGTTGATTTGAGAGTAGGGTCATCCCATAATGATGGCCTATATGGGACAGGAGGATGGAGATAGAGGAGACACAAATCTATTTTGGGGAATTTGTTAGGTAAGAATTTATTGTAGTTATTTCTAAATTCCAATTCTTAGACTGATTATAAAAGAATTATCTTTGGAGCAATAAAATACAGATTCTCAGCAATTAGTAAGTCTCCAGTGAGGTTTGAGACTATTCCCCAAGTGATTTTTATCATTTTGGGAACTTAGGCTATAGGAATACATTGAAAAGCCAAAAGAAAATATATCTGCAACTAAAATTTTTAAAATGGATCTAAGTTTATATCTTTTTAATTACCCAGAATTATTTTAGTTGTATTGTTCAGTAAAAAATAGTCGTCATGCTGTTCATTTTTTTTTGAACTTTCAGTTGTGAATGAATGAATAAAATTGATGAAATGATTTTTATTGTCCAACTACACTACTAAGAGAAGAATACTTTTTACCTTCAGATATATTTTTGTAATTCTTTGGATTATTGGACATGTTAACATTTTGGGCCTTTTTAAACCCATTATTTTCTAGCCATTGAGCTGTCCCTGAAGGAACAAAAGCAGCAGTCCACCACCCTTTCCACTTTGTATCCAAGTACATCCAACCTCTTAACTAACCACCAACATGAAGGCAGAAAAGTTCGTGCTATATATGACTTTGAAGCTGCTGAAGATAATGAGCTTACTTTTAAAGCTGGAGAAATTATTACTGTTCTTGATGACAGGTGATGGAACTTTCATGTGAAAATATATAACATTACTTCTGTGTTTTATATTACTCCTGTTGGCTGCTATCAACAAATGCAATTAAAAATACTGATCTAGCTATTTTCTTTGTCTGATAGTTGCTTTGCTTATGTCATACTGGCTGGATTCTTATTTTGTAGTTTAATTTTTTTCTTACCTATTTAATTAGTTTTAATTTTTTTTTTGGATGCTTAGTTTAATCTATTCATTTTTGGTTCCATCCAATAATATAGATTGTTAAATTAGTAAAAAAAAGTTAAGATTTTAGAAAATATACCAAATACATGTGTATATATGTATTGGTGAAATTTTTAATACAGAATATAGTGAGTTTATTATTTAGTGTATTTGTTTGGAACAAATTAATTTTATATGGAATTATATGCATTTACATTATCATAGGAAAGGTGATTCAGTGCATTTGTCTCTTACGTTTATGTTTATGAAAATTGTTACTGATTATGAAGTATTAAACTTGGCAAATAAGTGATTTTAAAAAGAAATTTGAAGAGATTTAAGGTTATTTCTATAATCTGTATATATAAAAGCATAATATGCAAATCAACTGGATGGCAGAAAAACTGATTGGCTGTGATGTACACTGACCACCAGGGGATAGACACTCAATGCAGGAGTTGCCATTAGCCCGCAGGCCCCAATCACTTGATCAGGGCCTACTGGTCAACCTCTTGGTCCCTCCCCCTGGCCGGCAGGCTCTGATCTCCTGATAAGGAACAGGGAACCGGGGGTGGATGGCAGTGGACATGGGTGGCAATGGGGCCCCGATTGCCCTGTTGGGTGCCCCACACACAGATGGCAGTGGGGGGAGGGGGGGAGGCACAGGGCCAGCTGCTGGCAGCCTGGGAAGATCAGCCCTGATCACAGGCCAGGCCTAGGGACCCTACCTGTGCACAAATTTCATGGGCTGGGCCTCTAATACATACTATAATACTAGAGGCCTGGTGCACGAAATTCTTGCCCTCAGAGGTTAGGGGGATCCTTCAGCCTGGCCTGTGCCCTCTCGCAGTTTGGGAGCCCTTGGGAATGTCCAACTGCTTGCTTAGGCCGGATCCCCGTGGGAAGCTGTCACTCGGACATCCTTAGCACTGCTGCGAGAGGCTCCCGCCACTGCCACTACACTTGCCATCCATGAGCCTGGCTTCTGGCTGAGCTGTGCTCCCCCTCTGCATTGAGCGTATGCCCCTGGTGGTCAGTGTGTGTTGTAGTGATGGGTCATTTCAGTGTTTGGTCTATTTGCATATTAGCCTTTTATGTCTGCTGGATTGTGCTGAAACCAGCTCTGAGTGGTTCCAGATTATGAAATGGCATAGGCCAGGCTGAGGGACCCCATTGGTGCATGATCAGAGCTGGGGAGGGATATGGGAGTTTGGCCAATTGGGGAAGGACTACAGGAGGGCGCCAGGGCATGTCTGGCCTTTTCACTCCTAATCGGCCAGACCCCAGTAGCAAGCTAACCTACTGTTCAAAGCATCTGTCCCCTGGTGGTCAATGCACCTCATAGTGACTGGTTGACCAGTTGACTCTATGTCCCCTGGTGGTCAGTGCATGTCATAGTGTCTGGTCAACCAGTCAGCTGTCTGCCCCCTGGTGGTCATTGCATGTCTTAGTGTTTGAGCAGCTTTAGCAGCATATCATTAGCATATTACCTTTTGATTGATTGAGTGGCTGACTGGAAGACCAGGTGCTTAGCATATTAGGCTATTATTATATGGAATGATTTCTGGATTGGATAATAAAGAAGTTATGTTTGAGCTGTTTTATTGGAAATTGCACAAAACTTTGATCATTCATTCAAAAATATTTATTGAGAGCTTGCTAGCTTTTCTTAGACTAGATACAGATACAGTGAAGAAACAGTATGTACCTTAAAAGGTGTTCCTTGTGGACTTTTTGTGCTATAAACAGTGTCTCTGTCATACGTGTTTTTTTGTGGGGAAAAATTTGCTGATATCTACTAGATAGAGCATAAGAATGGACATCTTGATTATGGTCCTGCTATATATCATACTAGAGGCCCAGTGCATGACATTTGTGCACTCGGGGGAGGTTCCCTCAGCCCGGCCTGCACCCTTTAGCAGTCCAGAAGCCATCAGTCGGACATTCTCCATGCTGCCACTTGTGGCTGAGCAGCACTCCCCCTGTGGGAGCACACTGACTACCATGGGGCAGCTTCTGCATTGAGCATCTGCCCCCTGGTGGTCAATGGACATCATAGAGACTGGTCATTCTGGTGTTGGTCTATTTGCATATTACCCTTTTATTATATAGAATTAGAGGCGCGATGTATGAAATTCGTGAAAGAATAGGCCTTCCTTTCCCTAGCTGCTGGCACTGGCTTCCCTCTGGCTGCTGACAGGCACCCGGGACTCAGGCTTCCCTCACAGCTCTGGCTTCATCCGGAAGGACTTCTGGTCTAATTAGCATATTACGCTTTTATTATTGTAAAAGATTACAAAGGATTCTTACAGTGGAGCCTTCAAATCAGTTGAACTTGATAATTTTTAAATATGCAGACCTCTTTTATGAGTGGAGAGTTAGTGCTTTATAGTAAATCTTTTAAGCATTCACCAGCCTTCCAAAAGATAAAGCACTATGTGTATAATAACTTATTTTTTTGAGGCCTCATCTCTTATTTATAATAATGATCCATTCATTTCATTCTTCACTGGATTGATGTGGGTTTCAAATCTGGTATTAATGTAAGTTAAACACTATAAAAGAGAAAGGTTTATAGAAATAAAAATCTTTATTATAGTCAAATATTCTTTTTTGTTCCTCATAGTGATCCCAACTGGTGGAAAGGTGAAACCCATCAAGGCCTGGGATTATTTCCCTCTAATTTTGTAACTGCAGATCTCACTGCTGAGCCAGAAATGAGTAAGTATTTTCCAGTCTGTCAATGGATGATAATCATTAATCTTCTTAATGAAGGCTGTGTAAATTCAACATTTTGGAGCCGGTACTTTCAAATGGTAGTCTTTTCAAGGTGTTTATTAAAAATGCAGCTGCCTGGTCAGTAGGTTATTTACCATAAATCATCTAAGAATTGCAATCATTTGTCTACCAAGGTTATTTTTAGAGGAAGTATGGATTTTTTTCTTTAAAAAAATTTTATGTATGCCTATACATATAAATATATATGTGTGTGTTTGTGTGTGTGTGTGTGTGTGTATTCATGCACATATATGTATGTATGTGCTAGTGTAAAATGCACACTAAAAAGTGTTAATGGAATTTATGCATTATGTATTTTTATTATCATCAGTTGATAAAAGTGTGACAAATGCATGTTAATGGAATTTATGCATTATGTATTTTTATCAGTTGATAAAAGTGTGACAAATGCAGTGTAATCTCATAAACAATTCTTCCTTTTCAAAGGTTGAGAACATTTCTGTAGTGTTCTAACCTCAAATTTGGAAGCTGTGGCCTCTAAGCAACAGTAATGGCTTTTCTAAACCTTCCTGTAAGATATTCAGAAGCGGCCATCGCTAATCATGTAAATAGTCCCCCCCAAAAAAAATTTTTGCTGACTAGGAGAAATCAACTAGAAAGTGGGGCCAAAGAGGTATTGATATTACTGACAGGCATAATAGTTGGAGGAGATGTAACTAGTAGTAGCTTATCAAAATGTTGATAATTGACTATATTTTTTCATAATACTGTACTTTAATGAATCTTCATAATGAGAAGTTTGGGTCATCAAGATTGTCATAACCTCCCTTTGTTTAAGGAAACAGTAATATGTTCTAGTCTTGAAATATTTCTATTAGTAATTGACATTTTTAGAATTTTAAAAGAATTTTTGTGTATAAGTTGTAGGTCACAGTTATCTGGCAGGATATCTCATCTCAGCTCATCTGTCTATAAAATAACAGCTAGAAGGAATTAATGTTATGAACTGCAAGATGCCTAATTCTTTTTTAGTTTACAAGAATTCTAAGAATGGAATTTTGTCACAGTCATCTCTTTATTTTCAATAGCATTAAGTACTAAATACAGACTAGACATCTATAAATATTAATGCAATAAATAATACATAAGTGTATATGTAGAGATATGCTTTTCTTTAAAAACATAAGTTTACTTTCACAACAAACCAGACATTATGAATCTTGAGAAAATAATGCCCTCACAGTTATGCCAGGTTGTTTGTTGTCATTTTTATAAACAGATTTCTGATACCTATTTCTTTAATTGAATTCTTTTTATTTTGTTAGAACTAAAAAAAAATCATGTTGTAGAACCTTGTTTGAATGGCAGTACACACTGTGTTCACTTCTAACCTGGGCTGAGGGTGGAAGTTTTTTTTTGTTTGTTACTGGGGAGTTGAGTTGTCCTGAATCAATTGTTGGAATGGCTAGAATAACTTCGAACTTTGAGATCCAAGAGCTCACGTGGATCATATAGCCATCTCATCTTTTTTTCCTCATTATATAGCATTGCACTTTAAAATTAGTATTCTAATTCATATGTTTCACTCTGGATCACCTAAAAGAGAAACAGGAGCCACAGAACTTATGTAATGTAGTCCTTGAGTTTGGAAGGTGAGTGCTAGTGTGAGGAAGCAGAAACTCAATGTGTCAAATAGAAATACCTTGCCTCCTTAACTTGTTAGATATCAGTAGACACAGTTAGATATTGTGAAAGCACTTTATTTTTTTACATATATAAACATTTTATATGTATATTCACACACATACCATACACAATTCACGTGTGTACATAGTAATAGTATTGGTTCCTATGAGAAAAAGCATTGTAAGTTTGTGCAGGTCAGCTGGCAGGATGTGAAGTCTACCATGTGTCTCATGGATAGCAGACAGTACAGTTCTTTGCCAGTTTTCTACTTGTTAATAGCTTAAGATGCAAAAAGCAAAATATGTATAGCATATGTCTCTTTTTTCCTGTATGGAAAATGAAATCAGCTGAAACTGTGTGTGTATAGAATTTTGCGTTATGGTGACTTGAATGGGATGAAGTAAACTATTTCCATTTTATATGCAATAACATAACAAGGAATATGTAAGTGATGTTTGCAGAGTAAAATCATAGGCCAGATTCCAGTTGTATGGGCTGGTAGAACCAGATAGATTGGCATTCAAATCCAGGCTTTGCCATTTATTAACTTTCACCTATACAAGAATTTATCTGTCTGAGCCCCTGTTAACCTTTTTGTGAAATGGGCCTATCTCATAGAATTGTATTGTAGATTCTTTGGAGGAAATGTAATATGTACTCCATTAAGCACATTTAATAATTTAATAGATATTATTACCCTTACTTAATTCTACCCTTTGCCCACCTTTCTTTCCTCTTGATTCTTATAATATTTTCATGAATACTGATTCATTGGACACAAGGATGAAAAATTCAGAGAGGAAATTCATTTCTTTTTCTTTTTATTAAGTTCAGATAGAAAAGAAGGAGAGATAGAAACATCAATAGTGAGAGAGAATCATTGATTGGCTGCCTTCTGCACGCTCCCACTGGGAATTGAGCTGCAACCCAGGCACGTGCTCTGACCAGGAATCTCGAACCATAATCTCCTGGTTCATAGGTCAATGCTCAACTACTGTGCCATGTCAGCCGGGTGGAAATTTATTTCTTTTAAGATGTATGTGCCTTGATATTCTTTTGGAGAAGGTTAATTGCTATGCTAATCAGATCTTTATATGGTATGTTATGTTACATTGATTAGATTTTTAAAGTTTTCTTTATTGAGCAAGAGAAATATGCGTTTCTGGCCAATGATTTGTAGATCCCTTAATAATAATTTTTTAATGCAAATAACAATGTAAAGTATATAGGCTAATGTAGTGAAAAATTCAGATCCCGGTCAAGGCTATTTATAAAATTTCCATTGGCTTGGATGTCGTTCTCTTAGTCAAATGTCTGAGTGGCATGCTGGAGAACAAATAGCTAACTTTCCAGTTCATTGTATTGAAATAGCATGGTCTATCAAATGAGATTTTTCTAAATTGCAAAGTTCATTTATGCCATTGTAAAATTTTGCTTTTTTTCATCGATTTACTAAACTCTCTTATGTAGTAGATGATTAATCTTTGTTTCAGAATATATCTCTTATTTTTAGTAATGTGACTTTTATGGAAAATGTAAAATCTTTAGAAGAAAAAATTAAGAAATTAAAAAATTAATGTTTAGTCACTATTGCCAAAATCTGCAACTTCATTATTCTTTAAATTGAGTCTCTCAGCTTAAGGGAATATTTAAAAAATTCAAATGCTCTCTTTTAACTTAAAGTTCTCAAATAAATGTATTATAAGGAATAGGTAATGTTACATGTTTTACAGTAAAAACAGAGAAGAAGACGGTACAATTTAGTGACGATGTTCAGGTAGAAACAATAGAGCCAGAGCCGGAGGAACAAGCCTTTATTGATGAAGTAAGTGATTTCCACCTTGAGAGCAGTTCATACTTGGTATTGAAGTTGGAAAGTTTTTCTTGTCTTCTTTAAAAATAATTGATTAAGACATGTGTTGTTTTAGTAAAAAAACATAATATAGTGCCATTCTTACCATGACAACACATATAGTTATACCTCATTATTTTAAATTTCTGCTTAATATTTTACAGAATGTATATATCATGGTTTTTTAATTCTGTTTTTGGACAGTGAGGTTGTTTTCAGTTTTTTTCCTGGTGTTTTTTTGCTATTACAAACACGATTATGAGATTTTAAAAATATATTTCAAATAATGTACAATTGTTTTATTTTAAAATGTACTTAATGCTCTGGAAATTATATTCTTGGTAACATTTTAAACTTATGATGAAAAAATGAGAAGTTATCTTTAAAATATGTGAGGGGATTAATAAGTATTTAGCCTTATTTTAGGGGAGCCAGAGCAGAAAGTTTGAAGAGTGTTCTTTTACAGAAATAGATTGTAGAAGACTGCTAGGAGCCAAGGAGTCCAATTGGATTAAGGAAAATTAATTAACTGATTGCATTACATAAGAAATGCATATAGAGTCAGTTAGGGGTCTCTCTAGAAACCTTATTTCTCTGATAGCAGGTAATTTCAGATAGAGTATACTATTCTGTACTATTACAACAAAAATTATCCAGGTATTAGTTTGTTTCTCTCTTACCAACTGTTAGCATCCCCCCTCCTCCTCCTCTTTTTTTTTTTTTTTTTTTGCTTAGGAAAACTTTTCTGACATGTGCCTTTTTTGGACTGCTTGAAATAAAAGTTGTGAATCTTTTACATTGAAAAATAGTACCCATTTTTTAAAAAAATATATTTTATTGATTTTTATAGAGAAGAAGGGAGAGGGATAGAGATTAGAAACATCGATGAGAGAGAAACATTGATCAGCTGCCTCCTGCATGCCCCCTACTGGTACATGCTCTTGACTGGAATCGAACCTGGTACCTTTCAGGCCGCAGGCTGATGCTCTATCCACTGAGCCAAACCGGTTTTGGCAATAATACCCATTTCAAAACATAAAATTCTTTTGCCTTCAGAAGTTTCTTATATGCTGTGTCACTTTTACTATCTAGTAATTAATTTCTCTCTCAAACTATTCTTCTATATATATAATGCAGTTTTTGTTTAAATAACTTCTGTGCTCAGAATTGGTAGTATTTACATTATTTACTTAATGTACATATGTTTAATAGTATAACCCTGTAAAAACCATGCATGGGGAAAAGCTTGTAATTATTATAATAGTATTCTTTGGTGTGCTATGTAAGATTTATATTTTGATTTTTAAAAACCTACATATAAATACATATGTACTTATATGATGTATAGAGGTACTAATGTAAAGATGGTTTCATTAGTCCCATTGGTGATTAAAACAGAAGATTCTAAAGTACGTTTAAGTCACTGCCTTGAGATGCCTACCACCTTTCCCACATAGAAAAATAGAGAGACCACAAACTGAAATATTGGTAGCAAGAAAATGTAGACAACTCTTTATGGCCCTACTTAGAACGAGAATAGCTGTAATATAGCTGAGCTATGCTTTTTTAAAACAGCTGTTGTATTCATCCTGGCGAAGAAGTAATAACTAAGTTGTTAGTCATAAGTAATGCCATCGTGAGAGAGAGGTTACACCTGTCAGCATGTCACGGCTACGACTGCTTCAAAACAAAGTGAAATTTACTACCATGAAATTAGATTGAAGAACTCACATATTGTAAGTTTAAATGTGGCCCTATCCTCATTTAAGAGAATCACTGTAAGGACTAAAAAATAAGTAGGTAGAGCTTTCGAGGCTCTGACTTCACATGGTACTTAAAAGAGAATACACAGACATTAACAACATAAAAACAAAATTGGAGTCTACATATCTGAATTACAAAAGTTCTCTATCCATTATCTAATTAACAAAGTGAGAACATATTGTTGCGTAATGACTAGTTGCTTTTTGTATTAACTATTTAATTCCTGTAGGACAAAATGGACCAGTTGCTACAGATGTTGCAAAGTACAGATCCCAGTGATGATCAGCCAGATCTTCCAGAGTTACTGCATCTTGAAGGTAAACCTTGTTTTTCATTTATCTTCCAAAGAAAGGCTAATTAGAGGTGATATCTACTGTTCTGTTACAGAATGGCTCATATTTAAATAAAATTGAGAATGATACAAAACATGTTCACATTTCTCACTCTTCTGTGACCCAGTTTCACATTTATATGCTATTTAAAACTTTGATAGAATTCACATTCTTACACCATTCTATACAAATTAAATATTTTATTTAAAATAGCCAAATATTTTATTCAACATTTTAGAATGTTGTAAAATAAATATTGGTATTTTAATATTTTTGAGATCAAGAAAATAAATCTTGGGATCTCTTTATTAGTATCATTTTTATTACTCCAAATTATACCTTGTATTTCTTATATGAATATTCATCAGAGGTTTGCTTTCTTTAGTTGCGTTTTCTTATATTTCTTCAAATCTTGTCACCTTAGCAATGTGTCACCAGATGGGACCTCTTATTGATGAAAAGCTGGAAGATATTGATAGGTAAAAAAGCATGTGCCCTCTCTATATTGTTTACCATCTTCCCTGAAGTTCTTTGTAAACTACCTACTGGGATAGAACTGCCATTATAATTTATTTTATTACTAGTTTTGTTTATTTGTTTTCTTCTATTGTCTTATATTTTACTTTTTAATTCTATTTTATTTCATTTGAATTTTTCATTTTTATTTTTTAATATTTTCTATTTTTATATGCCAAAGGAACCAGTCCTCATTTACTTGTTTTCTACTAGATGTGGGAATTTGAATTAGACCCAGGGCTCCTTTTTTTAAAATCTTTTTTTTTAAGGTGAGGATTTATTTGATCTTCACTATATTAGTCTTTTTTAAAAATAAGGGTTAACTATTATACTCATGAGTGACATTACCAGAGCCCAAATGACCCATCTGTTATTTTTTGGGGAAACCTAAATATTTCAAAGTAAAGTCAGCTACAATAAGCTCTCCCAACACAGTACCTACATCGGAGTTTTGATTGCCTTAGAGCTAAATATGGGATATTTTCTGTCACAAGGTAAATTTTTAATGATGTCTATCACTTTTTGCTATTTTGATATGCCTTATTTTTTAGAACATTGTACTAATTAAATAGCATTTATGTTTCAAATTATTGTGTAATATTTCAGAAAACATTCAGAACTCTCAGAACTTAATGTTAAAGTGATGGAGGCACTTTCATTGTATACCAAGTTAATGAATGAAGATCCAATGTATTCCATGTATGCAAAATTACAGAATCAGCAGTATTATATGCAGTCATCTGGTGTTTCTGCCTCTCAGGTAAGCTTTTAAAAACTCAACTGTATCATTTTAAATTCTCAAATATATTTGAGAGTATTTGGAATAATGTGTTTTTATAAAATTTAAAACTTTCTAAAAGTAATGTAAAATAAATTTTAAAAGAAATTTTTACTTGACAAATATAGTGTATATTCTATAATTATACCAATGGTTTTTAAAAAAATATATAGTTTTATTGACTTCAGAGAGAGGAAGGGAGAAGGGGACCGAGAGAAATATCAACGATGAGAGAGAACTATTGATCTACTTCCTCCTGCTGATCTGCTTCCTCCTGCATGCCCCACATTGGGGATTGAGCCCGCAACCTGGGCATGTGCTCTGACTGGGAAATCAAACTGTGACTTAACTGGTTCATAAGTTGATGCTTAACCACTAAACAATGCCAGTTGGGCCCAGTAGTTTTTTTTTTTTTTTAATGTTTTTTCTGTAGGGATATGCATCAGAATCCCCCATCAAACTTTTGGAGAAGTTCAGATGCTTTGGTTCTACCCAGACTTGTTAAAGCAGAATCTTTAGTAGGGAGGCCCAAATGTGTGCATATTTTTAAGGCTTAATATGTAATTATCTGATTAAGAACTGCATTTTCTTCTTTTTTTTTTTTGGCTCAGTAAAATTTCTAATTATTACTAAATTCTTCTGGGAATGTATGGTGTTCAGTTTTATAGTGAGCTGCTTTAATATGTATTTCACTCCTTTCCTTTACATAACACATGAAATGCAGTTCAGAGCCCTTTCTCTCTTTTTTGGTAATCCTCACCCGAGGATATTTTTTCCACTGATTTTTAGAGAGGCTATAAGGAAGAGGGGGGGAGGTAAAGAGAGAGAAATATCAATGTCAGAGAGACACATCAATTGGTTGCTTCCTGCTTATGCCCTGACCAGGGCTGGGGGATTGAACCTGCAATCTAGATAACATGCCCTTAACTGGGAATTGAATCCATGACCCCTTGGTGCACAGGCCGATGCTTTATTCACCAAGCAATACCAGCCAGGGCCCTTTCCCTGTTATCACCTCAAATAACTATTTAAAGAGCTCTTTTCCCACAAACTCAGTAAGTTCAGAATATAGGGAGTAATTCGCCAGGCACTTCCATTTCATCCATGTAGAGTGGTATAAACATTATATAGATTAATTTTTGTTTTTAGCATAGTCCATTTTCTCTGAAATGAGGGGCTAGAACCCCAGAGATGTACATGAGTAACAAACATGTGGCTAGATGACTCCTACTCACAGGTATTGATATTAGTTTGAGCCAAAGGAACCCCCCAAAATATTTTCATGTTCAGTTTGAGAAGTACAAAAAAATGCACTCATGAGGACCAGAATAGCTGTGTTTACAATGAAGACCTTTTGGATTCTGATGCATGGGAAGTATCTTAGGGATTAACAGGAGTGCTAAGATGATTGAGCCTTGTCTCCTGATGATTGTGTTACTATCTTTACAACTGGTAAAAAAGCTTTACTACATAGATAGTGTCATTCTGTTATCAAACTTATGAAATGGAAGGATTTAAAGAATACTACAGAAAACTAGAATATTATGTGCTTTAAGACTTTTGGAATTTAAGACTTCAATCTCTTTCGATTCAGACAAGTACAGTTTTTAGATGCAGTAGTAGACAGACAATGAATGGGCCAAAGGCCAAATACAGCCTCTCATCTGTTTAAATAAGCTGTTATTGAAACACAGCCATTCTCTTTAGTTCATTAATTATTTCTGGCAGCTTTCTATATGGTTCAAATTCAGTAGTTGTGACAGAAACCATATGGCCCACAAAGCCTAAAATATTTACTATCAGGACTTTTATAAGACAGTTTGCTGACTAACCTACTTTAGAAAGTTAGTTCTGTGTTCAGTAAACTAATTTAAGACATATAAATTGAATCTATAAGCAGATGCAGTCTATTGATACAGTCAATCCAAAGACATTTCTTAAACATCCTTTGTAATTCCTTTTAAGGAAGTACTTAAAATATCAACATGGGAAAAGAGACCATATTAGTATAAAGTTTCAAGATAAGTTCCTATACTACTTCCTGATAGAGGTAAACATGAGTTTAGCCAATGTTTACCTAAGAATTAAAATATTCAGAAGCCAACTTCACTGAAAAATACTTTTTTTTAAATGCTTGTTAACTGAAGTAACAATGAAAAAAGATTTCAGGGATATAATTGTTCTTTTTGTTAACTGAATGTCTCTACAAAAAGTTTGGTGTGCTTATTAAAATCTTAGAAAATTTAATGTGTTATCATGAACTGTTCTAGGTATATCCAGGGCCTCAAAGTGGTACTTACCTGCTTGCAGGAAATGCCCAGATGAGCCATCTCCAGAGCTACAGTCTTTCCCCAGAGCAAATGTCTTCCCTCAGCCAAGGAGCAGTTCCATCCTCTGCAAACCCTGCCCTTCCTGCTCAGCAGACTCAGGCTTCTTACCCTAGGTAATTTGATTATTAACTGTTATTTGGAGTTAATGTTATTAAATTCTTTTTTGTAATATCTTTAAAGTTTTTTTATTTTATTTAAGAAGAGAGAGAGAGAGAAAGAGAGAAGGGGGTGGGAGGGGAGGGGAGAGAAACATTGATCCATTGCCTCCAGTAAGTACCCGAACCACAAATTAAACCCAAAATCGGGGTATGTACCATGACCAGTAATCAAACCCCACCACCTTTCAGGTTTGAGCCACACTGGTCAGGGCAAAATTCTTAAGTGCCAGTGATCATCTATAACCAGAACTGGATAAGAAACTCCAGAATAGATACCATCACTGATACCAGGTGGTTAGCTCTGTTTGTGATGGTTAGTGAGTTCTACAGGAACCCCTGCAGTATTGCAGCAATAGCCAGCAAGCCAGATCTCTGTCTTACTGAGTCACTGAATGGCTGTATTCTGATTCTAACTTTGTCATGATTTATTTTTGTTTTTATTTGAGTCTATGATGGTATTTGCTAAGGATTTTAATGAATTTAGATTTGATAACTATATAGTTTTTCACAAATTTCATAAAAAACTTAAATGTTTTTATCATTATTGTTTCAGAATTTATGGTTTTGAAAGACACATATTTCCTTCTTTCACTGGGCCTCTAATTTACTTATAATATCCTTTATCACATAATTAAATAATTATATATTATATAATTTACAATTACATAAATGTCTTTTCTGCTTCTGTGTGAATCTAAGCTGAAGTCTTTCCCTCAGAACAAATAAAAGGTAGAATTTAGATTTCATCAGTTTGTAATTCTAGAAGTCATGTTATTCTGACTCACATTAGAAGTATCTTGGTATATATATATCTTGGAATTTAGTATATATCACAGCAAGATACATCATTTGAAAAGAGATGGACTTTTTATCCCTGTGGTCTATGGGGCAAATATCTGAATATAAAATGACAGACTCATTGTTTTGGCCATACTATTTAATAAAAGAGTGATATGCAAATTGACTGCACCTCTGCCACACACAAACCATGCCCACCAGCCAATTAGGAGAGAGTATGCAAATTAGTTAAACCAAGATGGCTGCAGTCACAGAGCAAGCAGGAGGCTTGGGTTTCCCTGGCAATGGAGGAAGCCAAGCTTCCCACACACCCAGGCTGGCCCAAGCCTCTGCTAAGACTACAAAGTTTCAATTATAGAAGATAAATATAAATCTCAAATAAAATGGTGGCAACCACAGAGCTGGAGAAAGCAGGAGGCTTGAGTTGCCCCCATCAATGGAGGAAGCCAAGCATCAGCAGCCCTGGCTGGCCCAGGCCTCCACTCAAGGCTATAAAGTTTCAATTATAGAAGATAAATAAATCCCAGATACCAGGGTCTCTGCTTGGGTCACTGGCGGGCGTGGATGGCCTGTAAACCACCACAGGCCCCTAGCCCCAGGCCACCCCACTCCCAGGGGAACCCCCACCCTGATCTGGGATACCCTTCAGGGCAAACCACCTGGCTCCTACCCATGCACCAGGCTTCTATCCTATCTAATAAAAGAGTTATATGCAAATTGACCATCACTCCAACACACAAGATGGCTACCCCCATGTGGATGCAAAGCGGCCGCCACAGGGTAGTTAGTAGCTATTAATGTCACCTCTCAAGAAACACATGTGCACTTCAACAGGTGCTTTTTCCTTGATATCTTTAGCTCTCTTTATCTGGCTAATTCCTATTTATCTCTTCTTAACTTTCTCTTTACTAGAATACGTTCCCACACTCCAACACTGTTCCTGTTTTCTTGCTGTCACAGGACCCCAGCCCATTGTGTACTCTCTTGTAATCACTTTTAGATTAATCTGTATCCCCACTAAGCTATTATATCTTGAGAGGTGGAATCAAGTTTCTTTAACCTTTATATCTATTGTGTAGCAGTTTTATACTTGATTAGAACTCAGTAAATATTTGATAAATAAATGTTTAAGATAGGAATTTGAAGTGCTGTCTTGGGCCAGTGAGATATATTTTTAAACTAGTGGCCTGATGTACGAATAAAGATTTGTGCAAGAATGGGCCTTCATTCCCCTGACTGCCGGCACCGCCTTCGCTCTGGCCTGAGCTGCCTTTCTGCCTTCCCATGCTGCCCAGAGGCTCGGAGTGGCTGGGTTGGTGCAGAATGCCTGTGTCCTGCCCCGTCCCCAGCTGCTCAGTGCCTGTGTATGCAAATTAGCCTACCATCTTTGTTGGGTTAATTTGCATATTCACTCCTGATTGGCTGATGGGTGGCGTGAAAGTACAGTCAATTAGCATATTACTCTTTTATTGGGTAGATTATTTACAGAGGCTTCACAAAAGCTTTGAGGCAGTTTTTAAAAACATAAATGTATAACATAATATATAAGAACAGGGTGGGACAAAATAGATTTATAATTGTGAGTATACAAAACACAGATTTTATTCTTATATTATTATTTATTAATTATTGTATTATTTTCCATACCAATAACTATATTTGACTCTAGCTTTCTAATTGGAGATCAAGGTCAATGAGGAATTTTGGTAGGCAAGTTTTTCTTTAGTGGCCCTCATTCATATCTAGGAGGCAATTTCTTATTCTTTTACGTATAATTTTGGTTCTAAGGTTCTTACTTTCCCAGACTATGTAATAACCGTAGTATGATCTTATTGATAATTAGCGAAGGTAGAATGGATGCAGTTTCCTAAACTCATCTATAGTGATGGTGATGATGATAATACTCAGGTGACCAAAGCGATGTACTTGTCTAATATTTCAGGTTACTCTGTTAAACAGGTGTTTATTGAATATTTAGTTTGTGCCAGACACTATGCTAGACATTTGACATATAAGTGTGAGTTTCTTCCTCTCCCCACAGACACAACTGACATACAACATTATGTAAATGTAATACGTATGACAGGTTGATTTGATACATTTCTATATTGTAAAATGATTACCACCATGGCATTAGCTAACACCTTCATCCTATCACACAGTTACCATTTCTTTTTTGTGGTGAGAACATTTAAGGTATATTCTGAGCAACATTCAAGTATATGATAATAATTTTATTAGGGAAAATCACCATGCTGTACATTAGATTCCTAAACTTGTTCATCTTATAAATGGAAGTTTGTACTCTTTGTCTAGTATCTCCCCATTTTCCCCACTCTCTAACCAACATTCTACTATTTGTCTTTTTTAGATTCTACATATGAGGTCATATAGTATCTGTCTTTCTCTATTTTACTTAGCATAATGCCCTCAAGTCTCATCTAAGTTGTACAAATAGCAGAAGTTTCTTTTTTCTTCTGGCTGAATAATATTCCAGAGAAGGAGAACGGAGAAGGGGGAGAAAGAGAGAAATTGGGAGAAAGAGAGAGAGGAAAAGAGAGAGAGGGGCGGGAGAGAGAGAGAGGGTGAGAGAGGGAACATGTACACATACTCTGTATCATCTTTACCCATTCATCTGTTGATGGATGCTCAGGTTATTTCCATATTTTGACTGTTTTGAGTAATGTTGCAGTGAACATGGGGTGCAGATCTCCTAAAGATCCTGATTTCAGTTCTTTGGGATATATGCACATAAATGGGACTGCTGAGTCATATGATACTTTAATTTTTTTTAAATATGTTTTTATTGATTTTAGAGAGAGAGAAACATTGATAAGAGAGAAACATGGTTCAGCTGCCTCCTACAACGCTCCCTACTGGGGATCAAGCCTGCAACCCTAGCCATGTACCCTGACCAGGAATCAAACTGGTAACCTCTTCGTTCAAGGGTTGATGCTCAACCATTGAACCACACTGGCTAGGCTAATTTTTAATTTTTTTGAGGAACCTCCATACTATTTTCCAAATGGCTGCACCAATTTACATTCCCATCAATACTGCATAAGTGTTCCCTTTCTTTACATCTTTGCCAACACTTATCTTTTGTCTTTGATGATAGCCATTCTAATATGTGTGAAATAATGTCTCATTTTGGTTTTGATTTGCATTTCCCTGATGATTAGTGATACTGAGCACCTTTCTTTTTTTCAATTTAAATTTTTTATTGTTTAAAGTATTAAATGAGTCTCCTTTTCCCCATTGACCTCTCCCCGGCCACTCCACCCCCCAGCACATACCCTTACCCCTCTCCCCATTTTCTGTGTCCATTGGTTATGCTCATATACATGCATACAAGTCCTTTGGTTGCTCTCTTATTCCCCCTCCTCCACTGCTTTCCCTCATATGTTGGACATTTTATTCGATGCTTCTATGTCTCTGGTTCTATTTTTGTTCATTAGTTTATGTTGTTCATTATATTCCACAAATGAGTGAGATCATGTGATACTTATCCTCCTCTGACTAGCTTATTTCATTGAGCACCTTTTCTTGTACCTATTGGCCTTTTGTGTGTCTTGTTCAGAAAACTGAGTATTCATTTCCTCTGCCTATTTTTCATCTAGTAGTTTCTTTACTATTGAGTTGTATGAATTATTTATGTATTTTTGGTATTAAGCCCTCATTAGATATATGACTTACAAATATTTTCTTTTATTCATTGGTTGTGTTTTAATATTGTTGATTGTTCCTTTTGCTGTTCAAAAACTTTTTAGTTTGATGCAATCCCAGTTGTTGATTTTTGCTTTCATTTCTTGTGCTTTTGCTGCCACATCCAAGAAAATTGCTGCTGCAATGATTGTCCAGGAGCCTTTTCCCTATGTTTTTTCCCTAGGGATTTTATGGTTTCTAGTTTTAAATTAAGGTCTTTAATCCATTTCAAGTTCTTTTTTTTTAAATTAAATATTTATTATTCAGATTATTACATTTGTCTCTCTTTTTCCCCCTCCATAGCTCCCCTCCACCCCGCTGCCACCCCTCCCTCTACCTTTACCTTTCCCCCCAATTGATGAGTCCATAGGTGTATGAATTTTGTCCAGTCACTCCCTGTACCCCTCTCCCCCCTTTCCCCCTGAGAATTATCAGTCCACTCCCTTTCTGTGCTCTTAATTCTGGTATATTCACCAGTTTATTCTGTTGATCAAATTTTTAATTCACTTAATTTTTAGATTCACTTGTTGATAAATATGTATTTGTTGTTCATAATTTTTTGTCTTTTACCTTTTTCTTCTTCCTCTTCTAAAAGAGTACCTTTCAGCATTTCATATAATACTGGTTTGGAGTTGATGAACTGCTTTAGCTTTTTCTTCTCTGTGAAGCTCTTTATCTGCCCTTCAATTCTGAATGATAGCTTTGCTGGATAGAGTATTCTTGGTTGTAGGTTCTTGCTATTCATCACGTTGAATATTTTTTGCCACTCCCGTCTGGCCTGCATAGTTTCTGTTGAGAAATCAGCTGACAGTCATATGGGTGCTCCCCTGTAGGTAATTAATTGTTTTTCTCTTGCAGCTTTTAATATTCTGTCTTTGTCTTTTGCTCTTGGTATTTTAATGATGATGTGTCTTGGTGTGGTCCTCTTTGGATTCCTTTTATATGGGGTTCTGTGTGCTTCCTGGACTTGTAAGTCTATTTCTTTTACCAGATGTGTGAAGTTTTCAGTCATTATTTCTTGAAATAGGTTTTCACTATCTTGCTCTCTCTCTTCTGGCACCCCCACAATTCTGATGTTGGTACGCTTGAAGCTGTCCCAGAGGCTCCTTACATTATCTTCACATTTTTGGATTCTTTTCTCTTGTTGCTTTTCCAGTTGAGTGTATTCTGATTCTTTATATTTCACATTTTTGACTTGATTCTTGCCTTCTGCTAGTCTGGTGTTAGGTCTCTGTATAATATTTTTTATTTCAGTATGTTTAATTTCTATTTGGTCCTTTATCATCTCTAGTTGGATCTTTTGCATCTCTAGTTGGTCCTTTTGCATCTCCTCTTGGGACTTGATAAATTCATCCATCTTTTCTAGCATATTCTTGAAAAACCTTATAAGCGTGGTTTTGAACTCTATATCCAGTCGTTTTTTTCCCTCCATTTCTTTTGTGATCCCTTCCCTTGTCTCGGCATTTTCACCATACCGGGAGAACTTCTGTGTTGGATTCAGCCTTATGATACCAGACTTGAAAAACTGCAAAAGCCTCTCTGGAGCTTGGGATGGGTGGAGTCTCAGGGCTTAAGGGATTGCCTTCCCTTCCAGTCGGGCCCGCCCTCCACAGCCCCTGAGTCTCACTAATCGCTAGAGCAGTCCCTGTGTGTGTGTGTGTGTGTGTGTGTGTGTGTGTGTGTGTGTGTGTGCGCGCGCGCTCTCTCTCTCTGTCTCTCTGTCTCTCTCACAGTGCCTCTGGACTGCTGCCTTTCCGTCTCCCCAGCGCTACGGGACCACACGAGTCTGGGTCCCCAGGGTTTCGCCCGAACCTGGTGTTTAGTGGAGTTAGAAATGGCACAGTTGGGAGGGTCTGTCTTCCGCCTGCTCGTGAAAGCCAGCGGCACAATCAACAGTGTGTCCTCTGTGGTGCAGTACTGTGTGCGCCACCAGATTTATGATCTTTTGCTACTCCCCTAAATTTCCGTGCACTTCTCCCCCTTCACAGTCCAAACTCCCCCCCAAATGAGTTTCGGCTGGATCTGGGGTTTAGTGTCGTAGGATAAGGAGTTCAATGCCTTTGAGAGTCTCCGTCTCCCTCCCGCCAGAGAAGGCCAGCCAGGTTCTCCGGCACCCGCTCTCTCAGCGCACGCGTCTCCGTACCTCAGCTTTTAGCAGCTCCTCTGGATCTCTGTGAGCCCCGCTCTTTCCCTCTAGTTGTAGAATTTCCACTCCGCCAGCTTTCCTGTGGTTCTGGATGATGTCCATTCTGTCTTTTAGTTGTAGTTTTGAAATTGTTGTGCGAGGCAGCAGTGTAGGTGTTTACCTGTGCCGCCATCTTGGCTTCTCCCCCCTCTTTTTTCTTTTTGTGAGTAGTGTAAGACAGGCCTTCAATTTCATTCTTCTACATGTGGTTATCTACTTCTCCCAGCACCACTGACTGTTCCTGGCTCCTGGCATATTAGTTGCCCACTCTAGACTTAGAGTTTCTTAGCCTTAGTGTGCTTACTAGTTAGTAGAGGCAACCAACCAAACAAATTGTAATGATAATATAAATCACAAATAAAGGTACATGCAGGGTGCTTTAGGAACTGCAAGGTCCAGGGAAGGTTTCTAAGTACATACTCTCAAGTTATGTTATTCTTAGTGTGGAGGAAAAAAGCAAGAAAGATTTTCTGTCATGAGCAAATATATAGCAGCATGAAATGGCATGGTACCATGGAATGGGGAGTTGTAAAAAAACATATTACCAAAGGATAAAAGTCTATGGTGGAAGATATGAGTGATGTACTTGCAGTTATTGGCAAAGATAATGAATGGTCCTAGATATTATGTTAAGGAGCTTGGGTCTTGGGAAAGCCTATAAGGGGATTTAAATGGCAATAAGATTAGTGAATTCATAGTTGCTAGGTTAGAAGCTGGGAGACTGTATATTAGACAAGAAATTATGAGTTCTAACTGCAAGATATAATGATAGAGCCCTAACTGGTTTGGCCCAGTGGATAGAGTGTCGGCCTGTGGACTGAAAGGTTCTGGGTTCGATTACAGTCAAGGGCATGTACCTTGGTTGCAGGCACATCCCCAGTAGGGGATGTGCAGGAGGCAGCTGATCCATGTTTCTCTCTCATCAGTGTTTCTAACTCTCTATCCCTCTCCCTTCCTCTCTGTAAAAAATCAATAAAAAATATATATATTTTTAAAAATAAAAAAATAGTTAAGAGAAAAAAGGAAATTTAATTAAAAAAAAAGATATAATGATAGAGATGAAAAAAGTTATTTAGGAGATTAGTAAGTGATTGTATGTAGATAACACGCTGAGGTGATAGTGCAGAGCAGATATAAGGGAGAATAGTGGTGAATTGCTGGTTTTGCCCTTGGGCAGCTGGGTGAATAGTGGGAATGTAAATTGAGATAAGGAATATAGTACAAACTGAATAATTATAATAATGGCAAACATTTATTAGGATGTCCCATGTTATTAGTTAGATGAGGAAACAGTATGGAGGGAGGATTAAGTTTCCACTTTGCTAAGATACAAAATCAGGCATTTTGGCTCCAGAGCTTAACACTTTGTCACAATATTGTAGTTGTATTCTAGTTCTTATGATGTAAATAAGAGCATAAAATCTGACTTCTTATAATATTTTTTATCTCACAAAGCAACACATGTAGAATGATAATGAGTGATGCCTTTCAGCATTACAGTAAAACCTCGATATAATGAACTTATACGGGCGAGGGGGTATCCATTAAAGCCCAAGTCCGTTATATAATAAAGTAGGTTTTCTAAATGTATGTGTAAAAAAATTGGCCAATTGGTTTACCCATTTTACTTACGTAGACATGTTTGTATAATTAAAATTTAATATGTATGAGAAGTTTAATTTCACACAAAAATTTTCTGTATGTATTTCTGTAATTTTAAATTTATGCTGAATACATTTAGTAAAAGCATGCATTCACCAGTCACCGCGAATAAACTAATGCACACGGCTGGGGCGTGTCTTAGTGCACATTAGAACTGCTGCAGAAAGTCAGGCTAAGTGACAACAGAACCAATTATTGCGCAGTGTGATCTTGTGCTAATCATTCCAGAACATTGTTTGCCAGCACTGACTCTTGGATTTAAATATGTAGACTGTAGTTATGTAATATTTATTTATGTCTCGGAAATTACTACAGTGTTTCTGAACATGACTTATTAAAATTTGTTAAAAATGACTGAATTAACAACATAAAATAAGTTGTTAATCTTGGTTTACAGTTTTAAAATTAACAATGTTAATTTTCACATATGACATATAAACCAGAAATTTTGTCCATTAAATCTGAAGTTCATTAAATCGAGATCCTCAAAAATGAGGGTTTATTGTACTTAAGGGCTACATTAGTGGGTGGAATGTAGCACTAAAAGACTGTCAGCTTTAATAATGAATTGTTTAATCTGTGCAGAATGCAAGAGCATTCATTGACTTTACCAGCAAATGATTTGTAAACAATCTAGAACAATCTAGCAATTGAAGAGTTTAGAAATAGGCAATATTTTGAAAATTGCCCAATTTATATAGTTTGTTTTTACATTTTTAACAGAAATGTAGGGAGAAATCTCAGTGTGAAAGCTGTTAGTATTTCTCTTTATATAGCTATGCTAGTGTCTTATACATGCTAAAAACTCAAATATCAGACCAGAGATGGGAAGAGAGAAAGCAGAGACAGTGAATAAAGACAGCTTAGAAGGAATGTTTTTGATAGAGTGAGAGCAGTGCCCAAGTGGAGGGCACCTTGCAAGGGAGCACTGACAGCTGATGAGTTATAGCAGGAGATAAGGCACAGCTATGAATGGGAGTAGGAAAGATAGTTGATGAATGTGATGGTGGGAGTAGATGAAAGGTCTCTTAATTTGCTTTTCATTTTCAGGGCAATAAGGGAAACAAGATTATCAAGCTTTCGTCTTCCCTAGTCCACCTCTTGTCAAGGACTGATGATTTCCATATTGCCAGATCCAGTGGTCACTTCCTTTTTGAAATACTTTCTTCACTTGACTATGACCATTCTCTCTTAGTTTTCCTTTCACCTTATTGCCCCTCCTCACTCTTCTTTGTCTAATGTTTTTCTGTCTTCGTGACTTCTAGTGTAGGACTCAAAATATGGACTTTTTCTCTGTAGTCATCCCCGTGGTCAGCGGTTCTCAGCCTGTGGGTCGCAACCTCTTTGGGAGTCGAACGACCCTTTTACAGGGTAGCCTAAGACAGTCAAAAAACCAGATATTTACATAATGGTTCATAACAGTAGCAAAATTATAGTTATGAAGTAGCAACGACAATAATTTTATGATTAAGAGTCACCACAACATGAAGAACTGTATTAAAGAGTCGTGGCATTAGGAAAATTGAGAACCACTGTCCTAGGGGGTCTTATTCAGGTTCACAACTCTGAACACCAGGTGTATGATGATGACTCCTGAATATGTATTTCTTTTCCTAACTTTACACTGTACTCTAGATTTGAATAGCTGACCGCCTGTTGAACTTCCTGGATATTTCACTTTACATGTTCAAAACTGTACTTTGATTCTCCTTCCCCAAATTTATTGTAGTCCTTATCTGCCATCTGCCATCTTTTTAATGAATGGTCACTATACCAATTATTTATTTCAGTCATTCAATGCTAAAACCTCAGGCATTCTTGACCACTCTACCCACTAGCAAATTTTGATGGTAATGCCTTCAAAATCATACCCTTATCTTCACCAAGTCTACCATGGCACTAGCCACCTGTCAGCTCTTACCTGGACAATTGTAAAAGCTTCAGTCAGATATCCTTGCATATCCTTGGCCTACAGTGAGTTTTTAAAACCTAAGCTAAATAGCATCAGTGTCTTTCCATCTTACTATACAATCCAGAATCCTTACTGTGGCCTCCAAGGCAGTGTATATCTAAGGCTCTCTCGCCTTTAATTCTGCCACTTCATCTTCTGCGACTTTCCTCCTTTCTCACTGTGCTTCTGCCAACATGGACTCCTTTCTGGTCCTTGAACATGCCTGGCAATTTTGTTTTCTCAATGGATTCTATGCTTGCCATTCTTTTCGCTTGACTAGCTTATATTCCTATATAATCAGCATGACTCCCTCTCTGACGTCTTTCAGGTCTCTGCTTAAATTTTTCCCTTATCTGAAATGCCTTCCCCTACCACACTGTAAAAGCCAGAATCTCTTGTCTCAGGAACTCTTGGCTTTCCTAATGTGCTTTATTTTTCTTCATACCAGTTATTACCACTTGACATATTATAAATTTGTTTATCTTTTTTTCTCCTTACTAGAATGTAACTTCATGATGGTGGGGGACTTTTTTGTCCCCCCCCCTTTTTTTAAACTATATCCCAGTACCTAAATTAGCACATTTGACACACAATATTTAACACATTATGGGTATTTAATAAATATTTACTGAATGGGTATTTAATAAATAGCTTTCTGTTTATCTTTAAATGGGTAAGTAAGTCAATATTGATCTGAGTGTTTTTTCCCTTCCACAGCTCAATGGTCAGTTCTGTTCAAGGAAATACATATTCCAGCCAGGCATCAGTATATAGTCCTCCTCCTCCTGCTGCTACTGCTGATGTCACTATATACCAGAATGCAGGAACTAATATGTCCCATGTGCCAAACTATAGTTTAACATCGTCAACACTGCCTCAACCAGGAGGCAGTCAACAGCCACCTCAGCCACAGCAACCATATTCTCAGAAGGCTCTGCTATAGGATTTGGGATTCCTCTTTGATCTGCTAAATGCCGCTGACAATGTTAGAGATTCTTTTGATATCTTAAGGTTTGTTTATCCTCATCTTATAGGAATCTGTTGTGGTCAACAAGTTCAAATATTCAACATTATGTTGTCAAGAAGATAGAACTCTCTTCAGTTTACACTGACTTTTCAGAGGTTCTCCACCCCCCTTCTCTCCCAGAGGAATAAAATTACTTACAACATTTAATTCTTTTCATCATATGAAAGAGTTGATATAAGATTATTTGTCTCATAAAATTACTTGGTCTGCAAAAAGTCAAACTTAACAAAAATTGTTGTGGCAAATGTTATGTACATATATTGCTGTGTGACTTCATTAGTGGCCATTTTTGAATCACAGTGGTGATCATGTGAATATATTTAACACTGTTAAATTAATTTACAATGCTATTTTATTTTAATCATGAACAACTACCATGTTTCATAATGTTTTGTGTAAATTTAAGATAATTACACTATCATTTTAAAGTGCAAGAGAACAAAGCTGTAGCATATTTACATGAAAGTATTATGTTAGTGTTTCTGTTTTACATTAAACTTAACTTTCCTTTGACTGATTGTGAATTAAACATATGCACATTATATCTTTCTGTAGCCTCTGCATACTACTAGCTGTCAGCACACCAGCATACAGTAGCTAAATTTTTGGTGCAGTTATAACAAATAATGTTCCCTTCTAATTTTTACATTTTGGCATGATATTTCAGAATATTGTGGGACCACGACACAAAATTAAGTTAGGATCATGTTCTTTATATCTTATTTTTAAAGAAATAATGTTGATTTACTTTTTCCTAGTTGAAGATAATAATTAGGTTTATAAACTGTATACTGTGTTTATTGGTGGCAGTGACACCAAAGATAGAGGCAGTGGATAGAGATTTGTAAACTGGAAAGAAACCATAAATAACACTACATTTTCAGTCTCTTGTAATTATTTAGGATATAAAAAAGTTGATTCATCTGTCTTATCTCACTACTAGTCTTTTAAATATGTCTAACACATTGTATCCCTTAATTCTTCATTAAAATGGGTATTAGCAGATGTGTCAAAGTAATCAATATTCCTGACTTTGCTTAACAGTTTGCATGTTATTCTTACCTTTCAAACTGGGATATGAGTTTACTCTCTCTTTATAAAGTTCTAATAGAATTATATTGGCTTCTTATTCAGTAGTTTTTCAGCAAACACTTTACTTTTTTTAATCCACATGAAATATGTTTTCAACTGACATTTTAATCTTCCTAGTTACAATTTTCCTAGTTGTGCTATACTATTATTTAACACTATTATTTAAACAACTGAAAAATTGAGCTCAGCATCATATTAAATGAGTTGAGTTGAACAAATTTCATACCATAAGTGAAAATTTAATTTGTATTTTCTAAGACTCTTATAATCAGATAACTTGTTTCTTTCCCTTTGGAAAAATGATTCCATCATTGGCAAGAAAACTTAACAGTGACCTAATTATAGTTTCAAATTTAAAGCACCGTCTTCATTGTAAATGTTTTACCAAGTATTGTGTTTTCTTGACTTTAGAATATGTTGCCCTCAAATAGAAATTTTAAAATTTGAATTCAGCCTTTAGTTTAAAAAAATTATTATATTGTTTTTTGATCGGGATTGTCAAATCATAATTTTTATTTCAGTTTGAATATTCTAGTTTAACTGATATACTTTCCCATATCATACTATATTTTCCTCTTTGTCTTTTGATAAATTTCTGTTTACCAATGGCAAATGTATCATTCCCCCATTTTATTTTGATATTCTTCACGCTGTAAGATCAATTACATATTCTTTTATTTGCCTTTTGCCCTATAAAAGTCAAAAGAATGGTAAAATGAAAAACAAAGACCCTTATTACAATGCATACCTATTATATTAGTGTGCTTATAAAAGTTTTAATGATGAATACTTAAAACTGACACATCAGTTGTGCTTTTAATACCAGATGGAAAAATTCCAGTGACAAGGAACCACTGGGTTGTCTTCTCTTTGATGATATGGCAAGCGCAGAAATAGAAGGACCAGTTAGCACAGTTCTGAAACCAGTGTATGAGCTGTACTTAAAAATATATTTCTTTGAAATATGACAGTTTTTTTAAAGGAATGCAATTATTTATAAAATGACTAATTAAAATGTGAATTTCTGTGAATCAAGTTTGACTTCTTAGTTTATTTCCTTTATAAAGTTTGAGTGTGCATCTATAAACCAGTAACATCTAGTTGGAAAAATTCAAGTTCATCTACTGTCTAACATAAATAGCCAACAAACCCCATGGCCAATAGGATGTCATATTAGAGCAATGCTGTCATTTGACTGTCTTTTCTAATTCTGTGGTCCTCTTCCACTGTTACCTGTCTCTCCTCAATGAGGGATCTTTTTATGTGCCTAGAGATTTCCTTCTTTTTATTAAAAACTTCTGGAGCTTTATTTCTGTACCTCTTAATTTTTGTATTTAAAATGCTTACTAGACAACTAATATTTTTTAATATAGCTTTCATATATGACATGTATAATTCAGCTTGAGAATATCTTCAGTCCAAAGCAAGTTTATATAAGACACATTATTGTCCTGTTCATGATAAACTATGAACTATAGTTTAAAATTTTAACACTTGTATCATTTTCTATTTTTTTTAAATTCTTTGGATGATTAACTATTTATATCCCTTAGAATAAAATATATATAGAGGAAACTTACCTAAAATGTTTACTTAAAGGCCTATGACATACACCTATAAGTATGTCATCCTTTATTTTAGAATCATGACTTGATTAAATGTTCTTGTCAAGTATCTAGATTATTTTCTACTAGAGGTCCAGTGCAAGGAATTTGTGCATGGGGGGAGGAGGGGTTTTTCCCTCAGCCCAGCCTACACCCTCTCCAAATGGGACATCCCTCTCACAATCCAGTACTGCTGGCTCCTAACCGCTCATCTGCCTGCCTGCCTGCCTGATTGCCACTAGCCACTTCTACCTGCCAGCCTGATCTCACCCTAACTGCTCCCCTGCCGGCCTGATTAATGCCTAACTGCTTCCTTGCTGGCCTGATCGCCCCCAACTGCCCTCCCCTGCTAGCCTGGTTGCGTCCAACTGCCCTCCCCTGTGTGCCTGATCTTGTCCCAAACTGCTCATTCCTGCTGCCCTGATTGCCTCTAACTGCCTCTGCCTGCCTGATCACCCCTACCTGTCTCCCCTACTGGCCTGATATCCCCCCATCTGCCATTCCCTGCCGGCCAATTTGGTTTTGATTGGTCGGTTTCTATGCCAGTCACCATCAAGAGCTCCACCTTGTAGGCAGCCATTGGCTCCTCACAGTTCACCCAGATTGGGTTCTGATTGCTCAGTTTCTATGCCAATCAGCATCTTTGGGCCTATCAATGGGGCCTGATCAAAAAGGCAGGGCTTATCAGCAGCCCTGGTGGAGGCCTGGAGAGAAATGTAGGCGTGGTTGATGGCCAGGCCCGGAGAGAAAGAGAGAGGCAAGTGCTGATCAACAGCTGCCACAGAGGCTACAGATCAGACTCTGCTTCTCTCTTCAGGCCTCTCTCTCGGCCTGATCATAGCTTCGTCAGCCGTCAGTGCTAGGTCACCACGGCAACCCAGCACCGACTGCAAGACTGACTTCCGTTTGGTGGACGCTCTGGTTGTGACAGTCTCAGGCTTTTTATATATTAGGATACTATATATAATGACATAAGCCTCCTAGTTTTTAAGCAAAAATGCCTGAGTTTTATATATATATATATATTTTAATTTGATCTTTCTTTAAAATTATAAAATTTAGTAAATTTTTTCTGAAGCTGTCCTAGCTTCCACAGTATTTTTTTTCCTTATGATGTAGAGAATTTTAAGTCTCAATATTTAAAATCTTAGATTTCCTTGCTGAACAAAATATAACATTTTATTGGCAATAACTTGTGGTCATACTGAATTTAGATGATTTTCAGATTCTAGCATATGTTTATACTTCCCACTACCATTGTCTGTTTGCTGCTTCTTATAGATGCAGAGAATTTCTGATAAGGATTATATATTAAATTAATAAGAATCAACAAACTCCTTGAATAAAAGCAAAAGGTACTGCTTTTAATGATCTTTTGGGGGTCAGAGACTCTTAAAAAATCATGCTGTCATTTTTTTAAACAAGTTTATTTAAACAACATGACACTTGACTTGAATGGGAAACTAGGATTCATTTTTCAGAGTAATTTATCCCTACTTAAAGACAGATTGCCCTACATGTAACAGCCATATACAAAAAAATTATAAAATTGTCCTTGATTTTACAATGATAAATGAAAAGCATTAAAATTCTCCAATCAAACAAGGTATGCAAGAATTTTTATGTTCTTTTTTTGTTAACAGTGAGAGCAAAATAATTTACTGGAATCCTCCTATCTAATAAAGAGGGAATATACTAACTGACTGGCACACCCTCAAAGATGGCAGTGCCCACAGCCACAAGATGGTGGTGCCCAGTCCCCTAAGCCCTGCCGGAGCAGCAGGCACATGGCACAGCCAGGCCCACCCCCTGGGCAGATCCACTCGCTCTGTGCACCTGTCTCTAGAGTCCCCAGTCCTCTCAGCCCCCCGAGCCGCCCAGGGCCAGCACGAGGCACAGGCAAGCCTCGGATGGTGGCTGCCCAGCTGCCCAGAACTGGCCCAATGTGCAGGCAAGCCTCGGATGGTGGCTGTCCAGCTGCCCAGGACTGCCCAGGCTTAGGTAACCAGGGCCAGCCAAGGTTTGCACTGCAGGCAGTGGCAGCAGCAGAAGTGTGATGGGGGCATTGCCTTCCCCTGATAGCCCGGACTGTAAGGAGGGGCAGGCCGGATTGAGGGACCCCACCCCCTTCAGGGCATGAATTTTCATGCACTGGGCCTCTAGGATAAAGATAAGAGCTGAATGAGCATGCTACTAATGGAGAAAGGAGTTATTTTCACAGAACCAGTATTTTCCCCATCCCATATCCATTTGATACCAATCAAAACATACCATTGGCCATTTAGTTTAAAAAATGCAAATGCTTGTACACATACATCAGTTACTTTACATACAATAAAGGAATGGGGAAGGGGGAAATGAAAGAATAGAGAAAACTATACTGTAGCAGTCAGAAGTATTGAAAGCAAATTGCAGTTTTCTAATTGAGAATGTCTTCTTGGTCTGGAGGAACAGAGTTCAGAAGTAAAATAGCAGGCTCCCTTTTTAGTAGACCCCTCCTGTCTGCTGCTGGAACACATCAATTGTATCTTCCTCCTTTTCCAACTGTGCAGGTGTGTCTGTTTGATTGGCTGCCCATCAAATGGGAATCTGATCTGCCTCATGACAAACCCTGTGGTTGACAATAGGCTTTCCTTAGTTTACTAAGTGGTGTGCGCCTCTTAATTTAAACTGCACCACAGAACGAACCATCCTGAGGATAACTTTTCATTGATTTCCAGAGAAGAGAGTAAGGGACAAGGATGAAGAGAAACATAGATTGGTTGCCTTTTGCATGTGCCTCAACTGGGGATGGAACCCACAACCTTTTGATGTACAGGATGATGCTGCAATCATCGAGACACCTGGTTAGGGCAGAGAACTGGATTTTAACCCAGATATATGTTTTGTCAAAAGAATACCTTGCTAGATGTATGATCTTGGGCAGGTCCATCCATTTCACTGGGCCTTCTACTTATTTATAAACTGAAGTCGTCAGTGTAACTACATGATCTTTTATAGCTTGCAGAAATTCTGTGCTTCAAATCCTCTACTTCTGTGTACCATGAATATCCATGCTGTTCGGACTGAATAGCTCACTGATCCACTGAAGTCATCCTCCTAGCTTAGAAGAGGAAAAGGGATGGGAATGGGGTTGAAGACTCTGGTATTGAAACTTGTGATTTCTAGCCAACCTCCTATATGTAATCTAGTGGTAGTTTATTTTCAATAGTAAATTCTCCAGCATTTTGTTTATGTTTGATCCTACCAGGAACATCTGCATTCAAGGTACGAGTGCAAATTAGATAATGCTTTCACTTTCTTGGTGCTTATTTGGGAGAAACAAATAACTACAGCTCTGAAACATGTAATGTTTTTGTATATTGCTTCAAGCTAAAGGAAGTAGGTAGCATCAGACTATATGAAATTTTATTGTTCTTGATTTCTTGCAGGCAAAGAAGTACTCTTGGTCTTAGTGACCTGAAAATGCTGATAGAGGCACCATTCTACAGCCACCCACAATGTTCTAACACCTCAGACAATCTGCATTTAAGAAAACTGGAAACTAGCATTTTCCATCTTTGGTACTGGCTAAGAGAATCTTTCTGTAATATTCCAAAGAAGGTGCAAAGTCAGCACTGGCATTTTTTTATCACAAATATTTGGCCTAGAAAAAATGCCATTATATATTGGCTAGTTAAAAGTTACTAATAATACGTAAACATTAACTAGCTAAAGAAAGATTAGTTTTTTTCTAATCAACTTTTTTTTCTTACATGTTAGTTACATGTATTTATTATTTTACATCTATAATAATAAAAGCGTAATATGCTAATTAAACTGGGTGTCATTCTGGACGCCATGGCAGGCAGGGGCTGAGGCAGTGGCCTCTAATAGTTATATAAAATAATTACCAGAATAGCCCTAGCCAGTTTGGCTTGGTGAATAGAGTGTCAGCCTGTGGACTGAAGGATACCAGGTTTGATTCTGGTCAAGGGCATGTATCTTGGTTGCAGGCACATCTCCAGTAGGGGGTGTGCAGGAGTCAGCTGATGGGTGTTTCTCTCTCATCAATGTTTCTAATTCTATATCCCTCTCCCTTCCTCTCTGTAAAAAAATCAATAAAATATATTAAAAAAATAATTACCAGAATAAAATGTTTTGTTTTAATTTTCTTGTTTCCACTTAGAAAAATTAGATACCATACTTGCAGTAAAAAATAAAAATAATTTCCTAAATTACTTTGTTATGTAATGGAATATTATAAAGAAGGCTTTATCAGGTATTGAATAAAGTAAGCTTTTTTAGTAGAGGGGGAAAGACATTGTTTTCTAATTACTAGTTATTATCACTGGTTGTGTTATGTTTTCCCTTTGTAAGTGGGATAGTCACTTCCTTAGAATCTTTTTTGCTATCTCATAATAAATTTTTAAAGAATAATCCTAGGAATGAATCCTGGTTGAGTTTTACCACCCCCCTCCAGAAAAAATATGTTTTTTTATCTTATGTCATAGTAAAGAAGAATTTTGTGCTTCTACAGTTAATGTTCTTTTTAAAAGATTACTTAGGTTCTAATTGGTCTTAGTGAAATATTTTAATATCAAAACATCAGGATAATTTCATTCAGGTAGTTGCCAAATACTAATTTTCTTGGAAGGTGGGGGCGGTATAGCCATGCCAGTGGATTTTCTTCAGGTTAAGTTAAATATGTATTTGAACTGTGAAGACTCCTGGTATCTGGAATTAAATTAAATTAGGCTATAAGTTAAATTATTGTTCTTTTGCTCATTTCTCAAAACATTAAGCAAAGAGGAGAGGTTAATAGCTCAAGGAGCTGTGTTTAGCTCATATTTTAGCAGTTTCTCAAAAAGAAAACTTTTGAGATTAAAAAACTCTGAAGTGCTGTTTTCCATTTTTACTAAGAGGTATCACTAAATTAAAATTAAGTAGCCTAATCTAAATTACTGTGTTTAATGTCTGTTGAAAGTGGTATTTCTGTGTTCCAAATATCACTGTTATGCATAGTTGTGAAATTAAAAAAAAACACTTAAGTTTTATGGGCACAGTGGGTATGGAGGCACAATAGCAAAACTTCAGCATTGACATGCTTATTAATAAAGATTGGAACCTGACAAAAAGCACAGTTTTACACATCTTAAATGGTTAATAAATACATGAATATTACAATGAATATGGCACTTGACCTTGAAAAAGACCTGAAGTGTGTCTAGTGAAGTGGATGCTGGATCTCTGGAGGAGAATTGGGCTCTGGCCACCATCTCCTGTGTAGTGGGCAGAGGACCCTGTTCAGCTGTGCCAGGCTCCTCACCCATAGAGTCTGAGGTTATACTGTGTGTTGTCCTAAGGCTAAGCTATTAAATGTGCATTAATTTGTTATTTGGTAATGGGAAACATAGAGCCTGGGAAAGAAGGAGGCCCTGTGGAACTATGAAAGTGTAGCAAGAGAGCTCTATTGAAAGGAGTGAAGCTTAACCAGATATTTGGAGTATCCTAGCCCCTAAACTAAACTGTTCTTCTGGTCGTACGTAAGGCTTGATTCAGGTTAGCTTACCAGTCTTGTTTTGGTTTCATGCTCACAGAACAATTTATAGGCCCCTTTCAGGGAGAGGAATTACAGGTTCATTGGTCTTTTGGCGGTGAAGCTTTGTGGTTTGCAGGATTTGTTTAACTGACTTCAGGCTCTTGGGACATGGTTGAAATTGGCCTCATCCTGCTGCCTGGTTCCTGCTGACTATAGTTTTAATTAAATGCTGCATGAGGCAAACAGATTGATCCCGGCTTCTGTCAGGCACATGAACCATAGTAATCGATGGAATGTTAATATTCATGAAAATTTGCCAAAAGCTAAGATGGTGTAGAAGGCTAGAAATTATCCTGTATAACAAAAGCCTAATTTGCTGAGTGTCTGGTTGTCCAGTGACCGGTTGACTGTTCAACCAATCATATATGTTAATGATATGCTAAGGCTGTTCAACCGCTGACTGTGACCACCAGGGGCAGATGCTTCGAATGGTAGGTTAGCTTACTGTTGGGGTCAGGCCAATCGGGACTCAGCAAGATGGGCTAGATATGCCCTGGAGCCCTCCCGCAGTCCCTTCCCAGCCCTAATTGTGCACCAGTGGGGTCCCTTGGCCTGGCTTGTGCCCTCTCGCAATCTGGGACCCCTTGCAGGATGCCAGAGGGCCAGTTTCAGCTCAATACTGCAGGCCACTCCTCTCAGGAGGGCACAAGAAGCAGGGCTCAGAGCTGGTGAGCGCTGCTATGGAGGCACAAGCCTCTCCCTGGTAGGGACTGATTGGGCGTGAACCCATGTCAGGCACAGTGGGGCCGAGATGACTGGGAATGGCGGGTAGGAGCTTCAGGTGGTGTTGGACTGCAGATTTTGTCCTGATCCCCACAGGCCACCCTGAAGGACCCCACTTGTGCATGAATTCGTGCACTTGGCCTCTGGTTTAAAGATAATTCTCTATAGTTCTTTCATGTTGCTGCATATCTAGCAAGCGGAGACATCAGCTTTTTTTCTAAACTACCCTTTCAAGGATGTTTATATTACACATAGCCTCATAAGACATAGATGGTGTCTCCCTTAGAGCAAAGTGCTGGCAAACTCACTGGTGTAAAATATTGGGGTTCCTTAAACTCAGGGTTTCTCTTTTGTTTTGCAACTCACTCATGTGCAGGTGTCAGCTGACTGTCTTCTTACATTCCTGTGCTCAGGGAACTGGCACAAGAAAATGCTGATATTTTAGCTACTGCTAATGCTATAAATAATACAGGCCTTAGTTTTGGACCCATGCATCTTGTATCTCTGTCAGCATTCATGGAATAGTGCAGGGATCACTGTTAGCTTGCAAGTAAAGTAAAATCTCAGAGTCTTCATGTGACTGACACTTGCATTGGATAATAATAATAAAGTTAAGACGTTTCTAGTGAAACGGAATTAATCCATTTTTGACTAAACCTTTTCCAGAATGGATTGGGTGCCCATATGTTTTTCTACTTTGAGAGAAAAAGATGTGTTTGTTTTTTTTTGGATAAGATCATGCCATTTCTTTCCAAAGCATCCTGTGTCAGTGAGTAGATCTTCCTAGGAGTGAAGTTATCTGGGGCAGTGACACCTTCTACACTAGCTTACTACATTAACTTCTCCTGGGCTTCAGTGCTCTATAATAAAAGCATAATATGCTAATTAGACTGGACAGCCGGACGACCTTTCAGATGAACCTGGGCTGTGAGGGCTGAGGCAAGCTGCCATGCCTGCAAGGGCCAAGCCCCTTACATGAACTTCATGCATCGGGCCTCTAGTATCATCTATAAAATGAAAGAATTAAGATCATTTGCAGCTATAGCACTTCCAGGCAATGTCAGAATACCACTTCAACTTGGTGTATTAATAGGCACTTACATTGTACTTACTGTGGGGTAGATATCACTCTAAATGCTTTTCAAATAACTTACTCAAACTAGGGTGATGTTATAGGAGAGGAAAAAGAAACAGAGAGTTTAAAAATTTGCCAAGGTCATCCAGCTAGAAAGTGCCAGAGCTGAGTTCATATCTAGGTAAAGTTCCTGTTCTCATCCACTATGCTGTACTGCTCTCTGCTTGTCATTGAGAAATGATTCACTCCCTACCTGAGAACTCTGGAAGCGACAGGGGAGAATGAGAATGAGGCAGGTGCCTGCTCTCCAGAATCTTCACACTAGGATAATTTTGTGCTCCTGTGCATGTGTCTTGCACAGGAGAACTCCCAGGTAATCATTTGTGCATGAGAATAACACATTAGGATACAAAATCATACCCTTTCAGGTTAAGCAATTGGTTCCAGGTTTTTAACTGATTTAAATTATTTAAATAAACCTTAACATCCTAATCTGGGGACTATGGAGATATACTTGGTCAAAGGGTTATCTAATTGATGCCCAAGATTAATAAAATTCTAGCAATTAAATGGTTATGCTGAATCATTTCCCTTAAAACTTTTACTCAACTCAAATCTCCTTATCTATGTGAGCTTCTTGAAGATAATAATGGGATATTTTTCATATTTGTATCTGTATTGTCCCTAGAATAATATTTTTCAATGTAGTATTGAGTGAATGATCAATTCAGCTTTATTGTATGCAAGATGATTCTCCACAGAGCTCTATGTATCTGTCAGGGCCCGGGGAGGAAGCAGAATTAAACTTAGGAGGTTCATCTGAACACACTTTTGTGAAAGAACTATTTCCTGAGGACTAAAGGGACAAACACCCGTGACTGTCATGACTCCTAGGCCTAAGGGGCAGCTGTTTAGAGTTACACAGCACCTGCTTGGAGCCCAGTGAGAGCTGGAGTTTATGGAGAGGGACAAAGTGACAGAGCTGTAACTAGCACAGCAGGCAGCACAGAAGAACAAGGGACAAATATCCCAGTATCTCCTGCTGCCAATTCTCTCATTGGATGAACCCAACTGAAATACCAAATGATGGAGAATGCATCTAGGGGTAGTGGGACAAAAGGAAAAGAGCCAGTATTCTAGAACAATGTCTGGACATGTCTTAGTCCAGGCTGCTAAATAATACCACAGATTGGTTGGCTTATAACCAACAGAAATTTATTTCTTACAGCTCTGGAAACCTGGAGGTCCAAGATCAAGGTGCCAGCAGTTCTAGTGTCTGGTAAGAAGCCAACCTTTCTGGTATGTAAACCGTACCTGGCGGTAGGCAACTCTCTGGGCCTCTTTTATTAAGGCACCTCCCCAAAGCTCCACCACCTAATACCATCACAATGGTGGTTAGGTTACAACATGAATTTTCTGGGACATAACCATTCTATAGCAGGATTGAAGCATGTACTGCTACCTAATGCAATTTCATTTGTCATCTGCAAAAATAACTAAAATCTTCCTCTATCAAAAATGCATATTTTATGAAAAACCAACATGTTCTAGGTGTTTTCAAGTTAATTGTTTAATATTAACATTACTAAGAATTTACATAAAGTACTGAATTAAAATTATCAGTAGGTGGTGCTGCTGAGATCAAATCCTGAAAAATCTAAAATAGACATTTAACTGAAGATTATGTAGGATTCAGACAGATCATTTGGGAAAGATAGGGTAGTCACTTTAAAATTTATTGTTTCTCATGACATTTGTGAAGCATTACTTTTTACAACTTTGATTTACTTAATAGATGGAATATTCTGGACCTGGCCAAAAATTAAAGCAGCAGCAACTGATGTATCTTTACAGAATCGGAAAGATGGGCATGCTATAGAACATATTATGAACCATTTTCAGACATGCTGTATTGGGAGGGTGACTATTGCTTTTTTGCTCTAATTAACTTTTAGAGATATAGGTAATGAATTATGGGCGTGTGTTGAGATTTTAAAAGTGATTCCATTTTCTAGAGAAGAGAACTACTTGCAAGGAACTTCACAGCTTTATTTTCTGGTAGCATCATCTCAGAAGACAAAAATGAACATGACTTGTTGTCACTGGGAGATACAATTTTCCTGTCAAACCCAGCAAACAGAGATCATAGTAGGCCCATAAAAATCATGGCATTTAAAAATATATAATCTAGCATGGATTGTAATGATGTTTCAGTCTTCTATTCCCCAAATTACATTATGGGGTTAACTGGTAGAACACAGATCCTCAGGCCATTTCTGATTCTGTTGCTCTGGAATAGGACAGAAAATCTTTGATTTAACAAGTTCTCCAAGTGATCCGCATGGTCATATTAGTTTGGGAAACAATACTATGCAACTTTCTTTTGAGCTAAGTTTTCATAAATACTTGTTCCTCGTCTTCACAAAAATTCTGAGGTCGCACGCACCTTTGAAAAGGTGAAGATTGGCATGGGCCCTCCCCCCAGAAATATGTTCTTACACAGAGTTTTACATGTAATTTTGGGTGCTTCAGAGACTCTGCTATCCTATCTTACGAACCCCTATTCTATTGAATTAGTTTGAAACTGCCAAGCCTAGATTTTAAGTCTTCATAATCTTTTTTAAAATGTTTTTTATTGATTTTAGAGAGAGAACAAGATGTGGGAGAGATAGAAACATTAATGGTGAGAGAGAATCATTTGATTGACTGCCTCCTACATGCCCTCTGCTGGGAAATAAGTTAGTAACCCGGGCATGTGCCCTGACAAGGAATCAAATCATGGACTTCTTGGTACATGGTTGACATTCAAACACTAAGCCATACTGACTGGGCAAGTCCTCATAATCTTGGTCCACCCTTGATCAAGTCTTTTTCCACTATGCCCATCATAGTCAGGAGTTATGGAGATGAATAGATTTTAACATTCATATTTCTGGACACACACACATACACACACAAAATCCAAGGGACTTGTATGAATTCTTAACACAGAATATAGTTTATTAAGAAAATGCTCGAGAGAGAATCCAAGATGGCGGCATAGGTAAACACCTACACTGCTGCCTCGCACAACAATTTCAAAACTACAACTAAAAGACAGAACGGACATCATCCAGAACCACAGGAAAGCTGGCTGAGTGGAAGTTCTACAGCTAGAAGGAAAGAGAGGGGCTCACAGAAACCCAGAGGAGCTGCAAAAAGCTGAGGTAAGGATACGCGCGCACTGAGAGAGCGGATGCCTCAGTACCTGGCTGGCTTTCTCTGGCGGGAGGGAAACGGAGACTCCCAATGGCATTGAACCCCTTATCTTACGACACTAAACCCCAGATCCAGCCGAAACTCATACGGGGGAAGTTTGGACTGTGAAAAGGGAGAGGTGCACGGAAATTTAGGGGAGTCACAAAAGATCAGAGATCTGGTGGCGGTGCGCACGGCACTGTGCAGAAGACAGATTGCTGATTGTGCCTCTGGCTTTCAGGAGTGGGTGAGAGACAGACCCTCCCAACTGTGCCACTTCTGACTCCACTGAGCCCCTGTTTTGGGCGAAACCCTGGGGACCTAGACTCCTGTGGTCCTGGAGCACAGGGGAGCTGGAAAGGCAGCGGTCTAGAGGCACTGCGGGCGCGCGCACAAGGACCACTCCAGTGATTACCCAGTCACATGAGACTCAGCGGCCATGGAGGGCGGGCCCGACTGGAAGGCAAGGCGGTCCCTTAAGCCCTGAGACTCCACCCCTCCCAAGCTCAACAGAGACTTCTTCAGTTTTGCAAGTCTGGTATCATAAGGCTGAATCCAACACAGAAGTTCTCCCGGCATAGTAAAAATGCCGAGACAAGGGAAGGGTTTACAAACAAAAGAAATGGAGGGGAAAAAAACGACTGGATATAGAGTTCAAAACCACGCTTATAAGGTTTTTCAAGAATATGCTAGAAAAGTTGGATAAACTTAGTGAGACCCAAGAGGAGATGAAAAAGGACATATGAGAGACAATGACTGAAATAAAAAATATTTTACAGAGTCCTAACAGCAGACTAGAGGAAGGCAAGAATCAAGTCAAAAATTTGAAATATAAAGAAGCAGAAAATATTCAACTGGAAAAGCAAGAAGAGAAAAGAATCCAAAAATGTGAAGATAATGTAAGGAGCCTCTGGGACAGCTTCAAGTGTACCAACATCAGAATGTGGGGTGCCAGAAGAAGAAAGAGAGCAAGATACTGAAAACCTATTTAAAGAAATAATGACTGAAAACTTCCCACGTCTGGTGAAAGAAATAGACTTACAAGTCCAGGAAGCACACAGAACCCCATATAAAAGGAATCCAAAGAGGACCACACCAAGATACATCATAATTAAAATACCTAGAGCAAAAGACAAAGAGAGAATATTAAAAGCGGCAAGAGAAAAACAGTTCATTACCTACAAGGAAGCACCCATACGACTGCCAGTTGATTTCTCAACAGAAACGATGAAGGCCAGATGGGAGTGGCAAGAAATATTCAATGTGATGAATAGCACGAACCTACACCCAAGAATAATCTATCCAGCAAAGCTATCATTCAAAATTGAAGGACAGATAAAGAGCTTCATAGAGAAGAAAAAGCTAAAGGAGTTCATCAACTCCAAACCAGTATTATATGAAATGCTGAAAGGTACTCTTTTACAAGAGGAAGAAGGAAAAGGTAAAAAATAAAAAATTATGAACAACAAATACATATCTATCAACAAGTGAATCTAAAAATTAAGGGAATTAAAAATTTGATCAACAGAATAAACTGGTGAATATAATAGAGTCAGGAGCACAGAAAGGGAGTGGACTGATAATTCTCAGGGGGAAAGGGGTGAGGGGTGTACAGGGAGAGACTGGACAAAAATCATACACCTATGGATGAGATCAATGGGAGGGAAGTAAGGGCAGAGGGAAGGATGGGAGCTGGGTGGAGGGGTACTATGGAGGGGAAAAAAGAGAAACAAATGTAATAATCTGAATAATAAATATTTAATTTAAAAAAAAGAAAAAAAAGAAAATGCTCGGACAAAATTTTATAGTTCGAGATCATTGGCATCTTTCAGGAAAAAAAAATAGACTGTATTGATCTGTCAAGGAGCATGTATTTCAATTTCTTTTATTTTCAAAGATAAGCCTCTCGTATGGGGTATGTTGTATCACAGTAAAAGTGATTCCTGCAGCACGGACCTTATAGTCTTCCACAAAAACATCCTTCAGCATTAGCCTGATTCCACCAGCAGGTATATTGTTAAGTCACTCAAAGATGTTTTTGTTTGTTTTTTATTGATGTTAGAAGAAGGGAGGGATAAGAGGAGGGAAAGAGGTAGAGAGAGTGACATCGATGTAAGAGAGAAACATCAATCAGTTGCCTTCCACATGTGCCCCTACCAGTGATTAAACCTGAAACCTGGGTATGTGCCCTGACTGGGAATTGAACCTGCCCAACCTCTTGGTGTACATAATGATGGACCAACCAAGGGAGCCACCTGGTCAGGGCTCTAACGTTTATAATTATTGAAACTAATAGGTTTCTTACTAGCCTGCGTTGGTTTATCAGCAGTTTGATAATGACTGTCATAAGTTCCAAGTATTACAAAAGAAGGTTATATAGATTAAATACCTTAGGTCAGATCCTAAATAGATGTTAAAAATAAAAGTCATATCTAGGCTATTACCTCTGTGGGTTTGATTTAACCATTACATTTTGTTTATTTCTGTATTTAGCTATTTACATGAAATGGATTTATCCAAGCTTAAGTAATACAGGGAAAAAAATAAGACACGTGGTTTTTAAAAATATGTTTTTATTGATTTCAGAGAGAGGAAGAGAGATAAACATCTTCGATGAGAGAGAATTATCAATCAACTGCCTCTTGCATGCCCCCTTTTGGGAATTGAGCCTGAAACCTGGGCATGTGCCCTGATTTCCTGGTTCATGGGCCACACCTGCCGGGCACTCCACATGGTGTTTGAAGCACACACAAACAGTTTTCGTTGTAAACATGTGTATTTAGTTCCCAATGTCTCAGTTGAGCAGCAGCATATGGTTGAAAATGGCATGTAGCCGATGTTTGAGCACTAGTAGCCCTAACAGTGACTAGGTGGGCAGGAAGGGTATGCATAGCAGGCCTAACTGCTGTTTTTGAAAGTCATGTTTACAAGATTGGCCCTTGGCTGGCATTTGGGAACTTGGATTTTGGGAGGGTTCCACCATTCCCAGCACTGATAAGAGTGGCTCACTGTGTCCAAGCTATTTGCATAAACAATGTGGTTTGTGCTGAGCACCTGTTTTCCTTCTGGCAGTCTGGAATTTGGGTACCTGACAGGCAAAGCATGCTTACATGACCAATAAAAGCCCCAGGCACTGAGTTAATGAACTTTCCTGGTTGGCAACATGTCACATGTGGTCACAGCTGGTTGCCAGGGAAATTAAACTCAACTGCGTCACTATACTGGGAGGACTTTTGGAAGCTTGCACCTGGTTTCCCCTGGACTTTCCCTCATGCACCTTCTCCCTTTGCTGACTTCCTGTTGTGTCCTTTTGGTGTAATAAGTCATAGCCATGAGTACGGTATGCTGAGCCCTGTGGGTCCTTCTGGTGAGTCATCAAAACTAGGGTGGGGATGTTGGGGTTTCTGCAACACAGCAAGATACTGTCACTGCCTTTAAGGAAGTCATAACTGTGTGAGGAAATAAAAACATCTACATTTAAAAGTACAGCACAGAGTAAGATTTAGTACAGTATTAAGTACTATCAGAAGTGGTAGGGACTAATGTTGCTCTCAGTTGGGAAGTCTGATATAGTCTTTAGTTATTTCAATGGAGCAACTTTGTTGAAGTAATAGTCTATATATATAAAGAGCCCTTGTCCATAACATCCAAAATGACCAATGCTAGGCTGCACATACAGCATGCTGAGCAGACAGAACTACTGACCTTTTGGGGAGAGAGAGAGGTGGGGACTTGCAGCAGTGACTTACGTGAGGCTGCCTCATGGCACCCCCGAATCCCTTCCTGATGAACCACTGTGACTCCAAGCCAGCAAGGGCCACCTCCAGGCCGCAGCTCCATGTCCCTCACCCCACCCCAGGCCTGAGAGTGCGGTGCTTGGCAAGGGTGCCCAGGGGTCTGGGAATGCAGTGCGAGGCTCTGGTGTGGTGTAGCGGGGGGAGGTGGTGGGGGAACGGGACTGGGCTTATACCACCAAGTTCCCCACTTACACCCCAGCCCATACATCCCTCCTCCCTCCCCTCAGCAGCCCAGCTCCTGCCTACGTGCTTGCTGGGCAGAGCCAACTGCACCAGGGAGTGAGTCATGGTGATTGAGATGGCAACTTCCTGGGATGGGATGGCCAGGCTGTGGCGATTCACGAGGGCGATGAGGCCTGTGGGGCACACGTAGCCCTTGGGCAGTAGGGGCAGCTGGCCAAGCCGAGACTGGCTTTGGTGGGGCCAGCAGGAGCCTGAGGCCACCCCAGCCCACACAGGCCCCAGGCTGAATGATGGCTCAACAGTGAGCGGTGTCTCTATGCACAGTGCCTGGGGGTGGCCGATAGCTGCTGCAACCCCGCCCCACACTTCAGGGAGGGGGAGGAGGCTTGGGGCTACCCAGGTGCCCTAGGCTTTATCACCTGCACCACTGCCCACCAGGCTGGCACGGTCCAGAGTGGGAGAGCTGCTCTTGCCCCCAACACCCTGGTGGTGGAACAGGGAGGAGGGCACTGGGTGCATGAAGCGGACCTCAGCCGGGATCTTCCCAACACAGGAAAGGGTCCAGTGGGGAAGTCTGGCTGGGCAGGCGCTGGTTCATACCAACTCTTACTCTGCCATCTTCCTCCAGCTCTCCAAGCTAGCCCCCTCCTGCCCAACCTGCCTGGGGGAACGGGCTCTGGGCAACCTACCCGAGTGCAGATTGTGGACCTGGAGACCTTGAGGAAGAGTGCCTGGCAGGTCCTGGGTCAGGGCCAGTGTAGAACTACCAGGGCAGAGCTGCTTCAGTGTCTCGGTGAAGTTTGCAACAGACCCAAGGAGGAAACCAAGAAGGGAAAGGCCGAGAGGTGTGAATTCCTAGCACTTTAGCCACTTGAAAACAGCCATGTTTGGAATGTGAGGTGGCTATACAGTCAGCTGAGAAATGAGGGGGCTGAATCCCACGGTCACTGGGCTCCTGTTGGTCCGAGGCCTGAGCATCCACCACAGCAAGGAAAAAACAGAGGGAGGGACTCTGAGGAAGGGAGAATAATCAAAGGAAATGTGTCTAGACTTTCCCCAGCCCTCTTTCTCTTTCTGCTGCCTACAAAAGCCCCAGACCCGGCCACAGTTTTCTCTCCACCTTTTAGTCCCCTGTTCTCCAACCACAGAGGGAAGAAATAAGGAGTCTGTGCTGCCTTCAGAAAGTATCTATATACCTGATTGGCCAGTTGCTTCCCATGAGGAGCGGGCCTAAGCTGTTAGTAGGACATCCCGTGAGGTCTCCCAAACTGTGAGAGGAAACAGGCTGGGCTGAGGGATCTCCCGCTCCCCCCTGCCACCACCACCAGTGCACAAATTTTCATGCACTGGGCCACTAGTTGGTATATAAAATTTGCACACAATGTCTATAATTTTGTGAGTGTGGACATATGTACACACTCATGATACCATTACCACAGTCAAGGTAATAAATATATGAATCACTTCCAAAAGTTTCTTGTATTTTGTTTTGTTTTTGTGGTAAGAATATCTAACATGAAATCTATCCTCTTAACAAAATTTTAAGTGTATGATACCTTGTTGACTATTGGCATAATGTTGTACAGCAGCTGTCTGGAACTTACTCGTCTTGTGTAACTATAACTTTCTACCCATTGAACAATAACTCCTCCTAGTTCCCTCCATCCCCTGATATCCACCATTGCCTACTTCCATACATGGAACATGTTGTATTTGTCCTGTGACTGGCATTTTGACTTGGCATGTTTTCCAGGTCCACCATATTGTTGCAAGTAGTAGGAATTTCTTTTTCTTTTAAGGTTTATTAATATTCCATTGTATGTATATACCACAATTTCTATATCTATTCATCTGTTATGGACATTTTGGGGTATTTTCATATCTTGACTGTTGTGAATAAGGCTGTGATGAACATGGAAGTCAACAATCTCTTCTAGATCCTGACTTCAATTCATTTGAATGGATACCCAGAAGCAGGTTGCTAGATTATATGGTAGTCCTGTTTTTAATATTTTAAGGAACATCCATACTGTTTTCCATAGCAGGTGGACCATTACCAGGAGTAGTGTACAGATGTTCCAATTTCTCCATATCCATCCTAAATAATATGTATAAAATAGGCATCCTAACAGATGTTGTCTTGTTTCAGATTTTAGGGGGAAAGGTTTTGTTTTTCTACCATCTTATACGATGCTAGCTATAGGCTTTTCATATGTGGCCGTTATTGAGTTGAGGAAAGTTCCTTCTATACTTTCTTTTTGGAGGGGGAGTGTCATGATAAGTTGCTGAATTTCATCAAATGCTTTTTTCTGCATTTATTGAAATAATCTTGTGATTTTTTTTCCCCTTCATTGTGTTAATGTGGTGTGTCACATTGAATGATTTATGTATGCTGAACCATCCATGCATCCCAGTGATACATTCCCCTTGGCCATGGTATATAATTCTTTCAGTGTGCTGATGAATTAAATTTGCTAATATTTTGTTAATGATTTTTACATCCACGTTTATCAGAGATATTGGCCTGTAGTTTTCTTATAATTTTGTCTGGTGTTGATATCAGGGTGATGCTGGTCTCATAAAATGAGTTTGGAAGTATTTCCTCTTCTATTTTTATGGGAGAGTTTAAAAAGAATTGGTATTAATATTTAAGTGTTTGATAAAATTCACCTGTGAGGCCACCTGGTCCTGGGATTTTCTTTGTTAGGAGGTCCTTAATTACTTAATCAATCTCATTTGTTATCAATCTGTTCAAGCTTTCTATTTCTTCTTGATTTAGTCTTGGTAGATTTTGTGTTTCTAGGAATTTACCTGTTTCTTCTAAGATGTTCATTTTGTTGGTGTGTAATCCTATCTAATAAAGAGGGAATATGCTAATTGGTTGCAAAGATGGTGGTGCCCACAGCCAATAAGAAGGGAAAATGCTAATTGACTGCCCCACCCACAAAGATGGTGGCGCCCATAGCCACAAGATGGTGGCACCCAGTCCCCTCAGCCTTGCTGGGCTAGCAGGTGCACAGCTACTCTGAGCACCTGCCTCTGGAGTCCCCCAATCCCCTCAGCCAGCTAAGCACCCGGGGCTGGCCCAAGGTGCAGGCATGCCTTGGATGGCAGCTGCCCAACTGCCCAGGGCTGGCCCAGGGTACAGGCAAGCCTTGGATGGCAGCTGCCCAGCTGCCCACAGCCACCTGAGGCTTAAGTAATTAGGGTTGGCTGAGGCTTGCACTGCTGGCAGTGGCAGCAGCAGACGTGTGATGGGGCGTTGCCTTCCCTGATCGCTGAGTCACTTCCTGCCCCTGAGGGCTCCCAGACTGTGAGAGGGGGCAGGCCAGGCTGAGGGAACCCTCCTCCTGAATTTTCATGCACCAGGCCTCTAGTTGTTTATAATATAGTCCCTTGTGATCTTTATTATTTCTGTAGCATCAGTTATAAAATCTCTATCATTTCTGATTCTATTTATTTGGGTTTTCTCACTTTTTTTTTCATAGTAAGTCTAGCTAGGGGTTGTTCATTTTGTTAGTATTTTAAAAAACCTGTTATTTTTTTAGTGTTTTTCTATTTTTTATTTCATTTTTTTTCTTCTCTAATCTTCATTGTGTTCTTTCTTCTCCTAACTTTGGGTTTATTGTTCTTTTTCGAGTTACTTGAATTGTATAAAGTTAGGCTGAATCCTTTTCAATGTAGTTGTCCATCACTATAAATTCCCCTGTATCCCATAAACTTTGGTGTCATGTTTTCGTTTTAATTTTTCTTAAGATATATTTTAATTTCTCTTTTGATTCTTGTATTTGAATATTATATTTGGCTACCTAAACTAGTGTCTTGAGCACAGTGAATGGGCCTTTTTTTGCTGTTCAAGAAACTTTATCTCACCGGTTCTCAAACTGTGAGTCGTGACCCCTTTTGGGGTCGAACAAGTCTTTCACAGGGGTTGCCTAAGACAATTGGAAAACACAGATATTTAAATAATGATTCATAACAGTAACAAAATTACAGTTATGAAGTAGCAACCGAAAATAATTTTATGGTTGGGAGTCACCACAACATGAGGAAGTGTATTAAAGGGTCGCGGCATTAGGAAGGTTGAGAATCACTGCTTTATCTGAACTTTTAGGTCGATCAGATGCCTCTCTTCTTTGCTCCCAAAATGACTTGAGCATACATCTGTCATTGAACTTCTTTTGAATTTACTAATGGAAATATCAACTAGACTGTAATCTTGTAAAGGCAGAAAGAGTGTATTGGTCACTTTTTTTCACCCAATCATTAGCATAGTAGCTAGGATAGAGTCCACTCAGTTCATTTGTTAATTCACTCTGTCACTCATTCAGTCAGCAAGTATTTACTGAGCTTTACTCTGTTTTGAGCACTATTCTAAATATGAGTATATAACAGAAATAAAAACTGGTAAAATTATTGCCATAAAAAACTGATTCTAGTTGGAGAAGCAGACAATTAATGTAATAACTATGTCAAATAAAAATTTTATTATTGTTAAGCAATAAGAAAAAAATAAATCAGGGAGAAGAATAGGAAATTTGGGGTAAGCAGTCTCTTACTAAGAAATTCATTACATAAAGCCCTAAGAAAGTACTCTAGTTGGCTTTTTGGATATCTGGGGAAAAGAACAGAGGCTGGGTTGAAGAATGTGTGTTTAAAGAATATTGAGGAGGGCAATGAGAGTGAGTATAATAGGACATGAAGTTGGAGAGAGTGGTGGTGTGTGGAATATTGAAAATTCTGGAAAAGCCTTGGTTGTTTACTCTAAATAAGATGGGAAGTCACTGGGGTCTTTTGACAGAGAAGAGACAAGTTGATGTACTTATTCAGTGTTTGTAAAACAAAGTGGGTCAAATATACATAGTATAAGAAGACATATTACTTATATACCTTTAGAGTCTAAGTTTTAAAAGTATAATTTCAGGTTAGGAGATGCTACATCCTCAATCTTTTAAAATATCCATTTAAAAACTGTGAATAAAGCACAATCTGCACCACCCAGTGGAGTTAGGGAGCATTGCAGTTAGTAAACCATTTGGAAATGTTTTTATCTACAATAACCAAAATAACTGGGTAGCTGTCATTTTTACGTGCTTTGTGAGGATAGGGGCACGACTATTAATTTCAAGTTATTTTATGTTAAGTAAGGAAAAAATTGAAGAGCTTCAGACATCAAATCTTAACAGTGCAGAGTCAGGAAGTTTAGGTTAAATCATTTTTGTGAACTCTGGGATGAATGACACTAATTAATTAGGACTGAATCTATATTTAAGTAGATCTTGTTTTTTTCTTAAATTTGTTACTTTGGAATATTGATAGTCAGATTATTATTATCTCCTGAAAAATAAAATCTGAGAATCATTGTACAAGTGAAGTCACTTCCTTTTTTCTTTAACACTCTATTTCTATTTAAATTAGGTTTTATTTGAGCCAAACTTATGACATGCATAGAATCAAGATCTTAAATGCTCCTTTTAAAATTTTATTTCGAATTCACAGCTCTCATTCATTGATATCCACTACACACAATTTGAGTGATGGTTATGTGGTGGGATGGGAAGTCTTAATTCTTTCTTCTCCTTTCTTTTTTCCTTCCTCCCTCTCTTTCTTCCATTTCAAGATCTGAACAATTATAATAGAAAAGCATATATAAGGGAGCATTATTATTTTTAAAAAGTAAGGACATTCTCTACATTTTGTTAAAATCTAGAGTCATGAGGTAAATACTGGATATTAAGAGGGTTTCAAAAGTGAAGCCTTTGATCTCACAAATGTATTTAATAGCCAGAGAGATGAGGTTATTATATATATATTTTATAATATAAATTTAGTGTATTCTAGACTATGATAACATAATTTGGTAAAAGGGGCCTATATCATTTAAAGTAATCTTACTGAATTCCAGTCAAGTGAGTCATTCAGTGACACCTGCTTGTGAGAATCAGTAATGTATTTTGGAAATTGTAAATAACCAGTAAATGAGGCCCAGGGACACGCTGCCGCCTCTTCCCCAGGTTCTCTGCAGATCCAGCCTGACCCTCAGAGCAGTCTCGCTGCCACTGCCTCCTGCCTCTTTGCACATCAACCTCATAGGATCACAGGAAACAAACCACAGATATGCCAGGACATTCCTGAAAGTTTGTACATTTTGTTTCACAGACACTACACCGAAAACAATGAACAGACTTTGAGATTAGAAACGGTCTTGCTAACAGTTTCAGAGACTTTCAGTTTTGACTTCCTGCCCGCAGGAAGGAAATGACAGCTGGGAGTGTGGAGAACAGGTGTTCCCTGGACAGCGTATCTTCTGCTTACTAAAATAAAAAGCACTGCATCAACACTCCCACATGGAAGTGCATGCTAACCGCAAGACTCAGGCTTTCCACCACAGGCCCAGCTTCAGAAAGCCAGATATGCTTCCTACCAGGAAGTTGTTAAACCCAGTGTTACAGAGCAGAGTAGGGGCACAATTTTTTGAGTCAGTCTTGGATGAATCTAAGTAAGGAATCAGGGTGGTTTGAAAATGTGCCCCTTCATGTCCTTCCAATTATTGGAGGTGTAATTGCCTGGTGGACACATCATGGGACTCAAGACAGGAAAGAATGGAGATTGGCATAAACTGAAGGGTAGGTGATTTTAAACCCTCTGTCACCTCCCTTTGTCTTTTTCTCCAAGTCTACGGTCTGGCATTATTTCCTCCCAGTAACTTAATGGTGGCATGATGGCGCAATGGCAGTTTTTTCCTTTGCCAAGCTAGTGTATCCCTCTGTTCCTCATGAACCGTCCCTGCCTCCCATCTGTTATGGAAAGTGTAGACAAATGACCCTAGAAGGACTGAGGACTAAAATAACTGGAGGCTGTACCTTGGACCCAACAAATACAGACAGTCTTCTCCAGCAGCCACCTTTGTTAATGGTTCGCTCCGTTATTGAACATGCCTTTTTGAGGACACATGGGTTGGAAAGGTTGGGAAAGATATTGTAACAACTGGGACTACTAAAGTCTTTGTGAGAGCTTGCAGAGCAGCATAGTCTTTTCCTTACACGCATGGTGCAAGTAAGAAACTGCCATCCTCTAGTGGTCGGCAAACCACGGCTTGCAAGTCACATGCGGCTCTTTGGCCCCTTGAGTGTGGCTCTTCCACAAAATGCCCCGGCCTGGGTGAATCTATTTTGAAGAAATGGCATTAGAAGAAGTTTAAGTTAAAAAAAAATTGGCTCTCAAAAGAAATTTCAATTGTTGTACTGTTGATATTTGGCGCTGTTAACTTTTGAGTTTGCCGACCACTGCTCTAGCCCTAGAGGGTTTGGCTCAGTGGATAGATCATTGGTCTGTGGACTGAAGGGTCCCGGGTTCGATTTCAGTCAAGGGCATGTACCTTAGTTGCATATCCTCAGTAAGAGGTATGCAGGAGGCAGCTGATCGATGTTTCTGACTCTCTATCCCTTTCCCTTCCTCTCTGTAAAAAAATCAATAAAATATATTAAAAAAAAGAAACTGCCATCCCTACGGGCTTTTCTTTTCTCTCTTTTCTATAGAGTCTCTAAGAAGCCATGGCTATGGAGGAAGGAGGCATGGGGCTGGAATTGGGACTATACAAGGAAATTGAAGCTTGCAAGTGAACCGATTGTATTGTGACAGGTTGTATATGATTTCTCCTTCTGAAAGGGACAGCATTCCTTTGGAACAAAAGATGAGTTAGCCATTAGCAAAGCCTAACACAGACCCACTGCCCACCACTCCTCTTATCCTTCATCTGCTTGTTCCTTCCTCCCACAGTTGTGCATTGGTGGTAGGCACTGTGCGGAGACATGACGATACACATTTGAAAGCAGATGTTCTCTGCCTTCAAAGAGCTTTGGGTTTTGTAGGGGACCCAGTTCGAAACAACAGGAAGGGAAGTGTTGCAGCAGAAGCCTGAAAGATGGCATGATGAGTATTCAACAGATGTGTTGACATAAAGGAGGAAACACTCACTTCTGCTGAGAGGAGGCAAGCAAGGAGAGGATTCATACTGGCATTAACTGAGTATTGAAGGTGAAGGTTCTCCCTCATGCTTTCCTGTGAGATCCGAAGGCAATCAAACTCAAACCCAAATGCCCAGCCAGGAAACAGTTCCTCCAGGTCTTCTCCCATCTTCTGTTTGCCCCTGGCTATTCACTGCTCCTTAGTTCTGCCCTTAAAGAGAGAAAGTGGAAGTGGAATTTGTTTATTTTGCTTCTACTGAGAAGCTAGGGAAAACAAATTAGTTGAGGAGAGGTAACAAAAAAATAAAGCACACCATTTTTATTAAGCTGGAATTGCTTTGTTTAATTAATTTCTATGAGTCTACAATTATTTTCTATTTTTTTTGCTTATAAAATGTTGCAATGATACAGATAATAATAAATAAAATAAAAACTCTCTCCACCCCACCTCACCCATTCTCCAGCGCCAGCACTGTTAGCAGTTTGATGAGCATCTTTTTTGGATTTTTTAAAACTATATTTTAAAACAAAAATGAGATTTTGTCATTCATATTGTTATACATATTATCAACCACTTGCCTTTCTCTCCCAACCCTCTCCCCAACTCACTACATCATGAACTTTCTTAGAACTATTTTTCAAAGGAAATGTCATCATATGATACAGAGAAATGCTGCACAATATGTAGATATTGCTTTGAGTCAATAGAAAAATCAAGATAGGTCAAAAGTCCCCTCTGCTTGAGGCTTTCTTTGATCCACTCTACTTGGACCTTTTTGGTCAGTCCTCTCCTCTGAATCATCAGTAGTTTGCATATTGTTTCCATATGATATCTGTTCCCTGCTTGTAAACATATTCTTTTGTCTTATACTGAAGCTCTTTTGGTTGCAAAGAGCTAAGTCCCCATTTTGTAAGAATACATGTGCACTGGAACGTTCAATGGAGGGACTGGTCTTTTTGCATCTTCCTGTTAATTTGTTCCAGTTGTCTTTCTGTCTACCAGCTCTTCTATTCCCTCATCATTTAGCTTCCACTTGTTCGTTCATTCATTCATTCATTCATTGGTTCATTCATTCACTCAGCAAGTAGTTACCGAGTATCATTGGCATGCTAGAAGTGGTTGTAGCACATATAGTTTGGGCTATTCTAATCCTGACTTGATGAAAGTCACGGCCACTTTTAATTCCACTTAGTAAATTCTTCCCATGTTTCCTAGTTGTTCACATTCCTAAGGGAAAGTGATTGGCCCAGTTTATGCCAGTCCATACTTAGATGTCTAAACATTCCATGGCCAGAGCCTGTTCATCTTGATGTGGCCGGAGAAAGGCCTTCACAGACCTAACCTACCCAGCTCACTCAGTAAATGTTCTCAGGCCTTACCTGTGCATTCGTGTCATCTCCCCAACCAGAGTGGAAGTCAATACTAACTATGTGGCTACCATGACCTGCACACAATAAGTTTTCAATGAACGATATTAGCAAATCTTCCTTTACATGCAGTTGGGCTCATGGTGGGCAGTGGGGAAGAATCAGACCTCTCTCCCACTCAGAGAAAGCACAGCTAGTTTTCACAGCACCCCATGTGGTAGAGAGCAGCAGATGTCATCACAGGAATGCTCACACTCTTGGGTGGTCTTTGAAGGAAAAGGTGGAGAGCGATCAAGAACCAGAGGAGGATTTACAAGTAAAAAATATAAAGTGAGTGTCAATGTTAATTCCCATACAGAAAAAAAAAAAGTAGGCATTTAGTATATAATTCAGACCTGGGCAAGGTTTCTTTTCCCTGGATCCAGGATATTTTTATTTAAAAACTGTTTTCAAATGATCAGGTCATAATTCCTATTAATACACAAAGTATGTATAAGAAATTGTAATACAATATAGCATTGATGACTCAAAACAGGTTAGTAGGTTAACATAATTTATAACTAGTATAATTTATTTTTATGTTAACCCTCACCTGAGGATATTTTTCCCCATTGATTTTCAGAGGGAAGGAGGGAAAAAGAGAGAGAGGGAGAGAGAAACATTGATGTGAGAAAGACACATTGATTGGTTGCCTTCCACACACTCTTGGACTGGGGCCAGTGATGGACCTGCAACCCTTCAGTTCAAGGGCGCAGGTCCTAGCCCCTGTAACTAGTATCTTTTAAATAGCTTTTTTGTTGGGGATGATATAGAGAATTAATGTCAGTTACATGATATTGGAAATAGTTGGCCACAGAACTGCTGTTCAGATATCTTCCTGTACTATCCTTCCATATCCTTGTCACCATTCTTCCACATCTCTTCTTTTATTGGAGAGGACTTCTGCCAAACTTCAGGGAATTCAAACTTCAAGTTCAAATAAAATAACTAGATAGTTTGAGGCCCTGGCTGCCTAATCCTGCAGTAGGAGGGATGCAGGTGCTACTTCTCAGAGCCACTACCAGGACCCGGGTCCAGCCGGGGAGCCAGACAGTGCAAGGCCCCTTCTGTGAAAGGGCCTTGGGACGGAGGAGCCCAAAGAAATATTGCCTTGCACCAGGCTGTCAGCAGGTACACAGAGCCATCTGAAGAGCAAACATGTGGGAGGATTCGAGTGCGTGGCTGGGTGCGGTGCTCTCCTCAGCACTCCGGCTCCATGTGTTTGAGCCAATGCTCTCATCTCTCACCAGGCACCTCTATTGCTCCCAGCTGGCTTCCTGCCTCCAGATTAGTGTCGCTCCTGCCCTTCCTCCACACCTGCACCCCTCCCCTTTCCAGATGATTGACTCCTCTTCAGAAAAAAATTTCCTACACACACACATACACAAACACACACACCCCAAATCCTTTATGGACATTTACGTTCTGACCCCAGATGACTTTTCTAATATCACCTTCCCATTTCCTGCAGCCACACTGGACTCTGTAACCCATTCCAGCCTTCTTGCTCCTTTTTACTGCCTGAAATGTCACTGCCACCCAACACCTGCCACCCATCCTTCTCATTCCCTCCCCTTCCCATAGCCCAAAGAGGAAGTTCTCTTCTGTGTTACCACAGCATTTAGGTTATGATTCTGACCTCAGCTACTTTTTCTTGCTCAGGGGTTTGCTTCTTCCTGTGGACTGTGAGCATTTTTAGGGCAGGATCCTCTGTCACTCATTCATCCTCACACCCCAGCACTCGAAAAGTGCTCATCGCAGGTGCTATGCAAGGATATTCAGGGAAACAATTGTATTTTAAGCATTTGATACACTTTTGGGCTAGTTGCAAATAGCTCTTAACTTAGTATTAATCCCGATAATAGGTTTTTATAGCCATGTTAGTTTCCTGACCAGCAAAATAAAAATAAGGTATAAAAATAAACACATAACAATTAGTGTGTAAGAACAAATAAACAATTGAAGTATCAGGAAGAAGTCTATTTAGAAAGTTAGCAGAATAAATCCAAACTCCCTTTGCAAGAACACTGAAGAAAAATGAGGTGTTGTTTTCCAAGATGAAGACTCAGGTTTTGGATACTTTGCTTTGCCTGAATTTGCTTAGATATAAAAATAGGGGATTGGATTCCCCTTTAACTCTAAAGGTATATTCTTCTGATGATTCTACTTCACAAGTGTTAAATGTTACATAAACTATTTTTGTGTTCAAATGAGCAATAAAAGCTCCATTAAAATACCTCTTTTTCACAGTGCTTCACAGCATGTTCTGAAGTCCATCTGACTTCTAATAACAGATGTGCAAACACACAAGTTGATCACTTCCACAATTGCTCTGTTTCTTTAAGAGACCTCGGTTGTTAAGTTGAAAGATCACTGGACCATAGGAGGGTCAATAAAAGAATAAAGTCACTGGTTAGTGATTTGAGTACAAGGAACTTGATCCTAGTTCATATCTAAGTGTCCATATGCTGCTCACAGTTGGAGGGGGAGTGCTGGGCCCGCGGCTGCTAGCACTGCCTGGAGATGGCTTCTGGAAAACTCATCAAGCTCCTGGTGTTTGAGCTTCTTGAGTTTGCTGCTTTCTCCATTCCCACGCTTGTGATTGTGGGACAATTCGCCACTGCCTATCAAAGCTCAAGGAATCCAGGAGAAAAAACTCATTATTGGCTGATCGTTTCCTGTTCAATTGCCTATGTGGCTTCAGTGAGTCTATTGATTTGGGTTCCCATAAAAGTTCTCTTATACAAGAAACATCATCTTTCAAAAAAAATTAAAGGATGGTAAGTAAAAGAATTCTTCAGGAGGGAATCCCTTGGATACTTTCAAAGATATTTTCTCACGTATTTTGTGTAAGGATGTTAGCATAGCAGAAATGTGCATAGTGTAAGATGAAGAAGTAACAATCACTGTTTCTAGAAATGGATTAATATTATAGCATCTTCCATATTTTGTGTGGGGTTCTTTTTACTGATTGAGAGTAATGAAGTCCATGTGTTCATAAGATAGGCGTTAACCTGACTGCATGATACTAGGAGCAGTAAATGTTAGACTTAATTCCTTTGTACAACAACTGCATAAAGTTATGACAGTTACTTTACAGAAATAATCACAGGTTAGAATATAGAATTCCACTTTTCTATAAAGCTGAAAGTAATGTATATTTTTAAATGTTTTTAATGCCTGGTTTGCAGGTCTAAGGCATCCTTTGACCATTAACCAATTGAGATTTTTAAGCAACTGGCTCTTTTAACTAGCTTTTCAAAAATAATACTTTATTGTGCCCATAAATTCTATTACTCTGCCGAGACCGGTTTGGCTCAGTGGATGGAGTGTCAGCTTGCGGACTGAAAGGTCCCAGGTTTGATTCCGGGTGGGGGCATGTACCTTGCTTGCGGGCACATCTCCACAGTGGGGCATGCAGGAGGCGGCTGATCAATGTCTCTCTCTCATCGAAGTTTCTGACTTTCTATCTCTCTCCCTTCCTCTCTGTAAAAAATCAATAAAATATATTAAAAAAATTCTATTACTCTGGTGGGGAAGAAGTATTTAAATAATAATACAAAATAGTTTAAATGAATTAAGATTTAATATTAATTTAACTGACAGTTTAGCAAATGGCTGTACTGATCGACCCATATGAAGGTATTGAGAACAATCTCTGATATTAATATATTTTTTCTTTTTTGATGTTTAGACCTGATTCTTTCTTATCTGGGATATCTTTGTTTTCTTTGATAACTTAAATTTTCTTTCATTCAAATCTTTTATTTTAAAGTTAAACAGCATAGAGTGCATTGGAATTTTAAGATAACCAGGGATAGAAATGTAAAAATAGTAATACAGATATGCCAAGACACACTGTGGGAGGGTGCATAAGGGGAGAGCTGAAGTATGGTTAGTGAAGTGATCTTTAGATACTGGTACCTATGTGACCTCGAGAATCACACTTACCAGGGGCTTTAGTTCCCTGTGGGCAGAGCTCCTGAGACGTGAAATAAAACATTTGGTTGGCTGCTTTCATCAGTGGCATTCAAATTCAGAAAGAATAAGGAATAAGTTGCATGAGGTAGAGGAAATAACACAGAATCAGGCAGATCTTGACTTTCAAATGTGAATTTGGATATTTTAACATATGTGGTAATATAGAGTGTGTTGTGTACCTTAATTGCTAGCTGAAGATGATGTAAACCTTGACCCAAAGCCTCTAGATCATCTGAGGGATGGGTTTGGAGTTGAGCTGGGCCCTCCCCACTCCTCATACCCCCTGGGAGTTGCTGTGACTATCTTAATACTATGGCTAGGCCTGGGAGATTTGAGGGATGGAGGAAGGCCCAAGTGACCACAGGAGTAAACCAATGAGAAGCTGGCCCATGGCAGCCCAGGAAGGGGCTCTTGTGTGTGTGTGTGTGTGTGTGTGTGTGTGTGTGTGTGTGTGTGTTTACACTGGCTCAAATTCCTAGGACCCCAAGTTCCTTATATCATTCAGCAGCAAAGCTTCCCATATCACATATCATCATCATCATCATCATCACGCTGTAATTGCTTCTTTACTGATGTCTTATGTGCTAAGAGACTTATATATGAACAACTTCATTTCATTCTGTAACACCTCATGCAAGAAGAAATGGATAATTAGAGAGTTATGCAATTTTCCCAGTCAACTAGTGAATAGAAGGCCCAGACTTTGATTCCATGATTGGTACTCCTAACCTCTACCCTTCTGCCTTTTGAAGCTTCCAGTCTCCCGGGGCAACTGAGTGTAAGGAAGAGAGTAGGTTTTATTTATACTCCCAATGAACTTATTTCTTTTGTACATTTGCCTTAGGTCATCCTCCTGTGTTAAGGTGTCTTGGGCTGTCACAACAATGATATATTTCAGGAATTTATTTTGGAAAATACATTTTCCTTTCTGTTTATGGGAATGGTTGGCTACAAGTGTTCTAAATAGTTCTAAATATGTGACAGTTTATCTATAATTTCATTGAGACTGTAAAACTATTTCCTCATGGACTCATGCATGAGCACTATCATATTATTATTTCTTCCTGGCATAAGAGAGAAGAAATAGCTACTGAGCACTATTTTAGGAGTTTCATGCATTCTGTACTATTAAATTTGAACTTTGTGACAACTCAGGGAGATATGTGCTAGTGTTCTAATTTCATAGATGAGGAATAGAAACTCCAAGAAATGATTAACTTTGTCAGATGAAAAAGTTCGTAAGTGGTGGAGCTGGAATTTGTGAGTCCAGATTTGCCCGATTCAGTGCTATTTCCTCTATGTCATGCAACTTTTTCTTTATTCTTTCTGACTTGAATGCCAAATGTGTTTTAAGAAAAATTCAACCCTTTTAGTGTCATTTGGATACATTTCCCCTAAAGATAGATATTGGGATATTATATACTAATATGTTTCCCAAATGTGTGAATTTGAATATTTTAATATATATGGTAATATAGAGTGTGTCGTGTGTCTTGATTATTAATTGAAGATAAGCAAAAATAATTGCTACTATAGAAAGTAGGTATTAAAGGTATGAATTAATTTTTGAAGAATAAATAGCTGTTTATGTGAAATTTCATAGATCTTTAGCATTTATAAACTGCTGATGGGCCTATTTGAGAACCTCCCTGCAGGTCTATGTTGGCATCATGAGCCCATGAGGCTGATTTCAAAAGAGAGTGAATCATCCAGCTACTAAAGGGTGTGTCCTGGCAACACATCTGAGAGGTGCAGACTTGAGTCATCAACCTGCCTGCCAGTGTTGTGAAGCTGACCAAGTGGATGTAATTCCCATTTTATAAGGAAGGAAACAATGTCAGAGAGCTGAAGACATATACACTAAATCAACAGTAGGGTCTGAACTTTAATACAGTGCTTCTTCCTTTACTCTTGTTAAACACTTCCTCATTCTTTTAGAATGATTGTTCTTTTTTAGGGATGCCTGTCATAATTCGTGACAGACTAGGCAGATGGTTTAAGGAATGAAGAAAAGCTATTTGTATATAGACCAAATTGTATATCCCAATAAATAAAAAAATCCTTTCCTGTAATAACAGTGAATGTGTGAAACCATTGAACAAAGCTAGCCAGAAATTGGAGCAGACCTTCAATGAGAGGGTACCTTGGGGTAGAATAATACTGGAGGATTCATAGGGATTCCTGCCCTACCTAGGGACAAAGGGCTATATTTCAGGAATTCTCTCAAGTTTTTCAGAATTTAATTGCTTTAGACATGACATGTCAGGAATCCTGGGCAGTGCCAAGTTTAAAAGACTCCAACATTTTGGACTAGATTTTACCTTGCTGAAGTCCTTAACATATTTGATGAGATCTTGCTGTTGATTTGTTTAAGGTAGTGGTAGTAATAGTAACTGTAAAATAAGAGCAAATATTTATTGAACAGTTACTATGTACCAGGCATAATTGTAAACACATTGCCTCTATTACTGTAATTAATCCTGTAACCTTTATATGTAAGAACATATAAAATGCTCACTTGATAAATGAGAAAATGAGGACACAGAGATTAAAAGACCACCTCGTCAATGAGTACTTGGGCCCACATTGACCCTAGGATGTCTGTCTCCAGAGCCTGGTCTCCTGAGCACTTTACTGTTTCATAGCAGCACACACACATGATGTGCACAGCACCAAAAACATCTGGGCACTGATGGGCAGATTGGCCAACCTTAAGGAAATCGAGTTGTCTTTTCAGCACCTCTGAGAATGTCTTCGTAAATTATCATGAACTAAAGAAATACTGGTGCTTAACTGTTACTTCTTCCCAGAGCACATCTCTCTGTGGGTCTGTCATCTTAAATTACTCAGTAATACTAATTATGTGACACCTGACTACAGGCTTTCTCTTCTTTGTTCACCCCCTCCATAATCAATAAATCAGCAAGAGTGTATTTACTTTTGCATTTCTTTCCCAGCACATGCAATAAGTCACCAGATTCTGTTAACTCTTCCTCTTTCATTTCTCTTGCATCAGCTTCTGGTTCTCCATGATTATTTTCCACAACCCAGCAAAGCTCTCATTTCCAGAGCCACCTTACACTGGCACAGTTCCCCCAGTTTCCATAAGTTCCAACTCATTGTCAGATTGTTGTCCTGGTTGTTTGTTCAAGGAAGCATGAGGAATTTTGCATTATCCCAAGCTGGGATTGGGCAACCTTCACAAGCAGGTATCCTTGTCCTTTGCTTCTCTCTACTTCCCTCATAGTCCTTGTTGACAGAGCAATGATCTTGGAAAATGTTTTTGCATGTCAGTTCCACCACTTAAAAAAGCTACACTTGCCTTCTTGTATAATTCAGGGTTGACATTATACCACAGAATCCTAAAGCAGACCACACCTTAGAGTTCGTTTGCTAGACTATTTCTCACAATAAAGATAGACAGTTCTACTTCTGATTTTAAAAGGAATTCACTACATTTTGATGTGATAGATTGATTTCCATGCCAACTGTGTCACTTGTTTTATGACTGAGGGTGTGATTGACTAAAATTCCTTGAAAAACTTTGCTCTCAATGCATAGTTTCCTCATCTCATGCCTTGCCAACACCCATAAGCCTGTAAGTGTCTTAAAGCCAGAATGTGTCTTTCATGTATTTCTAGCCTAGAACAAGTATAGGACCACACTTAGATGAATAGATCAATGGATAAATACTTGAAATATTTTTTAAACCTGAATTTAATAATATACTCTTATCCCTATGAAATTCCCTTGTACTGATTTTAGACATATTTTTAATCAATTGCAATCTTCTGGATCCTGATTGTATCATTCAAAATGATAGTTGTCCCACTTGATTTTGTGTTCTCTGCCTATAAGAGGACACATATTGTCCTCATCTCCCAGAGTTACGAGTAAAAGTATTAGATGGCACAGTTTTACTAGAAATCCTCCAGGTTAACAGTGGTCCACTAGTCCAGTGGTCAGCAAACTGCAACTCTCGAGCCACAAAGAGCCGCTCTTCCACAAAATATCACAGCCTGGGCGAGTCTATTTTGAAGAAGTGGCATTAGAAGAAGTTTAAGTTTAAAAAAATTTGGCTCTCAAAAGAAATTTCAATCATTGTACTATTGATATTTAGCTCTGTTGACTGATGAGTTTGCCAACCACTACACTAGTCCATTCTCAGGGTTTGTTAGAATAGCTGTGAATTTATCTAACCGAACTTTCTTCCAGTTCCCATTTCCCACTCACTCTGTCCCTCATTTCAATAAACATTTACTGAATAGCTGTTGACTACCTGGCATTAAAGACCATCCATTCTCTAACTTCTTTCTATTTTTCCAAACTACCTCCCTCCAAAGTTTCTTCATTTGGAGACATCAGGTATTGTCTCCTTCCTCAGGGAGCTTGTAGTCTACTGTGGAGACTGCACAGTTACATATTAAAATATTGGAAAGTAATGTAAAACAATATGCACCAAATCACTAAATATATGTGACTGCCACAAGTCCTTGATGAGCCACAAGTCTTTGATGAGCCACAAGATCTTGATGAGAAGAGACCATCAAAACTTTGTACTGATAGTGAGGAAGATAACCTTTTGATTCACTTTTCCTACCCTCCCTTCACCCCCATAATGCCCTACACTCATAGGTGTTCAATAGATGTGTGTGGATTCAGGTTTGGAGTGGTCAGGGAAATTCTCACAAGAAAGCTAGATTTGAGTGAAGCTGGGAGAAGAAGACATTCCAGACATTGATTTAAATAAAAGAGAACCTACTGAGCTTCTGAGTAGAGTGGTTTCTCAAGTTATTATCTGGCCTTTCCACTCACCATGTATCCTCTGTGAGAGATCTCAAAGTCAGAATTCTTGCATCACAAATAGGAAGAATAACTCACGTGGCTTGGCTCAGGTCTCCCGGGAGAGTCTTTCTTTTCGACAATTTACTACATATGCACAAAACGCTCTATTGGTAGCGCCCTAATGCAGCCTTTTATTTATAAATTACACTAAGTCCACAGTCTTCTCTTCAGCCAATCTTTCCTCTGGTTTCAGTCTTGCATTAGTTTTAGCCTCAGTACATCTTCAAGGGAGTATCTATATTTCTAACATAAATTCTATTACTCATTGGATTTGTTTCCTAAGACTGCTGTTACAATATACCACAAACTTGGTGGCTTCACCAATAGAAATGTATTGTCTCCTACTTCTGCAGCTAGAAATCTGAGGTCAATGTGTTGGTGACATTGTTTCCTTTTGAGGGCCCTGAGTAGAATCTGTCCCAAGCCTCTACCCCAGCTTTTGCTGTTTCGCTGGTGCTCCATTGGTATTCCTGTCTTTTAGATGCATCACCTGATTGATCTCTGCCTTCATCTTTTGTCACACTCCTTGTGTCTCCTCACGTAGTCATCCCTTTTTGCATGTCTATCTCCAAATTTTTCTTATTTATAGGGACATCAGTCATGTTGGATAAAGGTGCACTCTAATTTTAACTTATTACCTCTGGAATGACCCTTTTTCTAAATGCAGTCATATTCTGAGGTGTTTGGGGTTGGGACTTCAATGTGTCTCCTTTTGGAGACAATTCCACCTATAACAGTGTGCCTTTTGTCTCCTACCCCCCAATTTACATTCTTTCCATGTGCAAAATAGATTCACTCCATCCCAACATCTCCAAATTTTTAATCATTACAGTATCAACTCTAAATCTGAAATTTCATCTAAACATCATGAACTCAGAGTCCCAAAACTTATAATCTAAATGATCCAAATAAATTATGGGTGGAAATTATGAAAGAAAATACGGTAGAGGAAAAAATTAAGAATAAAGAATATGAAAATGCAAACAGTAAAAAAGAGAAGGAAGAGGAAAAAAGTATGAACAGCTAAAAAAGAAGGGGAAATATTAAATGAAAGAAAAGAAAAAATAGAGTAAGAAAAGGAAAGAAAAAAAATAAGAGTTATGAAAGAAATAAGAGAGAAAAGAGTAAAAGAAGTATTACCAAAGTAATAAAAAAGAAGAAAATGAAGAAACTAATGGGGGTGGAAGTGGGGGCGGGAGTCAGGTTCTGCATGGCAGATTTTAGTGACTGCTATGATTTCCCTTTGGAACCTGCTCTTATGTTGTCTGAGGCTTTCTTCTTTTTTAAAAAAAAATATATTTTATTGATTTTTTGCAGAGATGAAGGGAGAGGGATAGAGAGCTAAAAACATCAATGAGAGACATCAATCAGCCACCTCTTGCATGCCCCCCATTGGGGATGTGCCCGCAACCAAGATACATGCCCTTGACCAGAATCGAACCTGGGACCTTCCAGTCCTCTATCCACTGAGCCAAACCGGTCCGGGCAAGGCTAACTTTCTTGTATGCCAGTTTTGTTCCTCCTGGAAGGTGCTTTTGTGCTAGCCAATGTTAAAAGCTGACCATGTTTGGCTCTTGGCACCCTGTGTGAAACTTTAAGCAATCTACATCTTGTAGCTGCCTCCATTGGGCTTGGTTTCCCATGGAAGGGGCCATGTTGAGCTCTTAGGTTGACTTTTTAGTAGCACAGGGATCTGGGGCAGGGGAGAAAATGTCCAGACTCCAGGGAAGATGGTTGGTATGTTCTCCATCCCAGAGCCACATGTGTAAGTCTGTCCCAGAATATTTCCCTGATCTCAGCAGCCAGTGGGCCTAACGGAAATCAGGAGTTTCTATCAGTTCTCTCATGAGAGGGAAGTGCCAACTAGATTCTTGGGAATGTGGAGAGCATGTTGCCAATCCAAAGCCAGTCACTGACACTGCCTGAGAATGCTGCTTCCTCAGCAGGATTTGAGATGCAGGGTGGAGTACACTGGATTCCATAGAATGGGGCAAGTGGGATTCCTTGGGGGTGAGGGGGGTGAGCTATATACCAGGAGATGTGGTATTTGCCTTTCTCCAAGCTTCTGTTGCTGGGAGAATTTTGCACCCCTCAGGAAAAATGGCTGCTATGATATCAGGGATGGATGATCCAGCACAGGTATCTTGGCAGCCACTCCTCTACAAGTGTCCCCAAATCCAGTCTCTCTGCTCAGGTGACTTCAGTACATACCACCCTCCCTCTGCCAATCCCTGGGGTGAATGTCTTAAAAGTGAAAAACCTGTGCACCAGCCCTTTAAAAAAAAGTGGCTTTGTCTCTCCGGGGGGTTCAGATTTTCCCTGGTGGATGGAAGCCTTGCAGCTGAATGGTAAGTGGGTGGCTCTTTCCAACTGTGGCTGTCTGGGCTGGAGAGCCCAATCTGAGTCCAGGCCTCTCTCTTTTCAGGGGCAACCCCCAACAGTCAGCTAGATCTCCTCACCTTTAGCTTTCTACTCCTGTGATCTGGTCCAGCTCCTCCTGTGACCCTGCCCTTCCTGCCAGTCTCAAAGTGGTTTCTGCCCTTTCTTCTTTAAAACTCTCCTATTCAGCTAGTCTTCAGTTGCTAATTCAGGGTGAATCTTCCCCAATTTAGTTTTAATTCGAGTTTGGTTCTGGGAGGGGGTATGAGAAAAATTTATCTATTCCTCTGCCATTGGTGTATGATCTTTTGAATGTATAGCCAGATCTGTTTGCTAAAATTTTGTTGAGGATTTTAGTATCTATGTTTATCAAGGATATTGGCATATAATTTCCTTTCTTTGTAGTCTTTTTATATAGTTTTGGAATTAGAATAATACTGACCTTATAAAATGTGCTTACAAGTCTTTTCTTCCCTTAGAATTTTTTGGAAAAGTTTGAGGAGGATAGGTGTTAGTGCTTCTTTGAATGTTTGGTAAAATTTGCCTGTGAAACCATTTGATCCACAACTTTTATTTGTTGGAAGTTTTTTTATTTTATTTTAATTTTTAAATTACTGCTTCAATTTCATTAGTTATAATTGGTCTATTCAGCTTTTCTGATTCTTTCTGATTCAGTTTTGAAGATGATACATTTCTAGAAATTTATTCATGTCATTCAGGTTATCCAACTTTTGACATATAGTTGTTTGTAATATTTTCTTAGAATTTTTGTTTATATGTCAGTGTTATTCATTTTGAATTTTAGCTATTTGGGTCCTCTCTCTTTTTTTCTTGTTGAGTGTGGTTAAAAGGTCATCAATCTTGTTCATTTGTTAAAGGACCATCTCTTGGTTTCATTGATTTTTTGTAATTTTTAGATTATTTCATTTCTTTCTACTCTGTTTACTATTACTTCCTTCTTTCTGCTCACTTTGGGCTCTGTTTGTTGTTCTTCTTCCAGTTCCCTGAAGTTAGATTGTTTACTTAAGATTTTTCTTTTTTTTTTTTTGAGATAGGCTTATAATGCTCTGAATTTTCATATTAGGACTGCTTTCACTGTTTCCCATAGATTCTGGGTTGTTGTGTTCTTGTTTTTATTTGTTTCAAGGTATTTTTTGATTTCTTCCTTGATCTATTTGTTAACCCATTTACTGTTTAGTAACATTAGTTAGCCTCCATGTATTTTTGTGTTTTTGAGTTTTTCCCTTGTAATTGATTTATAGTTTCATACTATTATGTATTACAGTCAAAGAAGATGCTTGATATTATTTCAATCTTCTTAAATTTATCGATACTTGTTTTGAGTACTACTGTGTGATCTAACCTAGAAAATGTCCTATGTGCACTTGAAAAGAATGTATATTCTGCTACTTTTGGGTGAAATGCTCTGTAGATATCAATTAAATTAATTGGATCTAATATGTTATTTAAGGCTGATGTTTCCTTTTTGATTTTCTGACTGGAGAATCCATACATTGATGACAATGGGGTGTTAAAATCCCCTTCTATGACTGTATTACTGTTGATCTCTCCCTTTACTTATAAATTGGTTTTATAAATTTAGGTTTCCCTATGTTTACAAGGATTTTATCTGCTTGTTGAATTGCTCCCTATAACATTATGTAATGTTCTTATTTTAAAAAAAATTTTTAATTAATTTTTTATACATATCTCCCCATTGCCCCCCCCTCCCATACATACCCGAAACCCCAGTGTCTATGTTCATTGGTTATGCTTATATGCATGCATACAAGTCCTTTGATTGATCTCTTATCTAGCTCACCTAACTTTAATCTTCCTGCTGTAATTTCACAGTCTGTTTGAAGTTTTACTGTCTCTGTATCTATCCTTTTGTTCATCAGTTTATAATGTTCTTTATTATCCACAAATGAGTGAGATCATATGATGCTTCTCCTTCATTGACTGGCTTATTTCACTAAGCATAAGGTTCTCCAGTTCCAACCAGGTAGCTGAAAATGGTAAGAATTCCTTCTTTTTAATGGCTGCATAGAATTCCATTGTGTAGATGTACCACAGTTTTCTGATCCACTCATCTGCTGATGGGCACCTAGGCTGTTTCCAAATTGTAGCTATTGTAAATTGTGCTGCTATGAACATAGGGGTGCATAAATCCTTTCTGATTGGTGTTTGTAATTTCTTAGATAAATTCCTAAGAGTGGGATTACAGTGTCAAATAGGAGATCCATTTTTAGTTTTTTGAGGAAACTCCATACTGTTCTCCACAGTGGCTGCACCAGTCTGCATTCCCACCAACAGTGCACAAGGGTTCCTTTTTCTCCACATCCTTGCCAACACTTGTCGTTTGTTGATTTGTTGATGATTGCCATTCTGACCGGTGTAAGATGGTATCGCATTGTTGTTTTGATTTGCATCTCTTGGATGATTAATGACTTTGAACATGTTATCATGTGTCTCTTGGCCTTCCTTCTGTCGTCTTTTGAAAAGGTTCTATTTAGGTCCATTGTCCATTTTTTATTGGATCGTTTATCTTCCTTTTATTAAGTTGTATAAGTTGGCTGTAGATTTTGGAGATTAAACCTTTATCAGTGATAACATTTGCAAAAATGTTCTCCCATAAAGTGATCTTTCTTGTTGTTTTGTTGATGGTTTCTTTTGCTGTGCAAAAGCTTTTTATTTTGATGTAGTTCCATTTGTTTATTTTTTCTTTAGCTTCCATTGTCTTTGGAGCAGTATCAGTGAAGAAGTTCTTTCTGCATATATCTGAGATTGTGCTGCCTGTGGATTCCTCTAGTATTTTTATGGTTTCCTTTTTAATGTTTAAGTCCTGTATCCATTTTGAGTTTATTTTTGTATTTGGTGTAAGTTGGAGGTCCAGTTTCATTTTTTTGCATGTATCTGTCCAATTTTCCCAACACCATTTATTGAAGAGGCTATCTTGGCTACATTGAATGTTCATGCCTCCTTTGTCAAATATTAGTTGAGCATAGTGGTTTGGGTGGTTCTCTATTCTATTCCATTGGTCTATATGTCTGTTCCTGTGCCAGTACCAGGCTGTTTTGCGAACAGTTGCTTTGTAGTATAGCTTTAAATCTGGTATTGAGATCCCACCTACTTTATTCTTCTTTCTCAGAATTGCTGTAGCTATTCGTTGTCTTTTTTTGTTCCAGATGAATCTATGAAGAATTCTTTCTATGTCTGTGAAATATGTCATTGGTATTTTAATGGGTAGTGCGTTGAATCTGTAGATTGCTTTGGGTAGTATGGACATTTTAATGATGTTGATTCTCCCAATCCATGAGCATGGTATGCTCTTCCATCTGTTAACATCTTCCTCTATCTCTTTTTTCAGTGTCCTGTAGTTTTCTGCATATAGGTCTTTTACCTCTTTAGTTAGATTTATTCCTAGGTATCTTAATTTTTTTGGTGCGATGGTAAATGGGATTGCTTTTTGAGTCTCTCTTTCTGTAATTTCACTATTAGTGTACAGAAATGCCACAGATTTCTTGGCATTAACTTTGTATCCTGCTACATTGCCAAATTCATTTATTAAGTCAATTAGTTTTGGGATGAAGTCCTTCGGGTTTTTTATGTACAGTATCATGTCATCTGCAAATAAGGACAGTTTTACTTCTTCTTTTCCAATTTGGATGCCTTTTATTTCTTCTTCTTGTCTAATTGCAATGGCTAATACTTCCAGTACTATGTCGAATAGGGGAGGTGAGAGTGGGCATCCCTGTCTTGTTCCTGTTCTTAGGGGAAATGGTTTTAGTTTTTGCCCATTGAGTATGATGTTAGCTGTGGGTTTATCATATATGGCTTTTTATGATGTTGAGTTATGCTCCTTCTATTCCCACTTTGCTGAGAGTTTTTATCAAGAAAGGGTGTTAGATATTTGTCAAATGCTTTTTCTGCATCAATTGATATGACTATGTGATTTTTATCTCTCAGTTTGCTTATGTGATATATCACATTTATTGATTTGCGGATATTGTACCATCCCTGTATTCCTGGGATGAATCCTGCTTGGTCATGGTGTATGATCTTTCTGATGTACTGCTGGATCTGATTTGCTAGAATTTTATGAGGATTTTGGCATCTATGTTCATGAGAGATATTGGCCTATAATTCTCTTTCATTGTGTTGTCTTTATCTGGTTTTGGTATTAGGGTGATGCTGGCTTCATAGAAGGTGTTTGGAAGTGTTCCTTCTTAAATATTTTTGAATAGTCTGAGGAGGATAGGTTTTAATTCTTCTTTGAATGTTTGGTTAAACTCGCTGTGTAGCCATGTGGTCCCGGGCTTTTATTTTCTGGAAGCTTTTTGATGACTGCTTCAATTTCTTCCATAGTTATTGGACTATTGAGATGTTTGGCTTCCTCCTCATTGAGTTTTGGAAGGTTATATTTTTCTAGGAAAATGACCATTTCTTGTCCAATTTGTTGGAATAGAGTTGTTCATAGCATTTTATAACAATCCTTTGTATTTCCACAAGGTTTGTTGTTATTTCTCCTCTTTCGTTTCTGATTTTGTTTATTTGGGTCTTCTCTCTTTGTTTCTTGGTGAGCCTGACTAGAGGTACATCAATCTTTTTTATCCTTTCAAGGAACCAGCTCTTCGTTTTGTTGATCTTTTCAATTGCTTCTTTGGTCTCCAAGTTCTTTATCTCCGCTCTGATCTTCACTATTTCCTTCCTTCTGAGTATACTGGGCTTTTCTTGTTGCTCTCGTTCTAGCTCTTTGAGTTGTAGATTTAGGTAATTTATTAACACGGTTTCCTGTTTTTTGCAGTAGGCTTGTAGGGCTATGAACTTCCCTCTCAAGACTGCTTTCACTGTGTCCCATAAATTTTGTATTGTTGTGTTGTCATTGTCATTTGTTGCCATGATGTTTTTTATTTCTTCCTTTATCTCTCTGGTTACCAAGTCATTGTTTAATAGCATGCTGTTTAGTCTACATGTGTTTGATTTCTTTCTATTGTTTTTATTATAGTTGATTTCCAGTTTTATGCCACTGTGGCCTGAGAAAATGCTTGATATGAATTCTATCTTCTTGAATTTGAAGAGACTTTTCTTATGACCCAACTTATGATCTATCTTTGAAAATGACCCATGTGCACTGGAGAAGAATGTATATTCTGTGGCTTTGGGGTGAAAAGTTCTGAAGATGTCAATTAATTCCATCTGGTCTAGTGAGTCATTTAGGATTGATGTTTCTTTGCTGATTTTTTGTTTAGTGGATTTGTCCAATGGTGACAGTGGGGTATTAAAGTCGCCTACTATGATTGTATTGCTGTCAATCTCTCCCTTAATGTCCTCCAAGAGTTTTTTTTTTTTATGTATTTAGGTGCTCCTATATTGGGTGCATATATGTTTACCAGAGTTATTTCTTCTTGTTGGATTGTTCCTTTTAGTATTATGAAGTGGCCTTCTTTATCTCTTATTATGTCCTTCACTTTGAGATCTAATTTGTCAGATATAAGTATTGCAACCCCAGCTTTTTTTTCATTTCCATTTGCCTGAAATACCATCTTCCATCCCTTCACTCTCAATCTGTGTGCATCTCTTTTCCTGAGGTGGGTTTCTTGCAGACAGCAGATATATGGATCATGTTTTCTTATCCAATTAGTTACTCTATGTCTTTTGATTGGGGCATTTAATCTGTTTACATTTAAAGTTATTATTGATAGGTACTTATCTGTTGCCATTTTTAGTCCTTACCCCCGAGTTCCTTCTTCACTTCCTCTTTCTTTTTATTACAGCAGACCCTTTAATATTTCTTGCATTGCTGGTTTTGTGGTTATATATTCCCTTAGTCCTTTTTTGTCTGTGAAGCTTCTGATTTCACCTTCAATTTTGATTTTGAGTCTTGCAGGGTACAGTATTCTTGGATTCAGACCCTTCCTTTGCATGACTTTGTATATTTCATTCCATTCCCTTTTGGCCTGATGAGTTTCTGTTGAGAAGTCAGTAGCTAGCCTTATGGGGGTTCCTTTGTAGGTAACTTTCTGTTTCTCTCTGGCTGTTTTTAAGATTCTTAGTTTGTCGTCGGTGTTTGCCAATTTAATTATAATGTGCCTTGGTGTCAGTTTGTTGGGGTTCATTTTGCTTGGGACTCTGTGAACTTCTTGGATTTGTGTGGTTTTTTTCTTTCCTATATTGGAGAAATTTTCTGTCATTATTTCTTCAAACACATTCTCTGATCCTTGTTCAGTTTCCACTCTTTCTGGAACCCCAATTAGGCAGATTTTGTTTTGTTTCATGTTATCCCAAAGTTCCCTTAGGCTCTCCTCTTGCTTTTTAACTTTTTTTTTCTAGAAGCTGCTGTACTTGGGTATTTTTTCCTACCGTGTCTTCTAGCTCACTGATGCAGTTCTCTGCTTCTTCTAATCTACTTTTGATGCTTTCTATTGATTTCTTTATAGCAGTGATGTCATTTTTCATTTCTTCTTGTTTATTCTGCACCTCTTCTAGGTTCTTCTGCATTTCTTCTTGCTGCTTCTTCATCTCCTCTTGGGTCTTCTTCATTTCCTCTTGGCTCTTACTCACATTGTCGATTTTGTCTGCCATTCTTTTCATCCACCTTATGATCATTTCTCTGAACTCTTTCTCTGGTAGGCTTATTTCTGCTTCTATTTCGTTTACTTCCTTTTCTGGTGAAACCTGCCTTTCTGTCTTATGTGGGCTGTTTCTTTTTCTGCCCATGTTCTTTCTTCTCCGGGTGTCTGGTTATTTAGTTCTCTCTCCTTCGTTGATTGAAAGGCACAAACCTGTCCCAGGCGAAATATGACCTTTCCTGGTGCCCTGTGGATCTCCGAATCCACAGCCTGCTCGTCTGCGCCACCTGTAGAGCCGTGCTCTGGGTCCCGGCTGTTCGGTGGGTGCCTCCGCCAGCCGCAGCTTTCAGACCGCCGCAGACATCCACCTTCCTCTTATCTCAGGCGAAATCTGACCTTTCCATGTGCTCTGTGGATCTCTTATTCCGCTGCATGTCTGCGCTGATTGGAGAGTGGAGTTCTGAGTCCCCGGGTCCCCGGCTGTTCGATGGGTGCCTCAGCCGTAGGCTTCGGACCGCCGCAGACATCCACCTCCCTCTGCAAGATCTGTAATGTTCTTCTTTATCTCCTTTTATAAACTTTATTTAAAATTCTATTTTTTCTGATATAGTATTGCTACCCCAACTATTTTTACATTTCCATTTGTATGAAATATCTTTTTCCATCTTTTCACTTGTAGTCTATGTGTATCTTTCATTCTGAAGTGGGTCTCTTGTAGACAGCATATACTAATAAATGGGTCTTTCTTTCTTATCTATTTAGCTACCCTATATCATTTTTTTGGAGCATTTAAGATATTTTCATTTAAAGTGATTATCAGTAAATATGTGTTTATTGCTATTTTATTTTTTATAACTATGTCCCTCTGCTTTTTTTCTTTAAAAAATTCTTCTTCTTAAAGAAGATCCTTAAACATTTCTTGTAATATTGGTTTGGTGTTAATAAGCTCCTTTAACTTTTTCTTGTATGAAAAGCCCTTTATTTCTCCTTCAATTTTAAATGATAGCCTTGCTTGCTAAAGTAATCTTGGTTGTTGCTCCTTGGTTTTCATCATTGAATATTTCATGCCAGTCCCTTCTGGCCTGAAATGTTTCTTTTGAGAAAATAACTGATAACCTTATGGGAGCTTGTTGTAGGTAACTCTTTTGCACTTGCTGATTTTAAGATTCTGTTTTTATCTTTAACCTTTATAATTTTAATTATATGTATTTTAGTGTGGGTCTATTTGAGTTCATCTTGTTTGGGACTCTCTCCACTTCCCGGACTTATGTGTCTTTTTCCTTTACTAGGTTAGAGAAGTTTTTAGCCATTATTTCTTCAAATAGGTTATTGATCCCTTGCTCTCACTCCTCTTCTCATTACCCTATAATGCAGATGTTGTCCTAAAGGTCCCATAAACTATATTTTTTAAATTCTTTTTTTGTTTTGCTGCTCTGATTGTTTTTTTTTTTCTCTAACTTGTCTTCCAAATTGCCAATTTGATTATCTGCTTCATCCAATCTACTTTTTTAAAAAATATATATTTTATTGATTTTTCAGAGAGGAAGGGAGAGGGATAGAAAGTCAGAAACATCAATGAGAGAGAGACATCGATCAGCCGCCTCCTGCACGCCCCCTACTGGAGATGTGCCCGCAATCAGGATACACGCCCTTGACCAGAATGGAACCCGGGGACCCTTCAGTCCGCAGGCCGACCGACGCTCTATCCACTGAGCCAAACCGGTTTCAGCCCAATCTACTTTTTATTCATGCCAGTGTGTTCCTGATGTCAGATATGGCATTCTACATTTTTGACAGGTTCTTTTTCATGGTTTCTATGCCCCTTTTCATACTGTTGTAGTTCTCAATAAGTTCTTGGAGCATTCTAATTACCATTATTTTGAACTCTATATCTGACTAATTGCTTGCCTCCATTTCATTTAGCTATTTTTTCTGGAGATCTCTTCTGTTCTTTCATTTGGGGTATGTTTCTTTGTCTCTGAATTTTAGCTACCTCTTTGTTTCTATGTATCGGGTAGATATACTATGTCTCCCAGTCTCAGTAAGGTGGCCTTATGTAGTATGTATTCTATGGGACCCAGTAACACAGTCTCCTTGATCACCTTGATGCTCCAGGAATATCCTTAGTGTTATGTGAGCCCTCCTGTTGTAATTGAGTCTTGATTGCTATTACCCATTTGTGTATGAGGTTGACCCTTAGGCTTGCTGACTATGAAAATCTACCCTGACTGCAGTGTATGAGTTGCTGCACAGGTGCTGACCACATGAAGTGAAATTTGCCTCGGCAGGTTCTGATGCCTCACTTAGGATATGCCACTTACAAAACTCATTGGATCCTGCTCTGATATTGTCAGGAGCTGGCTAATGGATGTGTCTGCTTGTGGGCCTCTTGGGAGGGACTCTAGTGCAGGTCAACGTCAGACACTACTTGTGACTGGCCCAGGGCAATCTGTTTAATGCTACAATGCAATCTACCATTTGTGACTGCCTCTGCTGGGCTCTGGTGTGTGTGGAAAGGACCACGCTGCTCACTAAGGCTGGCTTCCATTAGCACTGAGCCCAGAGGCTCAGCAGCGCAAGGCCCAAGGCTCCCTGATCCACCTCAGCCTGTCTCCATTTGCCAGCTGCCTGTTATACTTAGTCACTGAAATATACTCTGGCAATATTCAAGTTGCAAGAGGTAAATTCTCAGTGAGTCATCAGGTAGACACGAGTGGTATTCACCAAACTGATACAGGTTCAAATTCAGTGCTGGTGTGGGGTCTGAGAAAAAGTCCTAGGATGTGCCAAGTCTAACTGCTCCTCACCAGTTGCCCACATACCCTTGTCATGGGATAGGGTCTCAAAGAGTCATCAGGATGAGGCTGACAAAGTTTATCAGGCCCAACCAAACAAACCAAGGTTTTGGCCCAGTTAGGCATGAGAGGGAAAAATGTCCCCATCTAGAGCCATACAACTCAGTCTATCCCAGATTCTGCTAGTAGACCAACCTTAGTAGGGTAGGGCCTCCTGGAGTTGAAAGTATGGGACTAATGGATCTTTCATGTGGGGAAGCATTGGACAGGTTAACAAGAAAGCGGGGGTAATGGTTTTCTGCACCAAAGCCACACAACTCAGTCAATGACACCCTCTGAGTCTTCCCAGACCTCCATATCCTGGCCCAGGCAGCTGACTCCTCATCAGGGAAGGGTTGTGTGACAGGAAGCCCAGAGGGTGGTGCTATTGCATTCCCCCAGGCTGATGCCATATGGAGGGAAGTGCTCCACCAAGAGAGATGTCATCTGTTATATGGGAAAGGGATTCAGCACAGGAATCCTGGTGTCTGAACCTTCAGCTCTCTTCTCAGAGCCACAAAGCCCAGTCTCTTTTATATGACTTTAGTCTGCTCTGCCCTCCCTTCACTGGATGAATGACTGCAAATAAGGTTTTTGTCTTTTGGCCCTTTATGATGGCATCTATGTCTCTATCTTATCTCAGTTTCTCACTGGCACACAGAATTCCCACTCATTTTCACAGCCAGATGTTATTTGGGCACCTCTTCCTGGCTCTGGTGCTCTGGGCTGTGGATCCCAGTGTGAGAGTAAGACCCCATTCTCCTCAGGAGGGAACCTTTGCAGATGAGATATTTCTCCCAATTCTTAGCCATCACCCATAGGAGCAGAGCTCACACTTTTTGTGTCTCTGCCCTTCCTACCAGTCTTGATGTGACTTCTGTAAATCCTTGGTTATAAGACTTCTGTTCAGCGAGTCTGCAGTTGGTTATTCAGGTTGATTGTTCTGTATTTTAGTTGTGGTTACAGTTTGGTCCTGGTTGGAGTTGAGTGTAACTTCTGCTTACTCCGCCGTCTTGGGTCTCCTACAGTGTGCAGGTAATTCAAGATTTGTTTATGATCTTCACTATCATGAACTGATGAGTGATTACAGTTACCTCTAGTGATCACAGTCTTCACTCCAAAGAAAATAAGAAGACACTGTGTTTATCAACAGGACCATTTATTAATATATACATTTCTTAAGGTTTTGGGTTCCTTTGTCAACATAGTTGCTTTATATTTAAATATATATTTCATTTTATTCATTTTAAGGTTATATTCTTAGAAGCTTTGATAGGATGTTCCTGAGTCCTAGAAGTTTTATTGCACAAAAATGGCTGAAAAACAGTGATGGTGAAGAATAAGTAGTGAACAATTAGATAAGGCCCCTGCTTCCAAGGAACTTATCTTGGACAAAGAACAATATGACAAACAATAAGCATATAAAGAACTAATTAGCAGAATTTCAGGATAATAAAAAGCCAGACATGGAAGATCCATGCATTGAGAGCCCCTGGCAAAAGGAATAGATAGCATGGGACTTGGAGGTGGGGCAACCTTTGTGTGAAACAACCAGGAGGCCAGAATGGACAGAGTAGGTGTTAGAGATGTAGGTCATTCTAAGTAAGGATGAGAGAAAGAGAAATGAGAAAAACCACATAACATATAATATGTAGGCTAGGGTTATAGGCTTCAATTTTATTCTATTTGACTGCTAGGCTGCTATCATTACCCATCCATCCACAGAATTCTTTTTATTTTGCCAAAGGAAAACACTGTACTCAAACAATAACTTCCCATTTCTCTTATACACCAGCATTGGAGATTTTTGAGCAGGGAAGTTATAACATGTATTTTATATCTAAAAATATGACTGTTGTCTCTATGGAGAAAATACTGTTATATAAGAATAGTTACTAATAGGAAACTGGTTAGAAAATACTTCAGATGAAAGATGATAGTATATGAACCACTGTGTTATCAGAGGATAGATTCAAAATGCATTTTGTCAGTAAATCAGACAGGATTTGAGGATGGTAACAATAGATATGGAGGAGGATGTGGGTTCTTCCTCAGAAGTGTTAATTGTTAGTTGCCTTTTACACATCTAGATGGAGGTGTCAAATAGTTGGACATACACATCTAGAACTAAGGATAGAAGCCATTATCTGTATATGATAACATGTTTGAAAGTCACTGGCAATTGTATGGTATTTAAAGCAATGAGATTGGCGGAGATAATCAAGGGAGATAATAAAGAAGAGGTGGGGGAATAATTCCTAGGGTCAAGTTGGGAAGAGGACTCTATGAATGTGCTACTCAGTCTTAGAGAGCTGAGTACTGCAGGAACCTGGATCTGGACTCACAAAGGAGGCAAAGCTATGTATGTAAAATATGATCAGACTCTGGATTTTACAAGTTGTCCTGGGTCTAGTTGTGAGAGAGGGGATACCCCACCCCTCTGGTTTATGTCTAAACCAGAATATCTGAGAGGGGGGTGGACTTAGAGGGATGCCTGTCAGTAGTGAAAATTCTGAGTCATTTGAAAGACCACCAATCCACTTTCTTATTTGATTAGTTTTAATTGTGATAAAATGTACATAACATAAAATTTATTATCCTAACCATTTTAAACATACAGTTCAGCAGCATTAAATACACTCCCATTGTTGTTCAACCAATCTCCAGAATTCTTTTCATCTTAGAAAATTAAAACTCTATGTCCATTAAACAACAACTCTCCATTCTCCTCTCCCTGCATCTCTTGCACCCTTCTTTTCTGTCTCTATGAAATTGATTATTCTAGGTATTTCATATGTTTGTCTTTTTGTGACTGACATTTTATTCAGTATAATGCTTTCATGGTTCACTCATTCCAACACTTTTTGTTATTAGATACACAATATGCTAAAAATGTAATTAATATATTTAACTAAGAAAAAAGAAAGTAAATATTTCATTTTAGAAAATATTTGAGTATATTTTGTTTTCCCTAAAATTAATGGTGCTAAATGTATATTTAAACTGTCTCTATTATAAGGTAGAATATTAAGTACATATTATATCTCATAACTATTTGATTGATTGATCTTGAAAGGTTTAATAAGTGGTCCAAAAACAAGTTTGAAAAAATTATGTGATTTTTATGTATATATGATTTTGTTGTGTTTAAGTAAATAACATCCAATTTTTTTTTCAATTTCTGTTGCCCTAAGTATCTAAGTATCATCTTAAATTTATTTTTTGAAAAATAAATTTTACAACATGGGTCATAATATAACTTGAAAAGTCATGCTGTTCTTTTTTCCAATTGGTCACCAGAATCTGAATTTTGGGACAAGATTCTAAATAATGAATTATGGAAATGGTGCATATCATGTGTTTTGCCTTGTGATGATTTTAGTTGTCTATGATTTGTTAATTATTTGGAAATCTCTCACCCTTTGTTCTAAAAAAGCATTCCGGCTTTTGCGTGTGTTCTCCTTTGGCATCTTTAAGCATTTGGGAAATGGAAATAGGGAAGCAGTAGTTTCTTAGAAAAACTATAGATGAATGGAACAGGAACTGCAAAATTAGCAAAAAGTAACAGGAACTGTTGATCTTGTACATTATTGCTCTTGCTTATTTTTTTCTTCTTTGCTAGGAGACCTGTTATGATGATGTGTGTAGTACTCACCACACTCCCCAGTTTCAGCTTTTCTATAGCAGTGACTGAGGTATGGAATTTTTATTTCTTCTGATGTAAGATTTTAAAATTTCTGTTATTGGGAGTTGATAGAGTGATATGCCCAACAAATTTCTTAAATTTTATTTTATCCATTCTTCTTTCCAAATTCAATTTATATATATTTGTCATTGTTACCTCCATAATTAAAGAGGAAAATCTAGAAGCCAATTTAAAAAAGATTACTTCTGTGTTTATGTGTGAGAAGCAGGAATATTATTTCAAAATCATTTTTAAAAGTAAGGAATTGGAATTTAAAAATAGATCCACATTTGTTTCTTCTAATCTGATGTTTCTCATGATTATACTCAATTATAAAGAAAAAGAACATTATTCCTGTGAACACTCACACTCTAAGACCTTTAATAATATAACCCTGGACAAATAATTTGTGTATTATACATAATTGAAAATAACTTTATATTTTTGACTACATGCTGCTTCAATAGATGGAGGCCTGTAGAACAAGAATATTATAGGCAGAACTTTCTGGAGGTAGAATTTATTATCCAAGAAGTTAAAAAAAAGAATACTCTACTAATTTTATTAATTTCTAAGGTGCTATGAAAGATAGAGTTTTCACTTCTCCAAGGTGCACAACTTAGATTATTTTGTGATATTTCATTTATATGTTGACCAGGTATCATTAAATGCATATTATATGCCAGGATCTGTATTAGTTACTGGAAATAGACCTCAGGAAATTTGACAGACTCTGATCTTTAGTAGTTTACTGATAATAGAGAGAAAAATAGAGAATTAGATTAAGTAAAGGTGCAGTGAATATCCAGGTAATTTTCTACTCCAGCTTAACACACAAACAGAAATGTGCACAAAACATCAATATACAATATTAATTTGATACCACAAAGCAAATATCTGTGTAAAGACTTAAGTAAAAAATAAATAAATAAATAAATAAAGCTTTGTCAGCTGCCTAAGGCCACCCTATGTTCCTTGTAATGTTTACTTCCTCCCTACAGGTAGCTGTCCTATAACTTCTAATACCTGAGATAAATTCATCTGTGTTTTTATATATTCATAGTTCAAGCCCTTTGTTGATTATATGTATTGCAAATATCTTCACATTCCATGATTTAATACTTTTAATGGTATCTTTTTTATTAAGAGAGGTTCTTAATTTTAAAAATAGTCCAATTTATTAATTTCTTTCCTTTATTGATAATTCTTTGGTTTAAGAAGATTTTGTCATATTATGGCTCTCAATCTTGAGGAGCTGAAAATCTCCTATATTATATTTTGGGTCCTGTATTGTTTTTCCATTCTCTTTTTGACTAAAGATCCATCTGAAGCTAATTTCTGTACATATTGTACATTAAGGAGGCAATTTCTATTTATTTTTTCCAAATAACATCTGATGGATTATGTACCACTTAATAAAAAGTCTGTTTTCCAACATCTCTCTATAGTGCTATTTTGCTACTTTTGTTATAAATCAGGTCTATTTCTGAATTTTCTGTTCTGTCCTCATTTCCTTCTTTGCTATTCCTGTGCCAATATTGCACTGACTTAATTCCTGTAGCTTTATGATAGCTCTTTATAAACAGAAAAGTAAATCTTTATATCTTTTTCTTTTTCTTCTAGTGTCTTGCTCTTTGTATTTCTACATACATTTTAGAATCAGCTTGTCATTTTCCATAAAAACTTGGAATTTTGATTGAAGTTGCTTTAATGGTGTCTTTTAAACAATCTTATTTACTCTTTGCTATTGGTATGTAAAACTAATTAATCCATTTTGGGAGGAGTTTTCTTCATATGCACTCATATAATCTATGAATATTTTGTTTTTCTTTCTTGCCAAAATTTATACTGTTTATCTCTTTATCCTACCTTATTACACTGGCTAGAATCTCAAGTGCACTGTTGAACAGAAATGGTCATGGTGGCACCTTTATTTCATTCCTGATATCAGAGGGAAAACTCTTAACATATCACCATTAATATGATGCTTGCCATAGCTTTTTTTTTTAATAGATGCCTCAATCAGATGAAGAAAGAGCCCCAAAGCCTACCTGGGTTTAGGATCACGGAAGATCCTAAATTCCAATTCTTGTCCTCCTAGGTCTTTGATACCAGACTTTCAGAGGCTGGGCTTACCAGTAGGCTGGGAGGAATTATCCATTTTACCACCACAAGAAGCCTGTTTTTATATTTTCACATCTATTACCTTGAACTGAAGGCTCATCCATTGATATAAATACTTAATACATCTCTAGAAATGTTTCAAAACCTTGTGGGGATAAATATGTAAGAAGCTGAAAACCAAGCTTTTAGTATTTTAATAAATGTATAGCACTGCTTTCAGGTAATTAAATTTTTTTAAAAGAAAGCATATAAATTTAATGCTTCTCAATGGTTTTATGACAACAGGTTCAAAAGAATATTAATGGTTCTGCTAATAACTTGCCTGACACCTTGCCTGACCTACCAGTCTCTCTGGTTCTGACTTCTTTGATCGTGGTTGACATTATTGAAAAACTCAGGACATACCCTCTTAGAGGAAGGCAAAAAAGTAAGTATTCTTTTAAAGATAATTTTTAAAAAGCTTGACCTATTTTTCACTTTTCTGCCACCCTGTTATCTATTGACCTGTTTAATGATAACTCCGTAAAGCTAAAATTACAGATAGAAGATTACAAATGAAGATATCTAAATATAATTATTTTTAAACCTACTTTGATAGCTAGACAATTATTCTTGTTTCCAGTTTTCATTCTGATAATACTGATAAATGAACAAAGTTACCAAATATTTAATACTAAATTTTAATGTTTAGCAAGAAAATTATCTAAGTAAATTATTATAGCTTTTTATTTTTAGGAACTCTTAAAACTTTATCCCTTGCTAATGTGGCTCAGTTGGTTGAGCATCATCCCATGCACTGAAAGGTTGCTAGTTTGATTCCAGGTTAGGGCACGTGCCCAGGTTGCAGGCTCAATCCCTGGTAGGGGCATGCAGGAGGCAGCCAATGATGTTTCACTCTCTCACTGATGTTGCTCTCTCTCTCTTCTCCCTTCATCTGTCTCTAAAAAAACCAGTAACGATTATTTAAAAACACAAAAACTTTGATTTTAGATGTATATATAGTTTAGTATAGATACTTTTGATATAGGAATTAGTATGACTACTGCAGTTATGTCCTATATAATTATTTTTGATAGTTGATTGTCAAAGCTAAAACAACAACACAAAAACCAAGATATGCCACATTTCTCTAAAGGGATCAGTCAAAACTAAATAATGGTTGGCCTTTTGAAAAAATATTTTATGAATTGAGTACTAAATTCCATCAACTTTAATTGAATTTCATGTGATAGTATCTGTGTTTAATTCACAGTATTTGTATGTTATAGTTATTGTATGGTTAAGATTTTATATTTGAAATGTGTGGGTTTTGACTCATCACTTCCTGGTGGACTGGGTGGGATAAAGTGAATGAATCATAGGAGAATGCTTTGGTGTGATAGGCATGACTACTACAGCCAGGAAGGAAAAGACCATTATGAGCCACCACCCTTCCAGTCAGCCACTCTTGATCCTCAAATTGAAAAGCAAAACTGAGTTGGAGGCCACCAGGAAATCTGGCACTCTGAGCTTCATATGTCATACTTTGTCCTTTGGTGAGAAGTGATGAGCTATTATGTTTAACACACACATGTGACATGTTAGATAAGACGGCAGCCAGTGGCCATCTGTTGAGGAAAAGGTACTCCAAAGTTACATCTGCCCTTCACTGTCAAGTGTATTGTTTTAACTGAGGAGACTTGGGAATCGCCAAACCTTTTGCTACTTCTCTAGGCTCCTTAATTACATAAGTGTATTCTGAAATTGCACTTTTTTATTTTTATTGATTTTAGAGACAAAGAGGGTGGGGGGAGGGAGAGAGAGAGAGAGAGAGAGAGAGAGAGAGAGAGAGAGAGACCCATTTGTAATTCCACTTATTTATGCATTCATTGGTTGCTTCTTGCATGTGTCCTGACTGGAGGTCAAACCTGCAACTTTGGTGTATTGGAACGATGCTCAAACCAACTGAGCTACCCAGCCAGGGCCTGCACTGTATATAATGACTGTATTTCCATGCGAATGTGAACTTTTCTGTTCCTACTTTTTAGTGCAATTTCTCTTGAAAATACACATTTATATTTTTGGGAAGAAGTTATTGGAATTTTATATTTTAAGTGATGAGTTGGGTTTTTAAAGGGGAAATTTGCCTGTGTCAGAAGTCACGATGACACTGAGAATCAAAATAAGCACACTACAAAGAAAAAGTCAGTCTTAGGGGGAAGACTCCAGGGCATCCTATACAACTGCTTCTTCTTCTGGAGCTCCTCTGTCCAAATTTAAGAGGGTTAATATCTGTTTTAATAGCTCCACCATTTAAATCATACTTTAAGAAAAACTAGCATTCACTCAAACTACCTTTGTAAATATTAATTATATATGCATCTAATTTTTATGCAAACTTTGAACTCAAATAGTCTCCAATACTTATTTTAACATGCATACTAATAAAATAAATTATGTGAATTTTGAATCCATGATTATTAATTTTGAATCCAGGAAATTCTGATTATCCTCTGGGACTTAAATTAATACACAAATTCACTGACATATGTATTGTACTGCATAAATCTTAAAGTAAGCAAGTATGCTGTCAAGATGGTTTCACTGCATGTGCTACTTCAGAGTCAAAGAAGTAGGGAAGCGTGAGTGACAAGCAGGTTTGGCCCCCTTCAGCTCTGACCTTCTGCTGAAGAAGATAAGGTCATCTCCAATGTTTAAATGCTCTTGCACTAACCTAGCCATCTCAGTTTCAAGTCTGACCATCATGTAGCTTTTCCTTTTTAAAATTAAAAAATAAAAGTTATTCTTGCTCAGTTGGTTGGAGATTCATCCCTGTTCACCAAAAAGGATTGGTTCAATTCCAGTCAGAGCACATACCTAAGTTGTGGGTTTGATTCTGGTCACGCATGTAGGCAATGGATTGATGTTTCTCACATTGATGGTTCTCTTTCTCTCCCTTCCTCTCTCTCTAAAGTCAATGAAAAATAAATATCCTCAGGTGAGAATTAAAAAATATCTATCTATATAATAGAGGAATATTTGGGACACCATAACATCACGACCAAACAACAGGGACCTGAGGCTGCATGGCACCTGGCCAGGGCAAGGGACCTCAGGCTGTGCCCCCCACGCCCTAGTGCCAGGCCAGGGGACCTCAGGTTGCACCCCATGCTTGGCGGGGCTTGATAGGGGACCTCAGGCCATGCTCTCCACCCAGACACCGGGCTGAGGGACCTGAGGCTGTGTCTCCTTCCCAGAGGAGCTTGATGGAGATGGGGCTGGCCCGGTATGAGTCTCACCCAATGGGGATGGGGCTGGCTAGGTCGGGGGCTTCTGCATTTTTGAAGTGCATGCGGGTGGTGGGCAGGGACTTGACTCTGGGTCCCATGGAGCACCCCAGACTCCGACAGGAGGGAGATTTTTATATACATTTTACTAATTTTCTTTCATCTCTGACACTTCTATTATAGAGAAAGAGAAAATAGCAATATTAAAATATTTCCTCTAATTAATTCCTTTTTAATGTGCACGAATTTTGTGCACCAGGCCATTAGTAATAAAATAAATTATTCTTAGTAGGAAATATGCTTATGCTTAAAGTAGTTTTCCTGGAACACGGCATCCTTTGGCTCACTTCCTATAACCAGTTGAAGTGTTTCAGTATCAAGTGGTTACTATGCCATGACATCTCACATAGGAATGTTTTCTGGTAGGTAGATCTCTAAGGCATGTCAGACTCACACATGTGCATAGTCCTCTAATAACGTTTCATTCAATGTCATAAAATTGTTTTTGCTATATGTCATTTTGCTTAAAGTCACAGAACAATGACAGTAAATGAGAACTTACTGTAATGTGAAGCCCCAGTCTTGTGAAAAAAATAAGAATATAATATATAGATTGAATGTTCCCAGCTTTTATTATATTTCTTTGTCCCCAGCTTTTAGTAGTATTTGCACAAATGAGCATATTGCAACATTTCCAAGGGAGTTTTGCTAGTTCACTTCCAACATATTGGATTGATATGATTGCCCAGATCTCCATTTCTCTTCCTCTCCCATTGTTCCCTCTTGCTTTAAAACCAGACCCAAAGTGAGTCTCCTGAGCTCTCAAATGTTGTCTAGACTATTGACTACCCTATGGCTCCTGCTTTCCTCCCAGTCCTCCTCATGCACAGACAATTTTCCTATCACTCCTGCTGGACTTTCTGCTCTAAACACTCAGTACTGCTGCTGCTTGCCTCTGGAATGTTGCCTGATGTTCTGCTGAGGCTTCACACTGATAACCTTTCCACGGCAAGTTGGATCCTGATATTCTTCCACTGAGTCCTACTTTCCTAGAGAGGCCCAATCGGTGGATTGGGGTAGCTATTTTCCCTAGGAAACATGAGCCTATTAACCCCAGTGTGCTTATAGACTTGGGTTGATTGAGTTTTAATAATTTCAAGTAATGGCCACGTGATTCCCCTGAAACCACCATTTCTCCTCCTATCACTAGATCTTGTGGCTTCTTTTTCCCGCCACAGGATCTCATAGATTCTCTCTATATCAAACTTGCCTATATTGTCTGAACCCCAAATCAGTTTCACTTTTAGATTTCCTTTACTGCCTCCTATATAAACAAGTGAATACAAACAGACACATAAAGAAGTCCATGGATAGGGTGCACATTTTTAGTCCCACCTGCAGGACTCATTTGAATAGCATGAGCCCTGCTTGTGTACCATGTGTCAGTGGTATAACAGAGTGTAACAGTTCAAATACTTTGGGGCTTTATCTTGTCCAAGGGTTTAGGTGTACATGTTTTAGTAGTAAAAATAACTTCAGTTGGATTTCACACCTTGAATTGACAAACCTTGCTGAAATGGAAGTTTCCTTCTTACCACCAACTACTGTCTGTTTCCAAATGGTCAATTTGGAAATCTACAAAGCTCCTTCAAGAGTTACTCTGAAAACTTCTGGATGCCCCAAGTTCTAATGGAACCAGATCAACAAAATCTTTTCAGAAGTTAGTGTTTTATGTAAGATTTCATTTAAAAAGTGGATCTTCTGTTAATGATTGAAAGCCATTAATCTAGGCCTTCATTTAGAGTCAGAGGCTGTATCTATTTCTAGGGTGGTACTATAACTTGGGGGGCCAATTCTCTACCTCTCTAATAGCTGACTCTCTGGGAATCATGACACTTCACCCCCTAGAGATAAAGTGTTCCCACATCTAAAGTCTTGTGGCTGCTGCTGCTCTGGGATACAATACAACAAAATTCAATACAACACAACATAACACAATACAACACAACACAACACACACTTGCTTTACAGGTAGAGCAGCCCCATGCCAATAGAGTATTCACACACAGGTTTGTAGCCCAACATATACAAAATCCAGATAGCCTTTTTTAACATTCCTTTTTGAATTGTCTTCTTTCTAACATTTTCTATTTTTCCAAAATAATACAAATTCATTTAAAATGTCAAAAAAGAAGAAAATGGAAATTAACCATAGTCCTACACACTAGAGCAATGGTTCTCAACCTTCCTAATGCCGCAACCCTTTAATACAGTTCTTTATGTTGTGGTGATCCCCAACCATAAAATTATTTTTGTTGCTACTTCATAACTGTAATTTGCTACTGTTATGAATCTTAATGTAAATATCTGTGTTTTCTGGTGGTCTTAGGAGACCCTGCTAGCTGTTCGCGACCCACAGGTTGAGAACCGCTGCACTAGAGATTTAAAAGCAATAGCGTCTTGATAGGCATTCTTCAGTTAAGAAAATCTATTTTGTAACTTCCTTTTTCCTTAACAATATGTTGTGGGTCTCATTCTTGTTATTACATCTTTTTCTGCTGGGTCATTTTTATTGGGTGAATAATATTCCATTATATTAATGAACCAGGACTTATTAAATGGTAATACAGTTGGTATGTGGATAGTTGGTATGGGGGGACCCTGTGCTGTGTATGGGAGTGAGAAGCCACTCTATGAGGTGACTAGCCAAGCAGAGGCTGGGGACAGAGAGAGTTATGTTCGCAGCAGTTATGCCTCTGGACGACAGCTGAGTGATATCAGGATGATTATTGCAGTGTCCTCAGAAGACCCTGAGCATCTGCACATGCCCGCACTCCTTGGCCACAATGCTTTTCAGAAGAAAGGGACTACTATGGACTGGCTGCACATGCAGGCAAATAAATACACGAGAGGTCGTGGGGGATTGTACAAACAGGGTAGCTAGATAGTTTGGCTACATAAGGGATATCTGCACTAGTAGAAATGACTTGCTAGAGGTGAGATCAACAGGCTATTTGAGTAGAAAACATCAGAGCTTCTCAGGGGAGTTGGTTTCCACTATCACATCAGTAAGAGGTGCCAGACATGGTGTTGGCAGAGTAAGGTTTTCAAATAAATCTGCTCACAGTGGCCCTAGGCCAGTTCCTTCTGTGCAGTTTCTTTAATACACAGAGACTTGGGCCAAGTACGGCAGGACCTCAAAGCATAATGCTTATGTATCAGGCAAAATTCCTAGATGTACAATTTCTGACTTAAAGAATATGCAAAGTTTTAAGGTTTTTCGATGTGTCAATCAATCAATGGCTCCCTCTAAAGAATGCCCTACTTTACCCTCTAAATAGCAGTGTCAGAAAACACCTGTTTCTCCTCTGCCTTGTAACATTAGATGATTTATTCCTTTTCATCTTTGCTAATTTCATAGGCAAAATAGTGTCTTAATGTTTTCATAATTTGTGTAAAGTAGTACTTGTATTGCATATTTCTCATAGATTTATTGGCTATTTGTGATTTTTTAAAATTATATATTTATATCCTTGATCTGTTTTTCTGTTGACACATCCATTCAGTTTTTTTGTTTGTTTTTTTGAGTACCGATTCTTGAGTTCTGTAAGTAATAAGAGTTTTAAGCTTTGTATGTCCTAACTTATATATTTCAGGGATATATGCCTCTTAATTTCTTTATGTGTTTTTGCTATAGGAAAGGTTTAATTTTGATACAATCCAGTCTATTAATATCTCCTTTATTGGCTCTGTCTTTTGTGCTATGCTTAAAAAGTTTTTTTTCCCTTCACTTCAAGGTGATATAAATATTTACCAATTATTTTATAATTTTTTTTACTTTTTAATTGAATTTATTGTGGGTGACATTGTTTAATAAAATTATATAGTTTCAGAGATAATCCTATAATATACTCTGTATAAAGTATTCTGTGTTCACCTCCCAAAGTCAAGTTTCCCTCCATCACCAATTTATCTCCTTTTACCCTCTTCTATTTCCCTCCACCCCTCTTTTCCTCTGGGAACCACCACAGTGTTGTCTATGAGGGTTTTGTTTTGCCTCTTTTTTTTGCTTAATCCCTTCACCTTTTTCACCTAGCCCCCAATCCCTCTCCCCTCTGACAGCTGTCAGTCTGTTCTCTTTGAGTCTGTTTCTATTTTTGTTGTTGTTGTTAGTTAATTTTGTTCATTACATTCTACATATGAGTGAAATCTTTGGCACTTGTCTTTCTCTGACTGGCTTACTAGTATTTTTCTTAGCATGTGTTCCAGGTCCATCCATGCTGTCAGAAAGGGTAAGATTGCCTTCTTTTTATGGCTGAGTAGTATTCCATTGTGTAAATGTACTACAGCTGTTTTTATCCACTCATCTACTGATGGGCACTTGGGCTGTTTCAAATCTTGACTATTGTAAATAACAATGCAGTGAACATAAGGGTTTATATATCCTTTTGTATTAGTGTTTTGGATTTCTTTGGGTATATTTCCAGATTTGGAATCACTGGGGTAATAAGGAAGTTCCACTTTTAATTTTTGAGGAAACTCCAACTGTCTTCCATAAAGGCTGCACCAGTCTGCATTCCCACCAACAGTGCACAAGGGTTCCCTTTTCTCCACATCCTTGCCAGCCCTTGTTGTTTGTTGACTTGTTGATGGTGTGAGATGGTACCTCATTGTGGTTTTAATTTGCATTTCTCTGATGATTAATGACATTGAGTATCTTTTCATATGCCCATTGGCCATGTGTGTATCCTCTTTTGAAAAGACACTTTTTCAAAGAGGATACACACATGGCCAATGGACATATGAAAAGATACTCATTTTTAAATTAGATTGTTTTTATAACAAAAAAAATTTGTTTGTTATAAATTCTGGGTATTAATCTCTCAGATGTATCATTGGTAAATATGTTCTCCCATTCAGTGGGTTGTCTTTTCATTTTGCTGATGGTTCCCTTTGCTATGAATAAAGCATTTTAGTTTGATGTAGTTCCCTTTGTTTATTTTTTCTTTTGTTTCCCTTGCCTGAGGAGATATATTAGAAAAAATATTACTATGAGAAATGTCTCAGATTTTACTGACTATGTTTTCTTCTAGTAGTTTTATGGTTTCAAGTCTAACGTTAAGTCTTTAATCCATTTTGAGTTTATTCTTGTATGCACTGTGAGAAGGTGGTCTAGTTTCATTTTTTTCATGTATTTGTCTAATTTTTTCAACACCTATAGACTATATTTAACCCATTGTTTGATTTTGCCTCCTTTGTCAAATATTAATTCACCATAAAGGCATTATGTTGAGGATTAACAACATAAAGTTTTTTTTCTGGGTTTTCTATTCTATTCCATTGATCTATGTCTGTTTTTATGCCAGTACCATGCTGTTTTGACTACGATGGCCTTTTAGTATATCTGATATCAGGTAGTATGGTTGCTCCAATTTTGTTCTTCCTTTTCAAGATTGCTATTGCTAATCAGGATCTTTTGTAGTTCCATATAAATTTTTGGAATACTTGTTCTAGTTCTGTGAAATATACCATTGTTATCTTGATAGGAATTGTTGAATCTACATATTGCTTTGGGTAGTATGGACATTTCATAATCCTCACTCAAGGACATGCTTAGAAAAAGGAAGGGAGAGAGAGAGAGAGAGAGAGAGAGAGAGAGAGAGAGAGAGAGAGAGAGAGACATCGATCATCAATTGGTTGCCTTTTGCACAAACCCTGCTGGGATCAAACCCTCAACCCAGGTACACAGCCTGACTGGGAATTGAACTAGCAACCTTTTTGTGCATGGGATGCTGCTCAGTCAACTGAGCCACACTAGTCAGGCAATATGGACATTTTAATGATGTTAATTATTCTTATCCACAAACGCAGTCTATACTTTTATTTATTTGCATCTTCTTCAGTTTCTTTCTTCAGTGTCTTGCAATTTTCCAAATACAGATCTTTTACATCCTTGGTTAAATTTATTCCTAGGTATTTTATTTTATTTTTTGATGCAATTGTAAATAGGATTGTTTTCTTACTTTCCCTTTCTGGTGTTCATTATTAATGCGTAAAAATGCAACTCATTTCTGGATATTTATTTTATATCCTCCTACTTCACTGAATTTATTGACTAGTTCTAGTGGTTTATTGGTGGAATCATTAGTGTTCTCTACATATAGCCTCTTGTCAAATGCAAATAAGGACATTTTTACATCTTTGCACTTTGTATACCTTTTCTTTTTTTTTCTTCTTGACTAAAAACTGTGGCTAGAATTTCCAATACTATGCTGAGAAAAGTGGTGAAAGTGGACATCTCTGTCTTGCTCCTGATCTTAAGGGAAATACTTATAGTTTTTACCTGTTGAATACAATGTTGGCTGTGGGTTTGTCATATAAAGCCTTTATTATGTTGAGGTATATTCACTCTATTCTTACTTTGCTGAGAGTTTTTTTTTTTTAATAATAAGTGGGTGCTGGATTTTATAAAGTGCTTTTTCTGCATCTGTTGATATGATCATGTGGTTTTTATCCTTTCTTTTGTTCCTGTTTTGTGTCACATTTATTGATTTGTGGCTATTGTACCCCAGAATAAATCCCACTAGTCATGGTGTATGATCTTTTTAATGTATTGCTGGATCCAGTTTGCTAATATTTTGTTGAAGATCTTAGGATCTATGTTCATTAGAGATATTGTCCTATAATTTTCTTTCTTTGTGGTATCCTTATTTGGTTTTGGAAAACATGCTAGTCTTATAAAATAATTTTGAGAGTCTTCCTTCCTTTTGAATTTTTTGAAATAGTTTAAGAAGAATAATTGTTTCTCAAAAATATTTTATATTTAAATATTTAATGAAGCAGTTGGATTCTCTGTAGGGCAGGAACTCATTAATTTACAGGCAACTAATAAATTAGACATGATCATCAATATATTTATTTATTTGATCTGGCTAGGCTTTTAGATCCCTGTCTTTATTGTCTTTCTGTCCATTTCTTCTGATAATTTCTACCATATAAAAAGCACTCAATAGAGTGCTTTAAAAATATTAATGCCAGCCTAGCTGGTTTGGCTTAGTGCCGTGGTTGGCAAAATGCGGCTCATGAGCCACATGCGGCTCTTTGGCTCCTTGAGTGTGGCTCTTCCACAAAATACCACGGCCTGGGAGAATTTATTTTGAAGAAGTGCTGTTAGAAGAAGAATAAGTTTAAAAAATTTGGCTCTCAAAAGAAATTTCAATTGTTGTACTGTTGACATTGGGCTCTGTTGACTAATGAGTTTGCTGACCACTGGCTCAGTGGATAGAATGTTGGCCCATGGACTGAAAGGTCCTGGGTTTGATTCCAGTCAAGTACGTAACCACGTACCTTGGTTGCAGGCAACCAATCAATGGTTCCCTCTTTCTGTCTTTCTCTTTCCCTTTTACTCTCTCTAAAAATATATATCCTTGGGTGAGGATTAACAACAACAACAACAAATATGTATCAATGCCAATCATAGTCACAACAGATGAATTGATTTAGAATCTCTGGTGATAGGACTTGGACATACGTAGATTTTTAAAAAGAAAACCTCATTGAGTTCTGCCATATCTCACATTAAGATCTGGCTGGTGGTTGAATGTCATGAATCAGGAGGTCATGGTTTCATTCCAGGTTGCAGTCTCAATCCCCAGTAGGAGTTGTGCAAGAGGCAGGTGATTGGATGATTCTCCTTCATCATTGATATTTCTATCTCTCCTTTCCTCTATCTTCCTCATTGAAATTAATAATAATTTTTTCAGAGAGCAATTGTTCTCACTTTGGGCTGCCAATTATAATCACCTAAAGGACTTTAAATTCTCTTTCTTTCTAGATGGCTCCTCAGATAATTAAATCATGATTTGGAGAAGTGTGTGAAAACCAGGCAGTAGGTGATTCATACTTGTGCAGTGTGATTGGAGTGGATGAGTAGAAAGAAACAGGGGAAATTTACACCTGATAATCCCCCATTATCTTTGTGAAATAGAAGACAAGTTATCTGCTGAAAACAATGGTGTTGCATGAACAGGAGAGAATCTGTAATAGGATGGGCAAGGCTTGGAATAACTGCTGTGGGGAAGGGAAACAAGTAGGTCAGGGACAGTGAGATGCATAGATGAACACTGATTAGGGTACAGAAGAGGGTGGAAAGCATGATTTTGACCTAGGTTCAACCAAGATTAGTGATTTTTCTTCAATGATACTCAGAAATTTGGGCATTGACTGTAGGACTGATCCCACTAGGGAATTTTCAGAGCAGAAATGGAAGAAAGAAAAGGATCTATTTCTGAGTTATTTTATCTTGTTATTGATTTACCAAAACCTAATTTCTTAAATGAATGGCAATGATGATTTTTATTGAACGTCTAAGCTATTTTCAGTGAATCACCCACCACATGTTAAAATATATGCAAGAGGCTCTTACTCACAAAGTACCCACCAGAAACACCAGAGGGGTCTTTTCTATTTAAAAATTTTTTTTAATTTTTTAATTGATTTTATAGAGGAAGGGAGAGGGAGAGAGAGCTAGAAACATCAATGATGGGAGAGAATAATTAATCAGTTGCCTCCTGCATGTCCCCTACTGGGATCGAGCCAGTAATCCGGGCATGTGCCCTTGACCAGAATTGGACCTGGAACCCTTCAGTCCATAGGCCGGTGCTCTATCCACTGAGCAAAACTGGCTAGAGCCAGAGGGGTCTTTTCAAAATACATTGGCAGAGCTCTGCCGACTGATCAATAGAATATCTGGGGACAGCTGTTGTATCTCAGCATAGATGATTGATATGCCTAGATGAGCAATTTCTGGCTCAAAGAATGTGCAAGGTTTCAAGGCCTGCATATGTAACTTTATAAAAGTTCCATAAGCATACATCTACACAATGGAATATTATGCCGCAGTAAAAAAGAAAGAATTCTTACCATTTACAACAGCGTGGATGGAACTGGAGAGCATTATGCTAAGTGGAATAAGCCAGAGAAAGATAAATATCACATGGTCTCGCTCATTTGTGGAATATAATGAACAACATAAACTGATGAACAAAAACAGATTCAGAGACAGAGAAGCATTAATCAGACTGTCAAACCTCAGAGGGAAGGTAGGGGTGAGTGAGAGTAAGATCAACCAAAGGACTTGTATGTATGCATGTAAGCCTAACCAATGGGGTTGAGGACATGAGTAGGGGGGTGGGAGGGTAAAAGTGGGGTAAGGACACATATGTAATACCTTAATCAATAAAGAAAAAAATTAAAAAAATAAAAGTTTCACAAGCAATTCTGATGTCCACCCTGAGTGAGAGGCCTTGACTATAGGAAGGAGGAGGAACTGAGACGAATAGCAAGTTAAAAGCTAAGAGAACACATCTAGATTTTTAAAGCAACCTGCTTTCCAGATTTCCTTGAAATGGAACTCATCAGACCTCAAAATAGAATGTGAGAAATTTTATAGAAGGTAAAAGAAAAAAAAAAAGGATGCTGATTTTCTCTGGAGAAAATGAATAGCATTTTGAGTTCCTCTTTGCTTCTTTTTAAGAAAAAGCTTATTATACAATCTGAGCCCAATGTGTGAGCTGGGTTTCAATAATGTGTTTTGCAATGTGTTTAGAGGGCACATCTGAGGAACACTGTGTTCAGGCCCATGCCAAGGAGGGGGAGTATTTCCTTTCATACCCTCCATTCACTATTCAGAAGAGGGAAGTTTCAGGAACCTGTGGCAGTTCTAATATTTTTACTCCCTTCTCAGGAATAAGTAGTCACCTCTCAAAATGGATTTGATAAAAGGAAGAGTTGCTGATTTACAAATGCCAGTGAAATACAGCTGTCAGGATAGGTCCGTGCACATTGGGATGGGAACTGTATTGCAATGATCCCCAAAGACACAGAAACATCAAGGGTTCTCAAATTAGGAGCCAGGACTTCCTCGGATTGGGGCAGCTTTACATGATTTGAACAATTTGGCCTTTGGGAAAAAAAATTGAACAATTGTAGTGTATAGTGTCAGATATAAATATTTAAGGGAGACTGATAGAAATAGGGAAACATGAATGGAGAATGCATACTTTATAACATCAAGCCGTGTTCTTTATGTCGTTATTAACCCAGGAAAGGTCATGGCCCCGGTTTGAAACTGAAAGCATAGGTTATGAATTTTCAGAATCTAGATTTTCTTGTTTAGGATGGAAGTGATTGAAACCGATTGCTGAGTGGTGGCCTGCGCAATGTGCACACGCGTGGTTTTGTTGTCTGCGTGCTGCGTGTATTAATAGTGGGGTCCTATGTAGAGGAACACCATTTTGCTCAGACTCTGCTATCACGTGCTATTTTAGGACCCCAAGCCGCCCTACCTCTGGTGAGATGGGGTTCTCAAAGGCTGCTTCCTATGAACTCCTAAGTGCTGTCTCCTGGGAATCACACTCGGGCACTTTGGTCCCCTGACTCCTGATGTTGCCAGTGTCTGGGAAGCCTTTGCAATGCTTTGCACCACGGCTGCTGCTAAGGGCGTCTTCTCCCATTGATGTCAGCCCAAGTCCTGCTGGGCTGTGTGAGCGCCACACCACGAAACATGCTCTCCTGGGCCCAAAGCCATGTGATCTCCGAGCTACTCAGGTCCCCAGGCTGCCCTGCCAGGAGCTCCTCACACCCTCCAGGGCTTGTTAGCCGAATCGGTCCTATGGGCTTCTTTATTTTATTTTTACAAAAATAAGTGTTTATTGATTTCAGAAAGGAAGGGAGAGGGAGAAAGAGATAGAAACATCAATGATAAGAGAGAATTATTGATTGGCTGCTTCCTGCATGCCCCACACTGGGGATCAAGCCTGCAACCCAGGCATGTGCCCTTGACCAGAATCAAACCCAGAACCTTTCAGTCCTCAGGCCGATGCTCCAACCACTGAGCCAAACCAGCCAGGGCTTCAGCAGGCTTCTTTAAAGGGCTCTGCCTAGGGCCCAGGCCAGAGGCTGATATTCCTTCTTCCTGTTGGCTTGGGGCTGAAGGTGGGCCATGGCTGTTGTTATTTGGCTTGGTTTCATGCTTTATTATTTTTTCAGACTCATTGTAATATAAAATTGTATAAGTTTAATTTATAATGACGATGTGATGATGTGCGACACTTCTATATTGTGAAATGATTACCATAGTAGGGTCAGTTAACATCTCCAGCACTTCACATAATTACCATCTCTTTTTTTGTATGGTGAGAACATTTCAGATCTACTCTCTTAGCAAGTTTCAAGTGTATAACACAGTTTTGTTATCTATAGTCACCATGTTGTACCCATGTTGGTCTTTGAAACTTATTCAGCTTATAACTGGAAGTTCGTATCCTTTGATCAACATCTCCCCATTTCTCCCAACCCCAGTCCCTGGTAACCACCACTCTACTCTTTTTCTATGAGTTCAGCATTCCTAGAGGGAAGATTGTTCTCCCTCCCTCCCTCCCTCCCTCCCTCCTTTCCCTTCCTCCCTCTCCCCCCACCTCTCTCACAGAAGTTAGACATTTTATATGCCTACAACTGGTTCTTATGCTTTAGCTTACTTGCTTTAGTGCAGATTCCCCAACTCCTCAGGATGCCCATGGCTCCATCCTGCTAATAGACTCCAGAGCAGGCATTTCCCCATCTTTTATTCAGCAAATCTTTATGAAGAATTTGTCCCACACCAGGTACTCTGTTAGGTGCTGCAGGTACCAGGGCGAGTGAGACCAGCTCACGGTCTAGTGGGCGAGCAGTACATCAATACACCACACTAACACATCTGCACAAAGCTGAGGGGAATACCGTGAAGGCAGCGGACTTGCTCATTCCCCTATGTCTGTCTTTGCTGCTCAGCTTGGGTTCAGGCTTTGGTCTATATCTAAGCCAAGCATGTCAGACTCAAAGGCTAACATGGGCTGAATAAACAAGGTTTAAGTTTATGTGGGCTGCAGCAAAACAAAAGATTCAATTTTCATAGAAATGTAGGGACATACAAAGGGCTGAAATAAATGAATAATCATTAACATAAAATAATAGAACATTTTAATAAAAATTAATACTTTTTCTTGAACATTAACTTACCACACACTGAATAACTGCACAAATTAATAAGTGCAATGCAAATAAACCTATTTTTCTTGTTCTCCAAAAGTGAAATATTTCCTGTTGTGCACACCAAACAAGTCAGTCCAAGACTAATTACATAGCAATCAGATGCTGACATATTCGCTGCTAGTATTAGTGGAGAGAAATGGTGCGCCTGCATGTAAGACGAGTAAGGAAAATGAATGCAACGTGATTATAGTAACCAATCATTAGTGCACGCTGTAGGTCATTATTAATAATTATGTATAACAGGATATTGTAAAAACTAAGTTATGAAAGTTTTATTAAAACATTTCTTACATACCGTTATATTGGTTGGACCGCAAAAATATTCATTGTGGGCCACATGCAGCCCTTGGGCTGTGAGTTTGACATGCCTGATCTAAGCACTTAACTAGCAGAGGCATTGCAAACCATTTCAAAGTCTAGTTATTTATATTTGGAAATATACCCTTTCCCACATTTGACCTTACTGTTTATGTTTCATCTAAATATGCTCAATATCATACTATATATATATATATATATATGTACATATTATATATATATAAGTACATATTATATTTCATATTAATGATTATTTTCTCAACTAGAATAATTAACACAATTATGCATTATGGTATCTATTATAATATATTAATATGAATATATAAAAATAATTTTCTAATTATATATTGTAAATCAAATCACACGCTCTAATCTAAACACATAACAACTAAGTAGAACTCAGAATATCCCACATGAAAGACTGAAGATCAAAAATTTTAGATTAGAAAATTTTCTCAGACAATCTTCAAAAATGGAATATTTTAATATCTACAGGTCTATCAGTTTTTAGCAATTCTTATCCCTGGTTAGATGAGCCTACAATTTCACGTTGCTAGAATCCAGAAATGATACGTTTATTTATTGTCAGATTGGTGCAGTACCTCACAGGGAACTGAAAGTGAGTCTTGGGCTTGTGAATTTACTAGATAATAATGTAATGCCTTCCTTAAAGCTGTCACAACTCTATGTATGCCATGGGCTCTTCCAGGATGGATGGTGGGTTGAATATTTGTCTTGAATTCATTGTTATTATTATTTACTAGAGACCCAGTGCTCGACATTTGTGCACTGGGGGGGGGGGTGGTCCCTCAGCCTGGTTTGCACCCTCTCGCAGTCTGGGACCCTTTAGGGGATGTCTGCCTGCTGGTTTGGGGGCCTGTGGGAGTGGGCCTAAGCCAGCAGCAGACATTGCCCAAGGGGTCCTTACTGTTGCCATGGAGGCGGGAGAGGCTCTCACCAGCCAGAAGCCAGGCTCATGCTCCTTAGTGCTGCCTTGGCACCAGCCATGAACCCGGCTTCTGGCTGAGTGGCACTCCCATGGGACTGCACTGACCACGAGAGGCAGCTCCTGCATTGAGTGTCTGTCCCCTGGTGCTCAGTGTGCATCATAGCGACCAGTTGTTCGGCATTAAGTTGATTTGCATATTAGGGTTTTATTATACAGGATTATTTACTAGAGGTCCAGTGCACAGATTTGTGCACCAGTGGGGTCCCTCAGCCTGGACTGCAGGGATTGGGATGAAACTGGCTCTCCAACATCCCTTGAGGGATCACAGATTTTGAGAGGGTGCTGGCCAGGCTGAGAGACCCCATCTGTGCACAATCAGGGGAGGGACTCTAGGAGGGCTCCGGGATGTGTCTGGACTATCTCACCTAGTCCCAGTTGGGGCCTATATGAAAGATATTACATAAGCTCTTCCTGCTACCTGAAAAGTTCCTTTCTCCATTCTTCACCTAATTCATGCCTACTTATTCTTCACATCTCTGCTTGACTGTCACTTCTCAGGAGAGCCTTTTTTTATTGTGTTACTTGTATACATATCTTCCCATTGCCTCCCCCCCACCACACTCCCAGGCATACCCCAACCCGCCAGTGTCTTGTGTTCATTGGTTATGCTTATATGCATGCATACAAGTCCTTTGGTTGATCTCTTATCTACCCCTCCTTAATCTTCCTGCTATAATTTGACAGTCTGTTTGATGCTTTACTGCCTCTGTATCTATCCTTTTGTTCATCAGTTTATGATGTTCTTTATTATCCACAAATGAGTGATATCATGTGGTGTTTCTTCTTCATTAACTGGCTTATTTCATTAGGCATAAGGCTCTCCAGTTCCATCCAGGTTGCTACAAATGGTAAGAATTTCTTCTTTTTAATGGCAGCATAGAATTCCATTGTGTAGATGTACCATAGTTTTCTGATCCAATCATCTGCTGATGGGAACATAGGCTGTTTCCAAATTGTGGCTATTGTAAATTGTGCTGCTATGAACATAGGGTGCATAAATCCTTTCTGAATGGTGTTTCTACTTTCTTAGGATATATTCCTAAGAGTGGGATTGCTGGGTCAAATGGGAGTTCCATTTTTAGTTTTTTGAGGAAACTCCATACTGTTCTCCACAGTGGCTGCAC
>JAAGEH010002534.1:32201505-32227172 GCA_011751065.1 Lasiurus cinereus
TTTATACATATCTCCCCATTGCCCCCCCTCCCTCCCAGGCATACCCCAACCCCCCAGTGTCTATGTTCATTGGTTATGCTTATATGCATGCATACAAGTCCTTTGATTGATCTCTTATCTACCTCACCTAACTTTAATCTTCCTGCTGTAATTTCACAGTCTGTTTGAAGTTTTACTGTAGCTGTATCTATCCTTTTGTTCATCAGTTTATAATGTTCTTTATTATCCCCCAATGAGTGCGATCATGTGATGCTTCTCCTTCATTGACTGGCTTATTTCACTAAGCATCAGGCTCTCCAGTTCCAACCAGGTTGCTGCAAATGGTAAGAATTCCTTCCTTTTAATGGCAACATAGAATTCCATTGTGTAGATGTACCACAGTTTTCTGATCCACTCATCTGCTGACGGGCACCTAGGCTGTTTCCAAATTGTGGCTATTGTAAATTGTGCAGCTATGAACATAGGGGTGCATAAATCCTTTCTGATTGGTGTTTGTAATTTCTTAGGATAAATTCCTAAGAGTGGGATTACAGGGTCAAATGGGAGATCCATTTTTAGTTTTTTTGAGGAAACTCCATACTGTTCTCCACAGTGGCTGCACCAGTCTGCATTCCCACCAACAGTGCACGAGGGTTCCTTTTTCTCCACATTCTCTCACCAACACTTGTCGTTTGTTGATTTGTTGATGATTACCATTCTGACAGGTGTAAGATGGTATCGCATTGTCGTTTTGATTTGCATCTCTCGGATGATTAATGACTTTGAACATGTTTTCATGTGTCTCTTGGCTTTCCTTCTGTCGTCTTTTGAAAAGGTTCTATTTAGGTCTGTTGCCCATTTTTTTATTGGATCCTTCATCTTCCTTTTATTAAGTTGTATAAGTTGGCTGTAGATTTTGGAGATTAAACCTTTTCAGTGATAGCATTTGCAAATATGTTCTCCCATGCATTGATCTTTCTTGTTGTTTTGTTGATGGTTTCTTTTGCTGTGCAATAGCTTTTTATTTTGATGTAGTCCCATTTGTTTATTTTTTCTTTAGCTTCCATTGCCTTTGGAGCAGTATCAGTGAAGAAGTTCTTTCGACATATATCTGAGATTGTGCTGCCTGTGGATTCCTCTAGTATTTTTATGGTTTCCCTTCTAATGTTTAAGTCCTGTATCCATTTTGAGGTTATTTTTGTATTTGGTGTAAGTTGGTGGTCCAGTTTCAATTTTTTGCATGTATCTGTCCAATTTTCCCAACACCATTTATTGAAGAGGCTATCTTGACTCCATTGAATGTTCATGCCTCCTTTGTCAAATATTAATTGAGCATAGTGGTTTGCATGGATATCTGGGTTCTCTATTCTATTCCATTGATCTATATGTCTGTTCTTGTGCCAGTACCAGGCTGTTTTGAGAACAGTTGCTATGTAGTATAGCTTAAAGTCTGGTATTGAGATCCCACCTACTTTATTCTTTTTTCTCAGAATTGCTGTAGCTACCCATGGTCTTTTTTTTGTTCCAGATGAATCTATGAAGAATTCTTTCTACGTCTGTGAAATATGTCATTGGTATTTTAATGGGTAGTGCGTTGAATCTGTAGATTGCTTTGGGTAGTATGGACATTTTAATGATGTTGATTCTCCCACTCCATGAGCATGGTATGCTCTACCATCTGTTAACATCTTCCTCTATCTCTTTTTTCAGTGTCCTGTAATTTTCTGCATAAAGGTCTTTTACCTCTTTAGTTAGGTTTATTCCTAGGTATCTTAATTTTTTTGGTGCGATGGTAAATGGGATTGCTTTTTTAGTTTCTCTTTCTATAATTTCACTGTTAGTGTATAGAAATGCCACAGACTTCTTAGCATTAATTTTATATCCTGCTACATTGCCGAATTCATTAATTAAGTCAATTAGTTTTGGAATGGAGTCCTTTGGGTTTTTTGTGTACAATATCATGTCATCTGCAAATAAGGACAGCTTTACTTCTTCTTTTCCAATTTGGATGCCTTTTATTTCTTCTTGTTGTCTAATTGCAATGGCTAATACTTCCAGTACTATGTCGAACAGGAGAGGTGAGAGTGGGCATCCCTGTCTTGTTCCTGTTCTTAGGGGAAATGGTTTTAGTTTTTGCCCTTTGAGTATGATGTTAGCTGTGGGTTTATCATATATGGCTTTTATGATGTTGAGGTATGATCCTTCTATTCCCACTTTGCTGATAGTTTTTATCAAGAAAGGGTGTTGATTTTGTCAAATGCTTTTTCTGCATCAATTGATATGACTATGTGATTTTTATCTCTCAATTTGTTTATGTGATGTGTCACATTTATTGATTTGCGGATATTGAACCATCCCTGCATTCCTGGGATGAATCCTGCTTGGTCATGGTGTATGATCTTTCTGATGTACTGCTGGATCCGGTTTGCTAGAATTTTGTTGAGGATTTTGGCATCAATGTGCATGAGAGATATTGGCCTATAATTCTCTTTCATTGTGTTGTCTTTATCTGGTTTTGGTATTACGGTGATGCTGGCTTCATAGAAGGTATTTGGTAGTATTCCTTCTTCTTGAATGTTTTTGAGTAGTCTGAGGTGAATAGGTTTTAATTCTTCCTTGAATGTTTGGTTAGACTCTCCTGTGTAGCCATCTGGACCCGGGCTTTCATTTGCTGGAAGCTTTTTGATTACTGCTTCAATTTCTTCCATAGTTATTGGACTATTGATATGTTTGGCTTCCTCCTCATTGAGTTTTGGAGGTTATATTTTTCTAGGAAAATGACCATTTCTTGTCCAATTTGTTGGAATAGAGTTGTTCTTAGTATTTTTTAACAATCCTTTGTATTTCCACAGGGTCTGTTGTTATTTCTCCTCTTTCATTTCTGATTTTGTTTATTTGGGTCTTCTCTCTTTGCTTCTTGGTGAGCCTGTCTAGGGGTCCATCAATCTTGTTTATCCTTTCAAAGAACCAGCTCTTCATTTTGTTGATTTTTTGAATTGTTTCTTTGGTCTCCAGGTTGTTTATCTCCGCTCTGATCTTCGCTATTTCCTTCCTTCTGAGTACACTGGGCTTCTCTTGTTGCTCTCATCTAGCTCTTTGAGTTGTAGGTTTAGGTAATTTATTACCATTGTTTCCTGTTTTTTGCAGTAGGCTTGTAGGTCTATGAACTTCCCTCTCAAGACTGCTTTCACTGTGTCCCATAAATTTTGCATTGTTGTGTTGTCATTGTCATTTGTTGCCATGATGTTTTTTATTTCTTCCTTGATCTCTCCGGTTACCCAGTTGTTGTTTAAAAGCATGCTCTTTAGTCTCCATGTGTTTGATTTCTTTCTATTGTTTTTATTATAGTTGATTTCCAGTTTTATGCCACTGTGGTCTGAGAAAATGCTTGATATGAATTCTATCTTCTTGAATTTGAAGAGACTTTTCTTATGACCCAACTTATGATCTATCTTTGAAAATGACCCATGTGCACTGGAGAAGAATGTATATTCTGTGGCTTTGGGGTGAAATGTTCTGAAGATGTCAATTAATTCCATCGGGTCTAGTGAGTCATTTAGGATTGATGTTTCTTTGCTGATTTTTTGTTTAGAGGATTTGTCCAATGGTGACAGTGGGGTATTAAAATCTCCTACTATGATTGTATTGCTGTCAATCTCTCCCTTAATATCCTCCAAGAGTTTTTTTATGTATTTAGGTGCTCCTATATTGGGTGCATATATGTTTACCAGAGTTATTTCTTCTTGTTGGATTGTTCCCTTTAGTCTTATGAAGTGGCCTTCTTTATCTCTTGTTATGTCCTTCACTTTGAGATCTAATTTGTCAGATATAAGTATTGCAACCCCAGCTTTTTTTTTTCATTTCCATTTTTCTGAAATACCATGTTCCATCCCTTCACCCTCAATCTGTGTGCATCTCTTTTCCTAAGGTGGGTTTCTTGCAGACAGCAGATATATGGATCATGTTTTCTTATCCAATCGGTTACCCTATGTCTTTTGATTGGAGCATTTAATCTGTTTACATTTAAAGTTATTATTTATAAGTATTTATCTGTTGCCATTTTTAGTCCTTATCCCCGAGTTCCTTCTTCGCTTCCTCTTTCTTTTTATTACAGCAGACCTTTTAACATTTCTTGCATTGCTGGTTTGGTGGTAATATATTCCCTTAGTCTTTTTTTGTCTGTGAAGCTTTTGATTTCACCTTCAATTTTGATTGAGAGTCTTGCAGGGTACAGTATTCTTGGATTCAGACCCTTCCTTTGCATGACTTTGTATATTTCATTCCATTCCCTTCTGGCCTGATGAGTTTCTGTTGAGAAGTCAGTAGCTAGTCTTATGGGGGTTCCTTTGTAGGTAACTTTCTGGTTCTCTCTGGCTGCTTTTAAGATTCTTACTTTGTCGTCAGTGTTTGCCAATTTAAATATAATGTGCCTCGGTGTCGGTTTGTTGGGGTTCATTTTGCTTGGGACTCTGTGAACTTCTTGGATTTGTGTGGGTTTTTTCTTTTCTATATTGGGGAAATTTTCTGTCATTATTTCTTCAAACAGGTTCTCTAATCCTTGTTCAATTTCCACTCTTTCTGGAACCCCAATTATGCGGATGTTATTTTGTTTCATGTTATCCCAAAGTTCCCTTAGACTCTCCTCTTGCCTTTTAACTTTTTTTCCTAGAAACTGCTGTAGTTGGGTATTTTTTCTTCTGTGTCGTCTAGCTCACTGATGCGGTCTTCTGCTTCTTCTAGTCTACTTTTGATGCTTTCTATTGAGTTCATTATAGCAATGATGTCATTTTTCATTTCTTCTTGATTATTCTGCATTTCTTCTTGCTGATTCTTCACCTCCTCTAGGTTCTTCTTCATTTCCTCTTGGCTCTTACTCATATTGTCAAATTTGTCTTCCATTCTTTTCAACCACATTATGATAATTTCTCTGAACTCTTTCTCTGGTAGGCTTATTTGTGGTTCTATTTAGTTTACTTCATTTTCTGGTGAAACCTGCCTTTCTGTCTTATGTGGGCTGTTTCTTTTTCTGCCCATTTTCTTTCTTCTCCGGGTGTCTGGTTATGTAGTTCTCTCTCCTATGTTGATTGAAAGGCACAAACTACAACACGACCAGGTACAGCACACAAGGCACTGAGTAGAAATGTATTCAAGATGTTAATAATCACAAATAAGGCGACCACCAATGAAGGATAAATTAGGGGTAAATAGAGAAAGAAGAAGAGGAAAATGAGGAAAAAAGAAAAGAAAGAAGTGCCAAAATCAAATTGGGAGAGTGGGGAAAAAAAAGTAAATAAATGAACAATAAAATAAAATAAAATAAGAAAATAAAAAGGAGAAAAAGGAGAAGGAAAAAGGAAGAGAAAAAAGTCAGAGAGAAAAGAAAGTGTATAAGAGAGAAAAGAGGAACAAAATATAGATGTCAGGAGACAACTCCAATAGAACAGTCACTAATCCCAATAAAGGCCGGCAAGCAGTACCTAGAGATTAAGGCAAATTGCAAATAGCAACTGGTAACAAGGCAGGTGAGGGAAAAGAGAGGTAGAAAACAGAGGAAGCAAAAAGCAAAATAAAACAAGTAGAATAAACTAAAACAATCTCACAAAAAAATTTCAAAAAATCGATATAATCACTTTTCAGGCAAATAGCAACAAAAGGACATAGAGAAAAAACAACTTTTTGGCTAGTGAAGACAAGAGGAGAGAGGTTTGTGTGGACTTGTAGTAGGGGATTTGAAATTAGATATATAAATGGGGTGAAATTTTAACCAGGTAAAGAGAGAAATAGCGAGAATCTAAAGTTGGAAAAGGGAAAGAGAAACAAGACAACAAAATGGGGAAAGTTAGGAGGAAAGTGTTGGCATAAAGGTAGAGTTGAGTTGGAGTAAAATTATGCTAAAGGAAAGATGAAAATAGAATGTAGAACTCTAATCCCTAAATAAAATAAAGAGAAAACAAAATGACACTTTTTTTTCCCAAAAACGGTAAAGTACTACTGGTAATTAATAATACTAGTTTAAAACAAAAATGTAATAATTATAAAGGTAAAATCAATTGAGGCAGAAAGAAAAAAAAGTATTCTTTTAATTAAAATATGTGAAAATGAAAAATAAAAAATTAAAAATTAAAAAAAAGAAAAAAGAAAAAAAGGAAAAATAAAAAAAGAAGAAAAATAGAATGGTCCTTCACTTCCACTATTATTCTGATTGGCACTCCTGTTTCCCAGTAGGGGATGTATTGCAGTTCCCTGTGTTCCCCTCTTGGTGTTTTAATCTCTTTATTCTTTTGTGGTTATGTGAGAGTCAATTTGTGTGTCCTCCATTGGGTGGCAGTGTTTCGGAATTGATCTCTGAGACAAAGCACAGGACCTCTCTAGGCTGTGCTCAGATCCTGCTACTCTGTGGTTCTCAAAACCAGTTTGTGGGGGTTTTGCAGCCAGGACACTGTAATAACTCCCAGGCTGTCCCTCTGCCCCAGAAAAAAAAAAAAAAGAGTCGTTTTCCAGAGCTCTCCTCTGTCAACAGCTCAGAGGGTTTGCCTTCACACTCAGGGACCTCTCCAGAGGCAGCTTTCCCGCAGCCCAGCTCCCACAGTGTGTGTCTCTGCCCTGCGGGGGTAGGAGACCTCACCCTGACCCAGGCGAAATCTGACCCTTCCACGCGCCGTGTGGATCTCTGAATCCTCCGCCTGCGTGTCTGTGCTGCCTGGTCAGCCGAGCTCTGGGTCCTGGCTGCTCTGTGGGTGCCTCCGTCAGCCACAGCTTTCAGACCTCGGCAGACATCCTCCTCCCCCTTAAGTCAGGCGCAATCTGACCTTCCCGTGTGCTCTGTGGATCTCTGATTCCGCCGTGTGTCTGCGCCGATTGGAGAGCAGAGTTTTGGGTCCCCGGTCCCCGGCTGCTCGATGGGTGCCCAGCCGAAGGCTTCAGACCACCGCAGACATCCACCTCCCACTGCAAGATGGCTCGGGCTCTGGGTTCGCGCTGGTGGCTCTGGCTGACAAAAACCCCTTGGCAGTGGGGCTGCCTGGCCGGGAGAGCCCCTTTCAGCAGTTCCCCGCCTTTCCCTGGAGGACAACTGACTCCTAGCTTGCCAACAAACACTCCCAATGCAACTCTCAGCCGCTCTCTCTCTCTCTGCCCAGCGACAAAGATCCAGACGCGTCCGTCTACTCTGCTGCCATTTTCTGTCTCCCAGAAAACACTTTTTATATGATTTTTTTTTTTTGTAAAATGAGAGCTTTATGCTAGTGGGCATCTGCATTTAAAAAGGAATGATTTTATGAACATTAAAATAATAATAATAATCCTATATAATAAAACCCTAATATGCAACCTGACCAAATGGCAGAATGATCGGGTTGCTCTGCTGTGCATTGACCACCAGGGGGCAGATGCTCAACGCAGGAGCTGACCCTGGTGTCAGTGCACTCCCACAGGGGGATTGCCATTCACAGCTTGTGAGTGCAGCAGTGGTGGTGGGAGCCTCTCCCATCTCCACTTCAGGCAGGTGGTAAGGAGCGAGGGGTCCCGGAATACAAGAGCCCCAGACTGTGAGAGGAATGTCTGACTGTCAGCTCAGGTCTGGGGATCCAGCCTACACCAGCAGGTGGACATATCCCAAAGGGTCCCAAACTGCGAGAGGGCACAGGCTGGGCTGAGGGACTCTCCCCCCAAGTGTACGAATTTTGTGCACCAGGCCTCTAGTTAGTATATAATTTTCTCTTTTGAGTATTATTTATTAAAGTGATACTCATTCATGCTATGGTGACTTGGAAGGTTGGTAAAGAAGTTTCTAAGGGTCATGGATCCTGCCTTTTATTTATGAATAATTCATATCAGAAGTAAGTAATATTTCATCAATAATTTAGATTATCTTTTTAGTTCATAAACATACTCAACTCACAGTTAAAAATTTGAAATAGTTAATAGTATAAAAAGAAACACTTATTTTTCATTTAAACAATACTTATTTACAGTAATCAAACATTTTATTAATCTTTAATTATAATAATGTAAAATGTTTTTACTTTAGCTCAATATATTTCAACAAATTTTTATTGATTTTGTTTCTTTAACTTTTATAGATATTCAATCTAGTGACTCCCTTTAAATTTTATCTTATCAAGTAATATAAAAGCTCAGCATATTCAGAGTAAACTTTGGTAAGGCCTGATAAATTCTTAGCAACAAAAATGATGCTTAAGTGGATAAATGTTTAAAAAATAATGTGCTATACCTTTTCCATGTATAAAAACCATACATTGTTAGTAAGTCTTGAGATTCGAGGATCTCTTCATTATCCCCCAACCTCAACACCCACATGAACACAAAGAGGTGTGCAGGAGTGCACTAGTCGAGCACGCACACACATACAAACACACACACACAAAATTTAATGTTGATGAGAAAATGTCCTACACATTTAGATGACTGATATGTTGACCAGGCATAGTCTGTGGCCACAAATAAGATGCTTTTAGTCTACCAATGTTCAAAAACTTTGGGGGAAAACAGGTTTAAAATCTTTTTAAAGGGTTTATTTTGTAATTACAGTTTGCATTCAATATTATTTTGGATTAGTTTCAAAATATTCATAGGGCTGTAAAGTACAGCACAGAGAGTATATGTTTAAAAATCTTGGATTCAGAATGTCACCCATCACTAAGACTTTGGTTAAATAGCACCAAACTCTAAACCTGAAGATCTGGGTTGTAGAGAATTCTGTGGGCCTCTTATAAAATGACAAGATTGGACCATTGTACTTTGATTCAACCATTTAGCTAGATCCACCTGCTTTTATGATATCTGTGTGTTTATAATTAGCACATGATATATTGCCTCTAGGTAGGTAATAGCAGCCATAAAGTTAAGAGCTTATAAATTGGGGTCAAACAAGTCTGGGTGTGGATTCCAGCTCTACTCACTTATTACTCCCTGTGTAATTGAATTTAGGTGTTATTCTACCTCTTCCTCCCCCTCTTTCATGTTTATAAAATAGGATAGTGATCTCTGTCTCTCAATTTCACTGAGGACTTAATTTAAAAAAATGTGAAAATGCTTAGCTTAGTAACCAATAATGGCTCTTACTGTGAAATGGTAAACATGACTTAGGATCCACAGCCAGGATCCAAAGGTCATGGATTTCGCTTATTTTTTCCATATGTGACCCATTGCTATCTTGAAATTCGATGTGTAAAACAGACCTCAAATAAAAGAATACTTACAATTTAATTTTTCAATTTAAAAAATAAAAATGCTTCAAGTTATATAAACTTTAAAATTTTAAATCTATACCAATAAAAGGGGGTAATATGCTAATTAGAGTGGATGTCTTCTGGACGACCATCTGGATGTCCTTCTGGACAAAGCCCCTGCGAGGGCCAGGCCCAGGCTCAGGGCAGCAGTGTCAATAGCAGCAGTGGGGTAATGGGGGTGGTGCCTTCCCCAGATCCGCCAGGTCGCCTCCTGCAGAGGGAGGCCAAACTGCAGCTTAGGCTAGGGGGCCAAGGCAGAGGTGGTTAGGATTGATCAGGCCATCAGGGGAGCAAGTTAGGATTGATTAGGCTGGCAGAGGGGCAAGTTAGGGTCAATAAGGCCGGCAGGGTGGCAAGGTAGGGGCGATCAGGCGGGTAGGCAAAGGGGTTAGGAGTGACCAGGCAGGCAGGCAGGCGAGCCAGTGGTCCAAGATTGTGAGCGGGATGTCCCGCTGCCGGTTTAGGCCTGATCCGTGTTTGAACTGAAAGCCGGACATCCCCCGAGGATTGACAGATTGGAGAGAGTGCAGGCCAGGCTGAGTGACTCCTCCCCTCACCAATCCTAACCCTGTGCACAAATTTCATGCACCAGGCCTCTAGTAAGTAATATAAATATTTTGCAGGTAATGAAGATACGCATATCCATGCCACCACTTTGCAACGCATAAAAACTGTGACGGATCAAGAGAGGCGAAATGAAGGAAACCCTGCACCTCCCCAGCCAGCCCCAAGGACCATGGCATTGGCAGCCACAACATGGAGCCCGGTCCCTGCGCAGGCGGGACCTGAGGAGCCCACCTTCCAGTCCGGAGTTCTGAGAGCCATGTCCCAGCGGGACACTCGCGCGGAGATTTTCCTGTGGAGCTTTCTGTTGTGGTCTGACACCATTGAAATGGTGCGTGTGGCTGGCCACCAAGCTGTGTACAAGTCAGGCTGGGTCTACCCAGTCTATCTGTTCAGTTTCATTTCTCTTCTTCGAATTATATTCACTCCCCAGAACCCTCTTCTGAATTCTCTGGGAATCCTGCTTCAGGATTTACCCTTTATTTTTGTCAGACTTAGCTTAATCATTGACCTGGGAACTGTCACCCCCGTACTGGGCCTTTGTAAAAATGTACTGGTGACTCTCTCTTATGTTTACTTCAATTACTTAACCAAATTCAGGGTTTTCTCCTCCTTTGAATTGTCTTCATTTTAAAAAGAAACTGTAATATAGTTAAATCTCTTTATTATACGTGTGTACACATTTGTAATCTTATTGTTTTCTGGGGTGTATATTTTTGCACTATATAAAGAAATGAAACTAGATTATAGAAAATAAGCTATTTTTTTAAATGGTACCATCAGTTTTTTTAATGTGTATTAATGGTGCTAAGTTTAAGTAAATTTATGTCCTTGTATGTTGACTCCCCTGCAACTCTAGAAAAAAGTAGTTCATTTTAGTTAGTTTTGTGTACTGCTCCTTTCTTAATACTCTCTTCAATAAAGCCTGTAAAACAAATGAGAACATGTTTCCCCACTAAGTTCAAGAGTGAGATTTTTCTTATTTAATTAAATTAATCATATTATATTAAATATCATTATAGGAATTAAATAATTAAAATTAATTTCTAGAAAATATACCTGGAGTTATTAAATAATTTTTAGGTTATACTTTTTACAAATCTGAATCGTAGCGTTAGGGTCTCCTTCAAACATGAAATTATGTTCTTCATTCCACTTTGATAAGTTAATTTTATGGAATTAATTGATTTCAGCAGAAAAAGCAATTCTGCTTAACAGATATTTGACTCAGTTTAAGGCTTAGCTTTTTCATTAGTATTGAAGTACTAACATAAATATTGTTTAATATAGTAAAATCAAGGTACATCAGCAAAACATAGATAAAATTTTATAATAGGAAGCCAAAAATTTGAGATATAGATATCAAAGCAAAAGAATATTTTGTAGAGTTTGATACAATCATAAAAATAATCACATACAAGCCCTGTTTAAAATTGGAAGTTCACCTTACAAATGCTCTATTTAGTGTCTTATGTGGCTATTATATAAAATGCATAACTTGATGTAAATAATTAGATACATAATTATGCAATTTGCCTTCACTATGTTGGGACACTCTTAAATATTCATAGTAGGAGCTCTTCATTTTATATGAATTTTCAAGTGCTAGAAGGATTTGTCAGGGTCTTATGTGTGCAGAATGTTTTACAGAGCCAGTCTCTTCAATGATCTGCGGGAACAAATAGCTTAAAAGTGTATAACTGAACTTGCCTGCCTCCTCCTTCTCTCCACCAATGTCCCCAACTCACTGTTCTGTGCTTTCTGGTTTCCCCTCACAATGTCAGGTGTATTTGCAGCTGTTAAAAGATTAGCTTCTGGCTTTGACTTTGGGCAAGTTCTTTGACCACTGTAAGCCCTAGGTTCCACATCTAAAAGATGAACAATTACAGAGATGGAGGGGGATGGCAGTGGGTGATAGAGGGATAGAAGGGATAAAATGAAAAAAAATTTTTTTGAAAAAGTACTTTAATAAAGTTGAGAGGATTAAATGAGGAAAGGAATGCTTTTATCACGTAACTCAATAAATGCTAAGTATTTTAATTGTACCAAATAAAAGAGAGACAGATAGCTAAATGCATTGTTTTAATTTTTCTTTTGCATTCTTTTCTATGTCTCTGCTTATCTTCAAAAATAATAATTTAAACCATGCACTTATGAACAGTAATATGTAATGTCTTAAATATACCTTAAATAACTTTTTATCAAGTAATATTATGTCCCAAAGTGGGAAATGTACTGAATATACAGATTAAAGTTGATGTGAGTTTTTATTAGGCACTTGAGTATCTCCTATGAATTCTCATAGAACTCAGTTCTAGCACTTTAAGACTTTCATTGTATTTTTACTTTCCTGAGTTATCCATTAATTTTTAAATTCTTAAGGGAAGGCCTGAGGGAATCTTATTTAACAATGTCTCTGATTTCATCTATCAATCCAACAGAAACTTATAATACTTAACTCTAAAAGAATTTTAATACAAATAATTTATTTTAAATTATAACTCTGTATCAAGAACTTGAAACCAAGTAGTTGATTTATAATATTCCTAAATATGAAAATATATTGCATAAATGTATATTTATCTTTATATTGCGATATACAGTGTGAACAATGCTTAGATATACTGAAAAGTTTCATTCACTTGAATTTAGAATACATTTGTGTTTCATGTTTGAATGTAGATGTGCCAGATATTTTGGGAAGTTGCAACAATTTATACTAATAATGAAGGCATGTATAAAAATTTACATGTAGGAAGAAAATTTAATATTTTATTTTAAGAGTATATACATGTTTATAATATTCAAGCCTGTGTACATAATAGAAATTGTAGCAAACATTCATAGTTCTACAATATGTAATTAAAAGTTATGCTATTAAAATTATACTGCAATATTCGTAGCTTCTAATGATTATTGATACTAAGGTCCATATCACTTTTGTGTCCTTTTATAAAACTTACTTTTCTGATACCTGAAAGTATACATGAAGAAAAAAATGGCAGGTTAAGTAATAGGCTATATAGTACTTTATTCTAAGCAAAATGTGGAGTCCAGCTGGAAATTATGTCTTAATTTAATGTCAGGCTCAATAAATGTTGGTTGTAGGAAAGATACATTTTAAAAAGCTTATCTTTTTTTTTTAAACAAAATCTAACAACTTTTATTGTTTAAAGTATTAAATGTCTCCTTTCCCCATCCCCAGATTAACCTCTCCCCCCCATCCCTCACTGCTACTCCCACCCCCAAGGGCAAGCCCCCACCACCCCAGTGTCTGTGTCCATTGGTCATGCTAATATGCATGCATACAAGTCCTTTGGTTGATCTCTAATCAACCCTCCTCCCTTGCCTTCTCTCTGAGGTTAGTTCATCTGTGATCAGACGAGTATTGTAAAGTAATATTGTTATAAAATTCTAATAACTTTAATAGTGCCTTTTTCTTTTAAAAGTGAAGGTTTAAAATTAAGTGTGAATGTTAACAGTCTTGCTTTTTTTTATTAGAGCCCCATTTTATTGTAGGATAATTTATATAGTCATGAGAAAGGAAATGGTTGAATAACTACTATGTGCAGGGCACTATGCTGTTGGCTCTAACAAAAAATTATCTTGTGCAGGGGAACTTGGTGCACGACTTAGCAAATATATCAATAATGTTTCCTCTTCATAAATATTAAAATATATTTAATTAAATTTACAAAGAAAATAATCTACTACTTAGAAGCTGTAGTGCTTAAAATAAGTACTTATACTCATAGAGAAGGATGTAGTAAATAACAAATGAAAAAATATATTAAATATGTATAGCTGAAGCTATTTTATTTTATAAAAGGGTGACTTTTTCATCTTAAAAAATTATATGTTTAAGCATATATTTTGTTGTGAGGCCTTTTTCATTATGGAAAGGTGTGTTCACTCAATTTCCAGTTCCTGGTTGGCTGTCTCTCAAGCATCTTCCCAATTCTTTAGTAAACTGATTAAAACACACAAGTAATAGAATCAAGAGATGAAAAAATAGAGAAACACAAAGACATGCATACTTGCACACATAGAAATATCTAAAACCAAATTAGAAAGGTATTCTAGTGCCTCATGAAGAGATTAATTCATGAGCTCTACATCATGCTGCTCCATGAAGTGACCAGAACTGCCACCTATGACTGCAGTGGCCTATGGAAAGGGCACCCTTCAGGTTGAGCAGTGCACAACCTACACATACTTGTGCAGTGGCCCTGAGGAAATGAAACCAAAGTACCTGTGCTTGGTAGTTTTCGTAACACTAGCGATTTATAAACAATTGTTTACAAGAGCTTTTACATATATCCCCATATATTTTCTGTTTTTAAAAAATATTTCATCAATTCATTTATTCAACAAATTTTACTGTCTTTTATATGGTGTTTATGCTTAAGTAACCCACAAAAAAAGACTTGGTAAAATTTACAAAATTACTTTAGACATAGATTAAGCTACATCTGGTTTCTCTCTGTATAAGGAGATCAGAAGTTGCCACTATGTCCTAACAACAAGTAAAAAGCTAAACAGACTGAAAAATATTAACTCTTCTGAGATTCATAGTACAGGGAGTTACAATTTCTCAGCACAGAGACTCAGCAGCTGAAATGTCCATGGAACCAACACCCAGGTAGGAAAACCTGAGCTGCAACTGACCAAGTGCTGGAGGCTATGTGTAGATAAATCTTAGTTAACAGCTATAGATCAGTGGTTCTCAATCTTCCTAATGCCGCAACCCTTTAATAGAGTTCCTCATGTTGTGACGCCCAACCATAAAATTGTTTTCGTTGCTACTTTACAACTGTAATTTTGCTACTGTTAATGAATCATAATGTAAATATCTGTTTTTAAATGATGCCATCAGTTTTCCTTCATTTTATCTCTCTTGATCGATCACAGTTTCTATGCGTTCAAAGTGGTGGCATGGATGTGCGTATCTTCATTACCTGCAACATGTTTATATTACTTACTAGAGGCCTGGTGAATGAAATTCATGCACAGAAGGGGGGCAGAAAGAGGAGTCACTCAGCCCAACCTGCACTCTCTCCAATCTTGTGACCCCTCTGGGCATGTCTGGCTGTCAGTTCAGACAGGGATCAGGCCTAAACCAGCAGCCAGACATCCCTCTCACAATGTAAATATCTGTTTTCCGATGGTATTAGCCTCTACAGCACCAGTTCTCAACCTGTGGGTCATGATCCACAGGTTGAGAACTGCTAGTAAGTTCACCTAAGACCATCAGAAAACACAGATATTTACATTATGATGCATAACAGTAGCAAAATTACAGCTATGAAGTAGCAACAAAAATAATTTTATGGTTGGGGGTCACCACAACGTGAGGAACTGTATTAAAGGTTTGCAGCATTAGGAAGGTTGAGAACCACTGCTGTAGAGGGATTCAGTCATTATGGTTCCTTCCAGTATTGAAAGATCTAGTTGGAGAATGATAAGTATTAGAAAATTAATGTGATGGTAAAATTAAAATCTTTCTCTTATTCTTCATTGATCTAATTATATTTTGTTCAAAATAATAGTAGAAAAAATATATTAGATTATGTGTGATTAAGTATATGCTTATACTAGTATATGTGTATATGTATATACATATATGCTTATGATATTTATATATATGTGAAATGAATGATAGCATGATACAAGGGATGGGAAAAGGAATTAGGATTATTATATAATACTCTACCTATAAAGAGTTATAGTGTATTTAAAAATATATATATTATTATTAATTTCAGAGAGGAAGGGAGAGGGAGAGAATAGAAACATCAATGATGAGAATCACTGATCAGTTGCCTCCTGCACATTCCCTACTGAGGATCAAGCCTGCAACCTGAGTATGCACCCTGATGGGGAGACAAACTGACAGACTTGAGAGGAATGGTTATAAAGATGCTAAAGGAACTTAGGGAGAACTACAAAGAACTTAATGGGAAGTATAAAGAACTTTGTAGGAATTACCTTTGAAAAGGTCAAAGAAACCATGAATAGGAGTCAGCCAGTTAGAAATGAAGAATAACATATCTGACATCAAGAATACACTGGAAGGAATTAAAATAGGCTGGATGAAGCAGAAGATCAAATTAGTAATATGGCAGAGAAGGTTAAAAAACATTCAATTAGAGCAGCATAAAGGAAAACACTTAAAAAGTATGAGGAGAGTTTAAAGGAACTTTGAGACAACAAACAGCACAACCTATGCATCATCAGGGTACCAGAGGGAGAAGAAAATGAGCAAGGAATATAGAACCTTTTTAAAGAAATAATGACAGAAAACTTCCCTAACCTGGTAAAGGAAAAAGTCACATAAGTTTAGGAAGCAAAGAGAATCCCAATCAAGATGAACACAAAGAAATACACATTAAGACATAAAGTGGTGAATGTTAAAGACAAAGAAAGAACCTTAAGGTCAACAAGAGAAAATCAGTGACCTGTAAGGGAACTTTCATAAGGCTGTCAGCTGTTTTCTCAACAGAAATACTACAGACCACAAAGAAATGGCATGAAACATTCAAAGTAAAACACAGCATGGATTTTTTTATTTAATAAATCTTTATTGTTCAGATTATTACATTTGTTCCTCTTTTCCCCCCATAGCTTCCCTCCACCCAGCTCCCACCCCTCCCTCTGCCTTTACCTCCCCACGCATTGTCCTCATCCATAGGTGTATGATTTTTGTCCAGTCTGTCCCTGCACCTCCCTCACCCCTTTGCCCCTGAGAATTGTCAGTCCACTCCCTTTCTATGCCCCTGATTCTATTATATTCACCAGTTTATTCTGTTCATCAGATTTTTTATTCACTTGATTTATAGATTTACTTGTTGATAGATATGTATTTGTTGTTCATAATTTTTATCTTTACTTTTTCTTCTTCTTCCTCTTCTTAAAGAGTACCTTTCAGCATTTCATATAATACTGGTTTGGTGTTGATGAACTCCTTTAGCTTTTTCTTATCAGTGAAGCTCTTTATCTGCCCTTCAATTCTGAATGATAGCTTTGCTGGGTAGAGTAATCTTGGTTGTATGTTCTTGCTATTCATCACTTTGAATATTTCTTGCTACTCTCATTTGGCCTGCATGGTTTCTGTTGAGAAATCAGCTTAAAATCATATGGGTGCTCCCTTGTAGGTAATTAACTGTTTTTCTCTTGATGCTTTTAATATTCTCTCTTTGTCTTTTGCACTTGGTATTTTAATTATGTGTCTTGATGTGGTCCTCTTTGGATTCCTTTTTAAAAAAATATATTTTATTGATTTCATACAGAGAGGAAGGGAGAGGGATAGAGAGTTAGAAACATCGATGAGAGAGAGACATTGATCAACTGCCCCCTGCACGCCCCCTACTGGGGAATGTGCCTACAACCAAGGTACATGCTCTTGACTGGAATCGAACCCGGGACCTTTCAGTCCACAGGCAGATGCTCTATCCACTGAGCCAAACTGGTTTCAGCTCTTTGGATTCCTTTTATTTGGGGCTCTGTGCACTTCCTGGACTTGTAAGTCTATTTCTTTTTTTCTTTTTGCTTTTCCAGTGGAGTGTTTTCTGCCTCTTTGTATTTCAAATCTTTGACTTGATTCTTGCCTTCCTCTAGTCTGCTGTTAGTCTCTGTATAATATTTTTTATTTCAGTCAGTGTATGTTTAATTTCTAGTTGGTCCTTTTTCATCTCTAGTTGGTCCTTTTTCATCTCCTCTTGGGTCTCACTGAATTTATCATTTTTCCTAGGAAATTCTTGAAAGACCTTTTAGCCGTGTTTTTGAACTCTATATCCAGTCATTTGTTTTCCTCCATTTCTTTCGTTTGTGATCTGTTCCTTTGTCTCTGCATTTTCACTATGCTGGGAGAACTTCTGTGCTGGAGTCAGCCTTATGATACAAGACTTGCAAAACTGCAAAAACCTCTCTGTTGAGCTTGGATGGGGTGAAGTCTCAGGGCTGAGTAGAGACAGCCTTGGCTTCCAGTCAGCCCCGCCCTACGCAACACCTGGGTCTTAAATGTCCCTCGGTAATCACTGCAGCCCTCTCTGTGCGCACATATGCCTTGAGACTTCTGCCTTTCCAGTTCCTGTGCCCTCTGGGGACCCATATGAGTCTGAGTCCCCAGGGTCTCACCTGAAACTGGGGTTCAGTGCAGTTGGAAGTAGATTTCAGCACAGTTGGGAGGGTCTGTTTCCTGCCCGCTAGAGAAAGCCAGTGGCACAATCAGCAGTCAGTCCTCTTTGCATGCAGTGGTGTGTACGCCTCCAGACCTCTACCTTTTTGTGGCTCCCCTAAGTTTCCATGCATTCCTCCCTTTTCATGACAGTCCAGACCCCCTGCCTCCCCTGTGTGACTTTCGCCTGGAACTGGGGTTCAGTGCAGTTGGATATGTGATTCAGTGCAGTCGGGAGTTTCTGTCTCCCTCCTTCTAGAGGAAGCCAGCCAGGCACTCTGCCGCCCATTCTCTCCACGCCCGTGTCTTCATATTTTAGTTTTTTGCAGCTCTTCTGAGTTTCTGTAAGCACCTCTCTTTCCTTTTAATTGTAGAATTTTCACTCAGCCAGTTTTCCTGTGGTTCTGGATGATGTCCATTCTGTCTTTTAGTTGTAATTTTGAAATTGTTGTGCAAGGCAGCAGTTTAGCTATTCACCTATACTGCCATCTTGGTTTCTCCAACAGCACGGATTTGAAACCGAGACTACTATATCTAACAAGGCTATCATTCAAAATTAAAGGTGAAATAAAGAGTTTCCCAGACAAAAAGAAAAGAAAAAAAAAAGACTAAATGTCACTACATACTACTAAAGTGATCAATTCAACAAGAGGATATAATCTTGATAAACATATATGCACCCAATATAAGAGTACCTAAATATAAAAAAAGCTCTTGGAGAAGTTTAAGGGAGAGATAGATAGCAATATAGTCAGAATAGAGCCCTTGAAACCCCACTGATACCACTGGATAGAAATTCCAGACAAAAAATAATCAACAAGAAAACAGTAACCTTAAACAACACACAGGATGAGATGGACTTAATTGACATCTAGAGAACATTTAATCCCAAAGCTGCAGAATGTACATTCTTCTCAAGTGCACATGGAATTTTCTCAAAGATAGATCACATATAAAGAAACAAACTCTTTACAAGCTCAAGAAGATTGAAATCATATCAAGCATCTTCTCGGATCACAGTATGAACCTAGAAATCAAGTATAATAATAAATTTCAAAGACATGGAGGTTAAATAGCATATTATTAAAAAATGAATGTGTTACCATGAGATCAAGGGAGAAATAAAATACTTCTTGGAAACAAATGAAAATGAACACACAACAACCCCAAATATATGGTACATGGTAAAAGCAGTTCTGAGAGGGAAGTTTGTAGCACTACCGGTCTACTTAAAAAAAAAAATCTCAAAAAAGCAAACTAGACCCACAACTCAAAGAATTAGAAAGGGAACAACAAGAAAAGCCCTGAGTAAGTAGAAGGAAAGAAATATTAAAGAGCAGAAATAAATGACATAGAAACAAAAAAACAATACAAAAAATCAATGAAACCAAGTGTAGGTTCCTTAAAAAGATAAACAAAATTGATGAACTTTTAGAGAGACTCATCAAGAAACAAATAAATAAAATCAGAAATTAAAGAGGTTACACCACAGAATGTTCACTTTTACCACTTTAATTCAACATAGTAGTGGAAGTCTTAGCCACAGTGATCAGACAAGAAGAAAAAATAAAAGGCATCAAAATGGGAAAGGAGGAATAAAACTGCCATTATTCATAGATGACATGATATTGTACATAGAAAACTTTATAGTCTTCACCAAAAAATTACTAAATTTAATAATTGAAGGCATTAGGGGTGGGTTAATTAAATGTTTGAACAAATATAGGAATCCATTTAACCAAAGAGGCCAAAGACTGTACTCAGAAAATTATAGGACATTAGGGGCTCAGTGCACAAAATTCATGCATGGTGTGTGTGTGGGGTGTCCCCTCAGCCCAACCTTCACCCTCTCCAATCCAGGACCCCTCAGGGGGGTGCCCAATAGTCAGACATCCCTCTCACAATCCAGGACCACTGGCTCCTAATTGCTTACCTGCCTGCCTGATCATTGCTAACAGCCCCCCACCCCTGCTGGCCTGGTCACCCTCAACTGTTCCTCATGCCAGCCTAGTGCCTCCCAACTGGCCCCGACCTGGTCACCCGTAATTGTCCCCCCTGTGGACCTGTTCACCCCTTACTGCTCCCTGTGCCAGCCTGGTTGCCCCCAACTGCCCCCACCCTGCCAACCTAGTCACCCCTCACTGCCTGCTTTCCCTCCCCTCCCAAAGGCCTGGTTGCCCCATGCAACCTGCTGCTCAGTCAACCTGCTGCTCAGTCGTTTGGTCACTCCTCACTAACGCCCCTGCTAGTCTGGTCACCCCAAGCAGCCTCTTTAGTTGTTCATTTGGTTGTGATGGTCACTTAGGCTTTTATACATATAAATTAAAAAAAGAAAGGAAGAAATAGAGGAAGCATATACCATATTCATAGACTGGAAGAATTAACATGGATAAAATGTCCATCTACCCAAATTAATCTACAGATTCTATGCAATCCTATTAAAATACCATCAGTATATTTCACAAGTCTAGTACAAATATTCCAAAAGTTTATATGGAACAAACAATATCTCGAGTAGCCTCAGCAATCTTGAGAAAGAACAACAAAATTGGAGGGATTGCAATTCTGGATATCAAACTATACTACAAAGCCATTGTAATCAAATAAGCCTGGAATTGGCACAGGAACTGGCATATAGATCAGTGGAACGGAACAGAAACCCCAGAAATTGACCCACACTGTTATGGTCAATTAATATTTGACAAATGAGGCAAGAACATGCATTGGAGTAAGGAGAGTCTCTTCAAAAAACTGGTGTAAAAACTGCACCACCAACTTATATCATACACAAAAATAAACACAACATGGTTAAAGTAATTAAATATAAGTCATAAAACCATAAAAATCCTTGAAGAAAACATAGGTAGTAAAACTCAGACATCTCATGTAGCAGAATTTTCACTGATACATCTCCTAGAGGAAGAGAAACAAAGAAAAATGTAAACAAATGGGAGGGACTACATCAAAATAAAAACTTCTGTGCAGCAAAAGAAACCATCATCAACATGAAAAGGAAGCCCACTGTGTGGAAGAACATATTTACCAATAATACATCTGATAAAGGCTTAATTTTCAAAATATATACAGAAATACCATATATACATAGTACAACTCAACAAAAGAAAGACAATTCAATTTTAAAAATGGGCAAAGGCCTAAATAGACAGTTCTCCAAAGAGGATATACAGATGGCCAAGAGACTTATGAAAAAAAATGTTCAATGTCACTTATCGTTATAGATTTGCAAGTTAAAACTACAATGAGATATCAACTCACACTTACCATAAATAAATCAACAAACAACAAGTACTGATGAGGATGTGGAGAAAAGGGAACCCTAGTATATGGCTGGAAAGCAGATTGGTGCAGCCACTCTGGAAAACAGTATAGTTTTTCTCAAAAATGAAAAATGGAATTTCCATTTGACCCAGAAATTCCACTTCTGTGAATATATCCTAAGAATCCTGAAATACCCATCAGAAAGAATATATGCACCCTTATGTTCATAGCAGCATTATTTACAATAGCTGAGATTTGGAAACAGCCCAAGCGTCTAACATTTGATGAGTGGATAAAACAGCTGTGGGACATTACATGATGGAATTTTATGCAGCTATAAAATCAAAAGAAAATCTTATCTTTTGCAAAAGCATGAATGAATTTTACCTGTGATGTAATGACTATATATGTCTTTTTGATCAAATAAGCAGTTTGCCCCTCCTCTCTCCCTTGCCCGTTCACCTCTCCCTCTTCCTCAGCTTCTCCCTCGTGTGTCCTGTTCTCCCCTTCCTCTGTATCTGCTCTTCTCTAAAGTTCGCTTACGAAGCAAAGTTGTAACTTTGAGTTCCTGCTTTTTCCAACCACCCTCATGTGACAGGATATCTCCTTATTGGAGGTTTTCCCTAATTTGAGAAGCCCTTTAAAAGTGAGAGCTTCCTCCACCCTTCTTTTCAGCAGGGCTGCTCTGAGAGGTGAAGAGGGGAAGGGGTGGCCCAGCACCCTCCTGGCTTTGGTTCTTTTGCAAGCCTTCCTCCCCATCCCTGGAAGAAAGCATACACTCTGGGCCATGAGGCTGCCCCTGCTCTCCACTTTGCTGCTTCTCATTCCAGTTGCTGTGCAGCTGTTGGGTAAGTCGGCACTGGGTGGCCTGAATCTCTGGCACCGCTTTTTTTGGGGTCCTTGTCTGGGGATTCCTTTCAATACCTGTGCTGAGGAGGAGAGCGCAGCTCCCTGGCCACCAGCTCTGCAGGCCACCAGCTCTGCAGGGAACCTGTTGCCTCTGCCTGGACGCAGGCCTAGGGCCAGGGCGGGGGCAGGGCGCTGCTTCTCAGGCCAGAGATGCCCTGAGCCCCAGGGAACCCCTGTCCTCCTCCTGACTCCTCTCATCAATCAAGTTCCTCCCCTGCTGTATCCTTAGAGGGAGTTCTGTGGTCTGTGCACGCTAGTTTCATTCCCACATCTTCAGGGTGTTTCTGGCTGAAGCAGGTGCAGCTCTGGTGTCTCTCCTCATCGGTGAGCTAAGGACAGGATCTCAGATCAACTCCCACAGGCATTCCATGTCATTTCCACAATTTGTCTTATTTTTCTGTGAACCGTTTTAGTCATTCATAATTTTTATTGCTAGAAAGTTCATCCTTCTCTGAAGTCCAAGTGGTTCAAACTGATTTATTCCTGTGGTGTTTTTTTTTCTTCTTCTTTTTTGTTTCTTTTTTTCCTGGAGACTAGTAATTAATTACTCAGGAGGGACAGATTCAGAGCTTTACAAATTCTCAGACATCATTTCTGTTTCTTTACATCGGTGTTTTTGAAGCTCTTTCATCTCATGACACACAAAAACTACTAAAATTCTGCGGCACACACACACAAAAATTACAGTTTTTGCCTATCAAAAAAAAATAGGTATAATTTGATTCTTTCACACTAGATGGCTATTGTGTTGCCTGTTGTCTTTTTTTTTTTTTTTTTTTGGCAGTCCAAGGGAAAAGAGGTCAATGCCCCTAACTAAATAGTAAAGTATTGCATGTTTCAAAAATTCTTGCAGCACATGGATTGAAAACCACTGCTTTAGATTTAGCCCACTAAAACTTCAGAATGAGAGCTCCTGGAAGAGTTTTACTCCCAGTTCTCTCTCTCTTTCTGGTCATAAATTACTTTTATTAATTAATGCATAGTCTTGCGATTTAAAATCAAATATTAAAAATTACATACCTAATAAAAATTGATATGAATGTGTTTTATTTAAGATTGTTATTATAAAAAGTAAACAGACATTTAAAAGATAGTTGCTTCATTTTAGAAAAAGGCTTTAAGGATTAAAGATAACTTTCCTAACTCATTGCTTTGGATGGGGTCTTTCTTTCTAAAATTAATGTTCATTTTCTATTGTTGTTTCATCAGTTCATGATTTTTTTGGTATGAAAAAATTAGAAAGCTTCCAGTTCTCTTTTGAGATAAAGAGGGATTTCAACCTTGAATATTTGATCCCTGACTCCCCTTCATTTCTCTCAAATCTACAAACACTGACTGCCACAGTGCCAATGGCACTCCATGCGCTGCTGCAGCGGTGGGGGCAGGACGGGGGTGTATGGTGAGATGGAAGCTCCCATACAATCGGGAAGGTTTTCAGAGAGAGAGTATTTGGTTATGGAAAATGTTCAATCGTAATGAGCATTAAGTCGTAATATTATGAAGGCAGTGTGGTTTGCACCCTGCCAGGGAGCTACTTAATTTCTTTGTGCTTTGGTTTCCCTGTTGGTAACATGGGGAGCTTATTAGTATTACCTGCCCCATTCGTTGGCTGCAATGATTCAATGAGTGTTAGCTATTAATAGCAATGACTCCCCTCCCCATAGTAGTAATTAATTGTCCAACAAAACAATATGTTAAGTATTTAAGGAGAAGTTTCCCAAGAAACAAGGCTGAGAAAAGATTCCTAGAGCCTGAGGAGATAATTTCACCTTAATCCTGGCTGCAAAGCTATTCACTCCTCAGCCAATAAGTGGTGTTAAAGATGAGCAGCTCCATGCTATGGAGACCGCAGCATGGGGTTAGACATCAGTGTCCATCTTGAAAGCTTATTTATGCAGGAGGGTTAATACATCTTCCAAGGGTGTGCTGTCTCCAATAGAATAGTCTGCTTAAGAGAAAGTTCCCTGTCACTAAAGGTCTTCACACAGAAGCTGGATGACCAGTTCAAGGGCTGTATCTGGAATCTAGACTCTAACTCAGCTCAGTGCAATCCTATTTAATAAAATCCTAATATGCAAACTGACCAAACAACAGGATGACCAGTGGAATGACTGCCCACCAGGGGGTAGATGTTCAACACAGGAGCTGCCCCAGTCTGCAGGCTCCAGCCTGGCCAAGGTGGGTGCCAGTAGGAGCCCCCCAATTGCCCCATCGATCGCCCTGCAGAGGGAGGCAACCAATGGTGGTGGTGGGGGAGCGGAACAGGGATGGTGAGTGGGCGGCACCAGGCTGCACAAGGTGGGTGCAAGAGGAGGGTCCCCTATTACCCTGCAGGCCACTCTAGAGATTGGTCCTGATCGCCGGCCAGGCCTGGGGACCCTATCTGTGCATGAATTTCATGCACCATGCCTCTAATAGAAACATAAGAGGCCACATTACATTGCCACATTAGAAAAAGTAAAAAGGCCTAGCCAGGGTGGCTCAATTGGTTGAGCCTCAAACCTGTACTACGAAATTGCCAGCTGTATTCTGGGCATGTGCCTTGGCCAGGTTGTGGGTTCCATCCTCAGCAGGGGATGTTCAGGAGGCAGCCAATTGATGTTTCTCTCTCTCCTTTTCTTTTCCTTTCTTTAAAAATCAACAACAAAAAAACACATTTTTTTAAATAAAAAAGCAAAAAGGAACAAGTGACATTGATTTTATGAATATACTCATCTAACTCAATATATCCAAAATATTTTTAGTCAACATTAAAAAATAAAGTTTCAAAACCTGGGGTGTATTCTACATTTAGAGCATATCTGAATTCAGACTAGCCTTGTATCAAGTGTGCTATAGACCCCTCGGGCTATGGATAGCACATTGGGCAGCACACATACAGCCCCTATTTTTCTTTAAACTGACTGCTAATACTTTGGTGGGTGGGTGGGTGGGTGGGGGGATGTTTCTTAATTTTCCGAGGGATCTTTCCCTCCTTGAGACAGCAGATTACCTTACCCTGATGAATGTCTTCCTCTTGATAGGCATAAATATGGGAAAACTAGGGAGGTGCTGTGCATTTGTTTATCTGTTTAGTTAGAGAATAAAAAACAAAAATGTGGGCAAGGGAGCCCCTTCCAGTGGTTGTTTTTTTTAGACTATAATTCTCATTTTACCTTTTTTGGCTTAAGTGGCACATGATCAGAGGTGTCTGAAGAAAAGCAGAATACCTGCTTAGTTAGCAGGAGAAGGTCGGGTGTATGACTCCTTAGAAACCCCTTCCTGATTATTTATTTACTAAGAAAACTCTCAGAAAGATCTTTCTTTTTCCTTGTGGATAATGTCTTTTCCACTCAGAACTCTTTCTCCCACATCCTCAGAGCAGCCCACATCATCAGCACCTCGAATATCTGTGCCACACCCAGCAGGCCAAGCTTAACAGAAGGAGCCACTTTCCCTTCTTAGTTCTTTTTTAAATTAATATTTATTTATTTATTTATTTATTTATTTATTTATTTATTTATTTATTT
>JAAGEH010002534.1:32235637-32315344 GCA_011751065.1 Lasiurus cinereus
TAGAAATTAAACATACACTGACTGAAATAAAAAATATTATACGGAGTCCTAACAGCAGACTAGAGAAAGGCAAGAATCAAGTAAAAAATTTGAAATATAAGGAGGCAGACAACATTCAACTGGAAAAGCAAGAAGAGAAAAGAATCCAAAAATGTGAAGATAATGTAAGGAGACTCTGGGACAGTTTCAAGTGTACCAACATCAGAATTGTGGGGGTGCCAGAAGAAGAGAGAGAGCAAGATACTGAAAACCTATTTAAAGAAATAATGACTGAAAACTTCCCACATCTGGTAAAAGAAATGGACTTGCAGGTCCAGGAAGCACACAGAACCCCACATAAAAGAAATCCAAAGAGGACCACACCAAGACACATCATAATTAAAATACCAAGAGCAAAAGAGAAAGAGAGAATATTAAAAGCAGCAAGAGAAAAACAGTTTATTACCTACAAGGGAGCACCCCAACGACTGTCAGCTGATTTCTCAACAGAGACGATGCGGGCCAGATGGGAGTGGCAAGAAATATTCAACATGATGAATAGCAAGGGCCTACAACCAAGAATAATCTATCCAGCAAAGCTAACATTCAGAATTGAAGGGCAGATAAAGAGCTTCACAGATAAGAAAAAGCTAAAGGAGTTCATCAATTCCAAACCAGTATTATATGAAATGCTGAAAGGTACTCTTTTAGAAGAGGAAGAAGAAAAAGGTAAAAGACAAAAAATTATGAACAACAAATACATATCCATCAACAAGTGAATCTAAAAATTAAGTGAATTAAAAATTTGATCAACAGAATAAACTGGTAAATATAATAGAATCAGGAGCACAGAAAGGGAGTGGACTGATAATTCTCAGGGGGAAAGGGGTGAGGGGTGTTCAGGGAGAGACTGGACAAAAATCATACACCTATGGATGAGATCAATGGGAGGGAGCTAAGGGCAGAGGGAGGGTTGGGAGCTGGGTGGAGGGGTGCTATGGAGGGGAAAAAAGAGAAACAAATGTAATAATCTGAATAATAAAGATTTAACTAAAAAAAAAAAATTTAACTTTATTGCCAATGCAGAAAGGTACTTATTTTGTCATGCTAGGACAGCAATTTTCAACTGGTGTGCCTCAAGAATTTTTAAAAACATGCAATACTTGACTATGCAGTCAGAGGGCACTGACCTCTTTTGCCTTAGAGAATCAAATAAAAAATGCCAAAGCCAGCACAATAACCATCAGGGGTGAAGGCCCTGTCTTGAACCATAACTATATAGGTCATATAACAGAGTTGCATCTTATTGGTCATGTTCCATAATAAGGTTGTATTTCATTGGTTAATTCTTGATACCAGAAATCCTTATATACAAGTATAGGCACCTGATTTTTAAAAATAAGTTACTTTGGATAATAAGGCTTGATCATTACTGTTATTATTATTATTTTTGTAAATCAAAAATTATAACTAATTTTGTCAAACTGGCAAAAAATATAATACATTTTTTGGTGTGCTGCAGAATTTTAGTTATTACTTTATGCATGCCATGAGATGAAAAAGTTGAAAATCACTGTGCTAGGACATTGGCAACAACAAAATGATATCAAACCTGGGCAGGAGTTCAGCTTGATGGAAGGAGATTCAGCCTGGCATTGCATGATGGGTTGGTAGATGTCAATTTTAAGGAAGACAACAGAAACAGATGTTATGAATTCAATTTTTGTTGAACCCCGATTACAAGAAATAAAACCAACAGAAATGAGGAACCCATCCCAGGAAGTAGTACTGAATTAGGAACCCAGAGGCAGGAGGTCTCTAACAAGTGTGGGTCAAGAACAAATATAAGAGTGTGGCAGGAGAAAATAGTCTTTTGAGGCAAAGATCCATGATAAGGTTTGAGTTGGTGGTTCAAGAACTGACCTTGCAGTATAAGTGGTGCTAACCTCAGAGGGGTGTTGAGGCCAATAAATACAATATGGCTGATAAAGTGCTTTGTAAACAGGAAAGAAATCTGCTAGTGGTACTATTATTACTATGTTATTTTTCATGGCATGATTTGATTTCAAATAATGAGTTCATTTAGTTAGCTCCTCAAGAATCTATAATACTACCAGCTCATTTTGAAAGAACCATAAGTAAAAGAAATTTAGTAAAATTTCAGATATTTTCACAGGAATGGTAAAGTGTGTAATTTATATTTATGTCTAAAAATTCAAATAGTGTCTTTCGTTTGTCTATTCTTAAAAAAAATAAACAAAAAAAAAGAAAAATCTTTACATAAATTCAATTTTGATTTAAGGAAAAAACAAACAAACATGCTTACCAGACCTTTTTTATTTTTTATTTTTGGCAAGGGAAAGTTGAGTTTTGCCAGCCAGCAGAAGTGTATTATAAGCATAAACCACCTATACATACTTATTTAAATTGCCAGCCCCAAATCACAAGCATTAAACAATAGATATTTGGAAAGTTAGTCTTATAAATATTACCTTAATTGATATAACAACATTTATTTAACCTGTGCTTCACAAATTATACTTTTATTTTAATTATTTATTTTTAATATATTTTCATTGATTTCAGAGAGGAAGGGAGAGAGAGTGAGAGATAGAAACATCAATAAGAGAGGATAAAAAATAAATAAATAAATAAGAGAGGATCATTGATTGGCTGCCTCCTGCATGCCACCTACTGGGGATTGAGCCTGCAACCTGGGCATTTGCCCTAACTAGAAATTGAACCATTAACCTCCTGGTTCATAAGCCAACACTCAACCACTGAGACACACCAGCTGGACACAAATTATTATGCTTTTAAATACATTGTTGTATCTTTATATTGTACATAGATGAGAATGAATATACCAGTGAATCAAAGCTAAAATTATATACAGATACTAACTTATCTCTAGATGGTAGGTCTCTAAGTTACCCTGGAAAGGAAAACAAAAAATTTCTCTAGGCTATGAGAAAGCCCTTGGTTCAAAAATTTGCTGAACCTAAAATAAAAGTAAATTTTCTAACATAAAATTATTTTTTTAAATTACGAAAAACTTCCCTAGTGTTATAATTTGAATAATTATGCCTTAGTTTCATCTAAAAGAGAGTAGAGGTGAGTCAGACTTCAAAATTATATTTCAGGATATACATGTATTTAACTTTATAGCTTACTAGAGGCCTGGTGCATGAAATTGGTGCATGAGGGAAGGGGGTCTGCAACTCCTCGGGGGATGCTGGGATTGGGCCTAAACTGGCAGTTGGACATCTTTCTCAAAATCCTGGACCATTGGCTCCTAATCTCTCACCTGACTACCTGCCTGCCTGCCTGTTTGCCACTAACTGCCCCCCTGCCAACCTGATCACCCCTCACTGCCTCGGCCCGCCCGCCTGGTCACCCCTAACTTCCCCCCCTGCTGGCCTGGTTGCCCCCAACTGCCCCTCCTGCTGGCCTGGTTGCCCCTAACTGTATCCCCCCTCCCGCTGGCTAGTAATCCTCAATTGTCTTACCCCCCTTCCCCTGCCAGCCTCATCACCCCACGCAGCCTGCTGTTCAGTCATTTGATTGTCCCTCACTAACCCTTGCCAGCTTAGTAGTAGGCAGCCATCTTGTGAGGGTGTGAGGGTTAATTTGCATATTACCTCTTTATTATATAGGATTATATTCATATCCAGATTTTTTCTTTGATGGGTATTATTTCTTTTCCTATTGCCTACTATTTATGTTCACTCCATTATAATTAGTATGCATTTAAGGCAGGCCTTTTCATAATGTTCCTTATAATGGAAAATTTCCAGCAGCCATGTATTCCCCTCAACCCAGCCTCTCTTTCCAGACTCAGGTGTAGCCAACTTCACCCTCTTCTTGTGACCATAAGTCTTTAAGGAAATCAAAATATTGGCAACTTTTGACCTAAAATACTGTTTTTGTCACATGTATCTATTTCAACATCTTTTCTTTCATTTCTTTCTTCTTTTTTTTAAACAGATACTAGGCAGTTTTTAATATATAATGAAGATCACAAGCGCTGTGTGGAAGCAATAAGTCCCAGTGCAGTCCAAACAGCAGTTTGCAATCCAGACAATGAAGCACAGAAATTCCGATGGGTGTCAGAATCCCAGATTATGAGTATTGCCTTTAAATTATGCTTGGGGGTACCATCAAAAACAGATTGGGTTGCTGTCACTCTCTATGACTGCGACTCAAAAAGCGAATTTCAGAAATGGGAATGCAAAAATGACACACTTTTGGGGATCGAGGGAGAAGATTTATTTTTTAACTATGGCAATAGACAAGAAAAGAACATTATGCTTTACAAGGGATCTGGTTTATGGAGCAGATGGAAGATCTATGGGACCACAGATGACTTATGTTCTAGAGGTTATGAAGGTAAGAAGCACAATTTTTTTTTACCTTTTTTGTCAATTTTGTTTTCATCTTCTCAGTTGGAAACTAATTGAAGAATATAAGCATATTTTTGTAAAGTCTCTACTATAAATATTGATGATTACTTTTGTTTTTTGAACTAAGTTTGTATTATTGAGAACATGACAGTGAATAAATTTGGTAAAAAGTCCTCAGTGACATTTTAGCTTTTTGTAATTAATGGAGAGACATTTTTTTAAACTTTAGCTAATATTTTTAAAAATATTTTTTATTGATTTTTATAGAGAGAGGACGGGAGAAGGAGAAACATAGATGTGAGAATGAAACATTGATCAGCTGTTTCCTGCATGCCCCCTACTGGGGATTGACCCCGAAACCAGGGCATGTGCCTTGACTGGGAATCAAACTGGCAACCTTTTGGTGCCTGGGATTATGCCCAACTAACCTAGTCTCTCCAGCTAGGGGTAGGTAGGATTTCTTTTTAAACAATGGGTTACAATTTTTAGAAATGAGTTTTTGACTGAAAGCCTCCCATTTGACATTATGCGGTTGTAGTGATAAATTAATTTAACAATGTTTATTTTCCTTGGGTTTAAGTTATTCCTGGAGAAGTGACACAGTTGAACCACGTTCTTTATCAAGTCAGGTTGCTTAAAATGAAATATTGGCATTGCTTGACAGTTTGGGTTTCAAAATGTTTCTGATTAGTCACCTTATGTGTATTTATAGACTGCAACAATTTACAGAAGATTTGAAAAGCTGAGGAATTAAATTTGTAAATTAACATGCAGCATATTTAGTCAGTTATTTTATAAGTTAGTAGCACCAGTGGGGCAGGAAATAATTTCATATGTAGTTTTTTCATTAAGCTCTTGAAGTTTAAATAAAAATCAGAATATCTCATCTTCCTTGGCCAAATGTCATTCTGGTGGCTGCACAGAAAAAAGACAAGACTAAACAAAAAATTAAAAACAAAAAAACAAAAACTTGAAGCCCTTTAGAAGGGCTTCCTGAGTCAGATGGTGTTAAACTACATTCCAACTTTGGACACTCAGTTATCATGAAGTGTTATCTAAAAGGGCTTCAAGAGTGGAGAAAGCACTTGCCTTTTTTGGGACAAGGGAGTACCTGTCTCCAAAACTCCTATGATGCTAAGGCTGTGAAGTTGAATCTCACTATCATCCCTAAACAGGGCAGAGGAATTTATATGTTTGTAAGGTAGATAATTTATCAGTTTTTCTTCTATATAAAGAGGAGGGAGAGTAGAAAAAAAGAGTGAGAAGGAGAATTCAGAAAGAAGTTACCCCAAGGCATTTACTGAATACAATGTAGGTTTAGAAGTTACATAGTGACACCTATGTGTAGTATAATCTTTCAAGAGAAAATAGAAAATTACAGGGTAGAATAAGGGTGAACCAGACTTGTCTGAGTCAAATTCCAGACAGGACAATAGTCCTAACTGAGAGATTCAGCACAAGTTGGACTGTTGCTACGACATCAGACTTCTTATCTTATTTTAAAATATATCACTGGAGTTCTATAGCTCCTCCCCTAGCTGTTCTTCTGTTTGCTTTGAGGAAAATATGCATAGGATTTAGGATAGTGGTTCTTGAACTTCAATCAGCTTAAGAATAATCAGAAGAGCATGCTGAAAATGTAGATTCCAAGGTCCCCTTCCCACCCAGATTCTAAGCTAGCATATTGGGGGGAAGGGCCTAAAAATACGTTGGGTTATTCTTAGGAACACCTAAGTGGTTGGATGTAGATGGTTCAGTGACCACACTCTGTCTACTCTCCAACTGTCTCCCAGTGCTTAAGATATTCCTGGTAGAACATCTAGCCCTTCAGAGTGATCTTGGAATTTATTCATCAGAATATATATGAACATTGAAGATAATGTAGAGTGAGTATATGTTGAGTTTCTAAAGAAAACTGGCTGAGACCAAGTATTATTTTAGAATAACAGAGTCAGAATTGTAGACTTAGAAGGATCTCAGGGTTGTCTAGAAGTTTGGATACAAGAGGAAGAGTGAATTGACTGCAGTAACATGATTTATCAGTGAAGTGGCTGGAGTGTAGTTTGGTTCTTTTGACCTCATCAGAGCTTTGATAAGTAAATCAAGTTAGTCCTGAAAAGGCCATTCCTGTTTGACATCTATAAATCCAGCATTAAAATTCCTAGGCTAATTTAGTGAACAGTGCAACTATCCTGAGATGGACTTCACAGTCTTTCTTCATATGAAGGAACAGGTACCCCAGTGCTTAACAGTGGCAAAATTATTTTTGAAACCAGCATGTTCCTTATACAATATGTGATTTGGAAAACTAGTCCTATAACTTAGTGGGAAAAGGACTAAAGTCAAATTAGTTAATTGACAAAAAAGTAATCTTGAGGTATTTGAAAATATTCCTAGTTTTTAAGAAGTACTGGAGAAGTACGAGTGAAGGAAAAGGAAAGGAACTAAAAAAAAAAACACATATATTAGGTGCTGTGATACATATTTTATATACTTTATATCATGTAAATTACTTTTAAGATGTCTTTTAAGAACTTTCTATAGTTATAGAATCCACAAAATTTAACTAAGAAAAGTGTATGCTTACCTGGGACAAATTCTGAATATCAATTGGCAGAAAGAGGCTAAACACTTCAGTGTGGAGGATCATCTCCTAAAGGGAATCTCCCTATAAAGATAGAAAGTTTGGACATACTGAAGAATTTAGTTAGGTGAATGGGTTGTTTGTCAATGAAGATTTGAGCTTCTCTAATCCTTTTGGCTTAAGCCAAACCATAATGACCAATGGTTTTACTTATTTTTTTTCCAAATTTCCTTTCTAGATGAACCCAGAGCTTCTTATTTTGATCTGTTTGAATTCAGTTTTTTTTTAAAGAACAATATTGATTATAAATGGTATTTAATGGTTTTTACTGATGAGGGGTTAGAGTTATGCTCAAATCCCTGTCCTTCCCACAGCCACTGCTGTGGAACTCAAGTGAAGGCTGGCTTGGCAGAAAGTGATTGTAGGGGATTTCAGTATGAATTGTGTGCTTGGGTTACACAGCTATAAGTTAACTTTCAATCTAGAGATTTCATAATTCTTTGCTGCCCGCCATGAAGAAGGATCGCCTCTTCTCTGTTCTGGAGGAAAGGCATAGGTCAAAGCTGGTGTCAATTGAGCTGACTACTTTTGCCTTGCAAGAGGAAAGAGGAAAAATGATTGAAAAGACAGCAGAAATGAAGTGGTGGTAGAGTTACTGCTAAGTAAAGACTATTATCTCTCCCCAGCAAGGGCTGGGGTAGATAGAGAAGAGAAATTAAAAGGAATCCCTTGCATGGGGACACCAAGTGTGATCTGAAGAGTAAGACCAGTGTTTTGGAATGCTTCTTATCGAAGAGTCAATGATCAGAAGCATCGCTTATATTCTAAGTGCAAGTCAATATGTTTCTTTTAGTCATGTACACACTACTGGGCAATGCAAATGGAGCAACTTGTGTATTTCCATTCAAGTTTAAAGACAAGTGGTATGCGGATTGCACAAAAGATGGATCATCGGACGGATGGCTCTGGTGTGGAACCACTGCAGATTATGACACAGATAAGCTATTTGGATATTGTCCATTGAAATGTAAATAATTTTATTATCAAGAAAAGTTTTGCACATTTAGTATTGCAATGTATCGATAACACCTTGTATTTATCTAGAACATTTCCCCCCAAGGTTATTTCACATTAATTATTGCCTACCACAAACCATTATAGATGTCATTGTCCCCACTTTATAATGGAGAAAATGCCCCACTAGCTGAGGACTAAAATACAGATCTTCTGACCCTTAGCTCTGGACTGCATCCAATAACTCCTTTATTTTAATCAACTACCTGTATTCAGCGTCGCTTTTACTGTCAGTAATTTTCTAAGGCTTTAGGGCAAATTATACTGCATATAATTCAACATATACTTAATAGTAGAGGTAAACATGCCATTCCCCAAACTTTCATTGATGCGTCCTTATTAAACATAGATTAAAAACAAAATGTAAACCATGTCAGAAGCATGTGATTTGACAGAGAGCTATGAAGAGCTTCTGAATTTTGTATGAATGTAATGGAAAGGGCTTCTTTCATTGTGAAAAATGGTAGTAATGATACTCTTTTTAAACTTAACTAAGAAGAGTATTTAACAAAGCAATGAATCAAATGAAGGTGTATTTAAAGGGAAATTTTACATAGTATTGCAGAAATGCAAAATTGGAAAGGGAACAGAGCAGAAGAATTCTTGGTGTTCTTTCACACTCAGGAGTCTATAAAGGAAGAGTGCAGCAGTGTTGGGGTGGGGTGAAGGGGAGAATTGTATTTGGAGGCAGGGATGGGGCTGAAGAAGAAGGAAAAGCATACGTTCTTTTGCTTTACTTCCCTATCACTCCACACCCTCCTCCTGTTGGGTGTGAGGCCATCTGAAATGAAATAGTACTGCTTACAACTCAACTTTTGGAACCACACATCCACACACAATCACATTATTCCAAACATTATTGTACAACAGCCCAATTTATGAAAATAGTTTAGTTTGTCAAGTGAAAGCCAGAATTTCAAGAATTGTACTTATTTATGTTGTGATATACAGACCCTAAACATCTCATTAAAAATAAATTTAATTTGTCAACTCCATATACTGTAATTCTCTTCTGTGTTTAGTCCCTCTGTTCTGGGTGAAGACCAAACAAAACTCACAGGCATCTCATGTATAGTGACACTGCTCTCTCATTCTTGAGTGAGTAAATATATTCGCCTCTTCTCTTTTTAAAAAATAGTTATTTATTGATTTTTTAGAGAGACAAAGGGAGAGGGAGAGAGATAGAAACTTCAATCAGCTGCCTCCTGCACGGCCCCAACTGGGGATCAAGCCTGCAACCCGGGCTATGTACCCTGGCCAGGAATCTAACAGGCGGCCTCTTGGTGTATGGGTTAACACAACCGCTGAACCACACCAGACCAGCATATTCACCTCTCTTATTAGCAACCCTTAAAGGTTTGCATAACATGAAAGGTTTATAGGTGTCTGATTTTGTATTAGAAATCTTTTTGTCTGAAGGCAAAATTGAGCTTATATTTTCCTTAATATAAAGCAATACTGTTTTCCAGTAATTGAGGAGTGTCTCTCTCCTTTACTGTAAGAATGATATTTTCTAAATGTGTTATTATTGAGTTTCTTAGGGGTATGGACTTCATGGGTCCAACTGTAGCATCCTGTATCTAAGTGGTACTGACAAAGAGGTTGTTGGGTGCAAGGATGATTTCATCATTTAATGGAGGAGAAATGGCTAGTCACTAATCACAAAGAAACTCACCACCTAGGATAGATATGTGTTGGAGGCGTATCCTGAGTATATTCTAGAATAATCTTTAAGTCCTTTACTTGTAACTTATATCTTCCAAACCAAATTAATTTTTCTATAAATGTAAAAGTAAAATAGCTATATAAAATAAAAAATTATTTGAGTTTCAACGTGCAACAAAAATCTGAAGTAAATTTTATACATTTTATGCCTTTTTAAAAGGGCTTTTCAATTTCCTAACCTTTCATTTTCCTTGCTTTGTGTTCTTTTTAAAAGAACATTATGTTTTATATTAATCTTAAAACCAATAGATTCAATATAGGAAAGTAAAACTTGTTGAACTAGTTATAGTTGATATATATCTTTTGTATTGTTCATTGTAATGTTTAGACACTTATTTTCAAATATTATGAGAAGAGGAAAAGAAAAAGATCCCTTTCTCTCAATACTTCTTAGCTTTCAGCTTTAGCTTTCAAGACCAGTTGTATGGTTTTACTGTGGGGTTTTTGAAGAATTGGGGGAAACATATAGTCAGCAAACCTGTACATTCAGTGACAAATAGGTTTTAATTCATTGATTTAAAATGCAGTATACTCTTTCTTTAAATGAAGAGAAAAGTCAAATTGCATTTTCTTCTTTGGTCACTTATATCCATTTTCTCCATTCTTGGATAAGAAAATAATCCCCTCTTTTATTTGATACTTCACATTTCTTTACTCTATTATAAAAACAACCTCTAGTTTCTAAAAATATTTATTTAAAATATTTCCATCTTCAAATAAACATCAGTCTCATTTGAATGATCTCATGTGGAAAAGAATCTATTTGGACATTTAAAATAATAAGGCCTCACACCATGCTAATTTAAGTTTAATATCACTAATTCAGACTTATTTTTAACATAAATTGATTTTATACTTAAAACATCTTAGAAATTTCTATACCATTGCCTGACTGAAATTTTGATTTGTTTTTCTTCTCTTTGGTACACCATGGAACCACAAGTTTCATATCATAGTATGTGGTACATGCATGATAAAGGTCACTTCCTGTCAAATAAGAGAAAGAATCACAGCAGCACAGGCTATGTGCTTATGGAAAACTGCCTAATCTCTTAGTAAATTGAATCCTTCTCAGATAATTTGAGAAGTTACATAATCCTCTCTCACTTCCTTGCAAATAAATGAAAAGGTTATTACTCTACATGACTTGTAAGTAGAATTTTATATTCTTAAAGAAGGCAAAAGAGAAATTTTTATAACATGAAACACAAAGTATTTCATTGATTGACTAATTTTCCAAATGTAAGCAAAAAGCTATATATCAAATTTATCTACTTACATTATTGGCCTTTCATATAATATAACCAGATTTATAGAATACATTGAAAATAATAAAATAACATAAGAAAAATAAGCTAAATATTTATTTTTTTATTCTAAGGGAAGAAAAATTAACACTCAGCATCTACTGTTGCTAGGAGCTACCTTTATTAATTGTATTCTAGAGATGAGAAAGTAAGACTCCAAAATTAACAGTGTAACTCAGGTCAAACCACTGGTGGAATGACAGGGCAGAAAGCAAGTCCAGATCAGTTGATCTATGGAGTTCACAACCTTCCCTTAAAAAAAAGCAAAAAAAAAAAAAAGCCTGTGTTGCTGTGATTTCAGAGAGAAGGGAAGAGAGAAAGAGAGAGATAGAAATATCAATGATGAGAATCATTAATCGGCTGCTTCCTGCATGCTTGCTATTGGGAATTGTGCCAGCAACCTGCACATGTGACCTGATTGGGAATCGAACTGCAGATTTTTGGTTCATAGGTCGATGCTCAACCACTGAGCCATGCCAGCCACAACCTTCCCTTTGATGCTTGTATCTTTGGTCTAAAATGACCAAACTAGAATGTGCAGACAATATATTTACTTGTGGAGAGAAGGCATATACTTATTTTCTCTTCTCTCTTTACATTTTTTTAAATGAAGGAAGTTGGGATGGTATCTCTATTCTTAGTTTTTGCAATTGCCTCACTTCCCAATTCATCTGATCCCAAATGTGCCAATGGAAAAATAGGGAGATAATGCCCTTCTTTTCTTTAGGCATATACAAAGTATTGGATGTGGTTTAGCTTTTGAAAACTGCCCTTCTTCATTTCAAGAATTAAGAAAATATCATAGGCACTTAAAAATAAGTAAAAAAAAAGGAAATAAATATAAGGTTTGAGGCAACAATGTATTAAGGATTTTTTTTAAAAAATATGGTTCACTGAAAATTTTTTCTAGGCATCACAGCCAATTCTATTTGACTTCTTTTACAGTTGAGGGCAGTGAAAACCTATGGAACAAAGATCCACTTACTGGTGTTTCCTACCAGATAAACTCCAAATCTGCTTTAACTTGGCACCAAGCATGGAAGAGCTGCCAACAACAGAGTGCCGAACTCTTGAGCATCACAGAAATACATGAGCAAACATACATGACAGGTAATGACACGAAAAGAGAAATTTGTAAGTAAAGATCATGATTATTTTCTTTTGGTATAGTTTAAAGTAAAAGCAGACAACACAATTGACTATAGACATGGTAATAGAATCAGATGCTATGACAAATTTGCATCTTGAAAAGATTCTGGGAGGGTAAATAAGTTTATTCTCAGGAGCCAACTTTGTTCTATCAGTTGTAACAAAACCTGTGATAATAAGGACTCTGGGTGTTCATCTCAGCTCACAGTAGATGATGCCACAATTAATTAGTGATGCGGTTCTTGGACATGACATGGATACCATGGTGGTCAAATATTGAAGGTCTAACCTGAAGCCAAAGGTCTTCCATTAGCATCACAGAGCTCACAATGTTAAATGCAATGCTGCCACCACAAGCAGGGCACGCCAAGAGCTGCTCTGAAATAGAATCCTCCCTGTCTCCCCTTCCTAGAACTCCCAGACCCTCTAATGGTTTGCAGATCTTAATGGCACTCTTTCCATGATGTGGTGTTCATTTTCAGAGCTTCTGTTCTTATAAGATTGTGAAGATTAGAAAGGCCAATATTTTGCTTGAAGTGAAAGAGTTTGTTGGAGTTTCAACAATCCTCTTGGGAAAAGAAATGAGTATGAGAGAAAAGCATCCCCAATTCCTTGATCCAGATACCCGCCCTTTTCCCAGTTTGCCCTGACATTGCTATTAGACTAATGTAGGGTGTCCCCCCCAAAATGTCTATGCACACTTTGAATAATTATAAAGGCAGTGTTTATTAAAATAAATTTCATTTTCAAACTTGAGCTATAAGCTATTAAAGGGTACATACATTTTTGGGGGGATACCCAGTATATCTCTGATCCTGTGACTACTATGTTTGAGAAACCCTTAGTTGCTTCTCCTTTCCTATTAAATAATTTGCAAAACACCTTTGCCTGACATTCAATGACTGTCATCTGCCCACTGACTACTGTTCTCCTTCATGCATTTCTTAGCCTTGATAAAGGAAATGTTTTCGATTCCTCATCCACCTGCAATACTTTCTCACTTCCACATTTTCCCCATGACATTTCTTGTATCTAGAATTTCACAAACTTTATACAGCTGAAATGCAGTGCTTCTCCATTTCCATCTACATTTCTCTCATTTGTTTACTACTTTTATAACAGTTAGTTACATATATGTCCCGCTTCCTCTATCGAGGTATAAATACATTCATTTGGTATTTTTATTCATCCATTCAACAAGATGGCTGGTATCTGTGGGAAAGGCATCATGCTAGGTCCTGGTGACACAGTGGTGACCAAAGCCAGACAGGTACTGTCCATCTGGAGCTAAAAGTCCAATGGGGAAAACACACACAAGCAAGAAAATCAACCAACAAATAAATGCAAATTAGAGTAAGTGCCATCAAGAAAACAAACTGAAGGCTGTGTGGAGAATGGCTTATGTAGGTAAGTGGTTGAAAATGAGGAATGTCTTGTGAATATTTTTGTGTCCCCCCAAAGGGCATCATACAGAATCTTCCAAGGGAAAGAGTTTCCAAGAGTGTCTGCTGACTGACAAATGATGATGCAGCACAATCAGAAGAATTACTTAGCTATCAGCCTCATATTTGGACAAATGTGGCAAGAGAGCAGTAAGAGTGATAGTTCCTAAATGTTAAATTGCTTATTTATTACCAAAAACCTTGTGAAAGTGAAGGTGCCTGGTGCAAATCTAGAGATTCTAGATCATTAGGTGTGGTATGGGGCCAGGAATTTGCATATTCTCAGCCCTCCAAATGATTCTGGGGCAAGTCATTGGGGGACCACACATGGCAAAACACTGTATCAGCAATGCCTACAATTCCATCTGACCGGTCACCAAGCAGGAGAGTGGAAAGGAAAGAGCATGGACTGGAGCCAGCCAGCCTGGGCGCAGTGCTATGAAGCTGTGTTACTGATTGAGTTAACAGGCTGGGACCTTGGTTCTTCTCATCAACACAGAAAACATTTTTTTAATGTATTTTTTATTGATTTCCAAGAGGAAAGGAGGGAAAGAGAGAGAGAAACATCAATGATGAGAGAGAATCATTGATCATGCCTCCTGCATGCCCCTCACTGGAGGAATCAAGCCCGCATCCCAAGCATGTGCCCTTGACTGGAATTGAACCTGGGACCCTTCAGTCTGAAGGCTAATACTCTATCCACTGAGCTAAACTGGCTAGGGCCAGAAAACATTTTTAAGATCAACAAAAATGAAAGTAAAGCAAAATGGGATTTATTGCGGATATACTCCAAGCAAGGAGCAAGCCAGCTGAGAGAGACAATGGCTCTGAAATCCTGGGTTTAATGGCTTAAATGAGGGATTTTCAGGGTGGAGACTTTCATTCGCATTTAAGGATGATTGACAGAAAAGGGTTACATAAGTCTATTTCTTCTGGGCATTCACTTATCCATAATGCATACAAAAAATCCCATGGGGTGGGAGGTCCAAATCACAATGAAAATTTTATTGTAATTAGTCCAGGGCCGTAATAAGGTTGCATTGAGGTCATGTCCTTTTCCTCTGAGCTTGCACCAAGAACCGGCTAGTTCTGAATGTGCCTGCTGGAAGTCTGCTAGCTGTTCGGGACCCCAGAGCCTCACACTCAATTCTAACTTCCTACCTAACAGTTGGGGAACCTTGGTGAGATCACCTGAGGCTTCTATGCCTCAGTGAGCTCATTTGTTAAAGGCGAGAGTTAGGGCAGGTTCCCAGTCTTACTTCATTCTCTAGAATTTCACTTTTTCCGACTCTTTTGAGATGATATTTTTCATCAACTAGAACACATTCTCCCATAAGTAATTCATTTTTAATTGAATTTGAAGATGTATATTGCATTCTATTTTTGGTGGTAATTATGTGACATACATTTATTTATCACAACCTTGTGAAATACACAAACAAAATGTAACTAAGTAAGAAATATTTATCTATTTCTAGTCCATTTTTGAGAACTATATCATGGACTGTTCTCCTGTAATGAAGTGTTTCTTGCAATCCTTGAGTACCAAGGTTAACATTTATTAATTTTCTCTTTTCAGTCTAGGCAGCAACTCCCCATTTTCTTTCAGTTATTATTAAGGAGATTGGCCATAGAAAAGCAACCTGACCTTCCTGTGTGCATTCATAAACTCGGAGATGAGAATATGCCTCAGACTGCCCAATAATTCTGTTTGGGATTGGTGTTTTGGGTCTCTCTAATATTGGGACAAACTATCAGTGTGATTAATATTTACAACCATATATAAAAATAAGAAGGATAATAAAGCATAGAAAGAGGCAAAACTAAACTCATGTAGATGATTATGAAAGAGAAAAGATGATTTAAGACAATTATGGTTTATATGTGCACACTTGCATGAGAGAGAAAGATCTATCAGAGTTGAAATAGTTTCAATTGGCTTTTTTTTTAATTTTAAGGAATTTGTTTTGGGGTTGTGTTATCTTGACTCTTTCAAGTTTTACTTGTTTTCTGGCTTGTGGGAAACCAAAGGACCAGACACAGATTACTTTTTAATTTTATTCCCCACTTACACAGAGGAAAGTGGTGATGTTGGTAGGACAATAATCCCAGTGCCTGGCCCCACTGTCAGGCTCCAGCTGCAGGAAATGCTTCCCTAATCAATGGGGGAAATTGTGTCCCTCAGGAGAGCAAACAAGCTCTAAGAGATTCAGAGGCTGAGTTCAGCTCAGATTCTTATTTAAATCTTACCCAACCCTCCAGAATTTTAGTCAGCATATTTTTAACATTTCCAGCTTTTCTCCAAATCAACAATATCATGCACTAGTGGAGAGGAGCGGGGGAAGAGTCTGATGAAGAATTAAAAAACAAACAAGCAGATTTTTTGTTCTTGGAGGGAGATATTCATGATATTTGATATTAACTGGAATAGATCAGGGAAGAATCTAAAAAATAATGGTATAAATGAGGATTTTGATCTACTCCATTTTGGGAAACATGCCACATTTTAAAATGAAAAAGAACAACAACAAACAAACCCCAAATAATTATACTTTTAAGATAAGATTTCTTTAATGTGGAGATTTTTTTAGTAAATATCATTTTTAAAAATGTGTGATCCCTTCTGGCCAGTGTTGCTCAATGGTTGAACATCGACCCATGAAGCAGGAGGTCACGGTTCTATTGCAGGCTAGATCCCCAGTAGAAGGCCTGTAGGAGGCAGCTGATTGATGATTCTCTCTCATCATTGATGTTTCTCTTTCTCTCTCTTTCTCTCCCTCTTCCTTCCTTTCTCTGAAATCAATAAAAAATATTTTTAAAAAGTGTAAACCCATTTTATGATTCTGAGATCAAATGACCTGCCATTTATTGAACAACTAGTGTGTGCCAGACATGTGACTTTATTTCTACAGCTCACACTCACATTCACAATGAATATTATGTCCTCAACTCTGTAGATGAGATAACAGACTAGGAATAGAAATGAGATACTTGCCTAATGTCTCGTGTTCAGAAATCGCTGAATTGGAATTCAGTGCTGTCTTTCCATTTCACTCTGCCTGGGTCTCACTAACAAACAGTAATCAAGTATCCGGTGTCCCCCAAAGCACTCAATAGAACCCTTAATTATATGTCAATACTCCTTACTCCAGTAAATTTATTCTAAACTGACAATCTGAATGCACAGTATCTATAGGGCTAACTGCTTCTGCCCAAGCACCCCATTCTTATATCACTCACTGTCATTTCATCATCCTCACTTCTGTTTCTAACCTCAAAAAATGTTGGCACACTGCATTTAATCCTCAATTCCTGAATCAGAATAATTACTACATTTGTGCACGATTAGGATTTACAGAACTGAAAGGAGATATAGGAAGTAAAATTTGGCTTGTTGCTCTGATTATTTTTGCCAGTTTCCATTGTTGCTGGCTGAAAAACAAATTGGACCTCAATATAGAAAAAAATTGCCAATGTGATATTGGACATTAATGCATCCTCTGTTATAACTAAGTTCAAAAGTAGGTATAGAACTATTTCAGATAACACATTCAGAAAAATCAATAATCAAAATGTTTAGCATGTGGAATTGATGCTTTCTATAGTAATGTCATAGGAAACAATGTCATAGTTAAAAAAAAAAAGCTTGGTCTCATAAAATTACAGAAGCACATCAGAGAAAAAAAGTGTGAGTGATACTCATCAACTTTAAGTGGTATATTTGACACAGAGTTTGAGTTTTATTTTTAAATCACACTTTTTGCCAAACTGACTTTCACATGGAATAATAATAATAATAAAAACGGCAGTAGCTTACATTTATTGGGCACATACTATGTGTGAGGTCTTATTTTAATACTTAATTTAATTCTTCAAAAGCCTAGAAGTGTTACAGGATAGGAGAGGGCCTTTTCCCCAGTTGCTCATGGAAATGGGGTTCTGGGGGTGCCACTGGAATAAGCATTTCCAGAGGCCCCCAGGGAAGGATAATATATAGTAGAAAACTTTCTTTTTATGGAATTACACCCCTGGGTTTCCAAAGTCCCGTTCCCGTTTGCCCAGTCATAGAAGAAGTGTAACTGGGGCTTTGGAAGGGCTAAAATCAGACCCCATGTCCAGAGTTTCCTTTCCATGTCTACACAGTCTAATTCAGCAACAGACTAGCGTATTTTCTGTAGTTCATCAGACCATTGTATATAGATAGCTTCCATAGGTAAACATAGCTGTAGAGGAAACAGGTGAATGCAAGGAAGCCAAGAGTGAGCCAAGAGCATAAGAGCAACAAGAGAGAGAATTCCTTTGTTTAGATTATGTGTTCCCAAATGGTTCCATACTTGCAGTGGCCACTTCCCATTTTGGCCAACCATCGCTGTTCCAGGTGTGATTGACAGACAAGTACCTTTTCTGTGTCACACCAAGTTTTCTGGGCATGTGTATATTTTCCCTTTTTTTTTTTTTTAAATCCCTTTCCCATTGCTTTGTAAGGAATAGAAGAGTGATTCCCTGGTGAGTGCAAAGCTGCAGCTTCTTGGTGAAGCTGTCCAAATCACATGCCTATAATGAATGTCTAGCCTTCTTATTCTGCTCCTTTCCTATTCTATATAATAAAAGCCTAATATGCTAAGTATTCTGGTGGTCTGGTCTTCCATTCAACCAATCAAACCATAATATGCTAATAATATGATAAGGCCATTCAACTACTTCCTATGACATGCACTGACCACCAAGGGGAAGATGCTCTGACAATTAGGTTAGCTTGCTGCTGGGGTCTGGCCAATAGGGACTGAGTGAGATGGGCTGGACATGCCCTGGAGCCCTCCCAAGGTCCTTCCACAGCCCTGATTGTACACAGGTAGGGTCCCTTGGCCTGGCCTGTGCCCTCACAATCCAGGACCCCTCCGAGGATTTCAGAAAGCTGGTTTTGGCCTGATCCTGCAGGCCAGCCCAAGAGACCTCCCTGGTGCATAAATTTGTGCACCAGGCCTCTGTTATTAATAACTAGCTAATTACAGCAGTATCAGAGATAGCTACAGCATTTGCGGAATGTCAAAGGATAAATATATCCCTTAAAGAATGCTTACTTCTGAATTTAATTTCACTGTCTTTCCGGAATGTGAGTTTTGTTTCTGTTTTTGCTTTTGTTGTATAGGATTAACAAGTACCTTGACTTCAGGACTCTGGATTGGACTTAACAGTCTGGGTTTGAACAGTGGATGGCAATGGAGTGGTGGCAGTCCATTCCGCTATTTGAACTGGTTACCAGGTAGGGTAAAGATTGTCTGTGGTTGAATTAATCTAAACTTAACTTTTTCTTGGTACCCTAGGGACCTTCATCATGTCACGTGTAGATCTAAAAGAGAATAAATAGTTGGGAAACTATCACATTCTGTTCATTTCTCACCTTGATTTGAAATCTGCCAACTAGATTTGAATAAACAAAACTGTAGGATTATACTAGCTTCCTAGGGTGAAGACTTGCCAGGCAGGATTATCACACAAATCAATACAAGTCTCTGTTACAGGATGAAAGTTCAAAGACTCTCCTGGATTTGCTAGTTATAAAACATCTGGGGATAACCAAGCCTTTCACAGCTTTTTAATTTTCTGGAGGACAGAAAATGTTCTGAACTAATTATTTCTACATTGCCATAACATACAGGTAACAGAACAAAAAAGGAGACTAAATAATAAATATGTTCCATATATACAGCAATTATTCAGAGAAAACAAGACCAATGATGACAAAAATTTTTCTTCTCATTCACCAATACCAGCCAGTGTTAAGACTTGCATGAGGCAATCAATTGAGCATAGTTCTGAACCCCCACCCCCATATTAATCTTGTTCATTAAGAAAGAGTGCAAAGAACAATTAGTGATGTCTGCCATGCACATGGAAAAGGTATAACTTAAAGGAACACTCTCATTTACAGGGTCTGCAGTGGAAAAAAACTGATGTGCTATTTTTTGTTTGTTTGTTTGTTTGTTACATTTATTTTTTTAAAGCCATTAAATGGTTCTTGCATTTGGTTTAGATAACTAAGCTCTCCATTTTTGTTATTGAGGTATGCTATTTTAAAGAAAAAAACTTCAGAAAAATAATATTAAAAATATATGCTGAAATATGGGAGAGAATTTTTAGAGAATCTATTTTGCTTTAAATTGCTTAGATTTTACTATGAGCTATAACCTTCAATGCATGATGGTTACAAGGCTGTCAATAGAATCCTACAAATAGCATCAGTTCTATCTTCTTCTAGAACATGGGAATGAACATTGCTGCAAAGGAATATAAGGTGTCCTTTTTTATGGGTGAGGATTTGATTTGTCTGTCTACTCAGCCAAATTAAACGGGAGAATACCAGTTGGGGTCAATCAGATCAATAAACAAAAATAATCATTTATGAAGGGATGAGTTTATTCTTCTTTGTTGCTTAATTATTGTACATTAGGCAGAATGTGTCAGTTTGTTTTTCTTTTTGAGAGTGATGATTATAATATTTAGCCACCCACATTCTAAGACTTCAGTAAGAAAATTTTGAGGTTAACTTTAATAAAAGTGAGAAATGAAATTAGGATGTTAAGAAAATAAAAGAATTGAGCTTCCTTATTAAATCAAATTCTTGAGAAGTAAGTCCAAATTAAATCACCTTATGAAATAGTATGAGAGTTTCAACTAAAATTAGAAGCTTTGTGGGGTATTAGTAATTTTTATTATTTAAAGTGTTCAATCAAGCATTCAATTGAGTAGTTATGACCAAGTAACACATTTATTTAAATACATTTATTTGGTGATATAGAAGTATAAATTCAAATACATAGCTATGGTAACCATTTAAGGACAAATAATTGATAGATCAAAGTTGGTTGTCATTTTTGGATAAATAAATGTATAACATGACTTATTAGTTACCATATTAACCAATTGTTATAAAATTTATTATTGTTTCTTGAAAGTTTCTTTCTAGTACTGACACTGACACCTTATCTGTTAGCTCAGTTATATTGTGAATTTTGTCACAATATCAATACATTTTAAAAACATCCTTACTCTTATCACTAATAATTTTTTTTCTTTGTATGTTATTCAAACACCTTTCAAAAAATTTTGACAAAGGCTTTATGGAGCAGGTAACATACTTTCCATCTTACGGAAGGGGAGAGTGAGGTCCAGATGCAGGTTATATACATGTCAAAAGTCAGAAAGCAGTCATTAACAAAATGTGGCTCATTCACCCTGTCTTCAGGTGTGCAATGGAACTAGCTTATCCCTCCTGTGTTAACAAAGTTGACTTTATCTGGTTATTTAATCAGTTTCTGATTAAAAATAGGATATGGGGTCAGATATTAAAAATATTCTTTGCAGGCTGAGTTTAAAATCTTGAGTCATAGTTCTGGGTGCACTTCTCAGCACACATTACTGCTTCCAGCAACCCTACCCTTATCTGTCTCCACTCCATCATCTTTCTTTTCTGTCTCCTTTTTCTAATTGGGGAAAGTCTTCCCATGTCCAGAAATACTCTAGCCTGGTCTTCACAGTGAGCTTGACTTTGTTTTCATGGTAGGTATTGACAGTGCTTAATAGAGCTGTTTTTTGGTTGGGTCCATCTCTATTATACATCCATACCCCAGGATGAAGATTGTTCAGATTTTAAGGCCCGACTTTATTATTTGATATTATGAAAAGAAGTTATTTTAAAGAAGTAAATTTGCATAATTAAAATTTTAGTCATTGAAATGACTAAACAAGAAAACAGACACCCAACTGGTTTTTACTCTGCAGTCAATAAACATTTATTTGTGGATGCGTAGCAAAAGATGGGAGGGGGATCCATTAATCCCCGAGGACAGAGATGTGGGCTGATGGGGCTATCTACTTGCAAAAATAAAATATTACCATTTTATTTTTTTCTTTTCCTCAAAGGAAGTCCATCAACAGAACCAGGACAAAGCTGTGTGTCACTAAATCCTGGGAAGAATGCTAAATGGGAAAATCTGAACTGTGCTCAGAAACTAGGCTACATTTGTAAAAAGGGCAACACAACATTGAATCCTTTTGTCATTCCCTTAGGTAAGTGATCTGTTTGATCTGAAGCACATATAATATAATTTAACAATAAAGTTACAGGTGAGTTATACTGTATGAAAGGACAGACAGGTTTGGTGGATAATTTATGGAGGCAACTTAATGATATTCCTACAACATTTCTTTTTGTTGATTCCTACTCCTGACCACTGCCATTTCCCAAGTGCGCTGTGGGAGTCAGGCATGTGCAAAGCCTTTGAGAGAACACAAGTTAAAATTTTATCTTCATAACAGCCCTGTAAGTTATTCTTATTCACACATTATAGGTGAGGAGAAAGATATTCAAAGATGGTATAAAACATGCACATGCAACAAAATCAGAATCCAATCTAGGAAATATATGTCTGAAAGAGATTTTAAAAAATATTTTAATTGATTTCAGAGAAGAAGGTAAAGGGAGAGAGAGAGGTAGAAATATCAATGATGAGAGATAATCATTGATCGGTTGCCTCTTGCACACCCGCTACTGGGGATCAAATCTGCAACCTAGGCATGTGCTCTTGACTGGAATTGAACCTGGGACCCTTTAGTCTTTGGGCTGATGCTTTATTTACTGAGCCAAACCAGGTAGGGTTGAAAAATATATATTTTTAAATGTCCTCCCTATTTAGGGTCTATTGGGGCTCTACTGCTATTCAAATTAACATTGCACACTGAAGTCTTACAAAAATGGATAATTATTACAAAAGTAATAATTTAATTTTATATATAGGCTATAACAGAGGGAAAAATTCAATTATGCTCTCTATCATAATTTTATGGAAGAATTTAACTGCTAAGGCAAGACTGCATTCTTTCTACAAATTGGCCAAAAGCAAACAAAGAATATATTTTTCATTAAAAGCTATTTTTTGTAGGAACACAGTACTTTAAAGAAATTTATATATGTACATATGCATATAAGTATGTATATATGTATGTATTGTGCTTGGGAAATCTGTCATTATTGACTTTTTCTCCTTGAATTTTAAAAGCAGTTTTATTTATTTAAAAGTATGATTGACATGGCTAGAAAATAAAAATATATAAATGATAAATAATAATATTTTCTTCCAACCTTTTACTTCCAACTCTCAGATCCCGTCCCTGAGTAACTGTTTCAACATGTATATCTTTATTCTATGAATATATAAACAAATACGTTTATGATTATTTTTATCTGTCCTATACAAATGGAAGCATACTATCCATATATTTTTATTTTTTCACTTAATGACAATTTTGGACATCATAATATAAAATACATAAAAATTATGTGTGAATTTTTATAGTCATCACAGAGAAAGAATATATATATATATATATATTCACACATAATCCATTAATAGTTCACTTGTAAATATATACAATATTGTATATATTTACAAGTGAACTATTAATGGATTTCAGTGCCTTATTAATGGAACAGTTTTTATTGTTACAAACAGTGCTAAAATAAATAACTTTATACACATGTAATTTCATACATGTGATAATTCCTAGAAGTGAAGCTTCTGATCAAAGAGTAGCTGTGCTTGCAATTTTAGTAGATGGAGATACGGTCAAGATCTCCAGTGAACATACCAGTAGATGAGGGTCCCGGTTATTGGCCCTGATCATACTTTACAGGATCACCATTATGACTTTTTCATTCTTGTATTTTATCTCGTTTGCTGCTCCCATGGGAGAAATAGTACCATTCTTCTTCCTTGGAAGAGCTTGTATAATTCTCCTTCAGAAGACTTGGAAATGTCCCTTTGAGGAAGAGGAGAATGGTTGTTCCATAGTTTTTCTGGTACAGGAGGCAGAGTTCTATCACTTGACCTCATTGCTTAATCTCTCAGTTTTAAGCTCCTCATCTATGAAGTGGGAATATTGATACCCATTCCTCCTATGAACATTGGTTCATATTGTCAAACACATAGTAAATTATTCCTATTTCTCTACTGTTCCTCAAATTACATCACTTGCTAACACTTCCCGTCCCAGTAATTTTTAAATTTCTCCATATACTTCCTGGGTTAATCATGGTATTTTATCTATAAAGTCAAGTAAACCAAATTTTGAAAAACATTATCAGAGATCAAACTATACAGCACCCAGTTGGTGACCTCTTGGGCAAGGATTCCACCTCAGACCCTGTTGGTCCTTGCAACATCACCTTATGTGTCCATAATTCCTGGGCCCCTAAGGTTGCGCTGTCTAGTTCAATAGCCTCTTAACCACATGTGGCTATTGAGCACATGAAAGTGGCTAGTTCCAACGGACATGTGCTGTAATGTAAAATACATACTGAGCTTCCAAGACTTTTTAGGCAAAAAAAAGGGAAATAGCTCATTGTTAATTTTTAAAAATTGATTGCATGTTAAAATGGGTGTTTTGGATAAAGTGGGTTAAATGAAATATATTATTAGAATTTAACTTACCTGTTTCTCTTTATGTTTGTTTCACATCACAGCTAGGACATCTGTAATTGTACATGTGGTTCATATTATATACCTATTGAATGGGTCTGCTCTAGGGGAACAAGCCATCTTTTGTGGCTGCCCCTGAAATTCTCTTTCACTGCCTGTTCCCATGTTTTAAAAGATTTTTAGAAGTTCATCTGTTCAGGATTAGAAGTCCTGAGCATTTGCTGAGATTATTTTCAGCTTGATAGGCAGCAAAATTAAAATATCCCACCAGAGGGCTCCAGAGATATATTAACATATTTTCTTTTTAATAACTACTGGAAGTGTATAAATGTATATTGCATTGAGAAAATTTCTGAAAATATGCATTTTTCTTTTACAATAATAGAGTGTTTGGTCATTATAACTACCTATTGACTTGAATGACTAACGTGCACAGTATCCTGGGCTTACACAAAGATACTGCAGATAGTCCCAGCCTTTAAGAGAAAATAGGACTGATACATTAAATGCCTAACAGAGCTGTCCTATATAGAACATTTACTCAGGCAACACACTTGAGAACAGTTAATATCAAATTTAAATCCATAAATTGATGTTCACTTGGTAACGTAACCCCCCTTTAAACAAAGTGTGATGTTAAATTGCTGTTTGAAATAATGTCTGTAAAATGGTAATTATAAAGTGCTGTACATCAGATATAATAACTTCAGTTCCTTTTCTTGGCCAACATTCACTACACTTACCATGTACCAGGCCCTGTGCACATACGTAGATGAATTTGGTGAGTCTCTGTCTTCCAAGGTATTACCTCCCCCAGCTCATTACCTTTATAATATACTAGAAGCCCAGTGCACAAAATTGTGCACTTGGAGGGGGGGTGTCCCTCATCCCGGCCAGTGCCCTCTCACAGTCCAGGAGCCCTTGAGGGATGTCTAACTGACAGATGTCTGATTGATGTCAGCTGACAGGCAGACATCCCCCGAGAGGTCCTTAGCACTGCTGCGGAGAGGGGAGAGGTTCCCACCACCTCCACTGTGCTTGCTAGCTGTGAGCTCATCTTCTGGCTAAGCAGCACTCCCCCTGTGGGAACACATTGACTATCAGGGGGCAGCTTCTGCCTTGAGTGTCTGACCCCTGGTGGTCAGTGAGCATCAAAGTGACTGGTCTTTCTGCCATTTGGTTGATTTGCATATTAGCCTTTTATTATATAGGATTATAATATATTTTTGTAATGTATAATCAAATTATGAAACTTGACCATAACCTATTAGCAGCAATAATTAAGATATTGGCCAATATTCCTGGTTTGATTAAATAGTAAAAGTGTGGCATTTGTAATTTACAGTCCCATTATCTCAAATGTTTTCTAGTTCAGAAACAGTGAGAATGGGTAGCTTAATGTTAGCATTAATATTAATATTATTAGAAATGCTTTACATATATGGACACTTTGGCTCATGATGTGACTTGCCCATGATCACACACTTGTAGCAAATTCAGGTTTTGCCCGAAAGACTTATGAATCAAATCCCTGTGATTTCCATAATGTTACATGTCATATTTTGGGAGCAAGTCAATGGTAGTGGGTTGGTTCAGAGGCTTGGTGACCAACTCAAACTGCTGAAGTTTCAGAATCTCCTTGTTGGCCCCCTGGCCCCCTCCCCACCTCCTAATTCTATTCCCTGTTTCAACACCTTTTTCTAATGCCTACCTAATAGTGCTTCTCCAAGGAATGCGTGGCTCCCTGATGTTCATAGAATAGAACTTGAAATCTTTTAAGCAATGCTTTGTATGTCAACCCATTTAAGCTTCCAGCATTTACATAACTTGCTTAGTTAAGATTTGTTGATAAAATGAGACAGTCTATTATTGAATCTTCATGTGACCTGTACTAAGTACAGGTGTTTTGTTTTTTTTAAGTATTGATTTTAGATAGAAAAGGGAGGGGGGTGAGAGAGAGAGAGAGAGAGAGAGAGAGAGAGAGAGAGATCGACCTGAAAGGAAAACATAGATTGATTGCTACTCAGACTCACCCCTATAGGGAATCGAATCCAAAACTTGGATATGTGCCCTGACTGGGAACTGATTCTGCACCTTTTGTTGTACAAGAGGATTCTCCAACCAACTGAGCCACACTGGCCAGGACAGTATAATTTAAAAAAAGAAAAAGAGATTTCCCATTTAGCTTTATTTTAAATGAAAGATGCATTTTACATATTTTTAGTCTTAAAACAAGAACAATGTAGTTTTTGTGAATAGCAAGAAGTAAAAAATAATCTCACTTTTATTTGTCCATAACTAGGAACTGTTTTCTATATTGAATGGTAGAAAGTGTTAATAAAATAAACTCCAACGCCTTCCCTTTTAAATGGTTTCCAAATCCTTTTTTTCTTCTAGAAAGTGATGTGCTTACTAACTGTCCCCCTCAGTGGTGGCCATACACAGGTAACTGTTACAAGATTCACAGAGAGAAGAAAATCCAAAGAGATGCCTTGATTGCATGTAGGAAGGAAGGTGGTGATCTAGCAAGCATCCATACCATTGAGGAATTTGACTTCATTATCTCCCAGCTGGGTTACGGTAAGAATTTACATCAATAATTTGCTTGAGTTGAGTCCCACTTGCTGCTCATCTCTGGAAAATTTAATCATAAGTGTGAAATATAATAAGTTCAAACTAATGTTTTAATGATCAATTTAATAAATTTAATAATATATATGAATCATGCTTAAAATCATGTAAAAATTGTATATGTTTTTAAACAATTTTTATCATGAAGAGCTCATTGGATTTGTTTTTCTTTTACTATGTAATCCCTTGATGGATACTTTAAAAAATATTATTTTTCTACGTATAATTTGGATCCAGAGCAATCTACCTTAAATTTCTCAACAGTATTTCATTTTTTTGTAGTTATTTGTGCATATGTGTGTGTGTGTGTGTGTGTGTGTGTGTGTGTGTGTGTGTGTGTGTGTGTGTTTATCTGTCAAGCAAGGTCTCTAACTGAAGCATCTTATTCTTTGGACTTGTTTATGCTGCTGGAATGTTGAGCAGTGCAAGAAATAGGACATTTTATTGGATGTTGGCCTCAATCTTTTAAAGATATTTATGTCTCCATTTTAGATACATTACTTCAGAAATGTATAGAAAACATCATAACTAAAATATTGTAAGAGTTGGGGATTCAGTCTTACCCTGAAGAGGAAGGTGAGGAGGAAGCTAATCATAATGAGCTTCCTCAGTACTTGCTGATTAAATGATGATCATTTTCTGCTTCCACTGATGAGACTTTTGAATGACTGCAGCTGCTCATTTCCAGAGAACAAAACAAGAGGAAATGGATGGTGGAGATGGTGGGGACTGCTTCCTGACACAGCCTGACAATGGATAGGAATAGGGGGAGGGAAAAGGAAAAGTAATTGACAAATAGAAAAATAGTTTCAGAGAAAGATGTAAAAGACTCCCAAATCCTAGAACTCCTGGCACTGGTGCCTGATACAATCCTTCCTCTGCTTACCCCTGAGTTTACTGACTCTGCTGACAGACTGCTGCACCCTATAAGGGACTTTTTGATTATTCTCTATCTACCTCTTCTCTCTTTACCTGGATGATAATGTAGTCACAACTGATGTATCTGAATAATATCATGAATATAAGTTATGATACTTATAATAAATAATAAAGTTTACAAATGAATCAGCAGAAAATAGGTTAGTTAAGATGCTGTAGGGGCAACGTGCAAACTTTGCTCTACTTTATGTAATTCTAGTAACCCTGCACACGAGTCCGTGCACCAGTAGCACTCTTCGGGGCCTGGCCACTCTGCTCCCATTGCCCAGAGGCTCTCCGCGGCCCAGAGGTCCATCGGAGGCTGGGCGCAGAACGCTTACCTCATCACCAGGGCAATACCCTCCCCTTCTGCTCCATGCCCACTGCCCAGAGGCCTTCCGTGACCAGGGTGGAATGCTTGCCTCATTGCTGCAGCGACAAAGCAAGCCTTCTGCCTAGGCTACTCACACTTCCCACTCTCAGTGGCTGCATCCCCCCCTCCTCCCCCCAGGACTGGGGGACTCCAGCGGGGCTGAGAGGACTGGGGTGCTGCCATATTGTGGCTATGGGTGCCACCATCTTTGTGATAGCATGACAGTTAATTTGCATATTACCCTTTTATTAGATAGGATGATATGATAATGGGAGAACCTTATATGTTTATTGCTATAGTTTTGGGGAAGTTGGATGACAAAGTTTGCTTTTATTCAGCTTGAGAATTCATAAATTTTTACTTAGGAAACCTCTTTTTATTATCCATAATGATTTATTTAAAACAATGAAAATAATATTGATAAAAATAAAGAATAGTTACAAAATTGAATTGTTTCTAAATCAAAAGCCTGCCCTGGCCAGTGATTAGAGCATTGGCCTATGCACTGGAAGGTGAGGGTTCAATTCCTAATCGAGGGTAAGTACCTAGGTTTCTGGTTTGATCTCTGGCCCCAATCAGGGTGAGTGAGGGAGGCAACCATTCAATGTGCCTCTCTCACATAGCTGTTTCTCTCTCTCTCTCTCTCTCTCTCTCTCTCTCTCTCTCTCACCCTACCCTCACTTCCTACTTCCTTCCACTCTAAAAATCAATGGAAAAAAATATCCTTGGGTGAAGATTAACAACAACAAAAGAATAAAAACAAAAGTATAGAAACCTTATTTATTTATTTTTATTTTTTGGCTTATTTTATTTTTTAATTTCTTTATTGATTAAGGTATTACATATGTGTCCTCATTCCCTCATTACTCCCACCCCCCTCCATTTATGCCCTACCCCCCTGTTGTCTGTTTCCATTGATTAGGCTTATATGCATGCATATAAGTCCTTTGGTTGATCTCTTCCCCTTACCCCCACTCTCCCCTATCTTCCCTGAGGTTTGACATTCTGATTGATTTTTCTCTGTCTCTGGGTCTGTTTTTGTTCATCAGTTTATGTTGTTCATTATATTCCACAAATGACTGAGATCATGTGATATTTATATTTCTCTGCCTGGCTTATTTCACTTAACATAACGCTCTCCATCTCCATCTACGTTGTTGCAAATGGTAGGATCTCCTTCTTTTTTACTGAAGCATAGTATTCCATTGTTTTAGTGTATCACAGTTTTTTAATCCACTCATCTGCTGATTAGCTATGGTGAATTGCGCTGCTATGAACATAGGGGTGCATATATCCTTTCTGATTGATGTTTCTGGTTTCTTGGGATATATTTCTAGAAGTGGGATCACTGGGTCAAATGAGAGTTCCATTTTTAGTTTTTTGAGGAAACTCCATACTGTTCTCCACAGTGGCTGCACCAGTAGTGCATTCCCACCAGCAGCGCATGAGGGTTCCTTTTTCTCCACATCCTCCCCAGCACTTGTCATTTGTTGATTTGTTAATGATAACCATTCTGATAGGTATGAGATGGTATCATATTGTTGTTTTGATTTTCATTTCTCTGATGATTAGTGACTTTGAGCAGGTTTTCATGTCTCTTGGCCTTAGGAAACCTTTTTTTAGCTAGTTGAAATATCTATTATGTGACTCATGGAAAGACAGTGGGTAAATTGGGACCTGCACATATAAATTATGACTAAGACAGCCTCCCTACTGATTTATAAGAATCAGCTTAACACTTTTACACTTACATCTTATATATTTTTGTAGGATCAAAATTGTGCTTTGGAATTACCAAAGCTGGAGTAGAACAGTTTAGTGAGAAAAATATTTATAGAAAACTCTTTATACTTTTTATTATAATTGGGGTACTTGGGAGCTAGGTTTTCATTAGTATTTAACCTAAATTCTTGAGGTGTGGGCACAGGAGGCCATTTTGAAGTCTATATTGGGCTGTTCAAAAAGATTATACTCTGTCAGATTAGGTGAAAGGAAAAGGGATCATGATGGCAATGTCAGCCACTCTTTATGGTGCTGGAAACATCTGTGGGTATTGGCACTGGGCCAGTCAGGGACTTCTCCAAAGCAAAGTTGAGTAACAACTTTAGGAGGAAGAGATAAATTGTTTAGGGAAATTCCTACACAGTGTGGCATTTTTCTCATTTTCTATTGCAAAATCATCTTTAAAAAACTTTGGCAGGTAATTTTATTTTACAGCTTAAAGAATATAAATCAGGCACTCAGGATGGAATTTACAGTAGTGCAATTGATATTGAATTGTGTATTCTTTCATCTTATCAAATTTGGAATTGTATCTATTTTTAGCTGCAAAATCCCAGACCATCAAAATTGTCCCATTTTAGTCATGATATTGAGAATTATAATTACTGATAAAATCAATAATGAAAATTGTAGAATTTTAAAACAATATAATCACATTTTATATCTAGTTCTGGATGTTTTTATTTTAACCTTTATTTGCTATTTGGGTTCTTCTTGTATTTAATGGTGAAAATAATTCCAGGTTCATTTGTATTTATAGACTAATAAATAAGTGCCAAATGTTGGGGCGCAGCCCAACTCTTCAGTCTATGCATCTTTTCACTGTACAGATATTTTCACTTGACAACAATACAGTCAATAAAATAAAATGTTCTTGTTTATAGCACAGTCTATAAAGTAAATGTGGTATTTATTGGTTTGAAGCCCACATATGGTTTAATAGTAGTCAAGTAGATTTATATAGAAATAAATGCCATATTTTCAACATGATAAGTACAATTGTTATACATTTTTTATAACAAAAAAAATAGCTTCACAAGATAGAGGGTAATGACAGACACACTTCAATTTCTTTTTTTCTTTCTTTTTTTATTGTGTTACATGCATACACATCTCCCCATTGTCCCTCCTTCCTCCCAGGCATACCCCTACTCCCCAGTGTCTATGTTCATTGGTTAGGCTTATATGCATAGATACAAATCCTTTGATTGATCTCTTATCTACCCCACCTCTCCTTAATCTTCCTGTTATAATATCACAGTCTGTTTGATGCTTTACTGCTTCTGTATCTATATTTTTGTTCATCAGTTTACAATGTTCTTTATTATCCACAAATGAAGGAGAGCATGTGGTGCTTCTCCTTTATTGACTGGCTTATTTCAGTAAGCATAAGGCTCTCCAGTTCCATCCAAGTAGCTGCAAATGGTAAGAGTTCCTTCTTTTTAAAGGCAGTATAGAATTTCATTGTGTAGATGTACCACAGTTTTCTGATCCACTCTTCTGTTGACGGGCATCTAGGCTGTTTCCAAATTGTAGCTATTGTAAATCGTGCTGCTAAGAACATAGGGGTGCATAAATCCTTTCTGATTGGTGTTTGTAATTTCTTAGGATAAATTCCTAAGAGTGGGATTACAGGGTCAAATGGGAGATCCATTTTAGGTTTTTTGAGGAAACTCCATACTGTTCTCCACAGTGGCTGCACCAGTCTGCATTCCCACCAACAGTGCACAAGGGTTCCTTTTTCTCTGCATCCTCGCCAATACTTGTCGTTTGTTGGTTTGTTGATGATTGCCATTCTGACAGGTGTAAAATGGTATCGCATTGTCGTTTTGATTTGCATCTCTCAGATAATTAGTGATTTTGAACATGTTTTCATTTGTCTCTTGGCCTTCTTTCTGTCATCTTTCGAAAAGGTTCTATTTAGGTCCATTGCCCATTTTTTTATTGGGTCATTTATCTTCCTTTTATTAAGTTGTATAAGTTGGCTGTAGATGTTGGAGATTAAACCTTTATCAGTGATAACATTTGCAAATATGTTTCCCATACAATGGTCTTTCTGGTTGTTTTGTTGATGGTTTCTTTTGCTGTACAAAAGCTTTTTATTTTGATTTACTCCCATTTGTTTATTTTTTCTTTAGCTTCCATTGCCTTTGGAGCAGTATCAGTGAAGAAGTTCTTTCGGCATATATCTGAGATTGTGCTGCCTGTGGATTCCTCTAATATTTTTATGGTTTCCCTTCTAATGTTTAAGTCCTGAATCCATTTTGAGTTTATTTTTGTATTTGTTGTAAGTTGGTGGTCCAGTTTCATTTTTTTGCATGTATCTGTCCAATTTTCCCAACACCATTTGTTGAAGAGGCTATCTTGGTTCCATTGAATGTTCATGCCTCCTTTGTCAAATATTACTTGAGCATAGTGGTTTGGGTGGATATCTCGGTTCTCTATTCTATTCCATTGGTCTATATGTCTGTTCTCGTGACAGTATCAGGCTGTTTTGAGAACAGTTGCTTTGTAATATAGCTTGAAATCTGGTATTGAGATCCCACCTACTTTATTCTTCTTTCTCAGAATTGCTGTGGCTATTCGTGGTCTTTTTTTGTTCCAGATGAATCTATGAAGAATTCTTTCTAGGTTTGTGAAGTATGTCGTTAGTATTTTAATGGGTAGTGCATTGAATCTATAGATTGCTTTGAGTAGTATGGACATTTTAATGATGTTGATTCTCCCAATCCATGAGCATGGTATTCTCTTCCATCTGTTTATGTCTTCCTCTATCTCTTTTTTCAGTGTCCTGTAGTTTTCTACATATAGGTCTTTTACCTCTTTAATTAAGTTTGTTCCTAGGTATCTTAATTTTTTTGGTGTGATGGTAAATGGGATTGCTTTTTGAGTCTCTCTTTCTGTAATTTCACTATTAGTATACAGAAATGCCACAGATTTCTTGGCATTCACTTTGTATTCTGCTACATTGCCGAATTCATTTATTAAGTCAATTAGTTTTGGGATGGAGTCCTTCGGGTTTTTTATGTACAGTATCATGTCATCTGCAAATAAGGACAGCTTTACTTCTTCTTTTACAATTTGGATGCCTTTTATTTCTTCTTCTTGTCTAATTGCAATGGCTAATACTTCCAGTACTATGTCAAACAGGAGAGGTGAGAGTGGGCATCCCTGTCTTGTTCCTGTTCTTAGGGGAAATGGTTTTAGTTTTTGCCCATTGAGTATGATGTTAGCTGGGGGTTTATCATATATGGCTTTTATGATGTTGAGGTATGATCCTTCTATTCCCACTTTGCTGAGAGTTTTTATCCAGAAAGAGTGTTGGTTTTTCTCAAATGCTTTTTCTGCATCAATTGATATGACTATGTGATTTTTATCTCTTAATTTGTTTATGTGATGTATCACATTTATTGGTTTGCGGATATTGTACCATCCTTGCATTCCTGGGATGAATCCTAGTTCGTCATGGTGTATGATCTTTCTGATGTACTGCTGGATCCGATTTGCTAGAATTTTGTTGAGGATTTTGACATCTATGTTCATGAGAGATATTGGCCTATAATTCTCTTTCATTGTGTTGTCTTTAAATGGTTTTGGTATTAGGGTGATGCTGGCTTCATAGAAGGTGTTTGGAAGTGTTCCTTCTTCTTGAATGTTTTTGAACAGTCTGAGGAGGATAGGTTTTAATTCTTCCTTGAATGTTTGGTTAAACTCTGCTGTGTAGCCATCTGGTCTCGGGCTTTTATTTGCTGGAATCTTTTTGATGATTGCTTCAATTTCTTCCATAGTTATTGGCCTATTGAGATGTTTAGATTCTTCCTGATTGAGTTTTGGAAGGTTATATTTTTCTAGGAACAAGTCCGTTTCTTGCAGGTTGTCCAATTTGTTGGAATAGAGTTGTTCATAGTATTTTTTAACAATCCTTTGTATTTCCACAGGGTCTGTTGTTATTTCTCCTCTTTCTTTTCTGATTTTGTTTATTTGGGTCTTCTCTCTTTGCTTCTTGGTGAGCCTGGCTAGAGGTCCATCAATCTTGTTTATCCTTTCAAAGAACCAGCTCTTCGTTTTGTTGATCTTTTGAATTGTTTCTTTGGTCTCCATGGTGTTTATCTCCGCTCTGATCTTTACTATCTCCTTCCTTCTGTTTACACTGGGGTTTTCTTGTTGCTCTCTTTCTAGCTCTTTGAATTGTAGGGTTAGGTAATTTATTAACATTGTTTCCTGTTTTTTGGAGTAGGCTTGTAGAGCTATGAACTTCCCTCTCAAGACTGCTTTCACTGTGTCCCATAAATTTTGTATTGTTGTGTTGTCATTGTCATTTGTTGTCATGATGTTTTTTATTTCTTTCTTGATATCTTTGTTTACCCAGTCGTTGTTTAATAGCATGCTGTTTAGTCTCCATGTGTTTGATTTCTTTCTATTGTTTTTATTATAATTGATTTCCAGTTTTATACCACTGTAGACTGAGGAAATGCTTGATATGATTTCTATCTTCTTGAATTTGAAGAGACTTTTCTTATGACCCAACATATGATCTATGTTTGAAAATGACCCATGTGCACTAGGAGAAGATTGTATATTCTGTGGCTTTGGGGTAAAATGTTCTGAAGATATCAGTTAATTCCATCTGGTCCAGTGAGCCATTTAGGATTGATGTTTCTTTGCTGATTTTGTTTAGAGGATTTGTCCAATGCTACAGTGGGGTATTAAAGTCTCCTACTATGATTGTATTGCTGTCAATCTCTCCATTAATATCCTCCAAGAGTTTTTTATGTATTTAGGTGCTCCTATAATGGGTGCATATATGTTTATCAGAGTTATTTCTTCTTGTTGGATTGTTCCCTTTAGTATTATGAAGTGGCCTTTTTTATCTCTTGTTACATCCTTCACTGAGATCTAATTTGTCAGATATAAGTATTGCAACCCCAGCTTTTTTTTTCATTTCCACTTGCCTGAAATACCATGTTCCATCCCTTCACCCTCAATCTGTGTGCATCTCTTTTCCTAAGGTGGGTTTCTTGCAGACAGCAGATATATGGATCATGTTTTCTTATCCAATCGGTTACTCTATGTCTTTTGATTGGGGCATTTAATCCGTTTACATTTAAAGTTATTATTGATAAGTACTTATCTGTTGCCATTTTTACTCCTTACCCCCGAGTTCCTTCTTCACTTCCTTTCTTTTTATTATAGCAGACCCTTTAACATTTCTTGCATTGCTGGTTTTGTGGTAATATATTCCCTTAGTCCTTTTTTGTCTGTGAAGATTCTGATTTCACCTTCAATTTTGTTTGAGAGTCTTGCAGGGTACAGTATTCTTGGATTCAGACCCTTCCTTTGCATAACTTTGTATATTTCATTCCATTTCCTTCTGGCCTGATGAGTTTCTGTTGGGAAATCAGTAGCTAGTCTTATGAGGGTTCCTTTATAGGTAACTTTCTGTTTCTCTCTGGCTGCTTTTAAGATTCGTACTTTGTCGTCGGTGTTTGCCAATTTAATTATAATGTGTCTTGGTGTCGGTTTGTTGGGGTTCATTTTGCTTGGGACTCTGTGAGCTTCTTGGATTTGTGTGGGTTTTTTCTTTCCAATATTGGGGAAATTTTCTGTCAATATTTCTTCAAACAGGTTCTCTAATCTTTGTTCAGTTTCCACTCTTTCTGGAACCCCAATTATGCGGATGTTGTTTTGTTTCATGTTATCCCAAAGTTCTCTTAGGCTCTCTTCTTGCTTTTTAACATTGTTTTCTAGAAGCTGCTGTACTTGGGTATTTTTTGCTGCTGTGTCTTCTAGCTCACTGATGCGTTCCTCTGCTTCTTCTAGTCTACTTTTGATGCTTTCTATTGATTTCTTTATAGCAATGATGTCATTTTTCATTTCTTCTTGATTAGTCTGCACCTCTTCTAGGTTCTTCTTCATTTCTTCTTGCTGCTTCTTCATCTCCTCTTGGGTCTTCTTCATTTCCTCTTGGCTCTTACTCACATTGTCAATTTTGTCTTCCATTCTTTTCATCCACCTTATGATCATTTCTCTGAACTCTTTCTCTGGCAGGCTTATTTCTGCTTCTATTTCATTTATTTCCTTTTCTCGTGAAACCTGTCTTTCTGTCTTATGTGGGCTGTTTCTTTTTCTGCCCATGGTCTTTCTTCTCCGGGTGTCTGGTTATGCAGTTCTCTCTCCTACATTGATTGAAAGGCACAAACGACAACACGACCAGGTACAGCACACAAGGCACTGAGTAGAAATGTATTCAGGATGTTAATAATCACAAATAAGGTGACCACCAATGAAAGACAAATTAGGGGTAAATAGATAAAGAAGAAGAGGAAAATGAGGAAAAAAGATAAGAAAGAAATGCCAAAATCAAATTGGGAGAGGGAGAAAAAATAAATAAATAAGTGAACAAAAAAATAAAATAAAATAAGAAAACAAAAAGGGAAGAAAGAGAAGAAAAGAGGAAGAGAAAAAAGTCAGAGTGCAAAGAAAGAGGATAAGAGAGAAAAGGGTAACAAAATATAGGTGTTAGGAGAAAATGCCAATAAAACGTCACTAATCTCAACAAATATCAGCAACCAGTACCTGGAGATTAATACAGAGTACAAATAACAACCGGTATGGAGGGAGGTGAGGAAAAATGGAGGTAAAAAACAAATCAAGTCAAAGCAAACAAAAAGCAAAATAAAACAAGTAGAATAAGCTAAAATGATCTCACCAAAAAAGTACAAAAAATCGATATAATCACCGTTCAGGCAAAGAGCAACAAAAGGTTATAGAGAAAAGCAACTTTTTGGATAGTGAAGTCAAGAAGAGAGAGGTTTGTATGGGCTTGTAGTAGGGGATTTGAAATGAGATATATAAATGGGGTGAAATTTTAACCAGGTAAAGAGAAAGAATAGGGAGAATCTAAAGTTGGAAAAGGGAAAGAGAAAACAAGACAACAAAATGGGGAAAGTTAGGTGGAAAGTGTTGGCATAAAGTTAGAGTTGAGATAGAGTAAAATTATGCTAAAGGAAAGATGAAAATAGAATGTAGAACTCTAATCCTGAAGTAAAATAAAGGAAAAACAAAATGACACCCGTTTTTTTCCAAAATGGTAAAATAATATTAGTACTAATACTAGTTGAAAACAAAAATGTAATAATTAAAAAGGTAAAATCAATTGAGGAGGAAAGAAAAAAATGTTTTTTAATTAAAATATGCAAAAATGAAAAATATATAATAAAATAAAAAATTTTAAAAAAAGAAAAAGAAAAAAATAAAAAATAATAAAATGGTCATTCACTTCCGCTATTGTTCTGCTTGGCACTTCTGTTTCCCAGGTGGGAGGGTATTGCAGTTCCCTGTGTTCCACTGCTGATTGTGTTTTAATCTCTTTATTCTTTTGTGGTTATGCGAGAGTCAATTTGTGCGTCATCCACTGTGTGGCAGTGTTTCGGAATTGACCTCTGAGACTAAGCACAGGATCTCTCTAGGCTGTGCTCAGATCCTGTTACTCTGTGGTTCTCAAAACCGGTTTGTGGGGATTTTGCAGGCGGGACACTGTAATAACTCCCAGGCTGTCCCTCTGTCTCAGATCAAAACGAGTCGTTTTCCAGAGCTCCCCTCTGTCAACAGCTCGGAGAGTTTGCCTCCACACTTATGGATCACATCCTGTCCCACCTCTGAGGACCTCTCCAGAGGCAGCTTTCCCACAGCCTGGCTCCCACAGTGTGTGCGTCTCTGTTGTGTGGGACGGGAGACCTCACCTTATCCCAGGCGAAATCTGACCTTTCCGTGTGCCGTGTGGATCTCTGATTCCGCCGCATGTCTGCGCCGATTGGAGAGCAGAGTTCTGGGTCTCTGGGTCCCCGGCGTCCTCAGCTGCTCAGTGGGTGTCCCAGCCACAGGTTTCAGACCACCGCAGACATCCACCTCCCTCTGCAAGATGGCTCAGTCTCCGCGTTTGCGCTGGTGGCTCTGGCAGACAAAATCCCCGTGGCAGTGGGGCTGCCTGGCCAGGAGAGCCCCGTCCAGCAGTCCCCCACCTTCTCCTGGAGGATAACTGACTCTTAACTTGCCAACAAACACTCCCAGTGCGATTCTCAGCCGCTCTCTATCCCTCTGCCAGCGACAAAGCTCCAGATTCGTCTGTCTACTCCGCCACCATTTTTGTCCCCCTGCACCTCAATTTCATTTTTGCAATTCTTAAGAAATACAATTTGCAGTAGCACAATAAAAGAATACAGTCACATTCACTTTGTAAAGAGTACATTACACAAAAATAGGCAAAGAAGCATCGAACAGACTGTCAAACTACAGTGGGAAGGTAGGGGAGGTTGGGGGAGTAAGAGATCAACCGAAGGACTTGTATGCATGCATATAAGCACAACCAACAGTCAAGACACTGGGCAGGGGGGCGGGCGCATGGGCGGAAAGTGGGGATGAGGACAAGTGGAGGGGGGCAGGTAGGGGAGGCAGGGGGAGGAGGTCAATGGGGAAAAAAAGGAGACATATGTACTACTATTTGTAATACCTTAAACAATAAAATAAAATTTAAAGAAAAGACTCAAGGGAAGCAAAACAAAACAGAAAAGAGTACATTACACAATTAAAATGGACACCATCAGGTGTCACTCACATCTCAGTCTACAGCATGCAGATCAGATTAACAATCAAGAGGAAGGTCCTTTTATGTTAGTTACAGAATCAACAGACCAGAAGCATTGTTGATAGCAGAAGGCCTTTTCTTCTGGATAACCTCCTGACCTTGGGAATGCAAACTTTGTGTAAATTACTTCTGTGTTTTTCTTCTTGTTTAGAACCAAATGATGAGTTATGGATTGGCTTAAATGACCTCAAGATTCAAATGTATTTCGAATGGAGTGATGGGACCCCAGTGACATTTACCAAATGGCTTCGTGGAGAACCAAGCCATGAAAACAATAGGCAGGAAGATTGTGTTGTGATGAAAGGCAAGGTGAGGCAACTTTAATAACCGATAGCTACCAAAAGCCACAGGAAACTTTCCCTACTTATTATATATGGTTGTTTAGAAGGTTAATTGACATAGATCAAGGTTGAACTAAAATTCAAATTCAATTTCTTAGATCTCTCTCAATTGTTTAGCAGTCAAATTTTCAAGAGGCCCACAAGAAACTTTCCAGTCAAGGTTGAAATTAACCAATAATTAATATTCATATATTGTTCCTGTGCTGGGTTCTAAATGGTGAATTGATTAATCAATTAAGAGCTTTGATTCTCCTTTCAAATGATTGCTCTCTAGTAGCCATAGACCTAGTTAAACCTATTCTGGGCTCCACAGCCTTGAATCTGTGCTTGGAGAGTTACATTAGTTTGTTTTTCTTTTTTGCTCATATGGAGGTGCCAAATATGAAAAGATCCCTCTAAACTGTGGGTTAGATATCTAAAATATAAACACCTATTGGGGGCTGCAATCTCCCTTTATATCTTTGTAGCCAGAGTAAAATTTGCCATTACTTGTAAAATGTCAATTTACTTTTCCTTCGTATAGGTGCCATTTTCTTTTAATAACTTCAAATCTTTGTTTTTCCTTTTCTGAGGCACAATTATGAGAAAATAGTGTCACAGTCAAACAACTGATAATTATTAAGTTTTCTTCTTTGCTTTCCGCAGGATGGGTACTGGGCAGATCGGGCCTGCGAGCGGTCTCTGGGCTACATCTGTAAGATGAAATCACAAGCGCAAGGGCCAGGAATAGTGGAAGTAGAACCAGGCTGCCGGAAAGTGAGTACAGACTTACCCGATAACTTGAGATCAGCAAATATTATATGCCATACTTGGCATTATTTTTGCCTGAGATGGCCAGTGTTTCAACTATTTAAATATGTAATTGTTTATTGTTAGTGTTTTGTATCATTGTTCTCTCGAAAGCCTTCTTGACAGTTAATATGGGGTGTGTGTGGTCAGTAACAACTTTTAGAATGCCATGGGAATTGGAGGAAAGAGAACGGGAATAAAATGACACACCGAATGGAGCCTGGGGAGGGTGACAAGATTAAGGCAGGTCATGGGGTATTGGTAGTCTAGGACCTATGGGTTGTCAAGGATATTGCCAGTAGAAAACCTTAAGTTGCAGAGAGCAAACAATCCTTAGTCACTTTTCCATTCATAATATTTCTGATGAGCTACTCCTACTGGGGATTCCTCCCAGTAGAGACAGGAAGTCTAAACTCTAACTGCTAGTGGCCGGCAGTAACTGCTTTAAACCATTGAATAAAGCCATGTACTCCACTGTCTGTCAACCTGACCTGTATAACAGTTAGCCATACCTCTCTGTGGTCTTATTTTTCTTTGAGGTTAAAGTAAATGAGCTATGTAAAAGTGAAAAGAAACTACAAAATCCAGGTTGTACGGTTATAATTTTCCTGATTGCTGAGTGGCCCATCTTCCGCTTTTTTCCTTTCTCACTTCTCTTAGATAAAAATAAAGCAGAAATGAATTTTCTTTCCAAGAGTATCATGTTGTGAGCAAATTATCTTACAACAAACACCAACAGGCTGAGAATTCATGAATCATAATTTAGTACTGTTCACATAAACCGTGAAGCACCACAGAGCAGAAAATCACAGTCTTTTCGAAGTATAAAGGATCTTAGTGGTGACAAAATTCCCCTTTTAATTTTTTGCATTCTGGAACTTTCAGGTCAGAGAAGTGATAACTTTCTTAGAATTACACCAAGGCAAGACTAACTTCCAGTCTCCTGATCAGCCCACTGCACTTTCACTACTGCTTTCATTCCCAGTACACTTATATAGTCTTTGCCTAATCATATGCATATGTTTATTATAATTTTCTCTAAATAATAAACAATCCTTAAATTTTATTACTTCTATGCAATCAAAGTTATAAATACAGTCTATTAATTCTTTTAAAAACTTTAAAAAATGTATTGATTGATTTTTGAGAGAGAGGAAGAAGGGAGAGAAGAGAAACATTATTTGCTATTCCACTTATTTATGCATTCATTAGTTGTTTCCTGTATGTGTCCTGACTGGAGATTGAATCCACAGCTTTGTGGTATCTGGATGATGTTCTAACCAATTGAGCTACCTGGCCTGAGCAATTAATTCTTATGCCTATCTCTCTATATAAAAGCCTAATATGTTAATTGTCCCTCCACCCATTTGACCATTTGACCAGTCATTATGATGCCCACTGACCACCAGAGGACAGATACTCTGACCAATAGGTTAGATTGCTGCTGGGGTCTGGCCAATCGGGACTGAGTGAGAAGGGACGGACATGCCCTGTAGTCCTTCTATAGTCCCTCCCTATCTCGAATCAGGCACTGATGGGGTCCTTTCGCCTGGCCCGTGCCCACTCACAATCTGGGGATGTTGGAGAGCCAGTTTCGGCCCAATCCCCACATTAGGCAGAGTGATCCTACTGGTGCATGAATCCATGCACCAGGCCTCTAGAAATCTGATATAATTCAATTTAATCATTAGGATGATAATAGAAAAATATTTTAGTAAGAAGCAACTGTATATTGAGTGCAATTATTATGCTCTCATTGATTATAAAGGACATATGTCATATTCCTAATTAGATAGAAGAGGAAACTAAAGCTCAAAGATATTAAATAATTTGGCCAGCTTAAAAACACCTGCTCCAGGAAGTCTAGGAAGACTTGAAAAAAAGTTCACTAGAAAAACAGGAATAAAAGACAGTTTTTTGTGTCTGGGCCTGAGCACTGAATGGTGGGGTAGGGGTCTTTTTAAGAATTCGAGATCATGGACCTGCTATCATACTGATCCAGGATTCAGTTTTCAATTTATTGCTTACCTGTGTGGGAAACATTGAGCTAAGGAATTAACATAAAGCGGTCCTACATTGCTAATATTCCAAGATGTCTGCCAGATGCAAATATGAGTTATCTTTATACAGAAATGTCCTTTTCCAGGCTGACCAGGAATCCAACAGATGAATTTGAAATTCAAAAATATAAAATACTAGAGGCCTGATGCTCAAAATTCATGCAAGAGGCTTGATCCTCGCAGCCCTGGCTTCATCCAGAAGGTCATCTGGATGGTTGTTTTGCTATTTTGTCTAATTAGCATATTAGGTCTTTATTATATAGGACTAGAGGCCCAGTGCACAAAATTCATGCAGAGGAGGGATAGTTCCTTAGCCTGGCCTGCACCCTCTCTAATCTGGGATCTGTTGGGGGATGTCCGACTGCAGGTTTAGACTAGTGGGATTGGGCCTAAACCAGCAGTTGAACATTCCTCTTGCAATCCAGGACTGCTGGCTCTTAACCACTCACCTGCCTGCCTGCTTGATCACCCCTACCTTGCCCCCCTGCTGGCCTCATCACCCCTACCTTGCCCCCCCTGCTGGCCTCATCACCTCTAACCACCAATGCCTCAGCCCCCAGCCTAAACTGCAGTCTGGTCTCCCTTTGCTGGAGGCGACTGGCCCATCAGGGGAATGCACCACCCCCATCACTGCACTGCTGCTACCGCTGGTGGCCACCATGGCTGCCTGAGCCTTAGGCCAGCTCTGGACAGTGGCAGGCAACCGCCATCCTGAGCCTCAGGCAGCCACTGCGGCTTTGTCTGAAAGGATATCCAGATCATCCTCTGGAAGATGTCCTCCCTAATTAACATATTACCCTTTTATTAGTATAGATATCATCAATAGCTTTGGATGATGGAATTAATGGATACAATACTAAAATGAATGTATTTTAAATTGCTTACAGAAGTGAAAGATATAATTGAAACTGTGGAACAGCCACCATGTTTTGTTATGTAGTGTTTTATTGTGATTTAATTATAAATAGTTTTTATTTCCATTAAGATTTCTTTCACCTAGGAATGAGTTAGAAGTGTGTGTGTGTGTGTGTGCATACATGTGCATATGGGTGTGTATGTTGATAGTGATGGGATTTTGGTATTAGTTTGTTTTCTAGTTTCTAAATAATTGGGAGGTACTATTGGTTTTAATTTCCCTGCATTGTGAGCATATAAAGATGTTGTTTTTGTTATTTGTTGATATTTTCTTAATGATCTTATTCAGATTGGTTTTTGTAAATATTCCATGTGTGCTTGAATAGAATGATATATGTTGACTAGATAAAATTTAGCACATATAATCCAGATATTCTAAATTCCTAATATTTTGCTTGACAAAATATTCTTGTAGTTCTGTCAATATTTGCTTTATATATTTTGATCTGTGTTATGAATCAGTTTTTTATGTAATAGCTTTATTAATAATAATGCTTTTTTAAATCATAAAGTTAATTTTAAATGATATTAGTGTTGTTACAGAAAATATCTTTTGCTTGATATTTCCCTAGAACCTCTTTATCTAACTAACTGCTTCTAATCATTCTATTTTAGGGACTGTTCTTGTAAACATATATTATATTTTTATTTTTAATCTAATTTGAGGTACTCTGTTTTTAACTGGCAAACTTAGAGTTTGAATTTGTTTTACATACTGCTATATTCTTAGTGAAAGACCAAAATTCGTGCAAGGGGCTTGACTCTCACAGCTCCGGCTACCTCAGCCAGGCCTCACAGCCTCCGCTTCATCTGAAATGTCATCCAGACCATCATCTGGAATGTCATCCCAATGGTCATTTGGCTGTTTGGTTTAATTAGCATATTTGCTCTTTGTTATATAGGATTAGTTTCTACCATCTTATTTTGCTCTTTATTTTGTTGACAATTCAGTTTTATTTTCTTTCATCTCCTTCCCTGCATCCCATTGGTTCTATTGAATATCTTTATTCCATTTTTCTCTTCTACACATTTGGGAATTGCACCTTCTACTTCTGTCTTTTAAATGGTTAACCTTATATTTTTAACATGCATTCCTGACTTGATTAAAGTTACTAAGTATCTCTCTCTTTATGAAAACAATGAAGATTGTTAATCTACTGAAGCATTAAAAAATTTTAATTTTGAAAAATGTTAGACTCACAAGAAATTGAAAAGAAAGAATACATAGAATTCCCCTCTAGTATTCATTCTGTTTCCTCCAATAATCCCATTTTATCAATCTAGTGTACATTATCACAACCAGGTAATTGACATGAATACAATACTATTAACTGAACTATAGATCTTATATTCCATTATTTAACTTTCTACAGCCAATTAGCTATCTTTGCTATTTGTACATTAGACCTGGGTTTATGAAGACATTTATTGATATCTTTGTTCAGTGTAGACATTTAGCTCACTCATTCCTCCTGATTTAAAATTCCTTCTTGCGCCGAGACTGGTTTGGCTCAGTGGATAGAGCGTCGGCTTGCAGACTGAAAGGTCCCAGGTTCGATTCTGGTTGGGGGCGTGTAGCCTGCTTGCGGGCACATCTCCACTGTGGGGCATGCAGGAGGCGGCTGATCGATGTCTCTCTCATCGATGCTTCTGACTTTCTATCTCTCTCCCTTCCTCTCTGTAAAAAATCAATAAAATATGTTTAAAAATAAATAAATAAAAATAAAATTCCTTCTTGCCAAAGTAAACCTTTCAGGAACTTTTTCACTGGTGATGTGGGAGAGGAAAATTCTCTATCTTGTTTGAAAAGGTCTTAAATTTATCCTTCCTTGCACAATAATTTAGACAGATCATTTTAGAGTTCTAGATGTACAACTGTTTTCTGATATTACCTTACACATTGTTTTATTTTCTCCTGGCCTTTATTTTGGCCATTAGAATTCCTGTTATTAGGCTAATCCTTCCTTTTCAAAAAGTGGGTCATCTGTATTTTCTTTCTGGTTGATTTTAAGATTTCATTGTTTTTGTCGTTCTTCAGGCTTAGTACAATGTCGAGATTTGGATTGATTTTATTGGGTCTGTTTGCCTCTTCATTTTGAGGACTTGTACCTTATCTTTCAATTTTTTAAAATTATCAGTCATTAATTTTATTCAGTGGTTCTGACATTTATTTTAGATTGATGTTCTCATTCTATTTTCATCAATATACTTTCTAACCTCTTTTCATTCCTCTGCTACATTTATCCAATTTGCTAATCTTTCTGAAACCTTATTTTCGATGTTTAATCTGGTCAGTAAGATTTTTTTCTTAAAGAATATTTTATTTGAATGTTGTTTATGTAGAGAATGGCCATGGTCAACTATAATTCTCTAGTTTCCTTATACAACATAAGGCAGATATTTGAATATGTCCCAGTCGAAATGCACTATGATTTTGTTAATCTCTCTTTTTCTTAGTAATAAATTTGAAAACCATCTGAAAAGAAAGGCTATTTTTATTCCATTTTAATTTCTGAAATATGGTTTGTTTTCAATTTTGAAGTTGCACTTTTTAACTTTATATTTTTCTTTTCTTGATCTTATTTTTTTGTGTGTTTTCAAATCCTCTTGTTTGTTGTTCATGGCATTTTGATCTTCCATTATTGATTTTATTTCCTCTTTTGTCACTTAATCTCAAACATACTTATTTTTATATTTTTCCAGTTGTTTTATTATATTGAATTATTAATTCTCCCTTGAAAGGAGACATTTTCTCATGTGATTTGTAATTATTGATTTTGAATTAGTCCACTCTAACCTTCAAATCGCATAATCTCACATTACCTGCCATGTAGAAATATTTCTGTTGTGTAGTTTTGCATTTACTTCTCTGAGTACCTAAGAAATTATCTTTTTGGAGACCAAGTTTTACTTTTTTGTTGGCTGTGAGTTCTCATATAGTGTAACAGTGTAAAGTTGGGACCAGCATCCATCTGTGGCACAGACTTTATATTCATTTTCAAACAGAAGAATTTTTTATCCTGCCCCTAGAACTCCAGGCATCTGACAAGAATTTCTGTTATTTCCTTGTCTTGCGGGCAGAGAATTTTGTTCTCCTTTCCCAGAGGGGTTACCTTTAATGGATATCATCTCTATGCAAGGATTTCAGTTCCACCTCCTGGGTCAGGTGGGCTGATGGGCAATGTCCTAAGCTGTGTGGACATTAAAACCCCAGACCCTGGGCTCTAGAACTTAACCTAGGTTTGATGCACTCTGGATAGCCTTCAGTCACAGCTGGTGCACTTTTTATTTCAACTTTTAGGTTTCTACTGTTTTGGGGAACCTGTGACCAGATGATATAGCTTTATACTCACCACCTAAGTTGACCTCAAAAGACAACAAGGCTTGTTATTTTGCAAATTATTCTCTGCGGTTATCTATTCTGAAAATGAAATTTTAGCCATTCTGTTCAGTTGCTTTGGTAAACCTTTCATGAATCACTTTGTTGGAGGGTGCCTCAGAAGGAGAAAGAATGACTATTCCCCCCACTTTGTATCATAATTTGTCATATGAGGAATAACACACTACTGATTTCTTTATTCATATAAGTGCTTTTCACTGCATTTTAAATTATTCAAATTTGTATTCTTTTAGTTCTATTGTTTATCCCATAACAGAGGGATTATTAAAATAATATTATCCAATAAATATGTGATAATCTGTTTGATATCATTTAATAGGGCTGGAAAAGACACGGTTTCTACTGCTATATGATTGGACACACACTTTCAACATTTTCAGAAGCAAACCAAACCTGTGTGAAAGAGAATGCTTATCTAACAACTGTTGAAGACAGGTATGGAATAATTTTAATTTTATTTTAAAATGTCAAATAACAAATAGTTATCAAAAATCCCAGTTATCAATGTGCTCTAAATTTGTAAACAAATTATATGGAATCATGATGTATCATTTATAAAAGCAGAAAATTAAAAGTCATATTCTTATTTGAATTATTTTTTTTAATATTTTTTAATTATTTTAGAAAGGTAGGGAGAATGAGAGAGAGAGAATCATTGATTGGCTGTCTCCTGCACACCCCACACTGGGAATCAAGCCTGCAATCTGGGCATATCCCCTGAATGAGAATTGAACCGTGACCTCCTGGTTCATAGGTTGATACTCAATCACTGAGCCATGCAACTCAGGCCTTATTTTAATTCTTCATTGCAAACATTATAAAATATTTTGCTACTTTTAGTTCTATAAGGCAATATTCTTAATTGTTTATTAATACTTTACTAAATGTAATTTAGGTATAACTTTTTCTAATATATCAGGAAAATAAATACAAAATTTAAGGTAAAAAATACCACTTTCTATCTTTACTATATTTCCCACCAAAAAAGAGGGAAGAGAGGTTTACTGAATATTTTATTCATTTTTTTCCCAGTCTTCCATTTTCTTCTTTGTTTGCTAGGTTTACTAGACTTATAGGCCAAGAAAATTATATGGATATATAAAATTTTATATAACTTTTGACCTCTACAGTCCCATCCATTTTAAGATTTTTGTGTTTATTCATTTTCCCCTACTCTTTGCAAAGAACTACAATAAGTCTAGGAGAAACTTAGAAGAAAATTTAAAATGTCCGTGTCATTTGCAGTAAAAAGGTAAAATACTGAGTTTTAGTTCAGTAAGTTATATTTAGTGGCCTTTCAAGGCAGACTCAATAAAATGCAGAGGATACCATTGATATTAAAAATCCTTTGATACAAATGAAAAATGTGATAGGATTTAGATGGTCTTTGTAAAAGAACTTGTATTTCAACCCACATCCTTCTTTCATGTACAATTAAATGTCTAATACAGTGTAGCACCCTGATATAATGCTAACATCTGAAAATCAGAACATAGATACTCTTATGACAAGGAAATGAGCTGGGGACATGTTCTCATCTACACTGTCATTGATCCTTTGGTCTACTGAGCAGAGATTTCCCTATATTTTATGTTTTAGGTACATTTCCTTTGTGTTTTCTATGATATTTATGTCCAGGGAGGGTCACTGCCTCTGTGGTTAGACTTGATTTTTAGGAAAAATTGGCTTTGGAATTTTAATTTTTGGAAAGGTGCTTGTTTGGTTTAGGGAATGGAATTATTCAGGCTGGGCAAACAAATGTTCCGTTATTATAGTTTTTTTTGCTTTTCCCTCTGTTCTCTCTGAAGTCATCCACACCTCTCTTTGTTCCTGGAAACTTTGGGCACCTCTTTTCTTATGTTCCCAAAAGAACTTCTTATGGACATTGCTACTTCATTGTCTGGGCCTTGTCCATTAAGACAAACTCTGATACCTGTTCTAACCAAATTGTATTATGCCAGGCACACAGCTGAGGTACAGAAGGAGAGAAAATGTTGGAATTTGTGATTCTGCTCCCAGTTCTTTCTAGAGATCGAATCTCTGCTTCTCTGTACTTCTTGATAATTTTCTGTTTCTGAGGGTGGATAATGAGGATGAAATTCAGGGGAAAATCCACACAGATTTTTCCATTTGTATCATCCTTGATTATGTTATGACATCTCAACTCATTAAACCAGAAATTGTGCAGGATATTTGAAATATTTGAAAAGTAGACTGATTCTTAAATTGTGTATTTTAAAATGCTATAGTTTTCTCCTTTGCATTTTCAGAATTCTCTTCCCTTTTGAGAAGGGCAGAGGGGCTGATGAGGAATAAAAAGACATGTTTGAGTATATTTAAATTATTCAGTCAGCTGTTTAGTATTTTTTCTTCATAGGATCACATTTTCTTAGTAAATTTTGTGTAATATAAATGACACATAAATATAGGAAAATACGTTTGAGTTACCAACCAAATCATAGCTCAAACATAGAAAGGAGATACGTTTCATGTTGATAATTAGAAAGTTTACGTAAATATTTACAAAATTTAATTTAACTGTTTAAAAATTTATTTATTATTACTGCTTTTTAGATATGAACAAGCCTTCCTCACTAGTTGGGTTGGATTGAGGCCTGAGAAATACTTTTGGACAGGTCTTTCCGATGTCCGTAACAAAGGGACCTTCCAGTGGACCATTGAGGAGGAGGTTCAGTACACTCACTGGAACTTCGAAATGCCAGGTATGTGCAGAGCTTAGGTCGGAGGTTTGTATTCATTGCACACGTCCATCGTGCAAAACCTACTTCCTTATGTACCTGTCCAAATGGACTATGTGAATTAATTGTGCTTTCAGTATCTGCTATTCTGTCCTGCTTTTCTTTAATCTTCACCCAAGGATATTTTTTCCATTGATTTTCATACCATTTGGAAGGGAGGTGGGAGTGGGGAGAGAGAGCAAGAAAAATCAACATCATTTGATTGCCTCCTGCACACACTCTGACCAAGGGTGAGGAGTGAACCTGCAGTGAAGGTACACACCCTTGACTGGGAATTGAACCCGCAACCCTTAAGTCCGTGGGCTGACACTTTAACTACTGAGCAACTGGCTAGGGCTTTTTTTTTATGTTCCAATTAGTTTGCAATGGTCTAAGAAAACAAGGAAAACTGCTAGGTTATCAGGTACTACTCTTATTTGAAAAATATTTATGAAACCCTAAATGGTCACAAATGTTCCAAATGGTTAACTTATTTCTGAAAGCTTACAACTATACTAAAGGGCTACACACTATCTCCAGGCAACTATGAATAGCATTATTAGTGTGCTTGAGTTGGTGGAGCACAAGATAATGCTTACGTGGGACTCATTTCTGTATCTTGCATGTGCTGTCCTGCTTATTCCTTTAGATGCACTGGCATTCATTTTATCTTTATAAGAAACGTTCAAGGTAAGTTTAAATATCTTTATTTTAAAGATGTGGAAACAGGGACTCAGAAAATGTATGTGACTAGAAAACTTCCGACCATGAATTTAGATTAATCTGTGTAATTCTCAAATCTGTGCTGCTTGCACCAACACCACTTGCCTCCTATAAGTGCTAATTTGCTTCCCTAGTAGGTAGTTTCTGAAATTACCTCTGAAAGATTCTGTGCCTTCTTTATACATTGGTATCACAGTTTATGACCTTATTTAGTGTGACAGCCCCAGGAAATTTAACATTCTTTATAGCTAATGTTTCATTGTGCCTGGACAAAGAACTAAAGAAGGAATAATAGCTCGAATGTATGAATTTGCTACTTAGTCAAACTTAGTTCTAATCTTCAGGAGTACATTTAATTTGTATTCTCAGCTCTTAATGAGGTAAATAGGTCAGTATTTAGATAGAGTGATTCTTTTTAAATTATTTCATGTTCTGAAAAATGGTAAGATTTCAGTTCATCTTTAAATAACTGGGCAATATATCAAGAGTTGAGCGTACACCTTAAAACTATTGGCACTGCTGGTGGGAATGCAGACTGGTGCAGCCACTGAGGAGAACAGTATGAAGTTTCCTCAAAAAAACTAAAACTGGAACTCTCATTTGATCCAGCAATCCCACTCTTAGGAATATATCCTAAGAAGCTAGAAACACCATTCAGAAAGGATTTATGCACCCCTATGTTCATAGCAGCACAATTTACAATAGCCACAATTTGGAAACAGTCTAGGTACCCATCAGCAGATGATTGGATCAGAAAACTATGATATATCTACACAATGGAATACTATGCTGCCACAGAAAAGAAAGAATTCCTACCATTTATAGCAACCTGGATAGAACTGGAGAACATCATGCTTAGTGAAATAAGCCAGTCAATGAAATAAAAATACATACCACAAGATCTCATTCATTTATGGATAATAAAAGAACATTATAAACTGATGAACAGAAAGACAGATACAGAGACAGTAAAGCATCAAACAGACTGTCAAATTACAGTGGGAAGGTTAGGGAGAGGTGGGGTAGATAAGAGATCAACCAAAGGTCTTGTATGCATGCATATAAGCGTAATCAATGGACACAAAACACTGGGAAGTTAGGATATGCATGGGAGTAGGGGGGCAATGAGAAGTTATGTATACATGTAATACATTAATAAAAAAAATAAATAAATGAAAATATTGGTAGGAGTGGTAATTATTACTCTAAGATAAACTTCTAATTTTGCAGGTGAAGTTCATTCAACCATAGAATTTAGAGAAATTAATCCTTAGAGAACAAAAATGGATTAAACTAGAGCTATAGGGAGTCAGAAATCTTAATGAAGATATTTTGAAAAAGATGTACTTCCCCAGAACTTATAAAGTTATTCTAAACACTTAATGTCCTTTAAAAGAATAGCAATGAAAGATGACCTCATCTAAACAGAAGGAATCCTAATGTTTTCAAAGCTTTGTCTTAATTAATTACTATTTGGAAATAATCACAACTGTGAACCAAAATTATTATCTATTAAGTTTGACATAATCCTCAGTTTATTTTATGTACTTTTTTTTAACCATGAAAAAATTCATTACAATTCAGTAAGGTAGGTAGTGATGTTTGCATTTTAATATGAGGCAACAAATTCAGGGAGATTGAGTAACTAAACTTAAAATCTCTCAGATGTATCTTATTTTCAAGTCCATAACAAACTTCTATTCTGGAAAAATCTACATGAATCCTAGAGGAAAAAAGGGACCTTAGAGAATTTGTTTTTTTAAAAGAAAAAGAAATGTTGAACTATTATTTTTGCCATGGCAGTAACTTTTATTATGCAAAAATTATTGTATCGTTAAATGTCTATAAGGCGGCACCTTGCCAGATGTTAGAAATACAAAATGATATAAAAATCGTGACCTTTGAGATCATAATTCAGTTGGGGTCACAAATGAAAGGTAAATAACTATTCCAAAGAGCACACATAAATTGCCAAATGCCACAGGATCTCTCCTCTTCATTTCCTCAGCACATGGAGGTTTGACCATATATTTGAGTCAGGTTTGTCTTGTCTCTTGCAAGCATTGGCAAGCCTACAGCAGAACCTGTTAAGTGAAGTCTATGTGTTTAACACAGGGAGAAAAGCTGGGTGTGTTGCCATGAAAACTGGGATTGCAGGGGGCCTGTGGGATGTTTTGAGTTGTGAAGAAAAGGCAAAATTTGTGTGCAAACACTGGGCAGAGGGAGTAACTCGTCCACCGGAGCCCACGACAACACCTGAACCCAAATGTCCAGAGGATTGGGGCACCACCAGTAAAACAAGCTTGTGTTTCAAGGTAAGTTGCAATTGCAAAACTAATAAAGAATTTGGAATATCCTTCAGCCTAAAGAATCAGCTGAGAAATTAAAACAAAACAAACCCAAATACTGCCATGCTCAGGCTTCACCTGTAGGAATTCTGACTTTATTGATCTGGAAGGGGTGCACGGCACGGTTTATTTGTAAAGAGCTTTCCTTGGATGAATGCTAATGACCACACAGATCATAGCAGCTGCCTCTCCTCTCTCCTAGGCTTTCTGGCCCTCACCTGAGCTAGCATTTCTTTTCATCTTAATGAACATTTTTTGCTCCCCTTCATTCATTCCCATTGCAGCTCACTTTTTGCCCTATTCTTACAGACCAGGCTTTTAATTAACTGAATTGATAAATGAATGTGTAATAATGCCTTATGGGTATCCTAGAGGTAATGCTCCATTGTACTGATTTAATCCCTGGTGATTTTGCCTCTGGGAGATGGGGGCATTTCTGGGTAGAAGTACATGGGTGCTTCATGTCCTTTAAATGACAATTTTATATTCTGCAATTGTGTTATACACTCCTGGGCTGGATCGTCTATTTTCTCTTTGTGCAAGCAAGTTTACCCAAACAAATGAACAAAGAAAAACCCCAGTGAATTTATTTGGGACTTTCCCCCTCTCTTTCTTGTAAGTTCTATTCTTTCTAGGTTAGCATTAACTAAATGAGAGATTTACTTATCAAGTGCTTAATAGTGTTTAAAATTACACTCTCAAGAACTTTGTTATTCAATCCTGTGAATGGCATATGGCCATGGAATGCCTTGTAAGACATGTAGGGTTAATGAAGAACTTGAATTATCAATGTGTGTTAGAATGATGTTGTTTAATCTTCTCTAACCTGAGGGGTGTGGCTAGTTGGGTGGGAAACTCCCACTAGTAGCAATAGAGCTGAAGAACTATCCAATCCAGATTAGCCAGTCTGGGTTAAATGCATAATTTATATAGAAGGGACTACTAGTATATTGGGCTAAACAGGGGAGGATTCGATATTTATTGTTGCTGCTAGGAAAATTTTGATTTGCTACACAAAGACCAAATTTATTTTATACAAGATATTTGCCTGAGGGTGGTAGGCTATGGGTATTTGTTGCAGAATTTTGAGAGAAGTGGCAGAATTCTCCAGAGCTGGGAAGTGAATCAAAGTTCCAGGAGACAACCCAGGTGTGTATTCAACAAATCCACAAATGTTCACTACAAAACCTATAGTTTTAGAGGTGCTTGGGTTAGGATTTGTTTGGAAATACATGGACCATCTTTGTACAAGTTAAGATATGGGAATTATTAATAAAATTCAGCTGGTAATAAATTGATTTAATAAAATAAAATCTTACATCGCAGTCTAGCAAGATGAGGCAGTCACAGAAGTCTTAGGATTACTTAAGTGAAAACTTGGTCAGATCACCTTTGTCTAGAATCTACATGGCTCAAGTTAGGGTCAAGGTGAAGGTTGCCTTGGATTGCATGATGACACAGCTGGGCAGCCACAGTCGGTTGGAAGCAAATTTCTTTTTCCACAGGCCTTGGATGATGAGGCCAAGACTCATGAGAAACAATGAATAAATGTTATAAATGTTGGTGAAGGCAATGAACTCTTATACTGTTTGCATACTGATAGCTGTTTCCCAGACTGTCACTGTGTATTGCTTTTCATTGAAATCTTTTGGATAATATGACATATTTCCTTAAATTATTAAACTATTAAATTGGGTTTAGCTTATAACCCATCTTTTTAGATGCTCACAGATTAGTACAGAGCATGTGAGCCAATAGTCATTAAAATATGCATCTATAAGGAAAAGAGACAAGCTGGAGTTGAAGGACACAGCCAACAAATCATTGAAAGGCTGCCAGGTTATTCCTTGTTAAGCCTAACAGAATAGCAATCGCTGGCACAATATTAGGGAGTTTATTTTCTTTAAAGTATTCTTTATTCATGTGTACTTTCTCCGTATCAAAAATTTCTTTCAATCTTTTCCATCTTGATGCTAATTTTCACACTTAACCAAATTAACCTTGTCTTCAACAATGAGCTGATAGCTTAGCTGAGCCAATATACCTAAAGCTTCTAAAGATTTTAAGCTAATTCTTCCTGTGCTATCAACCTCATTTTTTTAAAGTTTTCTTAACAACATCATCTCCCAAAGTTTGTTACCCAAATATTCACTCATAAATTGATTTTTAGCCAAGAGAATTATGTTATGTGGGGTCATTGTAATCAATGTCTTGCTTTTTCTGTAATGGATATCTCACCAAAAGCAAATAACTATTTATCTCGAGTTAATAAGCTATGCAGTATAAAATAACCCTTGAAACCATATCATCTTTAGCTATTTACAAAAGGATTACATGAGAAGAAAACATGGTTTGACTCTCGAGATTTCTGTAGAGCTATGGGTGGAGATCTAGCAAGTATCAATAATAAAGAGGAACAGCAAGCAATATGGCGATTAATAATGTAAGTATCTTTTCTATATAATACTCTTTTCTTTTATCTATTTGGTGCTAATTATGTTGAGAAACATTTTATGTTCCCAAAATTGTTGGCTCATTGTGCTGCTATGAGTTCATATATTGTATTCTAAATCTATGGGCCTTTTTTATTTTTGTGCTGGGAGGGAGGCTTTTTAAAAATCTAGTTTTATTTCTGAATGCCTTAATTTTATAAGTATAAATCCTGTGATGAATGGTTCTATAAAAGTACAAGACCCTCAATAAATATTATTATATGAATAACCGAATGATTATCTTTCAGTGCTTTACAATTATTTACTCTCCAAGGGTGGCTCATTTTTAGGATATTTATGGGTTCTACCAAAAATGCACATCTATTGAATAATGCTTATATTTAATCATTGAATCTCTTTACCTGTGTAATTTTCATATTTGATTAGTTCTTATAGCTAACCAAGTTTGTTTTATGCATAAGCTTTCTTTATATCTTATATATTGTAGGACTACTGGAAACTACCATGAACTGTTTTGGTTGGGGTTGACATATGAAAGTCCTTCAGAGGGCTTTACTTGGAGTGATGGTTCTCCTGTGAGTGATTTGATTTAATATATAATTTTCTTACTTTATCATATAGCATTTATTTTAATGTTATCCTTTGGCTTAATATACATTTTTGGTAAGACTTTTTATTATGATAGCTAGAGGCATTTTTCTATGAAAAGTAAATGCTATTTTAGTATTATTATTCTGTCTCTGCCCTAGTATAGTTCTCCTATTCACCCAAGGTGTAATCATGTTGTCTAAATGAAAAAAAAAAAATTGGAAACTCATTGTAGTTTAAAGTAAATATAAAATGATATATTTATTTTGGTATGCAAAACTGACTCGCAAGTAGTTAAACTTCTTAAATATTGAGAGTTCTTATAGATTAGGAGATCTGGAAATAACTTTTGGTATTTTATTAATATCCATTAGGTTATGTCAGACTTCTCCATTCTTAGAATGGAGAAGTGAGAGGCTTGGGCACTTGCTGGCATTTTGGACATTAGTCAACACATTTTTTGTGTGATTTTAGTTCTATCTCATCTTACACTAGCAACTTCTCAAAGAACTTGGGTAAGATGGTATATTTGATGGATCCATTGATATTAGATTTTATATATCACATCTCTGGAAAATAGATCCTAATGCTTAGTCTGAAACTCTATAGAATATGATTCCACATTGAAAATGTCACAGGGGACCTAAACCCTTTTATTTCCACTGTTCATTTTGGTAAAACTTGTTAGCAACATGTCATAGGTCTGTTTCTTTTGTAAAAAGAATGAATACTTACCTTTATGCTACCATCAAATAACAAGAAAGTTTCCAACATCTCACTGAAATATTATCCCTTGAGAATGGGTTAGAAATGTAAGAACTTTCTATACTGGTCAGTGGGTGCTGACCAAGTTTTTTTTTTCTAAATATAAATCCCATTTTTATGGCTCTAGAGCCATTCTATTTAAGTAAAGTTTCTAATAATCAATAGCATACTCTACTCAGCTTCAAAAGTTTCCATGCAATGAAAGCTCTTTCCCATTCATGTTTATAAATCTTGCTTTAGAAGCAAAGATATAGTGAAAAATAAAAAGGAAAATAGTTTTAAAAATATAAATATATCTTTACTTTCCTGTTTGGGTAAATAATTGGTACTGGGCTGATATAAATGGTTGCTATGTAACGTTTTTAACATAGGTTTCCTATGAAAATTGGGCTTATGGAGAACCTAATAATTATGGAAATACTGAATACTGTGGAGAGCTGAAAGGTGACCCTAGTATGTCCTGGAATGATATTAACTGTGAACATCTTAAGAACTGGATTTGCCAGATACGTAAAGGTATGATAACCTGTTCTTTCCTTTATCTTAGCTTGAACTAACCTCCTGACATCCCAATAACTTCCCTTTATTAGCAGAACCCCCCCAAAAAAAACCACATAAAAAATAAAGGAACTGGCCAAAGCCATCCTTTCACAGGATGAGAATGAAGTTGCTGAACACAGATAAATGTTCCAAAGGAACAGAAGATCAAAAGGCCACTAGGAATCCTAAACTAAAGTCACGTCCCTGGGAATAGTTCCCATGAGCTCTGATTTCTGGCTCAGTCTTTACAGTGGTAGGAGTGGACGTTCTACTCTGTGAACAGAGCAATGACAATGCCATTTCTTTTTTGGAATTGTCACCCTTAGATCTACATTAGGTGAAAAATTTCCTAAGTCCAAATATTCTAAATATTGATATCTTGAGGAAATGGTCAACACAAAGAACAGACACCAAATTAGAGGACCCACCATATTACTAATGTGATGTTATGAGTCATGATCTTGACTCAGAAAGGTCCAAATATCCACGTCAGGCAGGGAGGTCAGAGGATCCAGATTCATATGTTTAAAAAAACACAAATAGACTCACTCTTGGACCACAATATACATCAACTTGTTCTTTGTAAACAGATAAATGGAACCACATTTCCCTCTGCTGTGGGGAAACCTTGGCCACTGTCTCAACTCTTACTGTTGGAGACACTGTGTGGCTGTCTGTCCACTTATTTTCCTTATTCCTGCTTAGATTAGTGTTTTCAAAGTGGAAAAATAACTAGTAGCTGTTTTTTCTTCAAAGTTCTAGCTACAAATGGTTTCATTATGTCTTGTTTCTTTATGGGTAATTGGTACTTCTATTCTTATGGATATTGACTATATTAACCCAAAATCTAAATAACTTGAGTCCTTTTATCAAATTCCAACAGAGTCCAGATATATCAACAACCATTTGAAAAGAAAATTATTTTATTTAACTTTTAGTAAACATACATTTAATAAAAATATGGTTCTTTAAGTAAAGTATATTTTATAAACAAGTAGTTCATATGTCATTATTTCAAATAATGAAATTTGAAGTAATTTCATAACTAATAATAATGTGTGTGACTATAAAATTAATATCTATTGAGCATCTTCTAAATACAAATAATTCACATATTTTACCTCAGTTATTCTAATATATAAAAACCTAGGGTCTGTAACATCCAAAACGAACAATGGCTTGACCCATTGGAAGTCAGTGCTGGGTTGCCGACTCAGTACTGACTGCCAAGGGGGCTGCAGATCAGGCCCCAAGAGAGGCCTGGAGAGAGAAGCAGGATCTGATCTGTAGCCTCTGTGGCAGCTATTGATCAGTTGTTGCCTCTCTCTTTCTCTCAGGCCTCTTCTGGGGCTGCTGATCAGACCTGCCTCTCTGATCAGTTTGGTTGATAGACCTGGAGATGCTGACTGGCGTAGAAACTGACCAATCAGAACCAAATCTGGGTGAAGTGTGAGGAGCCAATGGCTGCCTAGGAGGCAGGAACTTTTGATGCTGATTAGCATAGAAACTGACCAATCAAAACCTAATCTGGGTGAACAGCAAAGGTAGAACCTAAGGTGAGGGCTAAGGAGGGGTTTTAAAAGCAACAGTTGTTTGGTTTAAGGTATAAGAAAGTGGTTCAATTTTTTAATGACTGGCTTGGCAATATAGTGCATATGGTTGGCTATCAGTCCAGATATAGGGATTTGTATTTTTGACTGTCAAGAGCATCTCTTCCTGCTAAAAAAAGCTTTTCCTCCTTGACCCTCATTTAAGCAATCCTATCCTATATAATCTATATATACTACTAAAGGGTAATGTGCTAATTAGACCAGGTCAATGAGACATCTTCCAGATGTCCGACTTTTTTCTGGACAAAGCCATGGTCAGGGGGATCGAGGCAGAGACTGTTAGAGGTGATCAGGCTGGCAGGGGAGGGCACTTGGGGGTGAGATCAGGCTGTCAGGGAGGGCAGTTAGGGGTGATCAGGCAGGCAGGCAGGCAGGTGAGCAGTTAGGAACCAGTGGTCCCAGATTGCAAGAGGGATGTCTAACTGCTGGTTTAGGCTCAATCCCACAGGGATCCCACAGGGGTCAGGCCTAAACTGGTGATTGGACATCCCCCAAAGGGTCCCAGATTGGAGAGGGTACAGGCTGGCCTGAGGGGATTCCCCGCCACACACACACACCCCATGCACGAATTTAGTGCACTGGGCCACTAATTTACATATAATTACCAACTCCTTTTTACAGTTGACAAAACTAAGGGCAAGCATTTTAAACCCAGGTCTGGAATTTGAACCTAGGCTTTCTGATTACACAACTGGTTCCCTTTTCTTCCCTTTGTATGACACTGCTTGCTGTGCCTAAAGACTCTCTTTTGATTTCTGGTGGCTATTATTGTACCTACTTTGTTTATCTCTTTACTCCTACTTCTGTTTTCCTTCACTTTCCTCCTCCACAGCATGATAGGAGAATTGGAGAGTAGAAGGGAGAGAGAGGAAAAGAAAAGAGAACAATTAAGTTTTTAGCTATATTGCCCCATGAAAATTATGAAACTAGAAGAATATGTAATAGCAGACATACAGCATACTTTATATTAATGTTTTTATTTGTTTTCCAGGCCAAACACCAAAACCTGAGCCAACACCAACTCCTGAAGACAGTAGGTGTTTTATTTTCTGATCTCTATATTGATAGCCTTTTCCCACTCATCTTTCTCACAATGAAAAATAAAAATTGCCTTAAGAAGGTGGAGAGCAAAGTTCTTAATATCTCTGAAAATTCCATGGAAGTTTGGATCTTTCTCTTCAGACAGATGTTCATGAACACAAATATCAAGCAGTTATTAGTATAATGTATTAATGAATCAAATTCAAGCTCACTTGTTTCTTTTTTAGTACGTGTATTAGTTTCCTAGGGCTGCTATAACAAAGTTCTACAAACTTGGTGGCTTAAAGTGACAGCCATTTATTCTCTGACCTGTAAGTAAGAAATATGAACTCAGTTTCACTGAGCTGAAACCAAGGCATTGGGAGGATGATGCTCCCTCCAGAGGCTCAAAGGGAGGACCTATTTTTTTTTGCCTTTACCAACTTTGAGAGTTGCATGCCTTGCATTGTTATTTCATGGCCCCTTTTTTCATCTTCAGAGCCAGCAATGTGGCATCTTGCTTCATTTGTCACATTGTTTCCTTCTTCTGGAGTCAAATCTCTCTCTCTATGGATACTTGAGATTATATTTAGGGCCCAACCACATAATATAGGATAATCTTTCCATCTCCCTTAATTTAGTCCCATCTACCAAGTGCCTTTTCTATGTAAGGTAACATTCACAGATTCCAGAGATTAGGATCTAGATATCTTTAGGGGCTTCTATTCAGTCCACATCAACACAGAATCATAGAATTTTATGGTTTGGCAGAAGCCTTAGGAACCTTCCTGATTTGTGAATTCTTTGGTTTTCCTGTTATACACAGAAGCACCCTGGTCCATCTGTTACAAGTTGTTTGTTACGTTGAGATAAAAGATGCTTTCTCACAGCCTGTACTTCTTACACCTAGCACTTCTTACACCTAGCACATGCATGGATGTAAATCTTTCCAGCTATGTGATTCTATTGATGAAGGTAAAGCTGGAAGTTCTTTTACCCAATAGAGATACCAGTCTATAGAACTTAGTTGGGAAGAGAAAGTCATGAGCTTGCACAGAGTTGGTAGCAAGTGGCAATCTGGCTTTAGGCATTTCAGTCTGCTTACTCTGGGCTCTCGAAGTTGCAGATACCTCTGATATAGTAGCTACCCTATTCTTTTCATTTGTGTGTACCATACATACTAGATTCTTGAATTCACCAAAGTAAAATCCATCACTTTTTTCCATGAATTTTTCAGATCCACCAGTCACTGAAGATGGGTGGGTTATTTACAAAGACTACCAGTATTATTTCAGTAAAGAGTCAGAAACAATGGACAATGCACGAGGATTTTGCAAGAGGAATTTTGGTGATCTTGTTTCCATTCAAAGTGAAAGTGAAAAGAAGTTTCTATGGAAACATGTAAGAAAATGATTAATTTAAGAATGGATCAGTCAGATGTGTTAAGCAAAGATAATATCTACAGTTGGTACCCTGTGGTGCAACTTTAAGTTATGTGATGAATTTGCACCTTCTAAGGTCAGAGTAAAGACAAATGTGAGGATGTTGGCCATAATAGAAATGAATGACCTGTTGCTTGAATATTCAGTGAAGAATCACAGAAACCCTTTGTATTCTGGGCTTTGTAAGGATCCATACTTCATGGTTTTGAGTTCACTATTTTGATTTTCAAAGTTTGCAATATCTAACTGGTTATTTATATCAATTTCTTGTGTATAGCAGGTTGATTATTAATTTAAAATCTATTTTAGTTGAACCAAATTGCTGGTTAATAGATAGATACTACAGCTTGATTATTCACATAAAAATCTTTCTTGTCAGCTAAGAGTGAAGGTGTAATTTGTTTTTTCTAAGAGTTTTGGTTCAATTTTTCTCTTTAAAAATCTTCATGACATCTTTGTGTTTTACCAGAAAAAGAATATGAAAGAGAGCAGGAAAAAAAAAGAAAGAAAGATTTATTTGATTATGAAGGTAGTAAGAGTATAGTCTGACTTATCTTCATATTTGTAGATAACACAAACAACCTAATTACTATAGACATTCAATATTATAGAGCTACTTTAGATATTTGCTTTATAAATGCAAGTTGTTATATAATGTGCATATTTTTATTTTTTTATGAAAAACATAACATTGAATATACCACAAAATTTCTACATGAATCTCTTCCTTAGAAGTCCCAAATAGACTGCTTCATTAATGTATAGGTTTTATTTAAGAATTTGCTTATTATGTAAATATAAATTGAACTATATGTAAACTTCCATGTTTTAGGTAAACAGGATGGATGCACAGCCAGCATATTTTATTGGTCTATTGATCAGCTTGGATAAAAAGTTTTCGTAAGTAAATAAAAATAAAACAATTTTGCTTAAGCTAGTGATCGGATAAACACCTAAGTTATTTTGAGGATTTTATTTTGCTGAATGCATTTTTAAAAATCCACCAGAGTTATTAACCTTAAAAGCATCTTTTATAAAACCAAAAAGAATTAGAAATAATTATGTTAAATCTTTTCAGCATTCTAATTTTCAAATAACTCAAAATCTGATTTAATCTTGCCAAACTTTACCTGTCTTTGTTTTTGAATGCTGTCACCTGTTAGTAAATCACCCACTAAGAAGATGTATTATATACATATGAACACTGAATTTATTTTCAGTGTTCATATGTATATAATGCCTTGATGCACAGAACCAAAGGGTCCTTTTATGTTCCTCCATTCACTGCTTTAACATCACAACTTTGAAAAACTGTGTTAACTGCATGAGATGCTTTCCTTTCAAAGAAATGACTACTGTTTTCCATAGGGTACAGGGGCCAGGAAATCTATGGGAGGGGGGAAATTAGTAAGTTTGGGGGTTTTCTTTGCTTGTTCATTTATATACATGTTCTCCTAAATTTGAAGAGCAGATATGTCTTCCTGGGTCATGCCCAGATACATGTTTTAGTCACATATGTTCCTTTTGGCTATTACTGCCATTTTTTGTGTACAAAGACCTAAATATACACTCATTATTTTTAAAGATCAGAAATGTTTGAAGCTCTTTTGGATAGGCATGAGAGATCTCTTCAATGATCTCTTGGTTCTTTTCCTGCTAAATGTCTCTGGATTCCTATGATTTATTAAAGCAAATATTGGTCCATATAACTTAAGAAAAAAATGGAGAAAACATGAAATTTAGGGAATGGGCCTCATAAGAAACTCTATATTCTCAGCCTCTCTATGGTTGTGTTTTGTGGCAATGATGCCTAAGAGGTATTATGGGAGATGAATCAGGAAGCGGGCTCTCACCAGACACCAAATCTGCCAGAGCTTTGATCTTGGACTTTTGACCACCAGACTGTGAGAAATAATTTTTTTTTATTAAAAAACAGAGTATTATCGGAGGATTTTTGCTCTGACCCACTTCCAAAGTAATGGGCATCTCCATTTCTCCTTCTATTTCAAGGCTAAAGGCAGCATCTCCCAGGGAGGGCAAAGAAAACAGAGTAGCCAAGGCATCACGTTGCCACAGGAGCACAATGCACCAGAAGCAACAACCACCTTTGTGGTTTTCCTGCTAGTCTCTCCAGAACCTCTCTCTAGAATCCTCTGTCTAGAACCCTTTCTCTAGAACTGCTCTCTAGAATACTCTCCTCTCTCAGCTTACGATCCTGTGATTCCTTCATCTTGATTGACTTGCCTGTTCACACCATTAGGCTATAGCCAGTTATTCTAATGATTGGACTGTTATTAAATGCCTGAATTTTGTTTTCCAGTTGGATGGATGGAAGCAAGGTGAATTTTGTGGCTTGGGCCCCAGGTGAACCCAATTTTGCAAATGACGATGAAAACTGTGTAGTCATGTATTCAAATTCAGGTAGACAATATACATATCTTGAGTTTGGCTTGTGTTGTGATGTGTCATATGCTACCTCCTTAGGCTAAAATTAGAAGGTTGTGCAATTAAGTCAGAGAGAAGAGAGAACAAAGGAGAGTTCTAATTTTAGCCACCTAATCATTGAATTTATAAAGGGAAGGGATGCTTAAGATTTATTATATCAAATTACATAATCATCTCACTTCTCTTTTTATGAAATATTTTTTCTACTTTCTGATTTGAAGAAAATATCCAGAATGTTTATCTCTTTTATCTTTCTCCAATCTTTTTCTTCTAATTTGCTATCCTCTATCTTTCTATAAAGATAGAACCTATCTGTTGAGAAAATTAAACAAGATAATACTTCTAAAACACTAAATAAATATTTGGCATATAGAAAGTTTGTTATAACATTATTACCATTTGCTGTAACTGGCTACTTAGATACTATATATGTAATTCCAAGTGTGTACATGGCTCATAGGAAGTTTTTTATAAAGTTGAACTATTATTAGTTCAAGTGAAAGGATATTTCATTGGCTTTTTGAGTCACTTGTATTAATTAAAGTATATATATATATATATATATATATATATATACATACACACACATACATACTAGAGGCCTGATGCACGAAATTCGTGCATGGGTGGGGGGGTTGTCCCTCAGCACAGCTTGCACCTTCTCCAATCTGGAACATCCCTCTCACAATCTAGGACTGCTAGCTCCCAACTGCTCACCTGCCTCTGCCTGATTTCCCCTAACTGCTTCTACCTGCCAGCCTGATCACCCTCTAACTACTCCCCTGCCAGCCTGATTGATGCCAAACTGCTCCCCAGCTGGCCTGATTGCTCCTAACTGCCCACCCCTACAGGCCTGGTCCCCCCTAACTGCCCTCACCTGCAAGTTTGGTCACCCTCAACTGCCCTCCCCTGCTGGCCTGGTCACCCCTAACTGCCTTCCCTTGCAGGCCTGGTCATCCCTAACTGACCTCCCCTGCAGGCTTGATCACCCCCATCTGCCCTCCCTTGCAGGCCTGGTCCTCCCCAACTGCCCTCCTCTGCTGGCCATCTTATGGCAGCCATCTTGTGTCCACATGGGGGCAGCCATCTTTGACCACATAGAGGTGGCAATCTTGTGGGTTGGAGTGAGGGTCACTCTGCATATTACTCTTTTATTATATAGGATATGTGTGTGTTTGTATACACACACACACACATTTTTAAACATGCAAATCTGATTTAACTATTTTTTTTCTTTGCCAGGGCTTTGGAATGACATTAATTGTGGTTATCCAAATCCCTTCATCTGCCAGAGACATAACAGCAGCATCAATGCCACAGTTATTCCTACCGTGCCCCCAGCCCCAGGAGGTTGTAAGGAAGGTTGGAATTTCTACAACAACAAGGTAAGAAAAAAAATGAGATGCCATCTTGACACTGATTCTTATATGGAAAGTGACAATGCAAATTTTTCAGCTTAAAGTTAACTTTTGCTTTAGAAAATTTTAGGCAAGAATTGATGGAAATTCTCATGTCAAATTCTTTACAGAAATTAGGAGTATATATGAACATATTAACCAAATTGTTGTACCCTTTGTCCAAAAAGAGAAAGGAGGTTTGCAAAAAAAGCTTGCAATAAGACTTACTTAATATTTTAGATTTCTATTTGGTTGTGAGGAAACTTATATTTAATTTTAATTTTTATAAATAATTTTGATGTATTTCAGTAGACTTTTTACTAGTATCTTTAGTTAATCACTGGATTTTTTCCCCTTTTATCCCAGTGTCTCAAAATCTTTGGATTTGTTGAACAAGAAAGAAAAACATGGCAAGAGGCACGAAAAGCTTGCATAGGATTTGGAGGAAATCTGGTATCCATACGCAATAAAAGAGAGCAAGGTATGCAGGCCATTGTACAATCAATTGTGTATTTGAACATGTAATTTCTTCATGAAATTATGGAATACTAGAGGCCCAATGCATGAAATCCATGCACTTGGGGGAGATCCCTCAGCCTGGCCTGCACCCTCTGTCAGTCTGGGAGCCCCCAGGGAATGTGCAACTGAGAGAGCTTAGGTCCATTCCTCGCCTAAACAAGCAGTTGGACATCCTTAGCACTGCCATGGAAGTGGCAGAGGCTCCTGCCACTGCTCCTGCTTTTGCCAGCTGTGAGTCCAGCTTCTGGCTGAGCGCCACTGTGGTACTGCACTGACCACCAGGGGCAGCTCCAGTGTTGAGCGTCTGCCCCCTGGTGGTCAGTGCATGTCATAGCAACCGGGTTGTTCTTCCATTTGGTTGATTTGCATATTAGCCTTTTATTATATAGGATTGTGATTGTAAATGAGTTTGTGGTTTTCAAAGGGAAAAGGGAAAAAGAGAAAAAAAATCAAGCCCATAGTGAGAACTATTTTATTTTATTCATTTGAAGGTACCATGCCAGACATCTATATACATAAAAGCCTAAGCGACTGTTATGGCCAGATGACCAACTGGTAGCTATGATGAGCACTGACCACCAGAGGGTAGATGCTCAACACAGGAGCTTCCCCCTTGTGCCAGTGTGCTCCCACAGCCAACCTCCCATGGCTGGCCAACCTCCCATGGTCCCTCCCCTTGGCCGGCCCTGATTGGTCCTGACTGGGACTGGGTGAGAGGCCTCGATTGGCCCCAAGTGAGGCCACGGAACTCCACCATGCATGAATTCATTCAATAGGCCTCTATTTTTGCATATAAAGTTCCTCCTCATTGTCAGAATAACTCTGTGGAACAGGTATCACTATCCCATTTTGAGAGTAAGAAAGTAGTGTTCAGAGAGCCTGGAATTAGGAGCTTGCTGAGTAAGCAATAGGGATGGGAATCAAGCTGGATCTCCCAGTTTACATCTCATTCTGTTTCCACCAAACCAGCTTGCTCCCCAAAGAGGCAAAGAAAAACAGAGTTGTTCTAGGGAAATTGCTGATTTCCCATTTACTGCTTTTCTAATCATGTTGCCATGTAACTTATAATGCAATAAAATTGATTTTTGAATATAAACTTTGAACAAATTGAGAAATGCATAAAAATTGAGAAATTTGATAAAATATAAGGATAAGCCAGAGCTTTGAAGAAGGGCACTGAAGGAGAAAACATACCCCAACCAGTTGAAAGGTGCTTGACCACTTCTGCATGGACTTCTCCAAACCACCTTATCTGAAATGGATATTAGGTTGAATTTGTGACTTGCCTCTTTAAGGAGGATGTTGACCAGCTGTGGGCTATTCAGATGACTAAACTGATGAAGGGTTGGAAACCACAGCAAGTAGCAAGTAAGGAATGTTTGAGAGGTATCTCCGGTTTCACAGTCTAGAAAAGAAAGGATGGGCTTTTCAAGGATCATCCTATGTGGTTCCAGAAGGAAGTCCTAAAACCAATGAGTGGCAGTTATAGGAAAATATAGTTAGGCTTAAATTTAAGAGGTCATTCTAGCAATTAGAACTGATTGGATGGGCTGCTGCATGAGTTCTCTAAAGAGCTGTGAAAAAGCTTAAACTGGAAGGTACTCAAATGGATGCTACAGAGTCCTATGTATTGACTAGTACATAGAGTGGAAGATGCTTAATAAATGTTTATTGTACAAATGAATTGATGCAATGTTGTAGGTGAGAGATGTGGTCTGGGTATTTTTTCTAAGTTCCTTTTTGGTTCCAAGATTCTTTGACGTCTAAAATCACATTCTGGATAAAAGGTATTATTTCAAAAAAATAAGAAAAAAGAAAGACACTAGAGCCTGTATGGCACTCTCCCAAATGTTCATTTTGTTTTGTCAATGTGCTGTCTGCTCTCTTGGAACACATTGTATGTTAAATCAACCACGCTTTCACTGAGGACTTTTGACAAGTTCAGTAACTTGTCAGACACTAAAGCAAGAGGGTCAAACCATAGTATACTAGTACAATAAAAAAAATTGTAAGAATATAACATCCACATTTCTCCAACTAGCCTACCACATTTTGTGCTTTGCTATCCAGCAGAACACAATAATTGATCCCTCTTAACCACAAAGGGCTGATTCCTGGCATAAGAAAATTAGAACCTGGGTAATAGAGATGTGCAGAAGGAAACAATTTTCACATAAAATAACATTATTCCTGGCAAAACAGGCGTACGTTGTTGAATTCTTATTGTGGTTTTTGGCAGAAAAAAAAGTCAGTGCTGAAATATTGGCAGTAGAGCTTTCCCACATTTAATTTTGATTTGGGGTTAGGGTTAAAGTTATGATTTTCTTTAGGAAATAAAACTAAAATAAATATCTATTCATGTTCTTTCTCTCTCTCTCTCTCTCTCTCTCTCTCTCTCTCTCTCTCTCTCTCTTTCTCTCTCTCTCTCTCTCTCTTTCTCTCTCTCTCTCTCTCTGAAAAATGTTAGAAGACAAAACAATTTTTTAACCTTTAGTTAATTAAAAAATAGGCATATCCCTAATCATCTACTACTCTGCAAAAGAGTAATCATGGAACAATGGACTTTCCATGGAATTGGCTTTTGTTTGTTTGTTTTTAAATATATTTTATTGATTTTTTTATAGAGAGGAAGAGAGAGGGATAGGAGAGTTAGAAACATCGATGAGAGAGAAACCTTGATCAGCTGCTTCCTGCACAGCCCCTACTGGGGATGTGCCTGCAACCAAGGTACATACTCTTGACCAGAATTGAACCTGGGATCTTTCAGTCTGAAGACCAACACTCTATCCACTGAGCCAAACCGGTTTTGGCGGTTTTTTTTGTTTTGTTTTTTGTTTATTAATATTCGCACTCTTTTAAAAATTTATTGATTTTTTTACAGAGAGGAAAGGAGAGGGGTAGAGAGTTAGAAACATCGATGAGAGAGAAACATCAATCAGCTGCCTCCTGCACACCCCTACTGGGTATGTGCCCACAACCAAGGTAAATCCCCTTGACGGGAATAGAACCTGGAACCTTTCAGTCCACAGGCCAAAGCTCTATCCACTGAGCCAAACCAGTTAGGGTGAAATTGTTTGTTCCTGAATAAACAGATAATTGTGTCTCTACAGGCGTCTCTGTATTTTGCATTTTCTATTAGTACTTAGTCATTCAGTTTTCCATTTGCACTCAGGAGTCATATTTGCACATAAATATTTAGAAATTGTTGTTCTGTGGAATTGAGGTTTATCTGCCTCAGGGCCCACAGGTGCCAGCAGGTGTTCCTGGCCCAGAAGATAGCTGCTGTGGGAAACATGCAGAGAACATCAGGGAGGCGGGAGGGCGCATGCACATTTAAGCCTTTTACTGCTTCTGGATATTTTCCACCATCCCCTCTGCCACAGGATTGATAAGGATGAAAGAGGCCATATTTGTTCTACATTCTTTGAATTTTTCTAGATCTCTCTCAATGATGTGAGTGCTTAGCATCAGGGTGCCCTCTGGGTCCAGGCACACTCACTGGACAGCTGTTGACCTCTGGGAGCTGGCAGCCCAGGGGCGGTTTCAGTCGGGCAGCTCTTTTGGTTTGGCAAACCAAAGTATCTTGTTTCGATAAATAGCGCTCATTGAAAAAACTTTGCTGGATGAAGAGCCCTCTCTGCCCCTAGTGGTTCTGATCGGATTATTTTATTTCTAGAATCAGGATGTTTGCTAACTCAGCATGACTGGGCATGAATTAGAAAAATGTACCTCTTCTATAGGCTTGTGGGCAGCTGCAACGCAGATCCGGGTGTGGGGTGGACTTTAGGCTCCCTTGTCCCAGGGCCCCAGTGCCCTTGGACAGGGCACAACCTGTACAACTGTCTGTAGTGGCTCAGATAAAACCTAGACTTCTATTGTATGAAACTCTTTCAAATCCAGAGCTGAAGCAATAACACAATGCAAGGTTAGAACGTGTGTGTTTTCATGGTATGCGCTTTTAAATAAGAATAAAGACATTGATCACATGCTTGATATTTTTAAATTAATGTATTTTGAATATTTTCCATATTTTCAGCATTTTTCCCCCAAAGTTACAAATTACCTTGTGATACTTTCTTTCAGCATTTATTACCTATCATATGAAAGATTCCACTTTTAATGCCTGGACTGGGCTGAATGATGTCAATTCAGAGCACACTTTCCTTTGGACCGATGGGCGAGGAGTTCACTACACCAACTGGGGGAAAGGTTACCCTGGAGGAAGAAGGAGCAGTCTTTCATATGAAGATGTAAATATCACTTTCAAGTTACCTCTCTATACCCTACCAATTTGTTTAAAGTCATCATAATCATAATTAATCTGTGAACAATCAACCAGAGTGCTTCTTGGTCTGATTCATTCTTACAGATTTGAACTGTTTCAGATTAAGCCAGCTTTGAAAGAAGGGGTACAGATTCAGCTAAGAACTCTTCAGTGTGGGGGTGGTGGCAGTAAGGGACAGGGAAAGCTAGCTCCATGGTGGGCCTAGGTGGTAGGCAGGAGGGAACTGGGACTCAGCTCCTAAACTCTTGAAGCTGTTGTAGTGTTTGGGGTGTATTCTGGAAGTTACTACTCCTTCTAAAGATGTCCTCCTTCTCCCCATCATCATTGCTGAGTGAATGTTTGCAGAATACTTACTGTGTGCCAAACACTGTGCTAAGGACGTTAGTACATTAACCTAAGAGACAGGTGATGGCTTCTTTATTTTGCTACTTTTAATGTCATATCATCGAACTGTCAACTAATCAGTATTAAACACCGCGCTGAGCATTGTGAAAAACATTAAGATTTTGTTCTTAAAGAAGCTCACACTGAAGCTAGACCGCAAGTATTATATAAGAAAGAAGACAGCAAAGAAATGCAAGTGCATAACTAGCACCAGCTTTAAAGTATGTAGTAGTTTGGAGGAAAGGAAGTTACCATCGGATGGAGTGGTTTAATTAATCAACACTTACCCGTGGAGCCCTTCACTGGTGGAGGGAAGGAATATGAGAAAGAATCACTAGGGGTCTTTTTCTCAAGAAGTTTAAAACAGAATGACAAGGGGCACTTGGTAGGAGGATGGGGAAGGCCCTGTTAGGTGGGCAAGGTGAGTAAAGTCTTCCAGAGAAAGGCACAAGGTAGGTTTGTTCAGGAATAATTGGTTTTGAATGTAGCAGGGGTTTTATGCAAAAAAAGAAATAAGAGTAAGCTTTGAAAGGTGAAACACAGAATTTAGAGAAAGTTAGATGCCCTGTGAAAGGCTTGAACAGGAACCTGATCTGATCAAAATGACTTCTTTATGAGAATTAATTTGCAGAGTGGGTACATTTTGGTGATGGGTAAGTGGTAGTCTGTGGAGAAGTTCTTTGACTCCTCTTACATTAATGAGGTCTGAAAACTTATTGGAAAAATTAAAGTAGAACGGAATGAGGTAGATTTTGCTTAGCAAGATTTCAGAGACGAGAGGTGAATTTCATGTAAAGAAAAAAATTTATTATTATACAAGTGTTTTTAGAACATAAGGAAAAGCAGAAACAACAGAAAGAAACAAAATCAGTAATCTCACCCTTTAAGCATTGTTACTTTTTGTTGATTTTATTCCCAGACTTGTTCTTAAAGTGTCTAAAAATTTATATTTCAAAAAAAATGGAATCAAAACATGTATGGTGATGTTATAATTTCATTACTTGAAAAATGAAAAGATGAAATACAGTTTGATAAAGAGAGTAGAAGAGAACTTTCTATATGCATTTTGTGGTGGAAACATGCTTATTATATACAGGTTTTTAGGACTACATTAGAGATTCTGAACTAGGATGATGGAAGATAAATACAGAAGGGAGATGAGGATGAGGGAAGAACCTTTGAAATTTAGGATTGGGGGTTCCTAACTGTCAAGATTCTTGGGATAATGAGGTTGGAGGCAGGGAGGTGGAGAAGACAATTATAGCTGTGTTAGCTGTGGATATAGAAATTAGTAAAATTTCTGATAGCAAAATTTCTCAGAACTATTCCAAAATTTATCAAGCTCTATTTAGTTTTCAGTTAAATGGCAAGAGTTCATTGTGAGAGATCCACCTAGAAAGTAGGAGCAGTGCATGAAAAATAAGGATGAATTGAACTTGCTGTAAATAAATGAGGGCAATCTTAAAATTTGGGATTTTGGGCTTGTTAATGAGTTGATTTAAATAATTGTTGATTCCCACTCCCCCACTCCCTAAATATGCAGGCTGACTGTGTTGTTATTATTGGAACAAAGTCCAAAGAGGCAGGAAAGTGGATGGACGACACCTGTGACAGTAAGCGAGGCTATATATGCCAGACACCTCCTGGTGAGTTCTACAGCCTCCCCACCTGTAAAGCTGGAACTTTCAAGTATGTTTTTAAAAATATGACACCCTCATTTTTTTCTGGGAACCTTAAACTGCTCTAAAAACTAAAGCCTTATTTTTAAAAAGGATCCTCTTACACACTGGCGAGTTTGATTCTTACTATAATCCGTGCATACCTGTGACAGACAAAATGAGTGATATTTTCTGTAAATCATGAGAGTGCCCTCTCATCCATTACCAGAATGTTTTGTGTAGATTAAACATGAGGTTGAAACTCTTTCTAATTTTGCTAGTAACTTGGGATGTTTGCCTATTTGTACTTAAAAAAAAGTCAGAGTAAGAATATTCCATTTCAACTTCATAATTTGATAAATATGGACACAAAATATAATATATACATATATGGTCTGTTTCTTAAAAAATGTAGCTACATGATTTGTGTCCCTTTTTTCAACTTAGAGAGCCTGTTAAATGAAAATAAAACAGTGTATGTGGATACTTACTGAGATTCAAGATTATGGATGAATGCATTTTACTTTCCGGTGCAACTAGAATAAAAATGTCTAGCTACACAAGAAAAATGCCAGAAATTAAGACAATCAACTAGAGAAAGGGTTGAGGTGGGGTTTGCTGTCATCCTAAGTACAGCTCTTGGGGGATCAGTATGAGTTAGAAAGCACTTCTTCCAGAACTAAAATGTTTTTCCACTTCCTGGGGAACCAGGGAACTAGTGCCAGCTTCTGACTAATGCCAACGATGACTGAAAATCACTTCAGGTACTTGTGAATGATTGAAAAGTATTGCAGACATTTTAACCTTTATTAATCCCAAAGCCAGTCTCTTCCAGACTCAAAGTACCCATATATACTATGTGGCTGAGAAAAGAACTGTTTCAATGTCATTAAGAATTCTGATTCAGATTTAGATGAAAGTCTGGCCAAAAGTTACAGAAACTTTAAGCACTATGACATGTTATCTCTTTTGCTATTTTTAATAGTCTTCTATTTTCACTCATAATTAGCTTGTAAAATTGTTTGATCAGCTTTAAACTATCATTATATCATAATTTTATTAAATGAATGAAATTGAGGCAGCTATTGCATTAATGATTACAATTTAATTAAAAGTATATATATATATATAAAGCCATGTCACTTCTCTCTCTGCATTGTGCCCCACAGGACCAGTGTTAGGCCCAGTAATGACATCTGTGCCTCTGTTCTTTGGACAAAGAGAAGAGGCTCCTTCTAGGAGTGAAGGATGACTCACATGCTTACTTAAAATCTTTTTCTTATTATTATAAATGTGATAGAGTACTTGCCAACAATGAAAATGTTTTGAAGATTTAGGCTTAAGGAAAGGTATTAAAGTATTAAAGTGAAAAAGGCAGACCATAACATTTTATAGACTGTCAATTATGCAAAACAAAACAAGACACTATGAACCCCCTTTTAAATAAAGACAGTGAAAATAAGAATAGTGGCTATATTTGAATAGTGGGATTAGGATGATGTTTAATGTCCTCATTTATCATATTTTTCAAAATCTCTACATATAACATATATAAATATATGAATAAAATATAAAATATATGTAAATAAAATATTATTTAAAATACATATGTTCTCTGTTGAAAATTTATAAAATACAAAAAATATAAAGAAGAGAAAATATTGCCCACAATTTAACCTCTCAATATTTTCATTTTTTTAAAATAAGTTTTTCATAAAGAAGCAAATTGGACAGACTAGCTAAGTTGCCTAGTTTTTGTTGTTGTTGTTTTTCTCTGTCTCAAGCCTCATTTTCTACTTTTTGTGGTCCAAAAATTCCCAACAACGTTTAAGACAAATCCAAGCTGGGAAATGTAACATTTTAAGAATTCTGGCCTAGGTCTCTAGGTTTAATGACACTCTAGCAACACAAGGTGGCAGCAACAGCCGAAGACAGAGGAAGCTGCCTCCACCTGCTGAGTGGGAGTTGTTGCCTTCCTGGCATAATCAAAAGGAAGTTTGGCATTTATGTAGTGGCAGAACACAGCAGATGGTGTGTTGGGCTGATATACAGTGGAATAGGCAGAAAAGTGGCCAAGACAAAATCGATAGGCAACGTCATCTAGAACCCTAGACCAGAGGATGGAAAGCTTTTCATGTAAAGAAACAAATTGTAAAATATTTTAGGCTTTGCAGGACACACAATCTCAACTGCAACCTACTCAACTCTGGAGATTGAAGAGGAAAGCTCAGAAAGCCAAAAATGATTCTGATTGAAAAGGACTCAAGTGTCTGAGTCATTTTGGATAAGATATGGGCTGCCTGGTGAAGGACCCAGGAAGTCATGAGTAGGGACAGCTTGATCCTGAGATCTAGGGTAAATGAACCAGGCACTCATGGCTGGCTTTATTCCAGAACTTAAACCGGTCTTTTGAAGGTGTGTTACTTACAGGAAGGCTAACTAAGATACAAATAGATGCAAATTTATGGATGGAATAGAACAGATGGAGGAGGGAGAGGAAGACTGTTCTTGACCTTGAAATTTGACCAATGTGGAAAAATAAAGATTAGCAATGATAGGATGAAAGATGGTCTTTAATTGATGGGATTAAACATGTCATTTATTTCACCCAAATACGATATCTCATTCAACTTGCAAGCTTTTTTTTTTTAAGTTTAGAAACTTGATTAGATAATTACCTTAATATTCTAAATACAGTTTGGAAATTATTTAATTCAATCAGGCACACTGACTAAAAATAGAACTTTGTTTTAGATATAAAATGGCTCATGAAAATACTTTTAACACCTGATGATTTGGATTTGTGCTATTGTGATTATTTTTATGATGTATGAAATATAGTAGGTGTGTATTGATGGCACTCAAGTAATATTTATTGATAATACTAATGAAAATAATCTTTGTATTCCAGACTCTTCCTTGCCTCATTCTCCGGCAACAGTTCCAACAGATGGCTTTATTAAGTATGGTGAAAGTAGCTATTCTCTCATGAAGTTAAAGTTAGAATGGCATGAAGCAGAAAATTACTGCAAGCTTCACAATTCTCTTATGGCTAGCATTCTAGATCCCTATAGTGATGCATTTGCCTGGATGCAAATGCAAACATTTAATGAACCTATGTGGATCGGCTTGAACAGTAATTTGGTGAGATGTGGACATATGTTTGGCTTGACATGATTGATAAATTGTGATAAAATATCATTCTCTTTCTATTGATCTTGTTATGTATAAGAAACTGTGCCGGGGTATATGAAGAATACTAATATGAACAAGACCCAGTCTTTCAAATATCCAATGCCTTCAAGGATCTAGTTAGCTAGTGATGTATATCAGAAATCAAACAAAGACTTATCTAACTTATATTAACTCTTATATTGCTTTTAAAATTTATTTTTACTTATAGTTGACATAAAATATTATATTAGTTTCAGGTGTACAACATAGTGATTTAACATTTATATATACCTTGCAGAGTGATCACTACAATAAGTCTAGTAACTATTTGTTACTGTACGAAGTTATTAGAATATTGACTTTATCCTCTATGCTGTACATTACATTTCTGTGACTCATCTAATAATGGGAAGTTTGTCCTTCTTAATTCTCTTCCCCTTTCTGCACCCACTCGCCTCTGGAAGCCATCAGTTTTGTCTCTACATTTGTGAATTTATATGTTTATTTGTATTTATATTATATTACACATATAAGTAAGTGAAATTATATAGTATTTGTCTTTCTCTGACTTATCTCACATAACATAATACCCTCTAGGTCTATCCATGTTGTTGCAAATGGTATTTTTTAAGGATGAGTAATATTCTATTGTATATATGTACCATATCTTCATTATCCATTCATCTATTGATGGACAACTCTCCTATTGCTTTTTAATTTCCTTTTAAAATGAAATTCTGCAGCTGAACAGTTTTATTTATTAATTTATGTTGCTATGACAACTATGGAAGGGGAATTAAGAAAGCAGGTCAAGGGTATAATTCCTAGGTGATCAGGATACTTTTTATCTTTTGGGGCAAGCCATTCCAGTATTGTTTTCTGTCCTGAAGTTGTAGAGCTTCCATCCATGTGTAAGAATTACCATTGTAGTCAATTCCTTTTGTTCCATGTTGGCAGAGAATAGGGTGGAGTAAGAGATGAGCCACAGAACTAAAAATGGTGATGGAATTGCCAAAACATCCTTAAAATGAGTTATTTCTGATGCCCTGTGATCCACCTACCCACTCGCCATATATCTATTCATTTAGCTAATCAATTAGAGATATCAAGAAGTAATCCTTTCTAATACAGAGGTAATATGCAAATTGACCATCACTCCAACACACAAGATGGCCACCCTCATGTGGTCAAAAATGGTTGCCTCCATGTGGACACAAGATGGCTGCCACAAGACGGCTGGCAGGGGAGGGCAGTTGGGGGTGACCAGGACTGAAGGGGAGGACAATTGGGAGGAACCCAAGCCTGCAAGGGAGGACAGTTGGGGGAACCAGGCTGGCAGGGGAGCAGTAGGCATCAATCAGACTGGCAGGGGAGTGGTTAGGGGTGATCAGGCTGATAGGCAGAAGTGGTTAGGGGCAATCAGGCAGGCAGGCAGGTGAGTAGTTGGAAGTCAGCAGTCCTGAATTGTGAGAGGGATGCTCAACTGTGGTGGGATTGGGCCTAAACAGGCAGTTGGACATCCCTCAGGGGGTCCTAGATTGGAGAGGGTGCAGGCTTGGTTGGGGGACACATACACCCCACATACCAATTTCATGCACTGGGCCTCTAGTTAAGATATAATACATGAAGAGTCAAAGAGAGTTATAAAAAATGTTTAAATAGGAGAGAAAAGGAGTCAATTATTCATAAGAGGACCAGGAGAGCTTCTCAAAAAAAGTAAAATGTAGTCTGGGATGTGAAACTTAAGAGAAGAGTAACAAAAACAGAAAAAGGATAGGAGGGGGTAACACTCGAAGGTAGGTTGGTATCAGATTTTATAGAGCTTCTAATGCCATGAGGCAGAAATTAAAATTTATACTTCATGCTACAGGTACTTCTTAAGTAGTGCAGTGAATATTAAAAGTAAGTAGTTCCATAGTGATTTCTGTTATTAAACTTAGCAAGACATTTTTATGTCTGTGTTGACTATTTTTAGTAATTAATTTGTTTGATAATTTATTCATTTTCTTCTCACAGATGTAGTTATAATTCTCTTATGAGAATTTTATTTGTTTTTAGAAAGATTAAATGGCTTTCTAATATACAAGTATTTATAACTAAAACATACTATTGTTTTTCTTACATCTATGAAGTTAATGATTATATAAGCACTAGAGGCCTGATACACAATATTTGTGTAAGAGTAAGCCTTTCTTTCCCCCACTGCTCGCACCAGCTTCCTTCTGGCACCCGGGCTTCCCTTGCAGCCCCTGCTTTTTTGCGAAGGTCATCCAGAAGAACATCCAGAAGGACATCTGGTCTAATTAGCATATTACATTTTTTTGTTATTATAGATTATTTGATTAAACATGGTAGAATACTACAAAATTCTAACTTGAGATAACACAGACTTTTGATTTTTTCATTAAATCTATGGTAATTGCCTTGGTAAATTAAGTAATGCATTTAGAAATGGGACAATTGTTTAAAAATTCTGTGTTCTCTGATTAATGTTATATACCATGTATTCTTAGGCATTACATATGAAATCTCTTTTAGACGGTTAAAAGGATTGTTGATAAGTGATGTTTTTCATGTTATCAATTAACTTTTATGTGGCCATAAATTTGACTAAATCTAATAAGAAAGTAAGTGTGCAAATTGAATAAAACAGTTAGCTTTTTAAAAGTGCCATCATGACCAGTTATAGTTGAAAGACCACATAACTGGAAGGCAAGACCTCATCCCTCTATTCTTTATTCATAGGGCCTTACCTAAGTCATTTGTCACTGGCCTGTTTTAACAGCCAAACAGTAAGATTAGAAGAAATGTTTCTTTCCAGGGCCCATGAGTTCAATGAAAATTACTTAAGTTTTATTAATATTTTAATGGTAATATAATACTTATTTTATTTGTACAGGAGATAAAAACTTTTGTTTGGCACTGAAAGCTTACAAACAAGAAGAATTTCATAGAATATGACATAACTCTTTAAGTCAGTTTTTTTAATTATCTTCCAAAGATTTATTTATTGTAACTTCCTTTTTAAGAAGGACTGCATTTATTGAGTTTGAATGGGTAGAAATGATTCATGTTGTTTTTTAAAATTCCTAAATGTCAAAAGCTCTTTGTAATATCATAGTCTTAAATATACTCTTCACTTGGTTCTTCTGATATTTTCTAAATGAAGCAAGACTTCACATTAATGGCTGTTTTTGTTTTTGCAGACCAATGGTGAATATATTTGGATTGATAAATGGAGGGTGAGGTATACTAATTGGGCTACTGATGAGCCCAAACTGAAATCAGCATGTGTTTATATGGATCTTGATGGCTATTGGAAGACAGCACATTGCAATGAAAGTTTGTATTTTCTCTGCAAAAGATCAAATGGTAATTAACTACACAGAAAACAATCTAGAGATTTTCAGTTTTCTCAATAAGCTAATATATAACTGTTGATGTTATTAAACTGTAACATGTCTTGGATAGCTTAAGAATAAGATAAAACATAATCCTTTACCTAACAAAAGACTGTCTTGGTAATAAACAAATGTACATCAAAATAGTGGAAATAGAAATTTCCTTCATTGCAAGAGTTTATTTGCTCTTTATAAGTTTCTGAATTCTTATTATTGAGATATTTTTTTGCAGCCGGCCCATCCGCGTGATTACTCCTATCTCAAATGTTGCTCGTATTTCAAAGCAAAAATCGCTCGCTGATGGCTCGTATCTCAAAAATCTCGTATGTTAGGTCACTCGTATCTCGAGGTACCACTGTAATGAAATTTCCCATAGCTGCTATATATTACTCTACGCACTACAGAAACTTCAGGTTGTACTTTATTTTGAATGTCTTTTTATTAACAGAAATCCCTGCCACCGAACCTCCACAATTGCCTGGAAGATGCCCAGAGTCAGACCACACAGCATGGATTCCATTCCATGGTCACTGCTACTATATTGAGTCTTCATACACAAGGCACTGGGGTCAAGCATCTCTGGAATGTCTTCGAATGGGTAAGTGCCATATTTACTGTATGAAAATCCCACAGTCATCTATTCTGGATTACCATGATACAACTAACATTGTATATAAAAAGCACAAGAAATGTAAAAATACATAATTTATATTGGAAAATACTTAATAATTTATATTCATGCCCTCCCCAAAATGTAATTTCTAATATTGTAGCCTAATATACTAAACTGTTAGAAATCTCATTCTCAGTTATTCAGAGTATTATATTCATGTCCTATCACGAATAAGCTCAGGTTTCATAAAACCATTTTGTTTTACCATTGACAGAAAAGCATTTATACCTGGGTATCTTATTTGTAACAAAAGAAAATTCAGGTAGACATGACATAGTAAATAAATTTCCCCTTGAAATAAAAATATCAAATAAAATTAATTTTTTAGGGTATGTCTAAAAATTAACTTAATTAAATTTAATCGAATATTTTACTGTTTTTCTTTGTGTGTGTGTGTGTTTAATAAATTTTGATTATGCCCTAAATCAGTGTTCTTCATCCGACAATGGTGTGCAAAAATTGTAAACTCATTTCCCTCAGGTTCATTCAAAGTTGACCTTGACTTTTGACTTTTATGTTTATATTTTTCAGTTTTATAGAGGTAAAATTGACATAAAGTTATAATATATTTAAAGTGTACCACATGATAGTTTGAAATACAAATATTGTGAGAGGACTTCCAGCATCAAGTTAATTAATACATCATTACCTCACATATAGCATGGGAGCAAAAGTAGTACTCTACAGTTGTGAGTACATGAAACACAGAGTTTATACTTTATTTATTAACTAGAGGCCCCGGTGCACAACATTCATGCACTGGGTGGAGAAGGATCCCTCAGCCCAACCTGTGCCCTTTTGCAGTTTGGGAGCCCTTGGGGGATGTCCAACTGGGGAGTGGGCCTAAGTCAGACATCCTTAGTGCTGCCGTGAGCCTGGCTTCTGCTCCTTAGCACTGTGGTGAGCTTTGCTTCTGGTTGAGCTTCACAACCCCTGTGGGAGCGCATTGATTACCAGGGGGCAGCTCTTACATTGAGCATCTGGCCCCTGGTGGTCAGTGCACATCATAGTAACCGGTCATTCTGACATTCAATCAATTTGCATATTAGTCTTTTATTATATATGATTATTTATTATTTTCCTTATGAACAACTGTAAATATACTTTTGGACCACACTGTTTTTACTTTATTTTTTCTTTTTGGTGAGTTCTACTTAAGTTCTACTCTAACAAATTTCAATTATATGATACAATGTTATCAACTATAATCACCATATTTTACATTAGATCCTTAGGTTTTATTCATCTTATAATTAGAAGTTGTACTCTTTACCAGCCTCTTCCCATTTCCCCTACCCCTCAGCCCCTACCAACAAGCATTCTACTTTCTGTGCATTTTTTTTTTAATTGCACCTATAAAGCTGATATTATGCAGTATTTGTCTACCTCTGTCTGGCTTATTTCACTTAGCATAATGCCTTCCTGGTTAATCAATGTTGTTGCAAATGGCAGGTTTTCTGTCTGTTTAAGGACTGAGCAATATTTCACTATATATATATATAGTGAAATATTGCTCATCAATTGATTGTTCATTGGCATGTTTTTATTTT
>JAAGEH010002534.1:32315444-32340813 GCA_011751065.1 Lasiurus cinereus
TGTTCATTGGTTATGCTTATATGCATGCATACAAGTCCTTTGATTGATCTCTTATCTACCTCACCTAGCCTTAATCTTCCTGCTGTAATTTCACAGTCTGTTTGATGCTTTACTGCCTCTGTATATATCCTTTTGTTCATCAGTTTATAATGTTCTTTATTATCCACAAATGAGTGAGATCATGTGATGCTTCTCCTTCATTCACTGGCTTATTTCACTAAGCATAAGGCTCTCCAGTTCCAACCAGGTTGCTGCAAATGGTAAGAATTCCTTCTTTTTAATGGCTGCATAGAATTCCATTGTGTAGATGTACCACAGTTTTCTGATCCACTCATCTGCTGACGGGCACCTAGGCTGTTTCCAAATTGTAGCTATTGTAAATTGTGCTGCTATGAACATAGGGGTGCATAAATCCTTTCTGATTGGTGTTTGTGATTTCTTAGGATAAATTCCTAAGAGTGGGATTACAGGGTCAAATGGGAGATCCATTTTTAGTTTTTTGAGGAAACTCCATACTGTTCTCCACAGTGGCTGCACCAGTCTACATTCCCACCAACAGTGCACAAGGGTTCCTTTTTCTCCGCATCCTCGCCAACACTTGTCGTTTGTTGATTTGTTGATGATTGCATTGGCATGTTTTTAAATTTCTATATATATGTGGATTTTTGTTTTCTTCTTATAATTGATTTCTACTTTTATAACATTGTGGTTTAGCAAAGATGCTTGATATAATTTCAATATTAAATTTATTGGGAAATTTTGTGGCCTAACATATGATCTACCTTGAGAACATTCTGGGTTCTTGAGAAGAATATATATTCTTCAGCTGTTGTATGGAATGTTTTATTATTGATTTTTTGTTTGTTTGTTTGAATGACCTATCTATTACTTGTGTATCTACTCTAGGTTTTTGCCTTGTAGTTACCATAGACTTACATGAAAGTGGGGTATTGCAATCTTCTACTGTTATTGTTTTGAGGTCTGTTTCTCCCTTCATATCAGTTAATATTTGCTTTATATATTAATACTTCAATGTTGTGTGCATATGTGTTTACATATGTTACATTTTTTTAACAAATTGACACCTTTATCGTTATACGAGAGGCTCAATGCATGAAAATTCATGCACTGGAAGGGGGGGGTCCTTCAGCCTGGCCTGCCCCCTTTCACAGTCCAGGAGCCCTCAGGGGTGGGAGGCGGCCCAGTGATCAGGGGAAGGCAATGCCTCATCACACGTCTGCTGCTGCCACTGCTGGCAGCTCAAACCTCAGCTGGCCCTGGTTATCTGAGGCTCGGCCAGCTGAGAAGCCACCATTTAAGGCTTGCCTGTGCCTTGGGCCGGCCCTGGGTGTCTGGGCAGCTACCATCCAAGGCTTGCCTACACTTCGGGCCGGCTCTGGACAGCTGGGGGAATGAAGGGACTGGGGAACTCCAGAAGCAGGCATGCAGAGGGCCCGGCCTTGCCATGCGCCTGCTGCTACAGTGGGGCTGAGAGGACTGGGCACTGCCATCTTTGAGGGCATAGCATATTCCCTCATTAATGGATATGGGTGCCCCATCTTTGCTATGGCGTGAGTCAATTAGCATATTCCCCCTTTATTAGATAGAATAATGACCTTTTTTTGTCTCTGATTATAGGTTTGGATAAAGTCTATTTTTTTTTTCTGCTAAAAGTATCCAACCTGCTCTCTTTCGTTTTCCATAAAGAAATGAATTACTTATAGACAGCATATAGTTGGATATTGTTTCTTTTAATTTATTCACTCACTTTATATCTTTTGATTAGAGAGTTAGTCAATTTTCATTCATAGTAATTATTGCTAGATATGGACTTACTATTGCAATTTTATTCATTGTTTTCTGAATGCTTTATAGTTTCTTTGTTCCTTTCTTTCTCTTTTGTTCACCTCCTTTGTGATTTGATCATTTTCTGTAGCAATAGGCTCAGATTCCTTTTTCTTTATCTTTTGTGTATCAACTCTAGGTTTTTGCCTTGTAGTTACCATATACTTACATGAAATATTTTATAGTTATAGTAACCTATGTAAAGCTAATAATAACTTAACTAGGAATGCATACAAAAGCTCTACATTTTATGTTTTTAATGTCACAATTTACTTTTTTGTTGCTATTGTTAATCCTCACCCAAGTATATTTTCTCCATTGATTATTAGAGAGAATGGAAAGGAAGGGGAAAGACAGAGAGAGGAACATCAATGTGAGAGAGACATATCAATTGGTTGCCTCCAGCATGTGCTCCACCTGGTGCAAGGGATTGAACCTGCATGCCCTTTACTGTAATCAAATATGCAACCTGTTAGTCTGAGGGCCAATGCTCTAACCACTGAGAAAACTGGCTAGGGCACAATTTACATTTTTTATATTAACAAATTATTATATTTATAATTATTTTTAGTACTTTTGTCTTTTAACTGTTATACTAGAGTTAGAAGTAATTTACCAACCACCATTATAATATCAGAATATTCTGAATTTTACTTTATATTTACCTTTATCAGTGAGTTTTATATTTTCAAATGTTTTTGAATTACTAATTAGTGTCCTTTTGTTTCAGTATAATGAACTCTCTAATAATTCTTACAAGACTGGTTTATTGTTGATTAACTCTTTCAGCTTTTGTTTGTCCGAAAAAGTTGCTCTCATTTAATTCTGAGGGAAAACATTGCTGGGTAGAGTATTCTTGATTGGCAAGTTTTTTTTAAACATTTAAAATATATTATCCCACTCTCTTCTGCCCTCATAGTTTCTGCTGAAAACCCACTTACAGTCTTATAAGGGTTCCCTTGGATGTAACAAGTAACATTTCTCTTCCTTTTTTAAGAATGTCACTCTGTCCTTAACTTTTGACAATTTAATTATAATATGTTTGAATGTGGGTCTCTTTAAATTAATTGTATTTGGGACTCTGTAGGCTTCCTGGATTTAAATGTTTCTTTCTTTCTCCAGGTTAAGGAAACTTTCAGCTATGTTTCTCTGAATAAGCCTTCTGCCCCCTTATTTTTCTCTTCCCTTTCTGGGACTTCTATATTGGTTTACTTGTTATTGTCTCACAAGTCTCTTAAGGTAACTTTACTCTTTTTAATTCTGTGTTGTTGTTTTTTTCTTTTTGCTTGCCCTGATGTATTTGTTCTTTCTTTGAGTTAACTGTCCTTTTTTTCAATTTATCTAGTTAACCCTTGAACCCATCTATTGAAGTTTTTATTATTTATTTATTTATTCTATTTTTTTTTCTATTGTGGTTTTTAGTGTATTGATTATAATCTTTAGTTCTGTGATTTACGTTCTGTCAGGTAAGTCACTTATCTCTGTTTTATTAACATAAGTTTGGAGATTTATCTGGTTCTTTCGTTTGGAATATATTATCTTATTTCATCATTTTCTCTGACTCTCTGCATTAATTTCTGCACATTAGATAAAACAGACACCTCTCCTAGTTTTGAAAGATTGGTCTTGTTCAGAAAATGAACCTCATCAGCCAGACTGACATTAGGTCCTGCTTGTGTCTTAAACCTTTGTGATTGTTCAAACCAATAGCTTTGCTTTAAGTAACTCCTAGTATTTGAGGTATGCCAAGACCTGACAGTATCCAAAGGGAAATGCAGGCTGATTAGAAGCTGAACCTTCAGGCAGTAGTTGAGAAAGTATGTGTACTAGCTCCTTCGAGAGAGATGTCGATGACCTGGTTTTACTGTTAGCAAGCCAGAGGGAGGGGAAAGTGGCAGAAGTGCTCCTCAGCTCCTTCAGGCTCCATGGAAGAACACAGTTAGCCCCTGGATGCATGCAAATTAGCAGCCAAAACCTTGGCCAGCTGGTTGTAAAGTATGTGGTCAATCCTCTTTCATGGAAAGACTTGGAGATGAGCTTTTTGGACTGCTTTCTTTTAGCTAAACCTGTGAGGAGGGGAGGAGGGATAGCTACAATGATTCCTTGGGTACCATTAAGTATTGCTTCTTTATTGTCTATAGACTCATGGGTTATGTGGCTGCATATACCATTGACTTCAGAAAATGTGTTTTTGGGGAATGTCCCTCAGAAGGGAGCTTTAAAACTTGGGGTGCTAGATGTGTGGTCTAAACCTTCACTCCATTTCATGAAGAAGCTGGAAGTTGGGGGTTCCCTCATTATTATATAGCACTATTCTAGGGGTGAGTTTTATGGAGAAAGTATGTCCTCCCCTGCAAGCCTTGTCCCCCCTAATTGCCCTCCCTTGCAGACCTGGACCCTCCCAACTGCCCTCCTCTGCTGGCCCGATTGCCCCTAACTACCGTCCCTTGCCAGCCATCTTGTGGCAGCCATCTTGTGTCCACATCGGGACAGCCATCTTTGATCTTATGGGGTTGACCATCTTGTATGTTTGAGTGATGGTCAATTTGCATATTACTCTTTTATTATATAGGATTCCTCCGTTTTTCCTTTTAAGTTTTTAGGTTAGCTTGTTGTTGTAGGTAGTTGCAGTTTACACAATTGCCCTTGATAGTTGTTGAGAAACACTGCCAGGGAAAGAAAGGCTGTTTACACTAGATGAGCTCTGGGTCAGGTCAAATAAAGGCAGGTTTTACAGATGAGGTTTTCCAGAGAATTGTCAGAAAAAAAAAAAGGGACTTTCCAAAGAACTACAACACCATTTTGACTTTTTCAGTGTCTTCTAGACTAATGGTTTTCACTTTTATTTGGGGCTATTGGTTTTTAAGACAGCCACAGAGCAATGAGATTAGCATGAGTGATAATACCATGAAACTCAATGTTCTTACCAAAATCCAATATTCATTTATTAATTTTTTTTTAATCCTCACCAAAGGCTATTTTTCCATTACTTTTTTAGAGAGAGTGGATGAGAGAGTGAAAGACAGAAAGAAACATTGATGTGAGAGAAACAGTTTGATTGGTTGCCTCCTACAGGTGCCCTTGACTTGAATCAAATCCAGGACCCCTCAGTCCTCAGGCTGACACTCTATCCACTGATCCAAACCGCCTAAGGCCAATCTTTATTTTGAATACATGCTTCCTTTGGGTAGTTACACATCATTGGTTCTGAAAAAAGTTGATTTTGACAAATTTGTTGGTGTTCTTATTGCTTTTGTGGAGCAGAGGATACTCAGGGGTCTTTACTCTGCCATTCCTTATGAGGTCAACTGAATTCCATTTTGGATTTTTAAAATTAAAATATGTTTTATTTTATGTTTGAATATTTTTTTAAATTTGCAATGAATATGTGAAAACTTTGTTTTAGGTGACTGTATTTTTCAGTAAGTAATGTAAATAATTCTCATTTATTAAAATACACCACAAATATTTTGAAATAGCTATTGTCTATAAAATGTATTTACTAATGGACTATGTAATATGTAATCAAATCAAACATCTAAAGGACCCAGTAATATGGGATGCAGGCATATGGTTAAGCGCCAACATTTAGAATGCCTGGATCATGCCATGACTTTGTCCTCTATTATCATTACAATCTTGGCAAATTATTTATCTTCTGCATTTATATTTTATTTAACTATAAAATGGGTACTATTAGTTGTTGTAAAATTTTAGTGAGATCATGCTTATAAAGCCCAAAGCAAAATGTCTGGCAGTAAGTGCTTAAATTATATTAGTTGTTATTATTAAAAATATAGCTATTTACTATAAAATCTAATGCTGACACTGAATCAGACTTAATCTAATGTATGTTGTCAATGTCATAGTCATTGAACTAGTGTTTCATTTTTCCCTCTTTTTATCTTGTACAATCCTATACATAACAGCTGGGTTAATACTTCTGTAGTGCATTGCACCATAAAAACTAAATGATCTTTATTACCACATTACCCTAAATACCCATTTCCTGCCATCTGCAGTGAGGCATAACCCATCTTTTTTCACCCACTTATCATATTAGTCCAGCCAAACTGAACTATCTGTTAACACTACTAATTTCTACCAATAGATCTATATCTATCTATCTATCTATCTATCTATCTATCTATCTATCTAACATCTAGCTATATTATATTACCATAAACCAATATAGAGGACTCCAGTGTTTGTGAGCCATCACTGTTCCTGAAGAAGCTCTCTGCTTCTTTCTTTTCTTTGTCTTTTATTTTATTCTTCCTCTTCCTGGGATTATATTTTATTGTTTCTACTTGAAATCCAATGCTCTTTAATTTCTTAAATTCTATTTCCTCCATGCTGACTTTTATCTGTTTCACCTAAAACAAATCCTCTCCCACTTTGACATGTCAATAGCATATTGTATTTATGTTACTTTCTAATACATTCTTTTATACTCTCAACTCATAGCTACCTATATTATCACTAGACACCTGGTATACAAAATTCATGCATGGGGGTTTCTTCAGCACAGCCTGTACCCTCTCCAATCTGGGACTCCTTGGACAACTGGCTCCTAATCACTCACCTGCCAGCCTGCCTGGTCACCCCCTAATTGACACCCCCCCACCAACCTGATTGCCCCTCACTGCCTCTGTCACCCCCACTAGTTGCCCCTCACTGCCCCCCTTACCAGCCTGATTGCCCCAATTACCCTCCCTGTCAGCCTGGTCTCTCTCAACTGCACCCCCCACCACCAACAACCTGGTCATTGCTAACTGCTTTCCCTGCAGGCCTGGTCACCTCTTACTGCCCCCTTCCTGCCAACCTGGTCACCTCCAATTGCTCATTCTGCTGGCCTGGTCACCCTCAACTGCCTCCCCCCCCACACCAACCTGATCCCTCATGTAGCCTGCTGTTCAGTCATTTGATCATCCCTCACTAATCCCCCTGCTGGCCTGGCTGCCCCTTGAAGCCTGCTGTTCAGTTGTTTGTCCCTCACTAACCCCCATGCCGACCTGGTCATCTCATGCAGCCCGTTGTTCAATCATTTGTTCGGGCCTCACTAACTCCCCTTCTGACCTGGTCATAGGCAGCCATCATGTGAGGGTGTGAGGATCAATTTGCATATTACCTCTTTATTATATAAGATAATCCTCTTAAGACATTCTATGTCCTACTCATCTTTGCACATCCTGCAGCAACTCAGTGTATGTACACAAATGATTTAAAAAAAATGTACTTTCAGAATAGAAACTGAAATTCTGAAAAGACAAATGTCTACTCTTTAAAATCTTCCCTTTAAGTGACAAAAATGGTTAAAGCTACTTAAATGTACTTCCAGCATATTTGTTCTTTTATATTTTGCAGGTGGTTCTTTGGTTTCTATTGAAAGTGCTGCTGAATCAAGTTTTCTGTCATACCGAGTTGAGCCACTTCAAAGCAAAACCAATTTTTGGATAGGATTGTACAGAAATGTTGAAGGTAATTTTTGCAGGATGATTATTTAATCACAGATATTTCAAACCATTATGTGGTAAACAAGGTTACCATTCCAGAAAGTCTTGCTTTAAACAATGGTTAATTTGTGAAGAATTTGAATATACAAACATATTTCCATTTGATATAAGAACTGAAATTTTATTTATTTTTTTTTACATATATTTTATTGATTTTTTACAGAGAGGAAGGAAGAGGCATAGAGAGTTAGAAACATCGATGAGAGAGAGACATCAATCAGCTGCCTCTTGCACGCCCCTTACTGGGAATGTGCTCGCAATCAAGGTACATGCCCTTGACTGGAATCAAACCTGGGATCTTTCAGTCCGCAGAGTGATGCTCTGTCCACTGAGCCAAATCAGTTTCAGCGAGAACTGAAATTTTAAATGACCCATACATTATGCTATCCTGAAAGATGCTAATTAAAAAAATAACTTCAGTAGTTAAGTTAGTTTAAGAAGCTTTGAAAATATTTTCTGCTTTTGCCAGAATAAAGTTTACATATTCATATTTGTATTAATTAGTAATAAATTTTCACCTAAAGCTATATAAAAAAACATTTTCTCAGTGTACTTCCCTGAAGTCATCATAATCTTGCCTATTAAAAGTCTGACTATAAACAATTATTAATTATAGTGTATAATATGCTTACAAGTTTTACTTGAATAAATTAAACTTAATTTAAGAGAGGTTATTTTTAACTTGTACTTTTATTGGCTGCATCTGATAAACAGGAAAATGGCAATGGATAAACAATAACCCACTCTCCTTTGTCAACTGGAACACGGGAGATCCCTCTGGTGAACGAAATGATTGTGCCTCTTTAGTTGCATCTTCTGGGTTTTGGAATAATATTCACTGTTCTTCCTACAAAGGGTATATTTGTAAAAGACCAAAAAGTAAGTAAGAATTTGCCCTATGGCACATATGTTCACAGGCTACCATTGCTGTATAATATTAAGATGTCAGGTATAGGATTATAAAATGAATACAGCTTCCTTGTGAGTTCTCCCCTGCATAAGTGAGAAATTCAGTCTACTGTGGTGACCTATTGCTGTTTGCAGCTCTGAGGGAGCAAAAAACACTCCCTGCCTGCCTAGCTGAGAAAATGGTTTTGATTTATAATGGGATATACATTAGTATGGATTTGTGAAATTGCAGCAGTTTGGTGAGCCAGCCCACAAAAGCCTTATGGCATGAGAAGAAAAGGGTGAAACAGTCACCTTGGCAAACTAGAAGGGGCCAGGTTCTGGAAGGGAAACAATTTATTACAGCAAGTCCTGTATAAGATGAAATCATGTAAGATTTAAGGAATAACTCTTCCAAGATGAAGTAAGCCTCTTACTGAGACCGAGTGGCAGACCATGGGAGGATAGGGATTGAGCAAATAGTGTTATTTGCTCATGATGTGATATTACCTGGATGTTAATGATGTTTTTATCTATCCTACTTTACATAATATTCTCCCCCAGTAGATAAAATTGTTCATTTCATAATAGATATAAGTAAATTAATTAGATGAATTATCACTCCACCCCCATAGATTTTGTTATTTTTGAATTTTGTAGTTCTTCAGGCTTTTAAAACTCTGTTCTAAGATACTATCCACCCTTTGGTGCAATACTGGAGTCTTATTTCATTTTCATTTAAATGCTTTGTAATACCTAAAGCCTTCATGGGTCAGTTTCAAAATTGCTAGCCTAGAACACATTTATGGATAGATTGGGTAGATTTTTGAGGGTCAGTATCAGAGACTCAAATGCAAATTGGAGGACTGTACAGGGGTGAGCAATAGTAGTTTTATAGTTGTGAGTATGTGAAACTGTTTGTTCTTCTATTATTATTTACTAGAGGCCTGGTGCACTATGGGGGAAGGGGTCCCCTCAGCCAGCCTGCACTCTCTCCAATTCAGGACCCCTTGGGGGGTCCCCAGGATCAGACCTAAACGGGCAGTTGGATATCCCTCTCACAATCCTGGACCACTGGCTCCTAATCACTCACCTGCCTGCCTGCCTACCTGGTCACCTTTAACTGCCCCCCACCCCCGTCCCACTGCCGGCTTGATCGCCCCTCACTGCCTCTGCATGCCGGCCTGATTTGCTCCTACCTGCTCCACCCTCCACACCCGCCCGCCAGCCTGGTTGCCCCTCATGGCCCCCCTGCTGGCCTGGTCACCCATGCAGCCTGCTGTTCCATCATTTGGTTGTCCCTCACTAACCCCCCTGCTGGCCTGGTCATCCCTAACTGTCCTCCCTGACATCCTGGAGACACCCCCAACTGCCCCTCTCTGCCAGCCTGGTTGCCCCTAACTGCCCTCCCCCATTGGCCTGGTCACCCTCAACTGCCCCTTCACTGGCCTAGTCACCCCTCATTGCTTCCCCTGCCAGCTTGATGGCCCCCAACTGCCCCCCTCTGCCAGTTTGGTCACCCCTAACTGCCCCCCCACTGGCCTGGTCACCCCCATTGTCCCCCCTGCTGGCCTGGTCACCTCAACTGCCCTCCCCACCCCCAGCCTGCTCACCTCATGCAACCTGCTTGTTCAATCGTTTAGTCATCCCTCACGAACCCCCCTGCTGGTCTAGTCACCCCACGTAGCCTGCTATAGAGTTGTTTGGTTTCCCTCATTTATCCCCATGACAGCCTGGTCATCCCATACAGCCTGCTTGTTCAGTCGTTTGGTTGTCCCTCACTAATCCCCCTGCCAGCCTGGTCATAGACAGCCATCTTGTGAGGATGTGAGGGTCAATTTGCATATTACCCCTTTATTATATAGGATTAATTATTGCATATTTATTTGTATTAAAGCTGTAAACCTTTTTCCTACCCCTGTATTTTCAGATATTTCAATATATTCAAACTCAGCATACAACTATAGGATACTGTTATACAATATGAATAAATAGATATAAATAAATTTATCTATATCTGTATATCAAATCTATCTCTCATATATAACTAGTATATATAATATATAATACATGGTATATACATTATGGTGATATTACCATAATCCAAACATGGAGGATTTTATGTATCTGTGAACCAAATGATATTATCTATATTAAATTAATATGGATTTTATAAGTATTTAATAAATTTCTTATTTTACAAACAGTTATTGATGCTGAACCTACCCATACATCAGTGACAGAAAAAGGTAAGGCCATTATGAAATTTCAAGCTCCTTATTAGTAATGTATCAATATAGTTTTTTTTAAAACCATAATAATCCCTTACTATACTCCTTTCTGAAAGTAGTTAGTTAAATTGAATAGATGAGTAGTTGGGTTTTATATAAAAACTTTGTCATTATGGAATCAACCTCCCTTTATTGATGCTCTCAAAAAGCAGGCTTTGGAGTCAGAGTGGTGATTTTACCATTGATGTTTTTAAAGACATTGGTTTCTCTGTTACAAAGAGTTGCCTTATAAGAACTCATATAAGAAATTTCTCTCAATAATCCCTGTGGATTTTTTCTTTTTTAAAGCAATGGTTTTAATTTTAATTTTATACATAACTTGAATTATGGCTGCTAAAAAACTCGGTGAGATTTATGGCTTGCTGCAGTTTCCTTATCACCTCATGAGTGCTGTTTGTTAACTAATTATACTCATGAGCCCAGATTTCTCCTACTTTTTACTTTATTTTCCCCCTAATATTTTCATTGGTTTTTATTGTCATCATCATCATTATTACTATTCTATTTATCTTTATATAATGTATTTGTAAGCAGCCTTAATTATTTTGAAACAGGTATAAATATTTTAAAACATGGGTTATGTATGTAACTCTATACTACATAGATAAATAAAATATTCTTCCAACTGAATAACAATCTTAACATCTAAAATAATCCTAAAAAAAACACAAAAAATAAATAAAAATAAATAACTAAATAAATAAAATAATCATTATTCTGTTTTCATGTCCTGCATTTCTATTGGACAAATATCACTGGAAAGAATATTTATATATTTTAGTTTTTCAATAAAGGAGTTCATGCTTTTCTACATAGCATTCTATCCTCCGCCTCCCTCCACATTTTTCCTAATGGTTTTGTTTATTTCTAGCTGACCCAAGGAAGATGGAGCCTTCTAAATCATCTTCTGGTGTGGCAGGAGGAGTTGTCGTTGTGATCCTTCTTATTGCAGTGGTTGCTGGCTTCGCAGTGTATATGTTTTATAAGAAGAGACGTGTGCGTTTACCTCAGGAGAGCACTTTTGAAAACACCCTCTATTTCAACAGTAGACCAAGCACAGGAACTAGTGACACAAAAGATCTCGTGAGCAACATTGAACAGAATGAGCATGCAGTCATCTAGAACCACAATATGACTGAGGTATATTTGAATTCCATAGGATTATAACTAAAATGTTAAGGTCTTTAATTCAATCTGATAATTTTGGTTAAAATTAGGACTGTGCTGCACTGGTCTGTCCTTTTCCTTTTCCTAATTGCAGAAATAATTGTTCATTTTCTAGCCTAGCAAGATGTTTTCACAAAAGAGATATAATGTTGACTACCACTTTAAAAAATATCTTGGGTGAATACATAGCACAATAATTCCAATATTTAAGCATCATTGGTATATAGCTATTGTCAACTGCATATAGATTTTAAGTACCGCAGAAACAACTAGGCTTCTTGAAATAGTTTAAGGAGCTCCCAACAAAATGTTACCTATTGAATAATAATTCAGGAATTAGAACACCATTTTAAAAATTAAATACAAATAACCTCACGTGGCATAAAAATTTAGTCACTTTTTTGTTGTTGTCGTCAATCTTGAGTTTTCACTTCAATTATTTAGAATTGCATTTGTACCTGTGCAGAAAGAATAAGGCAGCTGAGAATGTTGTTTTCACCAAGCAGGATTTTGAAGTTGAATATTGCAAAGGTGTTCTTTGTCCTGTTTATATGTATATCAGGAATACAAAGATGTGAAATAAGAGTATAAATTTGCATAACTGTATGTACTTTGATAATGTGAAATAAACATCAAAGACAAGGTCTATTTTTAAAAGGTTTGAATTTTGGTGATTTTTGCTAAGTATAAATTTTTTTTAATGAGTTATATTTACCCATTTACTTTACATTTAAGTTTACCATTAAAATAAACAATCTTATTAGTAGAGGGATTCTTTGAATTAAACTCATCTCTTTAGAACAGAGAGGGTGCTAAAACACTAAGTATAAAATGAATTTTACCATAATGACTTGCATAGTTCCCCCAGATCTCCCTCAAACATTGACCCAGCTCAGAATTGAACAATCAAAGGCACTATTATTGGGAATTAGACCTCTAAATGTCTTATTCTCAATTTAACAAATAATTTTTGCTCAAAAATTTTGCCTTAAAGTTTCATGTCCTTTGTGAAATACATCATAGGTTTCACATCTGACACATGAACCATATTGCCAGCTCATCCTTATCTCCTTTCCCAAGGGGTTGTTCTCTCTCTCTCTCTCTCTCTCTCTGTTCTCTCTCTTTCTGTCTCTGTCTCTCTCTCTCATCTGTCTATCTTTCTTCTGTATCATCTATTTATCGATCAATAAAATAGATGATCAGTAAAATTGAGATATAAAATTAAGTATCACACTCCTTTATATAGTAATAGTTTTGTGATTATTTTTATAGAGGGAATAGAAGGATAATGCAGTCTTTAGCATGACTGATCAAAAATTTAAAACACCTTTGATAGTTTAGAAAATATCCTTTTACCTAAACAATTTCTCACTGAAAATATGGTGCAAATTTTTAGGATTATGGTGAAATATAGAAAAACTTCTATTGAATTGCATTCATATATGAGTACTTATATTTCAGGGTACTGGTTTTGAGGTGTTTTGTGTGTATTTTTGTTTGTTTGCTTTTTGTATGTGCAGTGAGTAATCCTATCTAATAAAAGAGTAATATGCAAATTGACCATACCACCTCTATACTCACAAGTCATGCCCACCAGCCAATCAGGAACAAGTATGCAAATTAGCCCAACCAAGATGACTGCAGCCATGGAGAGAGCAGGAGGCTTGGGTTTCTCTGGCAATGGAGGAAGCCAAACTTTCCACACACCCTGGTGGGCCCAGGTGTCCACTCAAGGTTACAATTATAGAAGATAAATAAATCCCAACAAAAATGGCCACAGCCACAAAACTGGAGAGAGCAGGAGGTTTGGGTTGCCTTTGCCGATGGAATAAGCCAAGCTTTCTGCACACCCTGACCGGCCTAAGCCTCCACTATAAAGTTTCAATTATAGAAGATAAATATATGCCAACAAAAAATGGCTGTGGCCATGGAGCAAGCAGAAGGCGTGGCTCTGCTCAAGGCTACAAAGTTTCATTTATAGAAGATAAATAATTCCTAGATAACAGGGCCTCTACTTGGGTTGCCGGGGCATGTGACCAGTCTGCAAACCACCACAGACCCCTCGCCTAGGCCACCCCATGCCCTAAGGGAACCCCCACCCTGATCGGGGACACCCTTCAGGGCAAAGCAGCTGGCTCCCACCCATGCACCAGGCCTCTATCCTCTAATAAAAGAGTAATATGCAAATTAACCATCACTCCAACACACAAGATTACTGCCCCCATGTGGTCAAAGTTGGCTGCCCCCATATGGACACCAGATAGCCACCACAAGGGAGGGCAGTTGTGGGCAATCAAGCCTGCAGGGGAGGTCAGTTAGGGGTGGCCAGGCTGGCAGGGGAGGATAGTTAGGGATGACCAAACCTGCAGGGGAGGACAGTTAGGGACAAACAGGCTAGTAGGGGAGCAGTTAGGCATCTATCAGATTGTCAGGGGAGTGCTTAGGGGGTGATCAGGTTGGCAGGCAGAAGTGATTAGGGGCAATCAGCAAGGCAGGCAGGTGAGCAGTTGGGAACTAGCAGTCCTGGATTGTGAGAGGGATGTCCGACTGCCCATTTAGGCTTGATCCCAGTAGGGGTCTCATATTAGAGAAGGGGCTGAGGAACACACACCCCATGCACGAATTTCATGCACCAGGCCTCTAGTCTTAAATATTATTAAATTTAATGACATTCACTTATCAGTTTTTTGATGTGTTTTTTTAATAAAACTAGGGGTCCAGTGCATGAATTCGTGCACCTTGAAAGGAACTGTGAGCCACAAGGCTGCCGTGGGCACAGGTGTGGGTCACAGTCCATCCTCTGCTCCCCCGTCTGGCCCCTCCCACCATGGCTTTGATCCTCTGTCTGCCAGCAACCCCACTCCTGCCGCCACTGCCACTGATGGCACAGAGCTATTGGGGCTGGCACCAGCAGTGGGTATAAGCAAGGCTGGCACCATCAGTGAATGAAAGTGGTAGCGGCTGCCTCAGTCGCCCCTCAGGAGCAGGGGGAGGTGGAGAAGCCCTCAAGGGCAATCAAGGCTGGTAGCCACTGCTTGCACCCACTGACAGTGCAGAGCAATTGGGGCTGGGAGCAAAGGGAAATCTAGTGCTCATGACCACCAGAACTCGGCAATTCATTTTATTCTCTTGAGAAGTGAAAGAGCAGAAGAAACCTCATCAGCTTCTTTGAGAAAAATTGTAATAAGTACTTAAAGACATTTGTTCCTTACTTTTCCTGAACTTTCTGGAAATCATAGTCAATCTTGACTCTAAAGGTAAAAGGAAAACTGATTAGTACCTATTATATGCCAAGCACAGTGGCACATATTCAGATAAATTCCAGATGATCCTAAGTGTATTCTACTGACTGCCACGTGCCAGCCTGAGGGTTTATTTTAAAGCTATAGGCAACAGAGAAAAGGGACTTAGAGTTTTCAGTGGAGGAGAAGATGGGTAGGAGATTGATAGTCTCTAGGAATCTATTTCTCCGAACAGGACAGTCTGTTCATCTGGCAAGATTTGTCTCCCCCAAGGAGAAACCAGGCTAAGAGAAGGGCCAAACCCTTACAATCTCAGCATGTTTTATGTTACTGATTTGGGTCTCATATTAAGAAGGCCTGGTTTGAGGCAGGCAGGTCAGTGCAGAGAAAGGTAGCTCAGAGCAGGCTTTTCCCTGAAGTGCAGTTTGCATGAGAGACCCAAGTGTAGAAATAGCTGCTAGGCTCTGGTTTCTAGATTTGAGGCCAGTTACCCACCAGGAGCCCTTCTTAATATTTTCTTTCTCCAGTCCATACCTGTCAACAATATAAGGCCATGGACAGGATCTTTTTGCTCCTCATTCTATTCCCCCAGTGCCTGGCTGTTGAGGGAAGAAAGGAGGTGACTGCCAGTTGACCTGAGAGCTGGCCTGGGACAATTGGAGGACCCTCACTCCCAACCATCCTTTGAATAAACTATGCAGGCCAGACAGGAGGGGCAAGAAATATTCAAAGTGGTGAATAAAAAGAACATACAACCAAGATTATTCTACCCAGCAAAGCCATCATTCAGAATTGAAGGGCAGATAAAGAGCTTCACAGATAAGAAAAAGCTAAAGGAATTCATCAACACCAAACCAGTATTATGTGAAATGCTGAAAGGTATTCTTTAAAAAGAGGAAGAAGAAGAAAAAGGTAAAGATAAAAATTATGAACAACAAATACATGTCTATCAACAAGTGAATCTAAAAGTCAAGTGAATTAAAAATCTGATGAAGAGAAAAAACTGGTGAATATAATAGAATCAGGGGCAAAGAAAGGGAGTGGACTGACAATTCTCAGGGGGAAAGGGGTGTGAGGGATGCGGGAAGAAACTGGACAAAAATTATAAACCTATGGATGAGTACAGTGGGGAGGGGAGGTAAGAGCAGAGGGTGGGGTGGGAACAGGGTGGAGGGGAACTATGGGGGGGGGGAGGAACAAGTGTAATAATCTAAACAATAAAGATTTATTAATTTTTTTTAAAAAAAGAAGAAGAAGAAGGCCTGGTTTTTCTCCAGACATTTCGAGGCTTTTCTTGGGACCTTGCTACCATGTGTGAGTAGGCAGTAACATGAGACAGATAATGCATGGATGGTTTTAGTCTGTTTGCATATCCTACATACCCTGCCAGCCCTCTACCTCTGCTATGAAACACCTCCCCAAGGGAACTGCAGCCCAGCTGACACACTTATGCTGGTCTCAAGCAGCTGTGGTATATTTATCATAAAGCAGGTACTGGGACCACAAATCCAAAGCTACAGAGCATGATGGAAGAAGACTCAGTTTAGGACCTTTGCCTGAGCAGCTGACAGACTAGAGTCACTGCCCAGCAACAGAAAGTCTGGCACAATCTCCAGCAGTCTCAGCCAACTGGAACCCCTGCAGCCACAGCTTTCCTCTGAGCAGCCCCTCAGGATGTATCTAGTCATTGTGCCTGTTTAGTTACTCCTTGATCTTGTCCAAAAGCCAGATTTCTTCCTTGAAAGTCAGCAAAATCTCAATACTCTGAGGTTTTCATGCAGGCAGAGAAGAGCAGGGAACAAGTTTAGGGAAGCCAGGAAGTATCAGCTAACCTTTCCTGAAGTTGATCTTTGGAGAATCCAAGCCACTATTCTTTTGGACTATCTTCAAGCAAGTGTATTTTCCAGTGCCAAGCCTCAGGATATCGAAGAACCACTTACAAAATACCTCCTCTCTCATAAGAAACAGAATGATTTAATCAAGACGGCATCCCAGCCCATACATATCACATAGGCTGAGACAAAAAAAACCCAAAAGCCTAAAGACAGTGAGAGGGTGTTCTTGGTGAATACAGCCATGGTCACTCCTCCACTATCAACTAACCAAAGAAAATCTGAAGTCACAGAAAAGATGACAAAGTGAAAAATGTGGCATTTCAATGACTGTAATAGATACAACACGGTAGCTATCAATATCCATAATTCATGCATTTTTTTCAGCTCTGACTTTGTTCTCTTCAACTAATGCAATTTCAGTTTCTACTGCATCTGATATTGAAGTGTCAAGCAGTAAAATTCTGTGGAAAAATAAAACAGAATTGACAACAATCTAAGCTATAAACTCAAAAGCTGTTGCTGAGATGTAGCCAAAGGCAAGTGGTTACACACCCACATGCTGTTCTTCTGAACATGTCAGCCGTAGCATCACAGTTCTCCAAACATTTGACACTGTAAAAGGTATCACCCTAGAGATAGTAGCCAGCTATTTCAGAATTAGCATAGAAAGCAGACTACAATGATTTGGTTGATCTTGGAGGCCCGAACCATTACTACAGGGATGATCAACACCATCACCCCCAAGGATTCCTGTCTAAGGCAGTGATCACCACTAGGGAATGAAGAGTGGAGCCAATAACAAATGCCCCACCCATTCTAACTATGGACCACCCCCCAAATCATATGGAGACCAGCAAACCTTACAATTTTCAACGAAGATGTTGACATATTATGCAGATTATTGATGACAAAAAATCTGGGGTTGAAGCCACTCTCAGTAATGTCTAAGCAGAGCTTGTAAAGATGCTGAAGATGCCATCCACCTTCCAACATGTGGTTAGGGATTCACACAACACATGCTATACATACCTTATAACAGCACTTACCCTGGTGCATTCGGTTGAACTGTTTACCAGGTTTTCTTCCTCTGACAAACTGTGATTATGGGCAGTGGTCACATTCCATTCATCACTGTATCATTAACATATAGTGACATAGGAAGATGCTAAATAAATATCTGCATATAACACCATGAAAAATACAAATCATGCTTAGTCTCATCAAGCACTTTGTATAGGCTATATGGAAGTCATTAATTGTATTACTGTTTAATTTAATTTATGTAAATCCTCACAGCAGCTTCACGAAGGTAAGTTTCTGTTATTATCCTCACTTCATAGTTGAGAAAACTGAAAGACAGATTAGCAAATTGATCATTGGAGGATTGGGGGGTGGGCCCAGAAGAGTGTATGTGGAGAAGGTGCAAAGGCCAAAAGGCACAGAGTAACGAGGCAGAGGCCCCATTTCTTGGCTCCCAGTCTTTACAAACCCCTTGTTAGGATTATTTCTTTATTTCCCTTTCAGTTCTCCAAAGTTTAATTAAAATGGAAATCCCTGGATTGAGTTATTTTTCTCATTGGATTTTGTCCACTAAACATGAAGCACTACCTTTTCTCCTTAATCAGCCCGAGGAATTCCTTCTCCCACACAGAACACACCCTTCACCACTTTGAATTGGGATTGTTTGTGGCTGGCCAGGGTCTCCCCCTTAGACCAAGCACATGTGAGAGCAGGGCCTTGATACCACGTATCTGTGTATTTCACACAAACATAACACGTTTTAAGCCTGTGCTTGCTAAATTAAACTATTATTTGTTGAATTAAAGGTTTGCTGGAAATTATTTCTAGGAAATGTACTGTTAAGGAAACTTTCTTTAAGAAATGGTAAAGATAACTTTCTATTATTAACTATTCTGGGATTATTTATTTAAAAAAAAAAAGATACACACACCGCCTCTCTGTTTTTTTGTTTGTTTGTTTTTTGTCCTATCCTGAATGAGAAGTTAACATTTTCGTGCTCCTCTGTGTCAGGGGTTTTGCACAGAGAAGGCTGAACATCAAAGGCTTCTCCTGTCTTTTAGAAGAGGTAACTGGCACCAGGGGCATTATGCCTAGAGTCTCTGAGGAGAAGAGGAGAGAAGCAAGGATCTCCGGAAGAAGACAGAGAAAGAAAAAAATATCACTCTCACAGGCACTGGGTCCAGTGAGGACCAGAAATTGACTTGCTGCGTTGAAGTGGTGCCCTGGGGTGACAAGATTTCAGAGAAGTGCCTGAAATCAAGGCAGTTGGTGATAGTCTTGAGCAAAGATTCAGAGCCCCACGTGCAGAGTGGAAAAGCAGAGGCAGTGAACAAAAGCAGACCACATGGATTAGGATGACCTTTTACAAGTCTGAAGATTACAAGACATATCATTGTTGTGTCAAGGTGTACAAGTGCTGGCGTTTGGTGCAAATCAACCAAAAACTGGACAAACAGATCTCACTCAACCAAAACTCCAAGCACAGGCAGCCAGGACTCCTGCAGTGACTTGGATGATACCTTCAGGGCCTAGGCTCCTTCTTTAGTCTCTGCTCCTCCAGTTTGAGTGGGGAGGAGGCTCCTTGGTCTCACTGGGGCCACATGGGGTATTAATTCCAGGTAGGAGGCCCTCTCTTTGATGTCCTCAACAAACTTCCACTCACATTGACCTCAAACTTTGCCATGTGAACCTCACTTATAATGACTCTGGAAAAGTGAAGGGTTTTAGTTGAGCACTTTGCTGCCCCAAATAAATGGAATAAGAAAGAATTAATTATCAGGTGGAATCTAGCAAAGTCTGCCACAGAAAGAAACAGGAAAGACAAGAAAAATTAGGGGAGAAAATGACAAAAAAGAGTAGAAATTAATGACGTGGAAAGCAAGTTATAATGAGGATCATTGAAAACAAACTGAAAGGTGAATTTTTGAAATGACTAATAAAATAATTCCATCACTAGAAAGACTGACAATATAATGAGTAAAAAATATGAGCTTCAAAATAATGCATATAACATGATCCAAATGATGTTAAAAGAATAAAGCAAGAGAAGCTACAACAGATATCAATATCTGTTTTCTTTGGTGGAGAGGACACTTTTTTAAATATTCAGTATTGTCTCAGCTTTTTAAAAATTAGTGATCATATATGACTTTTAGAAGGAGAAGAAAAATATTGCTTGAAAATTGCACATAAAACGGTTCTTAAAAATCATTTTTACTATCAGCTTCCAAATCAGAGAGTGCAAAGGTTGAATTCAAAACAACTGATACTATCTAATTGTTGGAAATCCAGGGATGTTGGCAGTGTCCGAATCAGAAGATGTGTGAGTCCCTTGCCTGTGGGAGCTGCCTTTTCAGTGGAACACTCTGCTTCTCCTCTAAGAAATAGGTTAGAGAGGGAGAAGCATTTGTTTCCAATGTCTGGTGAGTAGCCTGTTGATAAGCATCATCAAAGAGGATAGCCTAAGGTTTTATTTGTTTTAAAGTTCTACATTTTTCTTAAATTTCTTTTCTCTGAGAATTTTTGGGCTGAAGAGGCTTTGGGGAGAAAGCAATAAACAAAATGTAACAGCCTATTTTCTTGATGATGGGCTCTTGGCTGATTTCTTTGTGCCTCCCCCACACCCTTCCCTGTGCTTCATTGTAAAATGAGGCTTGGACTTACAAATAAAAACACAGGATGGCATCACAATAGACCATTGCTTAGTAGGACAGTAAACCTTCAATTTTGTGGATCTTTATTTATTTATTTTTCTTTTTTATTGTTTAAAGTATTTCAAATAGTATTACAAATGTCTCCTTTTTTCCCCCATTGACCGTCCCCTGTGCTCCCCTACACCCTGGCACATGCCCTCACCACCCCTCCACCCCCCACCGGTGTCTTGTGTCCATTCGTTATGCTTATATGCATGCATACAAGTTTTTTGGTTGATCTCTTATCAACCCTCCAATACTTTCCAGCCTTCCCACTGTAATTTGATAGTCTGTTCGATGCTTCTCTGCCTCCGTATCTATCTTTTTGTTCATCAGGTTATAATGTCTTTTATTATCCATAAATGAGTGAAATCATCAGACCTCGATTTATTAATGGACTTTGAATTTAATGGACAAAATTTCCAGTCCACATGTCTTATGTGAAAATTAACACACTGTTGACTTTAAAATGCTTTGAACCAAGATTTGCTTATAATTAAATTAACAGATTATTTTTCTGTGTGTTATTAATTCATTATTACTTTTAACAAATTTCAGCGAATAGACCATATGTTGGTAAAAACACTGTAGTTATTTCATTGTCACAAATAAGTATTACATAACTACAACTATAGTCTACATATTTAACTCCAATAGTCACCACTGATAAAGAATGTTTGTTGATCACACCTCATTGAGAGGTAATTGGTTTTATTGTCATATGGCATGACTTTCTGCAGCAGTTTTAATACTGCCACCGATGTTCTGATGTTCTGTGCCAGTTGCCTTAATCTAGCATCTAGAAGGGTTCAGGAACCTGGAGAAGGTACTGTGCATACATTAAATAAGAGTCCAGAGAGGAAATATAATTTTGGAAGGCATTATGGGGAGTCAGAGAAGACTTAGCTAAAAGAACTAAGTTCTCCTTACCTTAGGACCCCTTGTTTTTCTATTAACACAACTAAAAGCCTAATGCACAAAGATTTGTGCAGAATGGGCCTTCCTTTCCCTGGCTGCTAGCACTGCTTTCGCTTTGGCCAGAGCCCCCTTTCCCCTCTGGCCCAAAGTTGCCTTTCCACCTTCCCATGCTGTCCAGAGGCACAGAGTGGCTGGGGTGGTGCAGAATGCCTGCTGTCGTTGCCCGGGCGATGATGCAAGAGACCTCCTTCACCCCTGGCACTTGTGTATGCAAATTAACCCACCATTTTTGCTGGGTTAATCTTCATACTCACTCCTGATTGGCTGGTGGGCATTATGAAGGTATGGTCAATTGGCATGTTACTCTTTTATTAGATAGATTTGTCCTAAGGCAAGGTGGGGATATACACATCAAAAGGTAGGGTTAGGTACAGAATCCATTGTCAGATTGTCAGGTTTGGGAGAAATTGCCTTTGGCTATTCAGGTGTTTGGCCAACAGGAGGCAATAACTTATAGACTGAGATGCCCTGAGCTGTCTGGCAGCCAGGAATCATCCTTTTCAGGTTTGGGAAAATGCCTTTCAGCCATCCCAGATGATTTAGCCCTGTTGACATGCTGGAATTGGCTTCTGGATCTCACCCTTTTTGATTTTTAAATTTAACAAGAATGTATGTTTTGAGATTTTTAAATTCAATGGAAAGGACAGAGTTCTATCAAGTCCCTTTAAATTGCTGTCATTTAATAAAAGAAATAGCCTCCAGTGAGTTTCTTTCTGGGCCAACAGCTCTTTGAGTCCCAATTTCAATGTCCAACAGTTTCTTAAGTGTACATGTCAGCAATGATGTTTCAGTTCTGGATGGTGGACAAACAGTGGCGATGCAGGTCCAACCTTTTCTGGTTTGGTCCTGGGCAACCTGCTGCAATGCACAGCTGCTGACTGCTAGCATGGCAAGGCGTCCTCACCATTTTCATTTCTGAACTGTTTCTCCTCTTGCCTTGGGATACTGCTATTCTGGGACTGGAGCATTCTGGTCAGTTCCTCTCTGGGAGCTGTTGTTGCAGGAATCCACACAGGCTTGGAGGAGTTTTCTGGAACTATACAAACAGATTCTTGACCAAAGGTTAGTAAAGGAATCTTTTCTGTAAATTACACTTGGCATCCTTTCATTTTTGCCTAAATGATTTTCCTTTGGCTTATTTTGACATCTGCATTTTCATGGGTGTCTTGCTATCAGCATTACAAATGAAAATTAATTTTCAAAGTAAAAAATTTAACACAATTAAGTCTTGATGTAATTTTCTTACAGAATATTTTCCCACTATCCCCCCTTTTTTAATTTAAATATTAGGAGGCTTTTGGAAGTCTTGGTAACTTTTAATTTTCTGCATAGAAATATGACTGCTTTGGATTCATTGCATGTTAAGCAGTTTTTATCATGAGATGAACCATCAGTAAAAAATTTAGTTAATACTTCAGGAACAGTTTTCTGCCTAGTACAATTAAGTTTTCTTGAATATTCACTTATTTCAATTAGCCAATTTAAATTAATCTGAAATAAGATTTATTTTTTAACTTTACTTATCATCAGCCATGGACAAGTGACATTGAGTTTCTGTTATCAATCTTTGAGTAGTTTTCTACATAAGCTTTATCAGGCAGACAAAGAAACAAACTTTTTACTTTACTTTTATGAGACCTAATATAGTGACTAATAACTATGCACTTCCAGATGTTTGAAACAAACCTTTCGGTTTCCTTCCAGAATAACTTTTAGGCCACACTTACAGAGTCAAAATTAAAAACTCCTTTTTTCCTACTTGTTCCTACATTCAAAAAATAAGTCTTAACAAGCAACTGTTGGGAGTGTTTTTCCTTGATGCTGATTGACACTGCCAGGCCATCTAGTCGGATTAAATGACACCCCTTACTTTCATGGTGACTATTAGAAAGGATCAGATTTACTGTTATAACAACAATATTTATTTATGCTGTAAACTAGTGGAAGAGATTTCAAAATTTTAAAATTTCTCCTTTTTAGTAAGCTAAGAATTTTATTTTAAAAGAGTGTTCCTTTAGCTTATTTGAATATACAGAGGGATTATGGGAGGGCTCATGAATTTTCTTAGACTACTTGGATCCAATTACTTATAAAAATATTGGCTTCTCAAATAACTTAATTTATATGAGGCCTTGATTATATTTTAAAAAGCTAATTTATTAAGTAAATTAAGTAGGTATATTTATTAAAAAAGCAAAGCCAGTAAATTTATAAACTTATACATCTGATTCACAAAGCACAAACACTGCCTCCACCCCCAGCCTATTTAAAATGCAGGTAGCTAGAGGCTTTTGTTATTAAAATTCAGTCTTAAAATTCTGCAGTTGAATTTTAAGAAATATTTAAACTACTTTATTTTGCCCTCCTTAGAGGCCAAAACCTTAATAACATTTAAAATATATGTATATAAGTAAAATATATTGATTAATTTTTTATTTGATAAAGCTTTCCATGTGATTTCAAGTATATTAAATCAGCTTAATTGAAAATATTTCCTTTAAGAAGAGAAAGCCCTGGCTGGTTTGGCTCAATGGATAGAGCAACAGCCTGTGTACTAAAGGTTCCCAGGTTCAATTCCGGCCAGGGGCACATGCCTGGGTTGTGGGCTTGATCCCAGTAGGAGGCATGCAGGGAGCAGCCAATCAATGATTCTGTCTCATCATTGATGTTTCTCTCTCTCCTTCTCCCTTTCTCTCTAAAAATCAATAATATATATATATATATATATATATATATATATATGAAAAAAAGAAGAGAGAACAAATTATTTGAATCACTCTGGGCCCTTGGAGTTTTCCAAAAGTCATCCCTCAGTTATAGCCTTGAAATTTAACTTGGAAAGACCATCATATATATAACTTAAAGATTATATACCTTTTATAATTTTCTTATATCAATTAAATTTAAACTGATTTTTGTGTTAAAAATTTTGGTTGGGATCAAAGAATTAACCCTCTTCTTTAATTAGACCAATAAAATATTATATTTTAGGTTGAAATTTTACCACACTTGGCATATTAATATATTTTAAGCTATAAATTTCTTTAGAGAAAATACAAGAATTATTATCTCAAAAATAAATTTCTATACTTTAGGCATTTAATTACCACCACTATATAATTTCTGTCAATTTAATTTGAACCTTAAATATTTAGAGGTGGCAAGTCAAATATTAACATTTCTTAGAATAACACCTTAATATTTTAAAGAATAAATTTCAAAATTGTATGACATAATCAATTAATAGCTTTAATTCTGTCCTCTAGATTTTTCATGAGGTAAATTTAGATAATTGAATAAGTTTTTATCATTTGATTTAGTAAACTTTAAAGTTTTAAGTTGTCAGGGGTTCTGGAAAACCCTGTGTGAGGATGGCAAAACAGGTTTTGGCCTAGCTTGGTCTATTTAGATGTAAATTGGCCATTCTTTCCTTTAAGATTGCTGCTGGTGGGAAATTTTGGCCTACCTGCTTGTTCTGCTGGAGAAAGGGCAACTAGCCCCTTCCTCCATTAGGGAGACACAGCTAGCTCCCCCTACCCCCACCCCCGGGCTATTGGAACTTGATAATTAATATTTAATTACATTTCAACTATTTTTATGAGATTTAAATATAATTATTTTAAGGCATTTTTTTAGGCAAATTTTTGTAACAGACAATTTATTGATTTTCTTAGTGGCTTTAATGTTAACTTTTGAATGCAGTCCATGATTATTTAAATAAACTGTTATGCCCAGAGTTCGGGGTCCCCAATAATCAACCACTAAGGAGCCTTTTCCGATGCAAAAGCAAAGAGTCTTTATTCAAACCCGGGTTTGGCTCTCAGCCTCTTTATGGCGCAGCAGCGAGGCGAGAGAGAGAGAGAGAGAGAGAGAGAGAGAGAGAGAGAGAGAGAG
>JAAGEH010002534.1:32340823-32471314 GCA_011751065.1 Lasiurus cinereus
GGCGGGAACAATGAGTTTTATGGGGTAGGATAATTAGGGGGCTTAGGAAAGTGATGAGGGTTACAGAGATTGGTCACTTGAATTGGGGTCTTTCTGTGGTTAAGCCTAATTAGGACCTTCGCTGTGTTCCTGGAGCTTCATTGGTCTATTCGGGTGGGGGTCGGGGAAGTTAAAATATTGCTGGCACACCTATGGCCACTCCCAGAAAAGGGAGGGGGTTTAGCCGGGGTCCCAGCCCTAATAGGACAAGATGGAGGGGAGTCCATTTCCTTTCATTCCCCCCTTGTCTTGGGACACACGTCTCAATCATGAGACAGGATGCATTTCTGCCTCTTCTGTTGCTAGAGGCCCAGTACTGGGCTTGTAACAATTAATTGGACTACTACTACGCGTTCCTTGACAAATTGGACCAGTTTGTTAATAATACAAGGACCTAAAGTTAAGAGCATTAAGGGGATTATCAGGGGTCCAATGAGGGTGGAAATAAGAGTAGTTAACCATGGGGATCAATTAAACAGTGATTCATACCAAGACTGAGATCGCTCCCTTCTAGCCTGCTATCCCTCTCTTACGAGGGCCATGGATTCCTTGACAACTCTCAGGCAGTGAAGTCTGACTCTGGGTCAGGTTCCCTGTGGTGGGTGGACCCAGGTCGCAACGCAGTCTACTTTGAGGGAGGTGAAGGACGTCAGCACTACGACGTAGGGACCCTTCCAACCTGGCTCAAGGGTCTCCCGGCGATGTCTCTTGACATAGACCCAGTCCCCGGGCCTATGCTGATGAGGAGTCGGGGCTGGGCCGGTTTCATAGATGGCGCAGAGGCGCGGCCAAATGTCCTCGAGCGCCCTCTGGAGCCCTCTCAAGGAAAGAAACAGTTCTTGACTTTCAAATTCTGTAAGAAATTTGGCTTTAAGATTAGGGATAATAGGGGGTGGCCAGCCGAACATGATTTCATAAGGAGTAAAACGCAGGGTGTAGGGGGAGTTGCTAACCCGATTAAGGGCATATGGAAGGAGAGCCACCCAGTCCCCGCCAGTCTCCATGGTCAATTTGGTAAGGGTCTCTTTTAGAGTTCTATTTATTCTTTCTACATGCCCTGAACTTTGGGGCCTATAAACACAATGTAATTTCCAATTTGCCCCAATGGCCTTGGCCACTGCCTGCGTTACCTGCGAGACAAAGGCTGATCCATTGTCTGACCCTATCACAGTGGGAAAACCGTACCTGGGCACGATGTCTTCCAGCAGCCTCTTAGCTACCATCTGAAGCTGTTTCATGCTTAGTTGGGTATGCTCCTACCCATCCAAAGAAGGTATCTACAAATACTAAAAGATATTTATAGCCATACTTTCCTGGTTTAATTTCAGTGAAGTCGACCTCCCATTGTGCTCCAGGCATGGTTCCTCTGAGCCAGGTTCCTTTTTCACTTGGCCTGGTTCTCACGTTTGTGAGTTGACAGGTCTTGCAGGTAGATTCAACCTGCTCTGTTTTGATGTCCTGTTGGTGGATCTTAATTCTGCCCTGTTGGGTTAATTCCTTTAATTTGCGTGCCCCCAGGTGAGTGGACCAGTGCATGCGTTCTAACACTGTAACCCCAAGCCAGTCCGGTAGTATGAGCTCCTTGTTTGGTATGTACCACCATCCTTTATTTTCCTGGACGTGGGAAGCCTCCTGATCCACTGCAGCTCTTCCTGAGAATACCCAGGCTGATCTGGCAAGACTGGGTCTCCGGGGTCCAAAGTGAAGGCTGCTGCTTTGGCTGCCTGATCAGCCTTTTGGTTACTTCTTGCCACTGGGTCATCTGCCTTCTGGTGCCTTTGGCAGTGGATAATGGCTAGCTTAGCGGGGAGCCACAAAGCCCCAAGCAGGTCAGGAATTTCCTATTTATTCTTTATTGTCCATCTCTTTGCTGTCCATAACTCTCTCTCCTGATAGATCGCCCCGTGATCATGAGCTGTAGCAAGTGCATAATGGCTATCTGTGTAGACGTTAAACCGTTTCCCAGCCCCCAGTGTCAGTGCCTTGGTGAGTGCAATGAGTTCTGCTAGCTGAGCTGACGTCCCAGGGGGCAGAGCCTCCGCCCATACAGTGTCCGTGTCAGTGACCACCGCTGCACCTGCATACCTGCACTTATCTCACATGAAGCTGCTTCCATCCGTGAGCCAGGTGGCCTCTGCATCAGGGAGGGGCGGGTCAGTCAAGTCTTTCTGGAGTCCATGCACCCCCTCCAGGATCCCGCATAGTCATGTAGCGGGGCATCTAGGTCAGGGTCAGGCAACAGGGTAGCTGGGTTGAGGGCCACACTTGGATGGAACTGTACTCTAGGAGGGTTGAGCAGCAAGCTTTGATAGTGAGTCATATGTGCATTGCTCATCCATCTATCAGGAGGCTGTTTTAGGACCCCCTCAATGGCATTCGGGGTTGTAATCCAGATCTCCTGTCCTAGGGTCAGTTTGTCGAAATCCAGAGGCAGCAATAGCCAGCCGACCCTAGGAACTCCCTGACTTCTCTTCGGGGGGTGGGGGCAGGGATCTTCAGGACACTTTATTTTCTAGCATCTGATAACCGCTGCTGTCCACCCTTCAGGATATATCCCAGGTAACTCACCCTCTCTTGGCATATTTGAGCTTTCTTTGCGAAGGCCCGATACCCTAAGGTCCCCAGGGTGGCCAACAGGTCTTTAGTCCCCTGCTCGCAGTCTTCCGCGGTATCGGCAGCAATCAAGATGTCATCTATGTACTGAAGGAGGGTGAGAGTGGAGTGCTCTCTCCTGTACTCACCGAGGTCTTCATGCAGTGCCTCGTGGAAGGTGGTACATGAATTCTTGAACCCTTGGGGCAGTCGCGTCCAGGTTAGTTGTCCACTGTATCCTTCCTCCAGGTCGTGCCATTCGAAGGCAAACAGGGGTTGGTTTTGAGACACTAGCAGCAAGCTGAAGAAGGCATCCTTCAAGTCTAGTACAGTATACCAGACTCTATAGGGTGTCAAGGAACTTAGGAGAGTGTATGGGTTAGGAACAGTTGGATGTATATCCATGACTCTTTTATTTACTTCCCGGAGGTCCTGTACTGGCCAGTAGTCATTTGTGTGTGGTTTCTTGACAGGCAGAAGGGGGGTGTTCCAGGCAGACTGTCATGGGATCAGCACCCCCAAGTTTCGCAGTCTCCAGATGTGAGGCTGGATTCCCTCCCGGGCCTTCTGGGACATAAGATACTGCTTGACTCTTATTGGGCCTTCTCCAGGCTTTAGCTCCACCAGGCCCTGTGAGCAGCCAGTCCAACTCCTCCCATCTCTGCCCAAGCAGTGGGGAATTCCTGTAGCCATCTGTCCACAGTGCTTTCTACTGGGGGTGCCCCTGGTGGAGACGATACTCATCCTCCAGTCTCAGAGTCAGAATCTGCATGGTGTGGCCTTTACCATCAGTGACCTGGGGCCCCCCTTGTCTGAAAGCTATTTGGGCTCCAATCTTGGTTAGCAAGTCCCGTCCTAGTAGGGGGTAGGGGGTATTACCATAAATGAATGGGATACCTGGCCCGTTCCTAGATCTATTGTTCTTTGGGTAGTCCATGAATACTGACCCATGCCAGTTACCCCTTGCACCCAGGATTTCTTGTTGGCTAGCTCCCCCTGCCGTGTGCGGAGGACTGAATGTTGTGCTCTGATGTCAGCAAGGAAGTTATCAGGGGTCCCCTCCACTCTAAGAGTTACCCTGGGCTTGGGGTCCGAACTCCGACACCCCTATAGCTCAGTTCTTCCAGCTCTAAGACTCACTCGGTCAGTCTTGCCTCCCTTCCCACCGGCCTTCTTTGGATATTCTTGGGCCCAATGCCCTATCTCCTTGCAATAAATATACTGATTCCACTGCGACTTCTTTTTCCCGCCCCTGACGGCCCCCTTACCTTCTTCTTGGTCATCTGCAAGCTGGCGAAGGCGGCGGGTCCGCTCCTCAGGGGATTCTGTGGTAGTGGCTAGCAGAATCTTGGCCAGGTTTCCGGTCTGCTTGTCACTGGCAGCCGCCATGGCATGGGCTTGCCTATCTTCAGGGGACTCCCGGTTATTGTACACTTTCTTGGCCACTTCCAGCAAGTCCCAAAGACTCTTTTCTCCAAATCTATCTATTTTCTGCAGTTTCTTTCTGATGTCTGCAACTGACTGGTTTATAAAACTAATGACTACAGCTGCCTTATTCTCAGGGGCTTCTGGGTCCATGGGGGTGTAAGTGTGGCATGCCTCCATGAAACGTTCTAAGAAAGCTGTATGTTCCCTACCTTGGTCAAATTGGTAGGCTTTCTAGCAGCCACGTGGAGACCCTCCCATTAGAGTCTGGCGGTAGACCCGGAGCCTCTCCTTACCTTCTGCCATGTTGAAGTCCCATTCAGGTCTAATCAGGGGAAAGGAGTTGTCTATCTGAGCCTGGTTTGTGCTAGGGTTCCCGTCCATGCCTGGGACTAGCTTCCAGGACTCATTGAGGATCCTCTCCCTCTCCTCGGTGGTGAATAGGACCTGCAAAAGCTGCTGACTGGTAGGCTGATGGGTGAAAAGAACAGAATCTAACAAATCGATAAGCCCTCCGGCTTCTCAGAAAACTTAGGATTCTGAGCCTGAGGTCCAACCTGTGGAGAAAAATGACTCTTAGCCTGGAAAGATAAGGGTGTGTAGGGAGATTTCTTGTGAACTGGAAGCCTGGATGGCCACCTGAAAGAAAAGATCTTTAATCCAGTTACAGATGCTAAAATAAAATAGCACATTAATAACTCCAGCCTTAGTTCAACCTTAGATGGCTTACGTTGGACTATGATGTCACAGGCAGGGACAGGGCCTGTAGTCTCTCTGCCCTGCAGAGCTGTAAGCCCTGTCCCTGGAAGTCTCCAACCACCAAAAGAAATAAGAAAACCATAAATAAAAATTCTTTGTTCTTTGAAATGTCACAAATTCATGCCTAGGACTTTAAAATTTAATATAGCAAATTCACAAATCAGAACAAAATGAAACCATTACTTATACAAAATGAGAGAGGAATTTTTTATTAGCTAAATGGGCTAACTCCTTCTCTGACAGAAAGCAAAAACTCAGATAAAGAATTCCAGCAGCTGCTAAAGACTTTTGCACTCTGTCACAGCAGGTCCATCCCAAATCAAGTGAAAAAGAAAGAGATAATTATCAATCAATGTCCACAAAATAAAACAGAGAAACACAGACCCAAACAAAGGGCCCCAAGAAAGTCTTCCAATTCCAAGGAAACAAAACTGATCAAACAGATAAAAACACCCAAAACAGCTTTCCAAACCCGCAGAAACAAAACTGATCAAACAGATAAGAACATGCAAAGCAGCCTTCCGATCCCGTGGAAACAAAACTGATCACTGGATGATGGCTGTGTGCCAACCCGTAGGAGCGACCCACTTCGTCCCAGAGATTTGAGGGGATTCCACGTCCCTCCTGTGAGGGGATTCCACATCCCTCCTGTGAGGGGATTCCACGTTCCTCGTGAAATCCCTGTCCCTGCCTGTGACATCATAGTCCAACGTAAGCCATCTAAGGTTGAACTAAGGCTGGAGTTATTAATGTGCTATTTTATTTTAGCATCTGTAACTGGATTAAGGATCTTTTCTTTCAGGTGGCCATCCAGGCTTCCAGTTCACAAGAAATCTAGTGTGTCCACCTAGACCATTTCAGGCACTACAGACTTCAGAAGCGAGCTAGCACACAGAACAGAAACAGACAGACACTTACCATGGTCAGACGGACTCTCCGGATCGGGGTCCCTCGTGGGTATTGGGAATCCCGGACGAGCCCCCAAATGTTATGCCCAGAGTTCGGGGTCCCCAATAATCCACCACTAAGGAGCCTTTTCCAATGCAAAAGCAAAGAGTCTTTATTCAAACCCGGGTTTGGCTCTCAGCCTCTTTATGGCGCAGCAGCGAGGCGAGAGAGAGAGCCGGGTGGGAACAATGAGTTTTATGGGGTCGGATAATTAGGGGGCTCAGGAAAGTGATGAGGGTTACAGAGATTGGTCACTTGAATTAGGGTCTTTCTGTGGTTTAGCCTTATTAGGACCCTCACTGTGTTCCTGGAGCTTCATTGGTCCATTTGGGTGGGGGTCGGGGAAGTTAAGACATTGCTGGCACATCTGTGGCCACTCCCAGAAAAGGGAGGGGTTTAGGCAGGGGTCCCAGCCCTATAGGACAAGATGGAGGGGAGTTCATTTCCTTTCACAGCCATGCGGAGACCCTCCTATTAGAGTCTGGCCGTAGACCCAGAGCCTCTCCTTACCTTCTGCCATGTTGAAGTCCCATTCAGGTCTAGTCAGGGGAAAGGAGGTGTCTATCGAGCCTGGTTGGTGCTAGGGTTCCCGTCCAAGCCTGGGACTAGCTTCCAGGCCTCATTGAGGATCCTCTCCCTCTCCTCTGTGGTGAATAGGACCTGCAAAAGCTGCTAACAGGTAGACTGATGGGTGAAATGAACAGAATCTAACAAATCGATAAGCCCTCTGGCTTCTTGGAGAACTTAGGATTCTGTGTTTTCCAGTTACAAAGGTCACTAGTGGCAAAAGGCCAGTAGTGGTGGGGCTGATTGCCATCCACGTCCGGGGGGCCCGCAGCTCACAAGGGCAGAGTCTTAATGGTGGAGTCAGGGGCTGCAACATGCAGTTCCCTCTGAGCCCTTTGACTGGTAAGAGGTGGGCTTCCTACCAGAACTGCAGCCATACCCGGAAGCCCGCCCCTTTCTGCTGCCGGAAGCCCGCCCACTGCCGCTGCCAGAAGCCCGCCCTTTCCGGTAACCTGGGGAACTGTTACGGGGGAGGGAAAATTAACTCTTCTCCAGTTCCTCCTGTAAAACCGGGTAGAGGGGATCAGGAGCCGATGGCAGGGTGGCTTCCTTCTCCTTCTTCTCTGAAGTAACCGCCTTCTTTTTCTTCTCCGTTTCCTGCAAGGCAAGAATGGATTCCGGCTCCGGAGGGCGCGGAGCTAGGAAAGGTTTAATCCAGACGGGAGGGTCCTCTATGAGACCCTGCCAAGTAATAATGTAAAGGAGTTGATTAGGATGGCCTCCCTTTGGCCGAGAAACGATTTCTCTGATCCAGTGAATGGTGGGGAGGTCAAGAGTCCCTTCTGGCGGCCATCCGGTATTGAGGGCCAACCACGCTCTGGAACAAAAGTTTTGCCATCTGCTTTTCTTTACTTCTAAACTAAGGTTGTTAGCCCTTCTCTTAACCTCTCTAAAATGATTAACCATAATACTCAAGGGGGTAGCCTGAGTCTGTCCCATACGTCTGTCCAATGAGCCCACAAAAGTACACAAAACTGATCAAACAGATAAAAACACCCAAAAGCAGCCTTCTGATCCCACGGAAACAAAACTGATCACTGGACGATGGCCGTGCACCAACCAGTAGGAGCAACCCACTTCGTCCCAGAGGTTTGAGGGGATTCCACATCCCTCGTGAGGGGATTCCATGTCCCTCGTGAGGAATCAGAGCATCCTCTGACTCCTCCTGCCCGAGATCCACCCGTCTGTCCACTTAGACAGTTTCGGGCACTATAGACTTCAGAAGCGAGCTAGCACACAGAACAGAAACAGACAACATGCAGACACTTACCGCGGTCAGACAGACTCTCCGGATCGGGGTCCTGCGTGGGTATTTGGAATCCAGGACAGGCCCCCAAATGTTATGCCTAGAGTTCGGGGTCCCCAATAATCCACCACTAAGGAGCCTTTTCCGATGCAAAAGCAAAGAGTCTTTATTCAAACCTGGGTTTGGCTCTCAGCCTCTTTCTGGCGCAGCAGTGAGGAGAGAGAGCGAGCCGGGTGGGAACAATGAGTTTTATGGGGTAGGATAATTAGGGGGCTTAGGAAAGTGATGAGGGTTACAGAGATTGGCCACTTGAATTGGGGTCTTTCTGTGGTTAAACCTAATTAGGACCTTAGCTGTGTCCCTGGAGCTTCATTGGTCCTTTCGGGTGGGGGTCGGGGAAGTTAAGACATTGCTAGCACACCTGTGGCCACTCCCAGAAAAGGGAGGGGGTTAAGACAGGGGTCCCAGCCCTATAGGACAAGATGGAGGGGAGTCCATTTTCTTTCAAAATTACTTTTTATTATGGAAATAGCAATCTTGTTGCTAGAACCAGCTTGCATCTTTTGTGTGTGAGTGTCATTTCTGCCATCTTTCTGAGGAAAAAAACAGTCTTTGGGGTTTTATTATGTAGCATTTGCAAAGAGATTTAAGTTTAGCTCAAAATCTATCTAAATGTCCAAAAATCAAACAATTGCCCACATTAAGCTAACTTCTCTCTTTACAAGTGCACAGAAATCCCAGACACATTTCTAAATTTTGTAAAATGTTTCATGGCAAGAAGGAGACTTTTTAAGTTAGCATGCTCAGGGAGTAGGCCTCCATATTACAGGATCACCATGTGTCTCCCTTCCCCCCCACATCCTGTTTGCTTTGATTCAGCCATATTTCTTTTCCCAATTAAAGGCATGCTTAATAGATAAAGACGGATTCTAAATTTTTTTCTACTTCGCTTTCCAAAATAATGACTATCCCTTAGAGTTATTTTTGCTTTTCCCAACACATTCTTAGATAATTTTTAAACAAAACATTAGAGAATCTCATTGAGACAGATCCGATAGTTCTGAGATTAGGAGCAGAGGATCTGGCGGTTTTTTAGGATTTGCAGATTTCAATCCTCAATACAATTTTATTTTATGATTTGAACAAGAAACCACATTTTTTTTTTTGCCATCAATAAGAAATTTACTTGTTTTAAAAAAATCCAAATGCTGGCATTGTCCAGAAAAATTTAACAGGTTTATTTATATTGTTATAAAGTTGAACTGCTGAAACTTGTTCACTGAAACATTTGACTTGCATTAATGCTTTATGTCTCCGCATTTATATTAAAAAAATTCACACACAAATGAAAATGGAAAAACTGCCAATACCTGATTTCAGTCCCCTATTTTCAACTTGCAATCATATACTTAGGTACCTTTTGACCCCATGGAAAAAAAAAAACAAAAAACCTAACGTTCAGAACTACCACTAACAGGAAGAAGAGAACTTTTTTTAAAAGAATTAAATGTTTTCCATCATAGTGGATTCTTAAGCACGTTCTCCACGTATGCGGCGTGCTAGCTGGATGTCTGTTGGCATAATTGTTACACGTTTGGCATGGATAGCACACAGGTTGGTGTCTTCAAAAAGGCCAGCCAGATAGGCCTCACTTGCCTCCTGCAAAGCACCAATCGCTGCACTTTGGAAGCTCAGGTCTGTTTTGAAATCGTGAGCAATTTCTCGCACCAGACGCTGGAAGAGAAGTTTGCGAATCAGAAGTTCAGTGGACTTCTGATAACGTCTAATTTCACGAAGTGCCATGGTACCGGGCCTGTAGCGATGAGGTTTCTTCACCCTTCCAGTGGAGGGCGCACTCTTTCGAGCGGCTTTGGTCGCCAGCTGCTTCCTCCGGGCTTTGCCCCCGGTAGATTTGCGGGCAGTCTGCTTGGTACCAGCCATGGTGCAGAGACCTCTTTACTGACCCTCCTTCTCCTTTGGCTGGAGCTCGGCGAGGTGGAGGAGGCGCAGGCGTTGGAGAGCGACGGCGGCCAAGAAACCACATTAAATATGACCATGGCACTACTTTTCTGGGCCTGATTTTACAAAGTACCTTTTAATATTCCAATTTCTTTATAACTTTGCCTTTTAATAAAATTCTTCCCCATTATAATCTGACTTAAATAAAAAGTATCACCCATGCACTTATGCATCTGCAGGCTTCCAAAGTTAATGAAAGGACAAAGCAGAAACGAACTCTTCTCCATCTTGTCCTATAGGGCTCGGCCCCCTGCCTAAACTCCTTCCCTTTTCTGGGAGTGACCACAGGTGTGCCAGCAATGTCCTAACTTCCCTGACCACCGCCCGAATGAACTAATGAAGCTCCAGGAAATACAGCGAGGGTCCTAATAAGGCTAGGCAACAGAAAACTGTGACCAATCTCTGTAACCCACGTCACTTCCCTATGCCCACCCAAATAACCAACTCCATATAACCGATTGTTCTTTCAGTGCTCCCTCTCACGTCTTGTCTCACTGCTGCGCCAGAAAGAGGCTGGGAGCCAAACCGGGGTTTGAATAAAGACTCTTTGCTTTTGCATCAGAAAAGGCTCCCTGGTGGTTGACTATTGGGGACCCTGAACTCTGAACTCTGGGCATAACACTAACATGGGCTTTACGCACAATTTAATTTTACCACCATCACTGGTGCTGTTTTATCCACTTAGGCGAATACTTCATCCCCAAATTATCCATATTTTGGGCATCAATTAATGCCAGTGGCCTTGATCTGGCATCTAGAAGGGTTCAGCAACCTGGAGAAGGCATTGAGCATAAATTAAACAAGAGTCCAGAGATGAAACAAATTTTGGAAGGCATTACAGAGAGTCAGAGAAGACTTAACCTAAAGGAACTAACTTCTCTTTGTCTCAGTACCCCTTGCTTTTATTAACAGAATTTGTCCTAAGGCAAGATGGAGATATACATATCAAAGGGTAGGGTTTGTATACACAATCCATTGTCAGATTGGAAGAATTGCCTTCGGCTGTTCAGGTGTTTGGCCAGTAGGAGGCAATAACATGTAGATTAAGATGCCCTTAACTGTCAGACAGCAAGCAATCATTTAATGTATCCTTTTCCTGTTTGGGGAAATGTCCTCACCCATTTCCAGATGATTCAGCCCTGCTGTCATGCTGAAATTGGTTTCCAGCAGTTCTGATCTGGGCTAAGACCCTACCCCCCCCTACCCACCCCCACCCCCCCACTCTAGCCACGTGCATTTGTGTACTTGCAGTGACTGGTTGAATGCATTTACTAGACCTATTTAGTATAAATTCACAATTATTGTAATATGTATAAAAAACTTTTCTGTTAAATTACTTTTCATTCATACTTAATTTTAATTACACAAATGTGTCTACATAAGTAAAAAAAAACAGGTAAACTAATTTGTCAATCTTTTAATATATGCATTTGTAAAACCTACTTTATTATATAATGGACTTCTGGCTTTAATGAACACCCTGCCCGAATTAGTCTGTTATTATCAAGATTTTACTATATAAGCACCAACTTTGATGTTCACAGGTCCAGATTTCTTATGGTACCTAGATTGTGTGACCCTGGGTATTTCTGAAATATACAGTGAGAAGTTCATTAATTAGGTTCAACTGATATTACATGAGAAAATATAAGTCAAGTTGCTTAGCACAGTGCCTAGGCATAAAAAAACACTAAACAATGTTCATAAACATTTTGTACTAATTATTTAGAGAGGTCCGTGTCTTGGAAAGAGAGAAGAAGTCAGTGTAAAGGGGCATGCAAGGAGAAGGTAGACCCAGAGGTAGCTCAGAGTTGTAGGATTTCATATTACTGCCAGAGATGATCCCATAGGGGTGAGCTGGTTGAAGAACACATGCAGCCCTGCCACCAGCTCAAAGCCTCCTTTCCTCAGGACATTTGCTGGAAAATAAATAAATAATATAATTTAACTAGAGGTCAGTGCATGAAAATTCATGTACTGGAGGGGCATCCCTCAGCTCAGCCTGCTCCCTCTCACAGACTGGGAGCCCTTAGGGGTGGGAGGCAACCCGGCAATCAGGGGAAGGTGATGCCCCATCTCATCTCTGCTGCTGTACTGCCAGTAGTGCAAGCCTCAGCTGGCCCTGGTTACCTGAGTCTCTGGTGGCTGGTAAGCCACCATCTGAGGCTTGCCTGTGCCTCGGGCCAACTAGGTGGCTGGGGAATGGAGAGAATTGGGAGATTCCAGAGGCAGCCTGGGCTGAGCGGACTGGACACCGTCATCTTATGGCTGTGGGCGCTGCCATTTTTGAGGGCGTGACAGTCAATTAGCATGTTCTGTTTTTATTGGCTGTGGGCACTACCATCTTTGCGACATCATAAGGGTCAATTAATATATTCCCTCTTTTTTAAAAAATATATTTTATTGATTTTTTTACAGAGAGGAAGGGAGAGGGACAGAGAGTTAGAAACATTGATGAGAGAGAAACATCGATCAGCTGCTTCCCGCATGCTCCCCACTGGGGATGTGCCCGCAACCAAGGTACATGCCCTTGACCAGAATTGAACCCAGGACCCTTCAGGCCGTAGGCTGACACTCTATCCACTGAATCAAACTGGTTTCAGCAGTGTATTCCCTCTTTATTACATTGGATACATTGTCATGAACGTCAATACATAAACCTGTAATGACTGTAGAAATGAATGATGATCTCTGAAGTTGTACAGTGCCCAAACCTAAAAAACGGTACAGGGCAAGCAGCCCTGCACTATACACTGTACATACAGGACAGCTCTACCCTTTTTTCAATCTCCTCCTAAGTTGCCTTATGTTTATTTAATGTTTCCTGGTGGGCCCCTTTAAATTCTTTCTAGGTCAAGGCAGGGTGGGTATATAACTACATTACTAGTAGTAAATCGGCATGAGAAAGACATTTGAAACTCAGAGCACACCAAAAGGCAGAGTCACAACTGAATGAAGGACAAATTGGTCAGTGCCCACCTCCACTCTTTCCTCCTGCCTCCCAGCCACTCTATCTTTCTGTGATAGCACAAGTTAAGAGTCAGCATATCAGGAGAAACTGCCTCTCAGGAGACTGCCCCTCCTGGGGGTTAACGGGCATGTGAGTATCAACCAAGAGTAAATTAGCTCCTTTCCACAGCTGGTGAGTTTACATGTGAAGCTCATTACCCCCAGAAATTGCTTGGATTGCAAATGCAGCTGTCCTATCTAATCCTATCTAATAAAGGGGGAATATGATAATTGACCATCACTCTGTCACAAAGATGGCTGCACCCACAGCTGAGTCCAAGTTCACACAAGGAGCCTTAACAAGCAATCAGCAGGGACTTGAGGCTACACCCTCTCCTGCCCCTGTGGAGCTTAACAGGGGACCTCAGGCTGTGGCCCCCACATGGCAAGGTTTGAAAGGGGACCTCAAGGTGCAATTCCTATCCTGGTGCTGGGCTAGGGGACCTGAGGCTGCTCCCCCAACTCTAGCGTCAGGCTGGGGGATCTCAGGCTGTGCCCCCACCAAGTGGGGCTTGACAGGGGACCTCAGGCTGTGTCCCCCACATGGCAGGGCTTGACAGGGTACTTAGGCCACACATCCCACCCTAGCACCAGGCGAGGGGACCTGAGGCTGTGCCCCCCTGCCTGCCTGGGCTTCATAGAGGACCTCAGGCTGTGCCCCCCACCCAGCAGGGCTTGACTGGGGACCTCAATCAAGGTGCACCCTCAGTGCTGGGTTGGGGGAACTCAGGCTGTGCCCCTTTCCAGTGGGGCTTGATAGGGGAATCTCAGGCTGTGCCTCCCTGCCAGTGGGGCTTGACAGAGGACCTGAGGCTGAGCCCCCATCCCGGTGCTGAGCCAGGAGACCTGGCCTGGCAGGGCTTGACAAGGGACCTCAGGCCATGCCCCTCCACCCAGCAGGGCTTGATAGGGGATCTCTGGCCATGTCCCCACCTGGCGAGGCTTGACAGAGGAACTCAAGGCATGCCTCTCACCCTGGTCTGGGCTGGAGAACCTCAAGCCATGCCCCCACCCCCACCCCCATCCTGGTGCTGGGCCAGAGGACCTGAGGCTACCCCACCCTGCTGGGCAGGGCTAGACAAGGGTGGAATTGGCCAGGTCTGGATCTAGCCCAATGCAGGGTGGGGGAAGTGCAGCCAGGTCTGGGTTTCACACAATTTTGAGGTACATGTGGGTGGGTGGGGACTTGATTCTGGGTCCCTTGGTGAGCCCCAGACTCTGACAGGAGGAAGGCTTTAATATACATTTTACTAATTTTCTTTCATCTCTGACACTTCTATTATAGAGAAAGGGCAAATAGCAATACAGTGGTACCTCGAGATACGAGTGCCCTAACATATGAGATTTTTGAGATACGAGCCTTCGAGCGACTGATTTTGCTTTGAAATAGGAGCAACATTTGAGATAGGAGTAATCGCACGGATCGGCCAGCTGCACACGACCCACCAGTTTACCGCGATTCGAGCGTCTCATAGTTTCCCACGCCTCAAGGTTATGGAACGAATTAAACTCGTATCTCGAGGTACCACTGTATTAAATTATTTTCTCTAATGAATCCCCTTTTAATGTGCACAAATTTTGTGCACCAGGTCACTAGTGTTTAAGAAAGGCTGATTTCAGGCTTGCTGGGGAAGCAGGCAGATTGGGCACTTGGAGTTAGAGCTACACCTCAAAGTCAAGCAAAGGAGATGATGCTGCCACATTCCGCTAAGTATTTCCTTCTTACTCCTATTTTTCATCATCTGCCTGCCAGTTCTTCTTGGCTTTGCCGGCCTTACAGCCTACATCCAGGGCTTCTCCCTGCCCCTCTATTTCTGTCTCACCATGGAACAGAAATAGAAACCTGGTTGGTGGTTGAATTATAGGTTTGACTGTGAGGGTGGAATGAATCTTGGGGGCAAACAGAGCCAGCACTGGCTTGTGACAATAAGAGGAAGTTCATTTTGGCAGTCTTGGGGTTTATGGCTAGAATGGTGGTGGCATTGGGAGCCCTTGAGACTAGTGAATGGTTTTCAGGAATCCCTGGGGGAGATAACTCACTGGGCTGTTACAAGGACACCAGTAACCATAGGAAACCTAACACCAGGAATTATGGGGCTTCCAGGCTGGACACCAGCACAGGGCAATCAGGAAAAAGGGCACTGTCCCGGGAGTGCTGGTCAGAGGACATCAGAATCCAGTTCTGTGGCAACCAGGCAGGTGCTACAGTGGACCTTGGGCAGGGATGGGCAATTTTAGGAACTGTTAGTTGAAGCCGGGTCACAAAGCAAGGACCTAATTCTGGAGACAAGGTCCTGAGCCTGTTCCCTCCTTGCTTCTCTGTCTCCACTGGATCTACAGCTGGAAGGTCTTGACCAACTCCTTGCTCCTCTGCTAAACTGACCGTTCTGGACTCTAACCCCACTTAGTCTCTCTGTGACAGGAATGGATGTGCTATATGACTTACGTTAGTCTGACTACCCATGGAATAGAACCAAACTAAGAAAGTAAACTTGGAGAAATCCAAGATGGTGGCATAGGTAAACACCTATACTGCTGCCTCGCACAACAATTTCAAAACTACAACTAAAAGACAGAACGGACATCATCCAAAACCACAGGAAAGCTGGCTGAGTGGAAGTTCTACAACTAGAGGGAAAGAGAGGGGCTCACGGAGACCCAGAGGAGCTGCAAAAAGCTGAGGTACGGAGACGCGCGTGAGGAGAGAGCGGGTGCCGGAGTACCTGGATGGCTTTCTCTGGTGGGAGAGAGACCGAGACTCTCAAAGGCATTGAACCCCTTGTCCTGCGACACTAAACCCCAGATCCAGCGAAACTCATACGGGGGGAGTTTGGACTGTGAAAAGGGAGAAGTGCACGGAAATTTAGGGGAGTTGCAAAGGATCGGAGGTCTGGTCGCGCACGGCACCACGTGGAGGACAGATTGCTGATTGTGTCGCTGGCTTTCGCGAGTGGGCGGGAGACAGACCCTCCGAACTGTGCCACTTCTGACTCCACTAAGCCCCTGTTTTGGGCGAAACCCTGGAGACCTAGACTCGTGTGGTCCTGGTTCGCAGGGGAGCCGGAAAGGCAGCGGTTAGAGGCACTGCGGGTGCGCGAGCACACAAGGATCGCTCCAGCTATTACCCAGTCACGTGAGACTCAGGGGCCGTGGAGGGCGGGGCCGACTGGAAGGCAAGGCGGTCCCTTAAGCCCTGAGACTCCACCCCTCCCAAGCTCAACAGAGGCTTCTTCGGCCCCGGCACAGTGAAAATGCCGAGACAAGGGAAGGGATTACAAGCAAAAGAAATGGAGGGAAAAAAAACGACTGGATATAGAGTTCAAAACCACGCTTATAAGGTTTTTCAAGAATATGCTAGAAAAGATGGATAAATTTAGTGAGACCCAAGAGGAGATGATAAATACACTGACTGAAATAAAAACTATTATACAGAGTACTAACAGCAGACTAGAGAAAGGCAAGGATCAAGTAAAAAATTTGAAATATAAAGAAGCAGAAAACATTCAACTGGAAAAGCAAGAAGAGAAAAGAATCCAAAAATGTGAAGATAATGTAAGGAGCCTCTGGGACAGCTTCAAGCGTACCAACATCAGAATTGTGGGGGTGCCAGAAGAAGAGAGAGAGCAAGATACTGAAAACCTGTTTAAAGAAATAATGACTGAAAACTTCCCACATCTGGTAAAAGAAATAGACTTACAAGTCGAGGAAGCACACAGAACCCCAAAGAAAAGGAACCCAAAGAGGACTACACCAAGACACATCATAATTAAAATGCCAAGAGCAAAAGACAAAGAGAGAATATTAAAAGCAGCAAGAGAAAAACAGTTTATTACCTACAAGGGAGCACCCATACGACTGTCAGCTGATTTCTCAACAGAAACGATGCAGGCCAGACGGGAGTGGCAAGAAATATTCAACGTGATGAACAACAAGAACCTACAACCAAGAATAATCTATCCAGCAAAGCTATCATTCAGAATTGAAGGGCAGATAAAGACCTTCACAGAGAAGAAAAAGCTAAAGGAGTTCATCAACTCCAAACCAGTATTATATGAAATGCTGAAAGGTACTCTTTTAGAAGAGGAAGAAGAAAAAGGTAAAAGACAAAAAATTATGAACAACAAATACACATCTATCAACAAGTGAATCTAAAAATTAAGTGAATTAAAAATCTGATCAACAGAATAAACTGGTGAATATAATAGAATCAGGAGCACAGAAAGGGAGTAGACTGATAATTCTCAGGAGGACAAAAATCATAAAGCATCAAACAGACTGTGAAATTATAGCAGAAAGATTAAAGTTAGGTGAGGTAAATAAGTGATCAATCAAAGGACTTGTATGCATGCTTATAAACATAACCTATGATCACAGACACTGGGGGGTCGGGGTACGCCTGGGAGGGAGGGGGGGCAATGGGGAGATATGTATAAAAAATTAATAAAAATTAATTTAAAAAAAAAAGAAAGTAAACTTATAAAATTTTTATAAAGCTACCCATGTTAATCTTAGTAAATGTTAAACCCAGTTTATTACTATAACCTGATTTTCCTCTCAAAATAGAACTCGGATGTTAAAAGTTTTTGGTGTACGTTATAGTCTCCTTTCCTGTGTGAGCCTAGGAAGAGCCTCAGCCTCTAAGCCCACCGGCTGATGCCAACCACTCTGTCAACAGGAATTCAGCGGGAAGAAAGCCCAGATGGCCAACTCAAGAATGGTGACCTTAAAGATCCAGATCAGGCCTATGGCAAGATGTCCTGCGCAGCCTGTACATCCAGCACATCTTCCGCAAAATCTTCGCTAACCTGAAATCTTCGCTAACCTTCTCTAGTAAATAACATACGGTATAATGACCAATACTTTTCTCTGTGTCAGAAAACAGGATATAAGTCTTCAAAAAAGGCCATGTTAGTTATGCTTGCCATAAATTGCTAAGAACCTTTTTTTTTTTTCTTTGTATAATGAAGAAACCACCTGTTCTGGATCCTGTATGGGCCTGGGGCAGCTTGAATACAAGACTTTGGCTGATGTTAAAGATCTATATCAGGACCAGCAAGAACACTGCCTGCATCTCCACAGCCCCCTCCCCCTGATATCTTTGTTCTGCTTTCCTTTTCCTTCCTGATAAAAACCCCTGCCTGCACTAAGATGTTAAAATGGGCTTTGGGACGAGAGTCCCCCATCTTCTCAGGTGACTAACACTTGAATAGTAGTAAACCCTTTTCCTTCTCAGCAGCACTATCTCATGAATTTGGCTTTTCTTGCAGCAGGTGGCTGGAGCTGTGTTGGGTTTCACCACCGCAGGCCAAGCCCCTTCCCTTGACAGTTTAGATGAATCCAAGTGCTCATCTAGGAATTAATGAGAAACCAGGCATTTTCTGGGAGCTATCAATGTTACCAGCATTTTTTTAAGGATTATCTCACCCTATTGTTCCAAGTTTTCATATCCATTTAGTGATTGAGGAACCTATCCTAACTTATTTCTCTTCTCATTTCCTCTGTCTCTTCACCAGTAGCCCCACTCCTTCCCATCTGCCACCTGTGGCATTGAACTCATAGATCTCTATCCATCATTCTTCAGAGTCACTTGTGTTTCTGTGTGCCATTTATGTGTACTCAGTCCACTTTGAAAGTTTGCATTTTTACCTTCTCTTATGTCCTGTAAAATTTACCACTTTGCCATTATAGTCATTTATTCACTAGTAATTTATTGAGAACCTGTTTTAGAGTCTGAAGGATCCCATGTAGTCACTTCTACTGCAGATACAGGGATCATAACATACCCAGTTAATCAAAGCTCTCCATTTACATCTACTTACTTCCCAGGTAAGAAATTTATTCCTCCCACAAATACTTTCCTTCTCATTTGAAAATATGAATTTACAACCATGTTATGAATTTACAACCATGTTAAATCTGTTCAAGCTCTCTACCTTGGAAAAGAAATAAGATTCTAACTTTTCCACAAATACTTGGTTGCAGTGTGGCTGGAACAGGTATCACAGGACCAACTGGAAAGAAAAAACAACAACAAAAAACCTTAATTGAACACTAAAACGTTTCCATTCTATGAGGTGAAATCCTTTGACTTTGATCTGCCCTGCCCCTTAAAAGACAAGTGACTGCCAGGGACTCTATGAACATCGGTAAATATTAATATGAAAAAGTCAGGTTCATGAATCCCTTTTATTTGATTTTCCTGAAAACCTGCCAGATGAAAGTTCTCACTTTTATCTACCTTCATTGTTACCTTCAGAGCAGCTCTCTCCATGGCAACTGGAAACTTCACGGGGCTGGAATAATCCCTCCCAGCTCCCAGCACACAGTCAAGGAATTTTAAAAACAGAGGACTTTGTAACCACAAAATGCTCTCTGAGACTTAAAAGGCAACAGAGCTCCAGATAAAAAGCCGTTTGCCTTTCTTCTGAAGGTAAGCACTGGGTTTAGAAATTTTTGTATCATCCTCTGTCATTTTTAAAATTGCTAACCGAAGAATCTTAACTCTTCCACCCTTTTTTTAAAAAAAAAAAACACTATAAAAGTAATCCCAATATTTTTGTTTCTACCCCACAGTTGTTATTAGCTCATGTCTGGGCCAAAATCTGATACTGTTAACATTTGGCATTTCTTAAAGCAGTTGTTTGAAGAGATTAAATTTTGTTCTAGAAGCTGATTGTCTCTGAAGTTGTCCTCTTAAGCCCTTTAATGACCACTGAGTATATGGATTTATCATGGATTATAAGGTCTTGAAATTCTTTTTATTTCTTATTTTTTGTAAAATCATTTGTACTTTAAACTAAAATCTAAAGACTGACCAGTGTTTTCTTCCAGCACCCTTCTTTACATAAAACTTTCTAACTTTACATGACATTGGCAATTTTTTTAAATTTATTTTCTCTTTAGTTTTATTTACATATTTCAGTGATCGGGACCACAAACCACTGGGAGTTTTCCTTAACAAGGAGATAAATGAGGGTGTTTCCTGTCCCCGGTCCTGTGGCTTATACCAGCATTAACAGAGAAACGTATTCTTAGTTTTTGACTCTAGGTTTAGTTCAGAAAGGCAATGCAGCAACATTCTGGGTTTTCCTACAGTTGGAAAGTCTACAGCCAGGATAGTTTCTTGCTGTTTGGGGTTAGCAAAGACCTACAGACCAGACCCCCCCCCCCCACCCCACCCCCCGGTTGTGGGGGAACAGCGTGTCATTGCAAAGCAGCTTAGCCTCCCAATTAATGAACCCTTTCAAACACGTTGCAGGCATAACAATTAAAGTCTTATTATTCCCCTTCGCCACAGAAATTCCTCCGGTACAAGTTCACACTGTGGACACCACCAACCCGTCTTCTACTCCATCAGAGATAGACTGCAGGCCAAGGAGTGGAAATGTGCTTGTGGACAAGGTTCTCAGGGTCCTGCCTGCCATTGCTCCTTCTCCTCGGCCTTGTGCCCTCCACTGAGACAGAGGAACGCTCGGCTCAGGACAGCAGCGGCGCTTGGGGTGCTGCTGGCCAGCTGACAGAAGTCCTCCGCGTCCTCTCTGCTGGCGATCACCCGCCCCTGAACCACTCAAGAAGCTTCTTCAAAACATTGTTGGAGAAAACTGGCTGCCCAAGGAGAACAAATGGAATGCGAGGAGGCTGCAACCTGGTTAGTGCCATAGAATGGGATCAGGTACCAGGGCATTCCCAAAAGAGAGGGGGATCCCCCAGCCATCAACTTCGGTACATCACATTCAACGCCACCCTTCCAGTAACCCAGAGCGCAGTGCGCTGAGACCTAATAGCTCCCTTGTTTGGGAGACAAAAGTCATTCCGTGTCCTGCGTATAGCAGCTAAAGACAGGGAAAATTTCCTTTTTCAGTGAAATGGCAATGTTTATGAAAGTGTTGCTGCACCCCTTTCTGCAGGTTGGGAGGTATTCACATGTTAGTGCTGTCTTCTTTCTGGTTTACTAATGCCTTTTGGGAGTTTGCTGGGAACTTGTACGTAATTGGTTGGACAAAAGCTATTTGTTTTCTGAGGCTTGAAAATAGTAATTGGATATTTGTCTAATGTTGAAATTTTAAGAACTTTTTCCTGGATATCAACTGGCATTTTCTAATTTTTTTTTGCGTGGTGGGTAGTGAGAATCATCTTTTGGAAGATAGAGGATCTGAGCTGAGTGATGAGAGTGCCATGGGCAAAGCTACATCGACGCCCAGGCTCCTGAGGTCCAATCCCAGCCTTTTCCTAGTCTACCAGGTGTCATCGGGAAGATTTCACAAAATGCCCCAACATGGAATTTCAAAAAATGTCTGCAGGCCACTTTCATGTACAATCGACATTAATGTGGGCTCAATATGTCCCCAATAGGGTGTGTGGGGGGCATGGTGGGGAGATTGATAGCAGCACAAGTGGTAAGAACTCATGTCCTAAATTGACTCCAAAGAAAAACACGAGTCACCATTTCTTTCCTGCCTGATAACGTTTTTCAGAATGAACCCACAAACAAATACATAAATGAAGATGCCAAACAATCAATAAGACACGCAAATAATTGCTCCCCCCCAAAAAAAATAAAATAAAATAAATAAATTTTGGCCAACTTTCTCAATCCCCCTTGGTTCTCGGGCAACATTTCTGGCCAGTGTTCTGTTTCTCATGACAGAAGGCTCTTGCTCATAGAGAGAATTTTTCTCTGTTCTGTGCAAACAATAAATAATTCAATAATTAGTACTATCCCCAGGGGTTCCCAGAGAAAACATGTGTTCTAATCAGCAACTCATCTGTGATGACATTAATTTATATATATAGCAACATAAGACTTCCCACTGGAAATAAGTAGGAGTCATATCTTATTAATGTCCTCTGAGAATTTGCTTCAGGGAAATGTTCTCTAATGACATGATGTGCCTTATTAAGGGTGCTGGAATATTCCTTTAGCCAGGGGGAATGTAAACATGCAGAGCTGTTCTCCACTCCTTTGGGGAGGAGGATTTTTTGGTATTTTTTGATTCCTGTGACATTATTGAGAGTTTGGCTAGATTAGCTTCCATTTGAATTAGTTCCATTCCTAGGAAGTCAAACACCGTCTGTTATAGTTTCGCCCTCTTCCTATTTCTCTTTGGAAGAGATTGAGGTTAATAATAATAAAAAAAAGAAGACAAATTTCAGATTAACCTGCTCAAAGGATCCCATTCATCTGAACCACCCATAAGCGAGGAGCCATGACATCTCCCATCTCATTCTCAACAAGTGAGGAAAGATTTCACTAACACCCACATCCTGGGGCAAATCAAAGGACTTTAGTTGTCACTGGATCTTTTTTTTTTTTTTTTTGTCTTTTTAGGGACTTTGTTCACAGAAGCAGCATTCGTATTAGAAATTTTGTGGTAAAAAAGAGGGCAAAAGGGTGAGTTCATATCCCCAAGTATCTGAAAAAAGAGGAAAGTGGAGAGGAAAAAAGTGTTCCTAATTTTATTTAGTCCTAGGTATAAACTGATTACTTAAAAAAAATAAATTGAAGCATTTACGGGCACTGTGCATTTAAGAATGAATTTATCCAAGCTGCAACCTTTGAAATGGATAGTCTTGCTTGGTTGTGGCTTTCTTTCTTTCTTTTAATGAGAAGGGTTAGAATGGAGTTTTGATTAATTTAATGAGGGATTAAGTAACTCCAAAAGAATAAATTTGTATAGAATAAAATTACACTCAGTAATAATGAAAACCACCCTCCTATATGGGTTCCAGGTGTGGTGAAGGAAAAGAAACCTGGTAGTGTGTGGAGTCAGCCAGCAATGCTCTGGCACCTTCTTGCTGTTAGGACCTGCAGAACCTCAACATCCTCACCTGTAAGATAGAATATCGAGGTGGTCATTCCTTCCTCAGGCTGCTTTCTGTGAGGACCATGTGCCCACGTATGAATGAGCTGGGACCCAGCAGCTCAGTCTCTCTCTGTTCCCTTCCATGTCCTATTCCCCCAGGAAATATCCACTCCGTCTTTTCCAGGGACACTAGAGCAATGTTTGGGAAGTACCTTCAGTGCTACTGAGAAACTCCTCACTGGCCCCCTCCTGCAGTTTCCCCAGCCTCCTCAGATGTCCCAGGGACTTGGGGTTTCCAAAGGAAATCTCCAGGAGATTCCCAGACCATTTCAAGGGAAGAGAATGGCTGCTTTAAGGATCCAAATTGAATTCACACCCCTACCTCCACTTGTCTAACTGTCATGGGAAAAGTGCAAACAAAAAGCATCGAGTTTTATCTTATTTATCTAACAAGTTTATCTTTTCTCTGAAAAGACTTTTCTGTTTTGGAAGTCAGAAATGCCACTGAATTTTAGAACATACAATTTTAGACACATACAAAGCTAGTGCCTGCCATCAGCTAACATCCTTCCTGATCTTTGGGAGAATAAAGAGAACAAATTCCCTCATGTATTTTACAGCCAATTGTTTAACATTCTCTTACCCCCTTAAAAAACATCACCTTATAAAAATCTGAGAATTTAGATTTAGTCATATGGGTTTAGTCATAATCCCAAATCAAATTCTAAAGATCTTTTGGTCTAAAGCCCTTCAAGTTGGTCCTGAAGGTTTGATTATTGGTTGGCTCGCATAGAAGAGGAAAGATTTTTGTGTAGCTTCTTGTCACTGAGGCTCTCGCCTGGCAGACATAAACCATGAATGATGCTGCATTGGGGGAGGCAATCTGATTGTGCCATGCAAAACCTCTAACCATTTTGACCAATTTTTCTCCAAAGTTTATAAAAATTTTAAAATCTGTGTTTCTCCCCTCTTATACCTTATGCCTCCACCTGACAAGATTAAAAGAAATATCAGTGGGTTACTTCTGAAGGAGCCCATTCTTCTTTAATAAAAATTACTTCACTAGAATCAGAGATTTAGACAGGTCTTGATGCCTCTGGGGTGCCAGTGATTGCACAATTTTACTAAATATCCTCTCCCAAACTCAACTAAACTACTGCAAAACTTCATAACTAAAACCAGTGTGATTCACTGCAAATTCCAACCCCCCACTATTCCTCTCCCCACTGCTTCTGCCCCCTCCATGCTCAGGAGGAAATCCACATTTTCTTACACAAGTTCCTCTGATGCTCCCTGTAGACTCCTTTCCGCAAGCCACTACCTGCTCCATGAAGGGAACTTATTTAAGATTCAACATCATGAAAGAGCACAAAGTGTTCAGTTCATAATAATTTGATTGACAGTTCAACTTCCTTTCATCAGGGGGCCTCAAGAAATTAAAGCAAGGGGTGGGTAGGAAACATCTACTTATTCAAGGTGACCAAAATCTCTAGGCAGACAGAATGAGCTGCTTCCATAACTATTGAAAACTTTTCAAAGTCATAAACTTTCCAAGTTATATGCTTTTTAGAAACAATTTCTGGAGTGAACATCTGCAGGGTTATAGACTTTAACCTATTCTCTGCTGCCCCATGCCACACCCCTTCTATTCCAAACCTAGAAAGAGACAAAGCAAGAACACTGAGGAGCTGCAAATGGACAGGAGTCTTCAGGCACCTCAGATAAGGTGAAGGGGGACACATACACTGCTGTGTACTGTCAACCAAGCCCTGGCCACATGTGCATGATCTGATGGCTTTATGGAGGTCATATTCTCGTGCTCTTGATGCCCTTCTTCCTACCTAGCTGGCCCCATAAAACTACCTGAACAGCACTTGAAAATCTACAAACATTCAACACTCTGATTGTAAAAAATTCTCATTGATAGATATTAGAGCCCTACAATCCCTTTGCCTCTTCATTGATCAAATTTCTTTCTGCCAAATAGGAGGGAGAGAAAATTAGTGTGTGAGGTGCTGCATAGCAATTATGTAGGTAGGTCCACAACATATACTCTCCATAGCACAAAACCATGGGATAAGAGAATAAAATCTATCATTGGCATAGCTGGAATTAAGAGTGGGCAAGTGCTATTAGCTGTGTGGCTTAAATATGTTACCCTCTCTTATACTGAGTTTTTACGTATATTGTGAGTACACCTCCCTCAGAGAGAAAACATAATTTATACCTGGTTATGTGTAGTATCCTTGCATACTACATATAAATGCACCCATTAATTCATTATGCATTAATGAATTGGGAATTGGGATTCTAAATTCAGTATACTACGTAGAAATATTTGGTGGATTTTTACATAGGCTCTCTAGATTTTGTTTTGTTTTATTTTTTTCATTTAAAATAATGCATAAGGTCTCCATCCAAAAAAATCATTATTTGACACCTTTTTCAAAACCAATTAGATTTATGCACTGAGGAATGCCAAAATACATAAGTGCTTAGCACTGTCTTGGACACAAATCTTTCAATAACTGGTAGCTAATACACCAATAGTTTGGTTTCAGGAGGTTATTTGATACAAAGAATGGCTTTATTACACCTATTTTAACTGATTCACCTCGTTAGGTCTTGGTGTGATCCCTGTCAATAGCAACCAATTAATAGATTTTTCTCATGGACTACTTAAGGAACAAGAAGGCTACTGTGGTTTCAGTGGTGAGGCTTAATATTCACCTTAAGAGTTGGTCTTATTGGGAAGCCTATTCCTGTGTTTGCTGAGTTCTCATCCCTTGCAGTTGAGTTGGGGAGAGATTGGAGTCTGTGGCTTGTGAAGATGTGGTTAATGCTTTTCTTTAGAGATGGATGGTGTGTTTCTTTGTGACTCAGACGTTATAGTCAGTGGTACAGATTTCCAGTTATAAGTCCTGGGAATGTAATAAGGTGATCATTTTGCAATATACAGTAGTACCTCGAGATACGAGTTTAATTCGTTCCGTAACCTTGAGGCATGGGAAACTATGAGATGCTTGAGTCTCGGTAAACTGGTGGGTTGTGTGCAGCCGGCCAATCCAGCGATTACTCCTATCTCAAATGTTGCTTGTATTTCAAAGCAAAAATAGCTCACTCGACAGCTTGTATCTCAAAAATCTCCTATGTTAGGGCACTCGTATCTCGAGGTACCACTGTATATAATTATTTAAGCATTATGTTATGCACTTGAAACAAATAGGCTTTTATATGTCAATTACTAGAGGCCCAGCACACGAAATTCGTGCACTGGGGAGGAAGGGAAGGGTTATCCCTCCGCCCACCTGTACCCTCTCCAATCTGGGACATCCCTCTCAGAATCTGGGACTGCTTGCTCCTAACCACTCTCATGCTTGACTGCCTGATTGCCCCTAACTACTTCTGCCTGTCAGCCTGATCACCCCCTAACCACTCCCCTGCTGGTCTGATTAACACCTAACTGCTCCCCTGCCAGCCTGATCACCCCCAATTGCCCTCCCCTGTTAGCCTGGTCACCCCCAAATGCCTTCCCCTACTGGCCATCTTGTGATGACGTGGGGGCAGCCTTCTTGTGGACAATATGGGGTGGCCATATTGTGGTGGCCATCTTGTGACATGAGGGTGTGAGGATCAATTTGCATAATACCTCTTTATTATATAGGATACTTCAATTTTAAAAAAAAGATATAATAAATTGTCCAACAGTGGGGCAAACCTTTTGGCCTCAGGCCTTCTATCACTCAATATCTTTAGGCTGAAGCTGGTGCCCTGCAATGTGTTGCTGGAGGATTCTCAGGATCTCCATACAGATCTCTTAAGAAAGGCAGCTCCTGTATTGCTGGGAAAGCTTCTCCTCAACAACTTCTGTGTCTATCTTTTTTCTCAATGTTCCACCACATCTCCCCAAACACCTTCTTTTGCCAGATTAGATGAGCTGGGGATCTGTGGAATAGGCTGTGAAATGAATCAAACATCATGGAAAAAATTTTTAGCAATTCTCTTACATAGGATAAAAGACAGATGACATTCATGCATTCCATTTTCACAACTCATCAGTGCCAGGCATTGTGCTAGATGCTGAGGTTGAATTGTGCACAAAGCAGACAAAATCCAGACTTAATGGACCAGTTGTCATAAGGGAAGGGAGGGAAAAAACAAGTAGACAATGTAATTTTAGAATCCTAGTGCTATGAAGAAAATAAAAAAGTGATGTGTGCCATATCGGCTACTAGTTGGCTCTTGGGTACTTGCCATGTGGCTCACCTGAATTGTGACATGCTGGTCAGTTTAGAATACATGCCAGATTTCAAAGACTTACCACTACAAGAAGAATGCCAAATAGCCCTAGCTGGTTTGGCTCAGTGGATAGAGTATTGACCTGTTGACTCAGTTTGGATTCTGGTCAAGGTCATATAACTCAGTTGTGGGCTCGATTTGCAGTAGGGGCCATGCAGGAGGCAGCCAATCAATGATTCTCTCTTATCATTGATGTTTCTATCTCTTTCTCCCTCTCCCTTCCTCTTTGAAATATATATATATGCCAACTAGCTCATTTAAAACTTTTAAATTGCATGTTTATTGAAACTATTGTATCTTGCACAAAGAAATTTCAGGAATAAATAAGTGATGAAAAATCAATAAAATATATTATTTGAATTAATTTCACCATTCCTTTTTACTTTTTAAAATGTGACTACTAGAAAATTTAAATATGTGTGGCTTATATTTGTGGCTTGAATTCTATTTCTACAGAACAGCACTGTGTGGGAGAACATGGGATGGAGGAGGGAGCTTTCAACTTTACACTTGACCTTAGCCAAAAGGCCAAGAAGCGATGGGAGCTTTCAACTTTAGATAGTGTGTGCTAGAGACATCTAGGAGGGAGTGGCACTTTAAGCTGAGATGAGTGAGGTGAAGAGAATAACAAGACCTGAAAAATGGTGGGAAAGAGCTGGGTGATGGACAGAAAAAAATCACAGGAGCAGAAGTTTGCTGAGAGAGATGGAGAGAAGCTAATGTAATGTCAGGGAGGCAGGAGCCAGACCAAGGAGACAATGATAAGGAGCTTCAATTTCATTCTAAATGCAATGGGCCATGGCTTTCAATGCCAGTGAGTCAGCTGGTTTTATTCAAGGTAACAAATGGACAACTTGTGGCACTGTAGTAGGAGATAGAGGGACCACTCTTAGGGAATAAGGATGTTCTGGGAGGATGTCATTATTACATAAAAATCCAACTATGATTTATTTGAATCTGGTATTGTGCCTACCCACTTTCCCCTCCTATCGGTGGAGTTATAAACAGTAGAAACTGTGATAATTAATGTTTAAGGACTATTAGCTAAGTTTTGTTTCTGCTTGTGTCTTTGTTTTATGTTTTCACCCCCAGTGCTTTGAACCAGATGCCCTGCTGCTAATTGCTGGAGGAAATTTCGAAGGTCAGCTCAGAGAAGAAGTGGTCCAGAGGGTTTCTCTTCTCCTCCTCTATTACATTATTCACCAGGAGGAGATCTGTTCTTCAAAGCTCAGCATGAGTAACAAGGAGTTTAAGTTTTACCTGCACAGCCTCCTCAGCCTGAGGCAGGATGAAAACTCCTATTTCTTGTCTCAGAACGAGACAGAAGATATCTTGGCTCTCACCAGGCAGCACTTTGACACTTCTGGAAGCCAGGTAAGGAAGGCACAATTGCTCACTGAATCTGCTACTAAGATACAGTCTCAGAGCCTGATTTTTCATCACTTCTTTATTCCTAAGACATTCAAGGATTTCTAAAAGAAATAAGAATTTGTGGTTTTTAGATATGGTTGTTAAGTGACATAATCTAAAAATCTAAGTCTAAAATGGGAAATGTAGTGACTAATTATTTTATGATGAGTTTGAGCCAGAAGTTGGGTAGGTGGGTGGGTGGGCAGGCCAGGTGACAGAGCAGCTCTCTTCTCCTGAGCACCCACACTGAGCATGACAGTAAGTGTAGCCACTTTCAATCAATCTCCAAGGATTGACCCATAGTGGTCAGGGCACTGTGTCTGTTTACCTTTCCTTCCATCCAGAGAAGGAGAAGGCAGACCAGTTTGAGAGACATGAATTTAGTAGTTATTTCACCAAAGAAGACGCTTTTACAAAGCATGATTCATGACAGTCAGCACAGACTGTATGTCTTTTGTGGCTGTTGATTCATGCTGCATATGTTCAGGGGTTCCTTCAACAACTTTTCTTTTCCCACAGTTCCTACTGTTAGGAAAGGGACTCTGGTTTCTTGTTGCCTTCATTACTATCCCTGCAGAAGCTGGCCTTCCAATTACCATTTTGCTTTCCTCTTTGCAATGTGACATTTCAGCAGGTAAAGTTCTCTGATCATAAGAACATTTTTCAAAAGCATATTTACTGAAAGAACTAGCTGAGAAGCTACCACCACATTTTGAAGAGTGTGAAGAGATATGTTTTTTTCTCTTGAAATATTTGTTGACATGTGTCTTAGTCCATGTGAGCTGCTATAACAAAAATATCATGAACTGGGTGGCTTCTATATAACAGAAACTATGAGAAATCACAGTGTTGAATAGTGGGAAGTCCAAGATCAAGGAACTGGACAGATTCAATGTCTGATGAGGACTTCCCCCTGGTTCAAGAAGCCATCTTCACATTATATCCTCATGTAATGGAAGGGGCAGGAAACTCTCTGGGGTACTTTTTATAAGGGCACTCATCCCATTCAGGAGGACTTCACCCTCATGACCTAATCACCTCCTAGAGGCCCCCACCTCCTAATACCATCACATTGGGGATTAGGATTTCAACATATGAATTTGGGGGGAACAAAAACATTCAGACTATGACATGTAGAAGTGAATTTATTTTTTACCTCAATTCTGTCTCTCAGGAGCCTAAAGTTACCAGTGCAATCATGTTGCTGCTGAATGGCCAGCATATATATCTCCAATTTGCTATAAATATCTTTTAAAAATAGGATTTCTTCAAACAATCCAGTTTTGGTTTTTTTGTTTGTTTGTTTTACTTAAATAAGGAGGTATTCCTACATATAATTTCTTCACTGCAACATCTATATAACATAAGATCAGTTCACATTAGGCACTAGAATTTTAGTCATCCTGTTATTGCCTTTTGATGCAGATTAAATGGAAACCCAGAATTTAAAAAGCAGGTGATATGTGTATATTTAATACAGATTTCTGTTTTTCCCCCAACACATACTGCATATACCTGGGCTCCCAAGTGTTAGTGAAATGGAACATTCCTAGAACAGAATAAAACAATCCAATATTATGTGTAAACCTGCTTTATTCAGTCAAAAAGAATTGAGCTCTTATTGAGCCGTAACCCTTTGTGAGGCCTTAGAACAATTACCAGCTGGAAAAAAACACTGTCTCCAGTTTCCAGGAAGGGTACTTTAGCCCATTCACTGGGGCTAGGAAGGCAGTCAATCCCGACTTTAACAGGAGGCCTGTTGACACTTCACTGCAGGAAGCTGCTATCTCCAACTAGACCTTGCTAACAGACCAGGCCTGCCACTTTTGCAGGTTTTGATCTGCACAGAACTCAACCTCCATAGGTCAATCCACTGAGAGCTGGTCTAGGTGGGTTTTAACCAGCTCACCAAGAGAAACAACTTGACAGTCCAGTACTCTAGTATCCAGTCAACCTCCCAGTAGCCCAGAGAACAATCATCCCTCCATTTCTTCATTCTCTTTTGTCCAACTACTCTGCTTTATCTTCCTGAATCAACCTTATAATGCTCCCACATCTCCTTTTTCTTTCCATATTTTGCTGCTTCCATAATAAATGAACAGGGATCTAACCAATTCTCCACTATCCCTGCTTGTGGGGGACATGCATCATGACCACACCCTATCTATCTATTCACTATTTTGCCACCAGGGTAATATTTCTAGAAAATACCTTACTGTGTTATTCTATTGTTTGTATCATTTAGTGGTTCCCCTGGAGTCTTCAGGGGAAAATTTTTCAGAGTACTAAATATAAGGTCTTTCTTGATCTGGATCTTGCCACCTTCTCCAGGTACTATCAGATGTATTCCTAGATTCTCGGAACAACAATAACAATAGCTGAGATGAGCTGACTGTGTCCTATATGGCAACTACTATATTAAGTGTTTTACATGCACTATTTCATCTCATCTTAATAATCTTTGTGTTGAGTGGCATTGTCCCTTTTTACAGATAATGAATAGGAAGGTTAACAAGGATAATCACTTTGCCCAAGTTTATCTAGTTAGAGATAGTAGTAAAGCCTTATCTATCTATCCCATGCCCTGTGCTATGGAACTTCCTTTGATGATATAAAAGTCCCATCACTATAGGTTTCAATCTATTTCTTTTTTGTTGTTGTTAATCCTTATCCAAGGATTTTTCCCATTGATTTTTTAGAGAGAGTGTAAGGGAGGGGGGGAGACAGAGACATCAATGTGAGAGAGACATATTAACTAGTTGCCTCTCACACACACCCCTACTGGGACCAGGGATTGAGCTTGCAACTGAGATATGTGCACTTGACCATGCCCACCAGCCACTCCTGGCAGCTAATCAGGAACAAGTTTGCAAATTAACCCAAACAAAGATGGCTTTGGCCACAGAGTGAGCAGGAGGCAGGCTTGGGTTCCCACACACCCTGGTGGGCCCAAGCCTCCACTCAAGGTTATGAAATTTCAATTATAGAAGATAAATAAATCCCAACACAAATGTTGGCAGCCAAGGAGCTGGAGAAAGCAGGAGGCTAAGGTTGCCCCCGGTGAAGTAGGAAGCCAAGCTTTCCTCACACCCTGGCGGCCTAGGCCTCCTCTTAAGGCTACAATGTTTCAATTATAGAAGATAAATAAATCCCAGCTACCAGGGTCTCTGCTTGGGTCGCTGGGAAGGCATGGCCAGCCTGCAAACCACCATAGACCCCTCGCTTATGCTGCCCCATGACTCAAGAGAACCCCCACCCTGATCTGGAATACCTTTCAGGGCAAACCAGCTGGCCCCCACCAATGCACCAGGCCTCAATCCTATCTAATAAAAGAGTAATATGCAGATTGACCATCACTTCAAAATACAAGATGGCTTGGCTCATGTGGTCAAAGATCCTGCTCCCATGTGGACATAAGATGGCCATCATAAGATGGCCAGCAGGGGATGGCAGTTGGGAGGGACGAGGCCTGCAAGGAGGGCAGTTGTGGGTGATCAGCCAGCAAGGGAGAGTAGTTAGGGGTGACCAGGCTGGCAGAGGAGGGAAGTTGGGGGTGACTGGGCCTGCAGTGGAGGACAGTTAGGGGTGACCAGGCCTGTAGGAGAGGGCAGTTAGGGGCAAATAGGCTGGCAGTAAGACATCCCTCGAGTGGTCTCAGATTGGAGAAGTTGCAGGGTGGGCCTCTAGTTTCTATATACAAGGGGAAGAGTATTGAAGAACATAGGCTGTGGAGTCAGATCTAAGTATAAATTGGGTCTCTTTCCTGTCTTGATTAGGTGCTCTGGGAAAAGGATTATCCACTGGATGGAGTTTTGGAAGAATATAAAGACAGTGTATATGTAATGGATTTAGCATAGTATTTGTCACATGGTAGGCACCCAGTATATATTTAAATAAATGAATGGGAATGCTATTGATATACAAGGTAAAATTCAAGCCTTTCGGGAGCTCATATTTTAAATGATGAAAATTGGTGTATGCATGAAAAAGATCCTATGTCATATGTCCTATGTTCCATGGTAGTTCAAAGAACCCAAACACTCTGCTATCTTTGATATGTGATCAGCACACACTGAGCTTGAAACTAAAGGCAAGTATAGAAAGGGATGTGCTTTTTAATACAAGGCAGCAGAACCAGTGTGAACTCAAGGTCGGGAAGATAAATTTGAAAGTCATTACTGCAGCTATACTTGAAGCTGGGGAGAATCCACCAAATGAAAAGATGTAAATAGTAAAAACAAGAGTTCTTGGAGAAGACACATCTTTATAGGAGTAATGAGAAATGTTAGATAAGCAATATTTTCCACATAGAGGTGTATCTCAGATTAGGAAACAATGGTAGCCATATTTCCACAAATAATTTAATCCTCTTTTAGATGAAGAACTAGTCCTTGTCCTTGGAGAAATCCCAGAGACGTTATAATTAAAATGACTTCAGAGGTTAAAATTTTCATCTTTCTTTGTATATGATTTCAGTGTATGGAAACTAAAATGCTGCAGAAAAAGTCTGGAATACTGAGCAGTGACGGTGCTGATGAAAATACACTTCCTCAGTTGGCTGCAACAATCATTGCTTTGTCTCTTCAAGGTGTATGTCTGGGGCAAAGAAACTTACCTTCCCCAGACTATTTTACAGAATATATTTTTGGTTCCTTGAACAGTACAAATACTCTTCACCTATCGGGTAAGGATGTTTTTCATTAATTAAACTTCCAAGTCACACCTTCTAAACAAATTGTGTCAAAAGAAAAACTGATGCTTTTGATGACTAAATTTGTCCAGGCACATTTTATATACCATTTTATCATAGCTTGTAGTAAGGCAGTTCACGTGACATTTTTAACAAGCATACTATGATAATATTTATGTGATGCTGAAGCAAAACTATGGACTTAGCTTATTTCAGCCGTGATGATGAAATCATGAATATAGAGCCAAAGGGAGAGTTTTTAATGATCTGCCATGGCAATGACTGAACACTTTCCTATTTAGTACATAGTGTTGAGGCAGGGGTGGCAAAATATTGTGTAGACTGTCAAATTGTGCAAAAGCATTGATAGCAGTTTACTTGTAACCATAAAAGTAAGCAATTTAATTTTAAATAAAGTAATACAAAATATCTGTATAAATCTCCCAATTTCAATCACTGAAAGAAGGGATTAAGAACTAGTAGCCATACAATTCAGTGTTGATCTTTCTCTGGACATGTTTGCAAAATGAATTGAATGACAGATGTGTTTTTCTACAACTTATGTATATTATGTGTTAAAATGAAAGTTGAAATACAATGAAACCATGTTACCTAGTTGTCATGAGTAGGAAAGAAACCAGGAAAAGCATGTTATCCTGAGAATAATTTTGATATGAAAACCAGGAGTTGAGAAATTTTAGCAATAAAATTTCCATTTTAGGGGAAGGCATACAATGATTCCACTTTTCAAGTACTTTAATGTAAAAATCTATGCCACTGGAGGGCTTGATCACTCTAAAAAATTGGAAGAAACTCATATTACAGTACAAAATACAGTTAAAGTCAAGCTGTGCTGTAAGGTTAAGGCCAGTTGTTTAGATATTAATCATCATGTATCCTGGTTAAAACATCTAAATAATTGCTCATAAGAGATATTAAGTATGACCCATCTCCCTAACCCCCCTCCCATCTGGCAACTGTCAAAATGGTCTCAGTATCCATGACTCTGTCTCTGTTCTGCCCTCCCCTGCCAGGCATCTTGTGGAGGCCATCTTTGACTACATGGGGGCAGCCATCTACTGTGAGGATGTGAGGCTCAATTTGCATATTACCTCTTTATTATATAGGATATATAGATTGTTGCTCACATTATTCCCTCTTTGACCAGTGGAAACTTATTCAAGTTCACTCCTATTTCCTTTAAAAAAAAACAACAACCCTTAAAACATTTTATAACTTCTTTGTGTAGTATTATGAAATATTCCAGTTTATCTGGCAAATTTCCTGCCTAAACCTAGAATTACTTCTTTTTCCAAATATATTTTTATTTTCCTATAAACAAATTAATCAAACTTTCCTTTTTGCTTTTGAATTTTGAGGGTTAAGAAAGTTTCCCACGTTTCCAGACAATAGAGAAACTCATCCATGAGTTATTCTAATACTTGTATGTTTTCATTTATGATTCATTTTGGATGAATTCTGCTGTATATTGTAAGGAATAGATGCAGGTTACTTTTGTTTTGTGACTATTCAGTTTTCCTTATATCTCTTACTTTACATGCAGTGAAAATTATTTCCTCCACTGATTTGAGTTGCCACTTTTATATTATGTAATAATAAATGCAACCAGGTATATTTCTGTTTCACACTTCGTTCTATTCTCCACTTTATTCATGTGGCAATACCACACTTACAGTGGCTTTATATTTATTTTAATGTATGGTATAGCTAGCTATCTTCATTGTTCTTCTTTTGGATATTTCTAGCTTGTTTGTTTTTCCTAACAAACATTAAACTCTCAAGCTATGGGAGAAAAAGCTTATGATAGAAAAAAATTATAAAATAACTTTGGGAGAAATGACAGGAAATGTTGCCTCTTTTTTAAAAATACATTTTTAAAAATTGATTTCACTAAGAAACTAGAAACACCAACCAGAAAGTATTTATGCACCCCTATGTTCAGAGCAGCACAATTTACAATAGCTAAAATTTGGAAACAGCCTAGGTGCCTGTCAGCAGATAACTGAATCAGAAAACCATGGTATATCTATCTACACAATGGAATTCTATACTGCCATAAAAAAGAAGGAATTCTTAACATTTGCAGCAATCTGTGAATGAAGGAGAAATACCACATGATCTCACTCATTTATGGATAATAAAGAACATTATAAACTGATTAACAAAAAGATAGATACAGAGGCAGTAAAGCATCAAACAAACTGTCAAATTACAGCAGGAAGGTTAGGAAGAGGTGGGGTAGATAAGAGATCAACTGAAGGACTTGTATGCATGCATATAAGCATAACCAATGGACACAAGACACTAGGGGGTTAGGGTATGTATGAAAGTGGGGGGTGCCATAGGAAGATATGTATACATGTAATACATTAATAAAAAATAAAAAAAATAAAATGAAATTGATTTCAGAGAGGAAGGGAGAGGGAGAAAAAGAAACATCAATGAAGAAAAAGAATCATTGATTGGCAGCCTCCTGCATACTTCACACTGAGGATCAAGTGGGCAACCCGGGCATATGCCCTGATCAGGAATCAAACTGTGACCAGGTCCAGTTCATAGGTTGATGCTCAACCACTGAGCCATACTGACAGATGTTGCATCTTTTTATCCAAGAACATAGTATGTCTTTCCATTTACTCATCTCTATATGTGTGTTATTGTGGAGTGCATTATTATTTTCCTCAGGTAGGCTTTAGACATTTCCTTTTACATTTATAGCTAGGTATTTAATTTTCTCTTTGGCTCCCTTTAATATGGTTCTCTCTTTCATTATATCTTCTAACTGATTTTTGTTTATATATATAAAATTTATTGATTTTATAGATTAATTTTATAACCTGTTCCATGATTAAATATTTTATTTAATTTTTGCATTTTTAGGGTTTTCAGATATGAAATCATAATATCTCCAAATAAATAAAAATTTGCCTCTTCCTGTTAAATTACTGTGTCTCTATTTGATTTCTCACTAATTAGTTAATAATCCCAATATAATGATAAATAACACTGGAGATGCTCTGAATTCTTATCTTGCTTCTGACTTTAAAAGAAAAGCCTGTAGTATTTTCTCATTGAGCTCAGAGAACAAATATTAACCCATATATTCATATTTTCAATGCTGTTAATTTCTTTCTATGGTCTCAATTTGTCATTTGGAGTCATTTCTTTTCACCCAGTAATATTTATTAATTCATTTAGTATTTATTGTAAGGAAGATCTGCTATCTATGAATTTTCCCACTAATTGTTTACCTGTGGATGATTTTATTTCACCTTGTTTTGAAGTACAGTTTTGCTGGATATAAAATTTTTTATTGAGATTATTTTTCTTCTAGCACTCTGCATATGAGTCCACTGCATTCTGGACTCCATTGTTTGGATGGGAAATCAGCTACTAGTTATACTGATGCTCCCTTTTATGTGATGGGTAATTTTTTTGTTTCTTGTCATTTTTAAGATTTATCTTTGTCTTTGACCTAAAATAGTTCGATTATAATGAGTGTGGGTCATTTTGTTATTATCCTACTTGATATCAGATTAACCTTTTGAACATAAAAATAAAGGTTTTATATCAGATTTGGAAAGGTTTTAGTCATTATTTCCTTCAATATTTTTTCTACTTATTTTTCATTCTCCCTCTTTATCTATCATCTATCTATCTATCTATCTATCTATCTATCTATCTATCTATTCATTGTTGTCGCACAAGTCTTTAAGACTTATTCTTTTTTTGTTGTTAATCTTCACCTGAGATTATTTTTTTAGTTGAATTGTAGAGAGAGTGGAAGGGAAAGAAGGAAAGAGGAAGAAGGAGAGAAACATTGATGTGTGAGAGACACATCTATTGGTTGCCTCTTACTTGTGCCTGAACTAAGGCCAAGGAACAACCTGCAACACATGTACATGCTCTTGCCTGGAAATAGAACCTGAGATTCGGTGCATGGGCCAATGCTCTAACCACTGAGTTACACCAGCCAGAGTAAGAATTTTTCTTCTTTTTTCTTTTTTTGTTAATGTATTACATGTGTACATATCTTCCCATTGCTCCTCCACACTCCACTCCCATGCATGCCCTCAGCCCCCAGTGTCTTGTGTCCATTGGTTATGTTTATATGCATGCATAGAAGTCCTTTGGTTGATCTCTTATCTACCCCACCTCTCATTAACCTTCCTGCTGTAATTTGACAGTTTGTTTGATGCTTTACTGCCTCTGTATCTATCTTTTTGTTCATCAGTTTATAATGTTCTTTATTATCCATAAATGAGTGAGATCATGTGGTATTTTTCTTTCATTGATTGGCTTATTTCACTTAGCATAATGCTCTCCAGTTCCATTCAGGTTACTGCAAATGGTAAGAATTTCTTCTTTTTATGGCAGCACAGTATTCCGTTGTGTAGATATACCATGATTTTCTGCTTCAGTCATCTGCTGACAGGCACCTAGGCTGTTTCCAAATTTTAGCTATTGTAAATTGTGCTGATATGAACATAGGGCTGCATATATCTTTTCTGATTGGTGTTTCTAGTTCTTAGGATATATTCCTAGGAATGGGATTATTGGGTCAAATGGGAGTTCCATTTTTAGTTTTTTGAGTAAACTCCATACTGTTCTCCACAGTGGCTGCATGAGTCTACATTCCCACCAGCAGTGCACGAGTGTTCCTTTTTCTCCGCATTCTCACCAACACTTGTCATTTGTTGATTTGTTGATGATAGCCATTCTGACAGGTGTGAGATGGTACCTCATTGTTGTTTTGATTTACATCTCTCGGATAACTAGTGACTTTGAGCATGTTTTCATATATTTCTTGGCCTTCCTTCTGTCTTCTTTTGAAAAGATTCTATTCAGGTCTGTTGCCCATTTTTTTTATTGGATCATTAATCTTCCTTTCATTAAGTTGTATAAGTTGCCTATAGATGTTGGAGATTAAACCTTTATCAGTGATAACATTTGCAAATATGTTCTCCCATACAGGGGCTTTCTTGTTGTTTTGTTGATGGTTTCTTTTGCTGTGCAAAAGCTTTTTATTTTGATGTAATCCTATTTATTTTCTCTTTAGCTTCTATTGTCCTTGGAGCAGTATCAGTGAAGAAGTTCCTTCAGCATATGTCTGAGATTTTGATGCCTGTGGATTCCTCTAGTATTTTTATGGTTTCTGGTCTTATGTTTAAGTCCTGTATCCATTTGGAGTTTATTTTTGTATATGGTGTAAGTTGGTGGTCTGGTTTCATTTTTTGCATGTATCTGGCCAATTTTCTCAGCACCATTTATTGAAGAGACTGTCTTGACCCCATTGTATGTTCATGCCTCCTCTGTCAAATATTAATTGAGCATACTGGTTTGGGTCGATATCTGATTCTCTACACTATTTCATTGGTCTATATGTCTGTTATTTTGCCAGTACCAGGCTGTTTGGAGAAAAGTGGCTTTGTAATATAGCTTGAAATCTGGTATTGAGATCTCTCCTACTTTATTATCCTTTCTCAGCATTCCCATGGCTATTTGGAGTCTTTTATTTGTTCCAAATGAATCTTTTGAGAGTCTTTGTATGTCAGTGAAATATGCTATTGGTGTTTTAGTGGAGAGTGCATTGGAACTATAGATTCCTTTGGGTAGTATGGACATTTTAATGATGTTGATTCTACCAATCCATGAGCATGACATGCTCTTCCATCTGTTTACATTTTCTTCTATCTCTTTTTACAGTGTCTTGTAGTTTTCTGTGTATAGGTATTTTACAACCGTAATTAAGTTTATTCCTAGGTATCTTAATTTTTTTGGTGCAATGGTAAATGGGATTGCTTTTTTAGTCTCTCTTTCTGTAAGTTTACTATTAGTTTATAGAAATACCGTAGATTTTTGGCATTAATTTTGTATCCTGCTACATTGCCAAATTCATTTTTTATGTCTTAATTTTTAATGGAATCTTTTGGATATTTTATGTACAGTGTCATGCAAATTAGGGCAGCTTTACTTTTTCTTTTCCAATTTGAATGACTTTTATTTCTTCTTCTTGTCTAATTGCAATTACTAATACTTCTAGTGCTATGTTGAATAGGAATGGTGAGAGTGGGCATCCTGTCTTGTTCCTGTTCTTAGGGGAAATGGTTTTAGTTTTTGCCCATTGAACATGATGTTAGCTGTGGGTTTATCATATATGGCTTTTATTATGTTGAGGTCTGATCCTTCTATTCCCACTTTGTTGAGAGTTTTTATCAAGAAAGGGTGTTGGATTTTGTCAAATACTTTTTCTGCATCAGTTGATATGACTATCAATTTGTTTATGTGATGTATCATGTTCACCGATTTGCTGGTATTGTACCATCCTTGCATCCCTGGGATAAATCCTACTTGGTCATGGTGTATTATCTTTCTGAGGTACTGCTGGATCCGATTTGCTAAAATTTTGTTGAGGATTTTGGCATCTATGTTCATGAGTGATATTGGCCTATACTTCTTTTTCATTATGTTGTCTTTATATGGTTTTGGTAGTAGGGTGATGCTGGCTTCATAGAAGGTGCTTGGAAGTGTTCCTTCTTCTTTAATTTTTTGGAATAGTCTGAGGAGCACAGGTTTTAATTCTTCCTTGAATGTTTGGTAAATCTCCCTTGTGAAGCTGTCTGGCCTCAGGCTTATGTTTGCTGGATGCTTTTTGATGACTGCTTCAATTTCTTCCATAGTTATTGGCCTATTGAGATGTTTAGATTCTTCCTGATTGAGTTTTGGAGGTTATATTTTCCTAAGAATATGTCCATTTCCTCCAGGTTGTCCAGTTTGTTGGAATAGAGTTGTTCATAGTATTTTTTAACAATTCTTTGTATTTCAGTGGGGTCTTTTATTTTTTCGTCTCTTTCATTTCTGATTTTGTTTATTTGGATCTTCTCTCTTTGCTTCTTGGTGAGCCTAGAATCAATCTTGTTTATCCTTTCATAGAACCAGCTCTTGGTTTTGTTAATCTGTTGTATTGTTTCTTTGGCCTCTAAATCATTTATCTCCCCTCTGATTTTATTATTTCCTTCTTTTTGCTTACACTGGGCTTTTCTTATTTCTCTCTTTCTAGCCCTATGAGTTGTAGGGTTAGGTAATTTATTACCGTTGTTTCTTGTTTTTTTTACAGTAGGTTTCTAGAGCTATGAAATTCCCTCTGAAGACTGCTTTCACTGTATCCTATAGATTTTGGGTTGTTTTGTTTTCATTGTCATTTGTTGCCATGATGTTTTTTATTTCTTCCTTGATCTCTCTGTTTACCCAGTCATTGTTTTAAAGCCTGCCTTTTAGTCTTCATGTGTTTTATTTCTTTGGATTGTTTTTTATTGTAGTTGTTTTCCAGTTTTATGCCACTGTGATCTGACAAGGTGCTTGATATGATTTCTATCTTCTTGAATTTGAAGAGACTTTTCCTATGACCCAACATATGGTCTATCTTTGAAAATGACCTATGTGCACTTGAGAATAATGTATATTCTGTGGCTTTGGATTGAAATGTTCTGAAGATGTCAACTGAGTCTATCTGGTCTAGTGAGTCATTTAGGATTGATGTTTCTTTGCTGATTTTTTTTTGTTTAGAGTACTTGTCCAGTGGTGATAATGAGATATTAAAGTCTCCTACTATGATTGTATTGCTGTCATCCTCTCCCTTGATATCCTCCAGGTGTTTTTTGGTTTTTTTATGTATTTAAGTGTTCCTGTACTGGGTGCATACATGTTTACCAGAGTTATTTCTTCTTGTTGGATTGCTCCTTTTAGTATTATAAAATGGCCTTCCTTATCTCTTGTTATGTCCTTAACTTTGAGGTTTAATTTATCAGATATAAGTATTGCTACCCCAGTATTTTTTTCATTTCCATTTACCTGAAAAACTTTTTTCCATCCCTCTACCCTCAGTCTGTGTGTGTCTTTATTCTGAGGTGGGTTTCTTGTAGACAGCAGATACATGGGTCATGTTTTCTTATCCAACCCATTACTTTATGTCTTTTGATGGGGCATTTAATCCATTTATATTTAAAGTTATTATTGATAGGTACTTATTTGTCACCATTTTTATTCTTTATTCCTCTTTTCCTTCTTCACTTCCTATTTCTTTTTTTTAATAGCAGACCCTTTAACATTTCTTGCATTGCTGGTTTGGTGGTAATAAATTCCCTTAGCCCTTTTTTGTCTGTGAAGCTCCTGATTTCATCTTCAATTTTAATTGATAACCTTGCTGGGTATAGTATTCTTGGATTCAGACCCATCTTTCCATTCCCTTCTGGCCTGATGAGTTTCTGCTGAGAAATCAGTTGCTTGTCTGATAGGGGTTCCTTTGTAGGTAACTTTCTATCTCTCTCTGGCCACTTTCAAGATTCTTACTTTGTCATTGATGTTTGCCAATTTAATTATGATGTGCCTTGGCATTGGTCTTTTGGGGTTCATTTTGCTTGGGATTCTGTGAGCTTCTTGGATTTGTGTGGGTTTTTTCTTTCCTATTTCAGGGAAGTTTTCTGTCATTATTTCTTCAAACAGGTTTTCTATTCCTTGCTCAGTTTCCTCTCCTTCTGCCCCCCGTTTTATGTGGATGTTGTTTTGTTTTGTGTTATCCCAAAGTTCCCTTAGGTTCTCCTCCTGCTTTTTAAATTTTTTTTCTAGAAGCTGCTGTACTTGGGTATTTTTTTCTACTTGTCTTCTAGCTCACTAATGTGGTCCTCTGCTTCTTCTAGTCTACTTTTGATGCTTTTTACTGAGTTCTGTTCAGCAGCTATGTCATTTTTCATTTCTTCTTCATTTCCTCTTGGTTGTTACTCATATTGTGGAATTTGTCTTCCATTCTTTTCAGCCACATTATGACCATTTCTCTGAACTCTTTCTCTGGCAGGTTGTTTGCCTCCATTTCATTTACTTCATTTTCTGGTAATATCTGCTTTTCTTTTATATGCAGGCTGTTTCTTTGTCTCCCAATGGTCTCTCTTCTTCGGGTATCTGGTTAGGTTGTTCTCTCTCTCCTTATCCCATGCAAAATCTGACCTTTCCTTGTGGAATGTAGAACAACTCTAAATCCGAGTGTTTGCACCAATTGGGGATGGGTGTTGAGGGGTTCACAGCTGTTTGGTGGTTGCCATATTTGTAGACTTTCAGGCTTCTTATATCATCCACTTTCCCCTGTAAGATGGCGTGTTCTCCATGTCCGAGCTGGTGACTCTGGGAGAAAACCCAGCAGCTGTGGGGGCTGCCTGTTCAGGAGAGCCCCATCCAGCAATCCACCACATTCTCCTGGATTATATCCGTCCCTTAACTTGCCAACAAACACTCCTAGTGCTACCCTCTGCTGTTCTTTCTCTCTGCTCAGGGACAAGGCTTGGGACACGTCTGCCTATTCTGCCAACATTTTTTTTTCATTTTTCTTTTTTCTTAAAAAATCTCTTTCCTCTGTTCTTCAGATTGAATTATTTCTTTTATTTGTCTTCATGTTCAATGATTCTTTCTTCTACAATCTCAAATATGCTGTGAGCTACTCCAGTGAATTTTTCATTTCAATTATTGTATTCTCTAACTCCAAAATTTTCATTTGAACTTTCACATGATTTTTATCTCTTTATTGAAATTTGCTTTATTGATTTATTATTGTCATAATTTTATTTAATTCTTTAGTTTTTTTGAACATACTTATAATAGATGCTTTGAATCTTTGCTAAATTTAATATCTAGGAACACTCAGAAACATATTTATTGGAATTTTTCTTCCCTGACTTTGCATTACACTTTCCCATTTCTTTGCAAGTCTCATAATTTTTTTTCTTTTGTGGAAAACTAGTCATTTAAAATAAAATATTACAATAACATTAGTTTGCAGTTTTTTTCTACCATTGATGGCAACATTTAGGAAAATAGCAGAGATATTTTATTTATAAGTAAAAAGATGGATAAATTAAAAAAAATTTATCATTATATGTAATTATTCTCTGTATCAATTTGTACAAGCCTACAGCTGTACCAAAGGAAATTTAATTGTAATCTATGAACTAACAACCATACCACAGTGATATTAGAAAAGAAGTGTTAGTTTGTCTCTACAACCTCAACATTTTTTTATTTCCTTTCTCTTTTCTGCATGAACACTTAAGAGAAAAATAATTTGATTGATTTAAGTACATTAAAGTTTTTAGTCAATTTAAAGTTGTGTAGTGTCTCAGGGGAATAAATTTTCTAAGGATTAGGCTAGTTTCAATTTTCATAAGGAACACTTATAAAAAGAATTAGTTGGCCCAATCGAAGACACTCCATTGGTGGAATTGCTTATTTCATCTTTTCACATACACACACACACACACACACACACACATACACACACACACGAGAGGCCCAGTGAAATTCATGCATGGGGTAAAGGGGTGTCCTTCAACCCAGCTTTCTCCATCTCCAATCTGGGAACCCTTGAGGGATATCTGACTGCCCGTTTAGGCATGATCCAGGTTGGATATCTCTCTCAAAATCCAGGACTGCTGGCTCCCAGCTGCTCACCTACTTGCCTTCCTGATTGTCCCAAACCATTCTGCCTACCAGCCTGATCATCCTTTAACCACTCCCCTGCTTGTATGATTGATGCCTAACTACTCCCCTGCCAAACTGTTTTCCCCTAACTGCCCTCCCCTGTGGGCCTGGTCATGAAATTCATGCACAGGGTCATCCCTAATTGCTCTCCCTGCAGGCCTGGTCACTTCTAACTGCCCTCCCCTGCAGGCTTACATCCCCCACAACTTCCCTTACCTGCAAGCCCAGTTATCCACAACTTCTCTCTTCTGCCATCCTGGTCACCCCTAACTGCCCTCTTCTGCAGGCTTGATCACCCCCAACTGCCCTTCCTTGCAGGCCTGGTCCCTGCCAACTGCCCTCCCTTGCTGGCTATCTTGTGGTGGCCATCTTATGTTCACCTGAAGGCAGGATCTTTTGACGACATTGGGACAGTCATCTTCTGTGTTGGAGTGATGATCAATCTGCATATTAGTCTTTTATTAGATAGGATAGAGGCCTGGTGCACAGATGGGGGCCAGCTGGTTTGCCCTGAAGGGGTCCTGCATCAGGGTGGGTGCTCCTTTGGGGCATGAGGTGGCCTGGGTTATGGGACTGTGGTACTTTGCAGGCTGGCCATGACCCCCAGCAATTCAGGTGGAACCCCTGGTATATGGGATTTATTTATCTTCTACAATTGAAATTTTGTAGCCTAGAGTGGAGCCAAGACTTCTGCTCGCACAGCCATTGAAACTTTGTTGCCTTAAGCGGAGACCTGAATGGCCAGGGTGTGTGGAAAGCATGGCTTCCTCCATCACCAGGGACAACCCAAGCCTCACTCCTGCTCTCTCTGTGGCCTCAGCCATCTTTGTTGGGTTAATTTGCATACTCACTCTGATAGGGTGGTTGGCATGGCTGGTGCGTGTAGCAGAGGTACAGTCAATTTGCATATTACTCTTTTATTAGATAGGACATATACACACATATACATATATATATTTATACACACACACTAATAAAAGAGAAACATGCAAATTGACCATAACTTTACTATGCCCACAAGGCACACCCACCAGCCAATTAGGAGCATGTATGCAAGTTAACCCAACCAAGATGGTTGAAACCACAGAGTGAGCAGGAGGCTTGGATTTCCCTGGCAATGGAGAGAGCCAAGCATTCCACCTGCTCTGGCTGACCCTGGCCTCTGCTCAAGCCTACAAAGTTTCAATTATAGAAGATAAATAAATCCCAACAAAAATGGTGGCAGCCACAGAGCTGGAGAGAGCAGGAGGCTTGGGTTGCCCTCAATGAAGGAGGAAATTAAGCTTCCCACCCCTCCCCTGGCCTGCCCTGGCCTCTGTTCAAGGCTTCAAACTTTAATCATAGAAGATAAATACATCCCAAATACCAGAGGGTCCACTTGGGTCACTGGGGTGCATGGACAGCCTGCAAACTACCACAAGCCCCTAGCCCAGGCTGCCCCAAGGAAACCCCCACCCTGATCTGGGACACTCTTCAGAGCAAACCAGCTGGCCCCCACCCATGCACCAGGCCTCTATCCTATCTAATAAAAGAGTAATATGCAAACTGACCATCACTCCAACACACAAGACCTCATGTGGTCAAAGATGGCTGCCCTCATATGGACATAAGGTGACTGCCAGAAGATGGCCATCAGGGGAGGGCAGTTGGGAGGGACCAGACATGCAAGGAAGGGCAGTTAGGGGCCATCAAGCCTGCATGAGAGGTCAGTTAGGGGTGACCAGCCTGGCACAGGAGGGAAGTTAGGGGCAACCTGGCCTGCAGGTTAGGGCTGTTGAATGGGACCCAAGCCTGCAAAGGAGAGCAGTTAGGGGTGACCAGGCCTGCAAGGGAGGGCAGTTAGGGGCAAACAGGCTGGCAGGGGAGCAGTTAGGCATCAATCAGGCTGGCAGGGGAGTGGTTAAGGGGTGATCAGGCTGGCAGGCAGAAGTGGTTAGGGATAATCAAGAAGGCAGGCAGGTGAGTAGTTGGAAGCCAGTAGTGCAGGATTGTGATAGGGATCCCAGATTGGAGAGTGTGCAGGCTGGGCTGAGGGACTCCCCCAACCCCTGTGCACAAATTTCATGCACCGGTCCTCTAATATATTTATATATGGTGGGAACTTCTTCATAAGTTTGGTTCAGCTCTAAAGCTTAGCCAAGATCTTGTGAAGGAACCAATATCCATGTGAAGCATAAATATAAAAATAAAACCTTTTTTTCATTAGAATTAAATTTACTTAATAAAATATCAATGCTGTGGTTATGTGAAATTGTGTTGGTTCTGAAATTGACCTGTCTTTATTCTATGTGATAATGTCTTTATATAAAATTTCTAGAACTAGACCAACTCCTCAACACTCTCTGGACCAAAGGTACCTGTAACAGAAAAGATCAAGTCCATCAGCTTCAAAGGAAAAAAAACAATGTAACAATTCATGATGGGAGTTACCCTAATCTATCTGTGTCTACAATCCAAGACTCAGTGGGTGGTCCAGTTTCCTGGGATCAGGTATTGTCATTATTCCTCTAATGTCTCCACTTGGCACTGTCAGAAGAATCCCAGCTCTGAAAGTGGTGCAAGAAATGTAGAAAAGTTAAAGGATAATATTCTTACATTCTCCTTAAATTTAAGAATATTCTATTTCCACAGAATGGTCATTTTTCCCCCTTCCATAAGTGGCTTTCTGCAAACATAAACATGAGACCAAGATATTTAAGAGAATAAAATATACTAGTATTACTCTTTCCTCCCTTGGGTCTATGTTGAATGGATAAATAATTAATTCAATGTACATGTATTAAGCCTTTACTATGTGCCAATCACTATTGTGGGCATTAGGGATATGGAATTGAACAAAAACAGGCACATATCCTATTGAGCTTGCACGCTTACAGGGTAGTGGGAGGATATAGACATTACATAAATACTTACCATACTAGTGAATGAATACTTTAAACAAATTAGATTAATTTAGATTAGAATATAAAGAACTTACTTTGGGCTGTGAGCAACAGAGAAATATTTTTATAGTAGGTAGCCCTGAAATGGTTTTTGAGAAAAGGTAATATATGATCTTATAAACATATCCATATTTCTTAAAGTTGTATTCCAAAATACATTCACTAGTGTACTGTGATGTTTCTTAAAAATGGGTGCTATGGTCAAATGAGCTTGGAAAATACTGGAGATAACACATTGCATTGTTTTGGGAAGTCCTTTAGTAAATAAACTTCTTTATTCTTATTTAACCTAGCATTTCTCAAACTTTGACCATGGGATCCTCCCCTGCCCTAATCATTTAAAATAGAAAAAAATTGATGTTCTATGGTAATGGCTTACATATATTGAGTACTTTACTATGTATTAGACACTGCTATTTCACCTGCATTGCCTCATTTAATTATCCTATCTAATAAAATGATAATATGTAAATTAATCTTCACTCCATCACAAATATGGAGGTGCCCAGTCCCCTCAGTCCCGCTGGAGTCCCCAAGATCTGGGAAAAGTGGCCGCTGAGAGTGGGCTGGCAGAATGCTTGCTTCATTGCCACAGCTATGAGGCAAGCATTGTGCCCTGGCCGCAGAGGGCCTCTGGGCCACAGAGAGCCTCTGGGCAATGGGTGCAGAGTGGCCAGGCACCGCAGAGAGCTACTGGTGCATGGATTTGTGCACAGGGCTACTAGTTATAACTGTAAGAGGTTAGGTTATATTAATATATCTTAGGTGAGAAATGGAGGCATGGAGCTAATAAGTAATTGTTTAAGTTCGCAGGAACTGAGGATTTTTACATAGGTTGACTAATAGCATAGTCACGGCCCTTAACAACTATGCTATTGTTTAGGAAATGTTGATTTAAATAAATAAAAAACTGGATTTGTTATTTTTATCTCAGATATTCTTAATGAGCACAATCTGTATTTTAAACAAGTACAATTCTTCACGTATTCCTAACACTGCTAAATGCTGTTCTCATAAGTGATGAATACATGATTGGGCAGTATAAAGTATTTTTACTGTTATATATTTTAAAAAATAAATTTCTGTCACTTTTTTTTTACTTTTCTCTTAAAAGGTATCTGTTTAAATGGACTCCTTCAATGCTTATCATAGTCAACTGAAGGTGACAGGAGTTAATGCTTATATTAATCCTTGTTTGTGAAGTCTCTTTATTTTTTTATTTTTATTTTTTTTGTGTGAAGTCTCTTTAAAAGCTTCCAGGGCTAAGGTTATTATTTCTTTTACATCTTCACCCAAGGATATTTTTCTATTGATATTTAGAGAGAGTGGAAGAGAAGAAAAGACAGAGAGAAATATCAATGTGAGAGAAGCACATCAATTGGTTGCCTCCTGCATGTATCCTGGGCTCAAGCTGGGGAGGAGCCTGCAACTGAGGTACATACTCTTGACCAAAATCGAACCCAGGACCCTTTGGTTCACAGGCCAATGCTCTATACACAGAGCAAAACTGACTAGGGACTAAGGTTATTTTATAAAAATTGCTTAAGACGTGCATTTTCTAAGAGCAATAATAATAATTTTCTGTGCTAACTGCAAAATAAACAAAACAACCTCTTCTACAATTCTCCTCAGCCACAACATATCACCTGCCTTGTGCCTGTGCCTCTGGATGAGACCCTAAAATAGGAGACTAGATCTGAGGATCCTTCCTATTTTATTATATATATATATATATATTAGTGATTTCAGAAGAAATGTAAAACAATAACCTAAATAGCACAGAAACAGCAAATTAAGATCAAGGGCACAGAAGCTCACAATAGAATATTCAACTTCTTGACAATGAAAGACACATGGCATTCTGTTCATGTTTTCCTCTACACTCTTTTACTTACCAATTAGACATTCTCCAATAAGAATATTTATTATGGGGGGGTCATTACCAAAAGTTTGTTGCTAGTTTCTCTTTTGGTTGTCAGTATTTTTAATGAAGTTTAATTATATCCCATTAGTAACAAATGACACAAAAGAGAATAATCTCTGGTGATTTTTTTATTTTGATAAGGAAAAAAAATTACAACTTGCGTTTTCTGATGTTGCTTCTTGTACCAGATTCCTTTTGGGGTTCTTGCCCAGTTGCTTGCTAAGAAACACACTCTTCTGCCACAGGAAGGAGGCTGGCAGCTGTGTTTAAGCAGCATGATCCCACCTCCTGTCTCGTGGGCAAAACTGATTGAACTGGATGGGTGTCTGACCCAAGAGGGCCCAGCCAAGGCTCTGGTGAAGCCATGAGGTCTCTGTCAGGACTTGCAGAATCAACTTAGTTTTGGGTTTTGGGACTGAATGTTCACTTCAGATTTGGGGCTTATATGTCCAGGTGTTTTCTATAAGAGAAAAGGCCAGGCTGAAAAATAATAGATATATGCAGAGGGGAACAGAAGGGAGAAGATAATTGGCTCTTTTAAAAGACAAGACTTTTAAATTACTGATTAAAACACACACAAACACCTGATTGTAACTAAAGATCACCAAGGCATTGTAATGGAGTCTTATTTCAATGTCCCAATGAAACTATGCACCACTCTCACCCACATACTAAAATTTTTTAATGTAATTTTGATACACAAAATCAACCCTAAATACTTCTGAGATAGACAAATACCTTGTGGCAATTTTTAGAGACCTGTTTATTTATAATCCTCATCTCTTATAAATATGCCTATACAATATAAAAATTGCAAAGATTTAGGTAAATATCAGTAGGCAAAAACAATGATTTCAAAAGTATCTGTGGAGATGTCAATTGACAAATGCTTTGTCAACCAGCTGGTATGTAAATGCTAAATGCTACAGCTTCATGTTTCCATTTTAGCTAGAATGGTAGAATGGCAATTGATGGTGAGTTTGTGTACTGAGGTTGGTAACAATGTATGTTTTTCCCACACAGACTTGCTTCTCTGCTGGGCAACTTGCGGAGATATTTCTACAGAATAGCCTTTCACCTATTTCTAAGGAGGACTTTAAGCAAATGAGTCCAGGAATCATCCAACAATTGCTCAGCTGCTCTTGCCAGCTGCCCAAGGACCAGCAAGCAAACCTTCTGCCTTCCGCTCTGGAGAGTAAGATCTGATTCTTCCCTCAGAAAGTGAATACACCCAATGTGTGTAATAATAACCGTGAGCACAGGGTGCTTACTATAAACCAGGCACTGTCCTAAGCATTTTACATTTATCAACTCATGTCATCCCTGTGAGTGAGATAATTACCTCCCCTCCCCCATTTTACAGATGAGGAAACTGAGGCACATAGAAGTTAAATGGCTTGCCCTCGGACACACCTCAGGTTAGGGATTCAAACCCAGGCAACCTGGTCCCAGAGTTATTGTTTACTTTTATTTAAAAAATATATATATTTGGTTGAAAACATTACCTACGTCCCCTCTCTCCACCCCCCACCCATTGACCTTTTCTAGCCTGTCCCCCAGGCCTTCACCACCCCATTGTCATTGTTTTTAATCTCTGTGCTATGCTAGCTTTCAATGAATATTTATATCTTGTATACAGTTTACGTAAGTTGACTTGGTCCCCTCTATAAGACTTATTTATAGACCAACTTGGAAAAGTGCATAGCTGAGAGGTGGCATGGTATGAGAGAAGAAACACATGTAATGTTGGAATCAGAAATGCAGAGTTGGGTCATGGCTTCTATCCCCAGCCAACTCTGTGGTCTTCAGCAATCTACTTATTTCCAGTGGGAAAGCAGTGCTGTCTCACAGGGCTTCCCATCCTTTCACACATTATGGTGCTTGCAAAAAATAAAAAAACCAAAGAGGCTGCTCTGGCATGGTGGTGACCAGTGCGGGCAGGTACTAGCCTCCCAGACCTGGCTGGCACCCCCAGAAGTGCACCCAGCTGTATCCCATTGGATCAGAGCAGTAGGTGAGCCATACTGTAAGGCTTAAAAAGATACCTGCGTGGTTCAAATGAGATAATGTGTACAAAACTGTGTTTTGTAATTTTAAAGCACTGTATATTTAAGATAAAAAAATAAAGGTTGCCTACAAACATCCATGATGGATAGGAAAAATTGACAGTTAACACATTCAACTTTAAAATATTACCATTGACCCTAAGGGCCTTATATGTGGTTTGTTGGTTTTTTTTCCAGAGTTATCTTTCTTTTTCTTTGAGATAGTCTACAGTGCCCATAAAAGCTGAATTGTTTGGCTACTCACTTCCAACTCACAGTGGATTCTGCAGCATTAAGAGACTCATTTGAAGATTTTAGGTGAACAAATTCATGCTAGGCCTAAGTAGCTAAAACTCCACATTTACAGAGAGGGAGAAAGCTTTATTAAAAATGAGCAGATAAATAATTCAATGCCTTGTGGTCAATGATGACTTAAAAATGAGGAGGCAGACAAACTATGGCACCTAGAACTTCCATGAGCATGTCTGTATTCCACCTCCTGTCACAGTGTTTGGTGCTCACAGGCCACTGGAGAATGGGTTTATGAATTGAAGATGCATGGAAAAGTTTTTATCTTTCTAATGAGCTTCTAGACCCTTCTATGGAATAGTCTTTCTAAGGAAAATTCAAACAAATCACACTCACTCACTAGAGAACATTAGTGTCCTCAATCTAAAATGTTGCATGATGTAACAAAAGGTTAAGGTTTGTATTGGCCTTCTGAAATTACGAAGAGGGGAGGACACAGGGGGATGTTATTAAGAAAACAGTGTGGTGAAACTCAATCTCTAAGCATCACCTCCAATTCGATTTCCAGGGAAAAGCATTATTACCATGTACAATTCAAGTTTCAGACCTATGCAAAGTAGCTGCTTAGGAATGGCTAAGAATTTAATTATTATGTTCTCTTTAAAATATATTTTTACTGATTTTAGAGAGGAAGAGAGAAAGATATATAGAAACATCAGTTATGAGAGAGAATCGTCAATTGGTTGCCTTCTGCATGGACCCTACTAAAGATTGAGCCACAACCCGGATATGTGTTTTGACTGGGAATCAAACCTGTGACTTCTTGGTTTATAGGTCAATGCTCAACCATTGAGTCACCCTGGCGGGGCTATTCTATTGTTTTTTAAAATTAAATTTATTGGAGTGACATTGATTAATAGGATCATATAGGTTTCAAGTGTGCATGTCTAAGACTCATCTGTATGATGTATTGTGCGCCCACCACCCAAAGTCACATCATCTTATATGTTAAGTTCTATTGTAATGATGAAAAACATTTACATAGCACCTGTCTGTAAGTCACCTAACCCCAATCAAGATTCCAAGCGAACTAAGGTAAGTTAGCTAGTAGAGTCCAATGGCCACAAAAGTCAGAGATTTATGGTTTTCAGGCTGTCCTTGACATATGGGAACAGGTGAAATCTGACCCGCAGAGGACATAAAAACATCTATAAACTCTAAAGTTAGGAAATGTTCATTCTCTTCCAGTAGCATATGGTAGCTGCCCTCAGGACAAGCAGGTGGGAGAAGAAGGATTGAAGAACTTGACACTTTTCTTTTTACCTCAGAAATGTCAGACCCTAATTTGTTTTTGTGAGTTCTTGTCATTTTATGATCTTTTGTAGCTACCCTAAATATGTGGCAACTTTGAACTTTGTTAGGCACCCAGGTTCCCATATTAAACTTCAAAAGTCTTTATGTATTACATGAAAAGAATGACATTCTCACATAGAATCTATTTGTGAGAGAATGTGATATGAAACTTGGTTAAATGTCTCTCGGGATTTTTTTTTATAACATAGGTATTGTTACTAAATTAGAACAGAATAAAACTTCTAGGTGTATGACCATTCCAAACCATTTTTATCATTTTTAAAACTTTAATTGTGGTAAAAAATACACACGTGGAATTTATCACCTTAATTATTCTTTTTTTAAACATTTCTTTATTGATTAAGGTGTTATATATGTGTCCTTATTCCCCCCTTAGCCCCCATCATCCCCACTCTTGCATTCAACTCTGTCTATTGGTTAGGCCCATATGCATGCATACAAGTCCTTTGGTTGATCTCTCCCCCTTTCCCCTACCCTCCTCTACCTTCCCTCTGAGGTTTGATGGTCTGATTGATGTTTCTCTGTGTTTGGAGCTGTTTTTGTTCATCAGTTTATGTTGTTCATTATATTTCATAAATGAGTGAGATCATGTGATACTTACCTTTCTCTGACTGGCTTATTTCACTTAGCATAATTCTCTCCAGTTCCATCCAGGTTACTGCAAATGGTAGGAATTCCTTCTTTTATAGTGCAGTGTAGTATTCCATTGTGTAGATGTACCACAGTTTTTTAATCCACTCATCTGTTGATGGGCACTTAGGCTGTTTCCAAATCTTAGCAATGGTAAATTGTGGTGCTATGAACATAGGAGTGTATATATCCTTTCTGATTGATGTTTCTAGCTTCTCGGGATACATTCTTAGAAGTGGTATTACTGGGTCAAATGGGAGTTCCATTTTTAGTTTTTTGAGGAAACTCCATATGTTCTCCTCAGTGGCTGCACCAATCTGCATTCTCACCAGCAGTGCACCAAGGTTCCTTTTTCTCCACATCCTCACCAAAATTTATCATTTATTGATGATAGCCATTCTGACAGGTGTGAGATGGTACCGCATTGTCATTTTGATTTGCATCTCTTGGATAATTAGTGACTTTGAGCATGTTTTAATATGTCTTGGCTTTCCTTCTGTCTTTTTTCAAAAAGTCCCATCTTAATTATTCTTAAGTGTAGAATCTACAGTTCAGTAGTATTAAGTATTTTTACATTGTTGTGCAGTAGATTTGTAAAAAATTTTTTTTATCTTGCAAAACTGTAATTCTATATCCATTGAATAACAACCACTTTATAGTAGATTCCTAGCAGTGAAAGAATGGTGATGAGAGTGAGAAAATCAAAGTTTAAAAGTTTTTTGCCTTCTCTGAATATACCACCAACTCTATTTTAATACTACACTCCTATATAATTTAGAATTTAAAATCAATGAGTCATAATTATAATTAGAACTTATAATTCAGTAAAGGTCATCTTAAAAATCACAAGCCTATTACCATGTTATCAACTAGAATCATTAATATGATCTAATGTTCCAGAACAGTACAAGAACAGTGAGAATAGGCTATTTTATGTGATAGCTAAGTTTAAGATGATAGTTTCTTAAAATCTACACTGGACTTGAAAGAATATAATAACTACATTGTTTGATTTAACTTATCATTTATTTGTATGTAATCATTAAAGGAAATGACAGTTTAATTTTGTAATTACCTTCCTTTATTGTTTATAAACAAGTTTTCCATGACTTACTAATAATGTCTAAATAAGTAGAAAGCAGAGTATTTATAACCAAAGGGAAATGGTGGCTTGAATTACACTTTTTCCCCAAATCATTTATATTTGACTCTGAAAGCCATTTTTCTCCCTATTAATCTCTTTCTTTCCTCCTCTTTTTCTTCTCCCCTCATACATGTTTGTTTTAGTTTGAATAATTTAAAAATTGTACTTTCTGAATATTTTCCAAAAAATCTGGAAACTAGAAACATGGAATAAATTTGGAGGTTACAAATATTATTGCAATAATCCAAAATGTCAGTTGTCCAAATTTATTACCAACCACTACACATTCATTGAGCAGTTTTTACCAATGCAATCACTCATTTTAGTCATTGAGAGTAATAAATATTATTGACATTACAAATAGTTTTGAGAACCTCTGGAAGAAAGTACTCATTTTGTATACAAGCACAGGTCTCCCTAGGCCCAAACAGCATGCTCCGATTGTAACACTGCTGCCTTGCCTTCGAAAGGTTTAAGTGTGATTAGATGGGTATTGTAACCACAACCTGTCCATGGAGGTGGTAGTTTAAAGTCAGAAAAATTAATATCTTGGGAGTGGGAGTTAAGCTAGGTCCTTGCTTGCCACAATGATTTTTTAAAACAGTATGTTTTTAGTGATTTTATTTATTTATTTACTTTTAAATATATTTTATTGATTTTTTACAAAGAGGAAGGGAGAGGGATAGAGAGCTAGAAACATCGATGAGAGAGAAACAACGATCAGCTGCCTCTTGCACACCTCCTACGGGGGATGTGCCCGCAACAAAGGTACATGCCCTTGACTGGAATCGAAGCTGGGACCTTTCAGTCTGCAGGCTGATGCTCTATCCACTGAGCCAAATCAGTTTTGGCTGTTTTTAGTGATTTTAGAGAAAGAACAAGTGAGAGGAAGAGAAACATTGATGAGAGGGAAACACCGATTGGCTGCCTCCTGATACATGTTCCTTACTGAGAGTCGAGCTCTAAATTTGGGCATGTGCCCTGACCAGGAATCAAACTGTGACCTCCTGGTGCATAGATTGACACTCAACCACTGAGCACACCAGCCCAGGCCCACAGTGATTTTTTAATAAGAGGTCATTGGGGTAACCTTAAAGGAATAGGGTTGTTTGGTGGAAATCTTTTCATTCTTAAATATGAAAACGTTTTACCCAGTATAAACATAAAACAATTTCATAGCCCTATGGACTATATAGTAAGACAGATTCTTCTGTCATTTTCACCAGCTGAGGCACTAGCAGAGGGTCTGAGCACTGACTGTTTCTCATTCTCCTTCCCACTTAGAATACGGCTACAGCACAGTGGCTGTGACCCTGCTCACGCTGGGCTCCATGCTTGGGACAGCACTGATCCTTTTCCACAGCTGTGGGGAGAACTACAGGCTCATTTTGCAGCTGTTTGTGGGCCTGGCTGTGGGGACACTCTCTGGGGATGCTCTATTCCACCTTATCCCTCAGGTAAGCTGTGTTGTCCCCCCTTTCTCGCCCACCCCCCCATGTCAGAGTAGGTCCAATTTCTCCTTATGTTTAGTTATTGAAGGTACTTATGCAAACTTTCACAGCAACTTGGATGAGTAGACATAGTGGCCAGTGTTTTCCTTGGAAATTAATGTTATTTCTGCAAAAAACCTGTAGGAAAAAAGAGGTGACCAATTATGTTCACCACATTATGCTTATTTTTGAAAAAAAATTTTTTTTAAAAGGTGACTAGATGTAGATTCCTCTGTCTTCTTTCGAAAAGAAAAATTCACGAAGCATTTACTAATTACCGGTAAATAAACTTGAATGGGCTGTAAGCATTGCACTGGCTTTTCTCCAGTGCCCCCAAACTCATCAGTGTCATTCTCTGCCCTTCTCTGCTGTCTTTTGTGTGGGGAAGATTGCATCTCTACAGGCCCCTTGCAGGCTGTTACTGTTGTGTTCAGCCAATGTGAGTCACAACAGAAAAGTGAGGGGAGGAGGCGTGAGTGGCAGGGGTATGTCTTCCTGCCCCCTCCTGGCTCTGGCACTTGCTCTAGAACAGCAATTTTCAGTCCCTCTGTCATTGCAATTTAAATTACAATTTTTAAAAATGCAATATTTAGTCAGGGATATGACCTCTTTTCCCTTAGATTGTCAAATTTAAAAATGACAACAGCCAACACAATAGCCATTTGGTGTGAATGAATCAAAATTATACCTATTTTTTTTGTCAGATTAGCAGAAAACATTTTTTGTTGTGCCACAGAATTCTGGTAATTAGTTTATGTGCCATGAGATGACAGAGGTTGAAAATGGCCCATGTAGAAGCAGCAGTTAACCTGCAGTCCTACAGCTCCACGGAGGCCTCCCCCGCCCCCCACCCGTCCCCTCCAACCCCCTACCCCCCCACACCGCCTCCCACTGAGCTTCAGTAATGTTATTTCTAACCTTTGCCTTTTCATCTCTGAGTGCTGATGGTTTCTGGCCTGTTGCAAGTTTCTGGTTGTCTCGTTATCCTGTGTCCACACCCTCGACTTTGCCTGTACCTCTGTGATAGTAGCATCATTAACCTCTCTTCATTTGGACCATCATGCCCAACTGAGAACATACAGATTTCCCTTAAAAAAAAGGGGGGGGGGCAAGCACCAGGAAGTTGGCTCTCTGTTGAAGGATTTTAAGATTCTTTTGTTTGTCAGAAAGGAAAGGACTAGGACCTGAGATACAAAGGAGTTCAGGCAATAGGGTCTTCAGATGAGGGTGTCTATTTCCTCTGAAATCTCTTGTGATGAACAAATGCTCCATCCTCTCAGAAAGTCTGAGATGTTAAAATTTTCCACATGCCTCTGGCACTCCCCTACAGGGTCACTCTTGTTGCTTAGAGGCTCAATAATTATTAGATGTTCTGAAAATTGCCAAGTGAGCATTGGAGAAATGAAACAAACCATTATTAATTTTAATTTCCCCGGTAATCTGATTTTCTGGAAATATTTCAGGGCTTCTTGGCTTGCGGCGGTGGCTGAGGCCTTTTTCTAGGTCACTGCAGTGGCTGCAGAATTGTTCACTCCCAGGATCCAGGAAACAGCAAAAGGATCTGAAGGCCTCCTGGGTCTCCCCAGGTCGGGGTGACATCGCTCCAGGAAGCAGGGGTGGATTGGGGTGGGTGGGACTGTGGACTGATTCTGCAGAGACAATGCACGAGGAAAACTGAAAAGATTAGCTGGATTTCATGAAATTTGGAAGGCAGTTTTATTGGAGAAGCCAGACAAGAACAAAAGTTATTGGGAAGAGGAAATGTAGTACAAGGGTGGTAGAAATCTAGAAAAATCAGTGAGGTCCCTGAATGTGATCCATGACAAGTATTCAAAGGGCTGCAGAGAAATGACCCCCAGCTAAATTTATTCCACTTAAAGATGTACATTTTATTCCAGGATTGTGTTTCCTTCCTGTCCTGTGATATTACAATATTCCCTATATCATGAAATAATGGTAATTACAAATATTAGGTGGGCATTCTTTAATGTCTTTACCAAAAGAAAAAGTTGAGAAACATATGTTGGCTCTGTAACTCAATGTATATGCTCATTCATGCACTTGTGTGTAAATATATGTTTGCAAACATAAATATCTACTACATACATATTTGTATGAATGTATATATATAAAATATGTGCAAATATAATCTTATTTTCCTCTTTTTAATGGTCAGTAACACCCTAAGAGTGAAAACCACTGAGCTATTTCTTAAATTGCCATCTCCTGGGGAAGAAATATGATATATAATGATTACTAGCTCATAAGAAATTATGGGTCGGAGAAAATGGCGGCGGAGTAGACGGACGCGTCTGGAGCTTTGTCGCTGGGCAGAGGGAGAGAGAGCGGCTGAGAGTTGCATTGGGAGTGTTTGTTAGCAAGCTAGGAGTCAGTTGTCCCCCAGGGGAAGGCGGGGAACTGCTGGAAGGGGCTCTCCCGGCAAGGCAGCCCCACTGCCACGGGGTTTTTGTCCGCAGGAGCCACCAGCGCGAACGCGGAGCCCGAGCCATCTTGCAGTGGGAGGTGAATGTCTGCGGCGCTCAGAAGCCTTCGGCTAGGCACCCATTGAGGAGCCAGGAACCCGGGGACCCAGAACTACGCTCTCCAATCGGCGCAGACACGCGGTGGAATCAGAGATCCACAGAGCACACGGAAAGTGCCTTGTATGCTGTACCTGGTTGTGTTGTAGTTTGTGCCTTTCAATCAACGTAGGAGAGAGCACTACATAACCAGACACCCAGAAAAGAAAGACCATGGGCAGAAAAAGAAACAGCCCACAAAAGACAGAAAGGCAGGTTTCACCAGAAAAGGAAGTAAACGAAATAGAACCACAAATAAGCCTACCAGAGAAAGAGTTCAGAGAAATTATCATAATGTGGTTGAAAAGAATGGAAGACAAATTTGACAATATGAGTAAGAGCCTAGAGGAGGTGAAGAAGCATGAAGAAGAAACGCAGAAGAAACTAGAGGAGGTGCAGAATAAACAAGAAGAAATGAATAATGACATCACTGCTATAAAGAACACAATAGAAAGCATCAAAAGTAGACTAGAAGAAGCAGAGGACCGCATCAGTGAGCTAGAAGACACGGTAGGAAAAAAACCCAAGTACAGCAGCTTTTAGAAAAAAAAGTTAAAAAGCAAAAGGAGAGTCTAAGGGAACTTTGGGATAACATGAAACAAAATAACATCTGCATAATTGGGGTTCCAGAAAGAGTGGAAACTGAACATGGATTAGAGAACGTGTTTGAAGAAATAATGACAGAAAATTTCCCCAATATAGAAAAGAAAAAACCCACACAAATCCAAGAAGCTCACAGAGTCCCAAGCAAAATGAACCCCAACAAACCGACACCGAGGCACATTATAATTAAATTGGCAAACACCGACGACAAAGTAAGAATCTTAAAAGCAGCCAGAGAGAAACAGAAAGTTACCTACAAAGGAACCCCCATAAGACTAGCTACTGAATTCTCAACAGAAACTCATCAGGCCAGAAGAGAATGGAATGAAATATACAAAGTCATGCAAAGGAAGGGTCTGAATCCAAGAATACTGTACCCTGCAAGACTCTCAATCAAAATTGAAGGTGAAATCAAAAGCTTCACAGACAAAAAAGGACTAAGGGAATATATTACCACCAAACCAGCAATGCAAGAAACGTTAAAAGGTCTGCTGTAATAAAAAGAAAGAGGAAGCAAAGAAGGAACTCGGGGTAAGGACTAAAAATGGCAACAGATAAGTACTTATCAATAATAACTTTAAATGTAAACGGATTAAATGCTACAATCAAAAGTCATAGGGTAACCGATTGGATAAGAAAACATGATCCATATATCTGCTGTCTGCAAGAAACCCACCTTAGGAAAAGAGATGCACACAGATTGAGGGTGAAGGGATGGAACATGGTATTTCAGGCAAATGGAAATGAAAAAAAAAAGCTGGGGTTGCAATACTTATATCTGACAAATTAGATCTCAAAGTGAAGGACATAACAAGAGATAAAGAAGGCCACTTCATAATACTAAAGGGAACAATCCAACAAGAAGAAATAACTCTGGTAAACATATATGCACCCAATATAGGAGCACCTAAATACATAAAAAAACTCTTGGAGGATATCAAGGGAGAGATTGACAGCAATACAATCATAGTAGGAGACTTTAATACCCCACTGTCACCATTGGACAAATCCTCTAAACAAAAAATCAGCAAAGAAACATCAATCCTAAATGACTCACTAGACCCGATGGAATTAATTGACATCTTCACAACATTTCACCCCAAAGCCACAGAATATACATTCTTCTCCAGTGCACATGGGTCATTTTCAAAGATAGATCATATGTTGGGTCATAAGAAAAGTCTCTTCAAATTCAAGAAGATAGAAATCATATCAAGCATTTTCTCAGACCACAGTGGCATAAAACTGGAAATCAACTATAATAAAAACAATAGAAAGAAATCAAACACATGGAGACTAAACAGCATGCTTTTAAACAATGACTGGGTAACCAGAGAGATCAAGGAAGAAATAAAAAACATCATGGCAACAAATGACAATGACAACACAACAATACAAAATTTATGGGACACAGTGAAAGCAGTCTTGAGAGGGAAGTTCATAGCCCTACAAGCCTACTGCAAAAAACAGGAAACAATGGTAATAAATCACCTAAACCTACAACTCAAAGAGCTAGAACGTGAGCAACAAGAAAAGCCCAGTGTACTCAGAAGGAAGGAAATAGTGAAGATCAGAGCGGAGATAAACAACTTGGAGACCAAAGAAACAATTCAAAAGATCAACAAAACAAAGAGCTGGTTCTTTGAAAGGATAAACAAGATTGATGGACCCCTAGCCAGGCTCACCAAGAAGCAAAGAGAGAAGACCCAAATAAACAAAATCAGAAATGAAAGAGGAGAAATAACAACAGACCCTGTGGAAATACAAAGGATTGTTAAAAAATACTATGAACAACTCTATTCCAACAAATTGGACAACCTGCAAGAAATGGACATTTTCCTAGAGAAATATAACCTCCCAAAACTCAATGAGGAGGAAGCCAAACATCTCAATAGTCCAATAACTATGGAAGAAATTGAAGCAGTAATCAAAAAGCTTCCAGCAAATAAAAGCCCGGGCCCAGATGGCTACACAGGAGAGTTTACCAAACATTCAAGGAAGAATTAAAACCTATCCTCCTCAGACTATTCAAAAACATTCAAGAAGAAGGAATACTACCAAACACCTTCTATGAAGCCAGCATCACCCTAATACCAAAACCAGATAAAGACAACACAATGAAAGAGAATTATAGGCCAATATCTCTCATGAACATAGATGCCAAAATCCTCAACAAAATTCTAGCAAACCGGATCCAGCAGTACATCAGAAAGATCATACACCATGACCAAGCAGGATTCATCCCAGGAATGCAGGGATGGTTCAATATCCGCAAATCAATAAATGTGATACATCACATAAACAAATTGAGAGATAAAAATCACATAGTCATATCAATTGATGCAGAAAAGGCATTTGACAAAATCCAACATCCTTTCTTGATAAAAACTCTCAGCAAAGTGGGAATAGTAGGATCATACCTCAACATCATAAAAGCCATATATGATAAACCCATAGCTAACATCATCCTCAATGGGCAAAAACTAAAACCATTTCCCCTAAGAACAGGAACAAGACAGGGATGCCCACTCTCACCTCTCCTGTTCGACATAATACTGGAAGTAGTAGCCATTGCAATTAGACAACAAGAAGAAATAAAAGGCATCCAAATTGTAAAAGAAGAAGTAAAGCTGTCCTTATTTGCAGATGACATGATATTGTACATAAAAAACCCAAAGGACTCCATTCCAAAACTAATTGACTTAATTAATGAATTCGGCAATGTAGCAGGATACAAAATTAATGCTAAGAAGTCTGTGGCATTTCTATACACTAACAGTGAAATTATAGAAAGAGAAACTAAAAAAGCAATCCCATTTACCATCACACCAAAAAAATTAAGATACCTAGGAATAAACCTAACTAAAGAGGTAAAAGAACTTTATGCAGAAAACTACAGGACACTGAAAAAAGAGATAGAGGAAGATGTTAACAGGTGGAAGAGCATACCATGCTCATGGATTGGGAGAATCAACATCATTAAAATGTCCATACTACCCAAAGCAATCTACAGATTCAACACACTACCCATTAAAATACCAACGACATATTTCACAGACCTACAAGGAATTCTTCATAGATTCATCTGGAACAAAAAAAGACCACGGATAGCTACAGCAATTCTGAGAAAAAAGAATAAAGTAGGTGGGATCTCAATACCAGACTTCAAGCTATACTACAAAGCAACTGTTCTCAAAACAGCCTGGTACTGGCACAAGAACAGACATGTAGATCAATGGAATAGAATAGAGAACCCAGATATCCACACAAACCACTATGTTCAATTAATATTTGACAAAGGAGGCATGAACATTCAATGGAACCAAGATAGCCTCTTCAATCAATGGTGTTGGGAAAATTGGACAGATACATGCAAAAAATTGAAACTGGACCACCAACTTCCACCAAATACAAAAATAAACTAAAAATGGATACAGGACTTAAACATTAGAAGGGAAACCATAAAAATACTAGAGGAATCCACAGGCAGCACAATCTCAGATATATGCCGAAAGAACTTCTTCACTGATACTGCTCCAAAGGCAATGGAAGCTAAAGAAAAAATAAACAAATGGGACTACATCAAAATAAAAAGCTTTTGCACAGCAAAAGAAACCATCAACAAAACAACAAGAAAGATCAACGCATGGGAGAACATATTTGCAAATGCTATCACTGATAAAGGTTTAATCTCCAAAATCTACAACCAACTTATACAACTTAATAAAAGGAAGATGAAGGATCCAATAAAAAAATGGGCAATGGACCTAAATAGAACCTTTTCAAAAGACGACAGAAGGAAAGCCAAGAGACACATGAAAACATGTTCAAAGTCATTAATCATCCGAGAGATGCAAATCAAAACGACAATGCGATACCATCTTACACCTGTCAGAATGGCAATCATCAACAAATCAACAAACGACAAGTGTTGGCGAGGATGCGGAGAAAAAGGAACCCTTGTGCACTATTGGTGGGAATGCAGACTGGTGCAGCCACTGTGGAGAACAGTATGGAGTTTCCTCAAAAAACTAAAAATGGATCTCCCATTTGACCCTGTAATCCCACTCTTAGGAATTTATCCTAAGAAATTACAAACACCAATCAGAAAGGATTTATGCACCCCTATGTTCATAGCAGCACAATTTACAATAGCCACAATTTGAAAACAGCCTAGGTGCCCGTCAGCAGATGAGTGGATCAGAAAACTGTGGTACATCTACACAATGGAATTGTATGCAGCCATTAAAAAGATGGAATTCTTACCATTTGCAGCAACCTGGTTGGAACTGGAGAGCCTGATGCTTAGTGAAATAAGCCAGTCAATGAAGGAGAAGCATCACATCATTGCACTCATTGGGTGATAATAAAGAACATTATGAACTGATGAACAAAAGGATAGATACAGAGACAGTAAAGCTTCGAACAGACTGTGAAATTACAGCAGGAAGATTAAAGTTAGGTGAGGTAGATAAGAGATCAATCAAAGGACTTGTATCTATGCCATAATCATAACCAATGAACATAGATACTGGGGGGTTGGGGTATGCCTGGGAGGGCGGGGCCCAATGGGGAGATATGTATAAAAAATTAATAAAACAACAACAACAACAACAACAAAATTATGAAGTTAACGAATGGAATGAGTCAACCAATGGGATGAGACAACTAGAGGAAAATTCCTAATGCCTTTCTTGTGCCCTTTTCTGTTCCAGGTTGCTGACAGTATTATTGGGCATATAGTATTCCTTCATCAGAAAATGTCTTTCAGGCAGATTTTTTACTTCTCTGCACAAATATTAAAAGTATTCTTTAATTGCAATGTTGCATGGGAAAAATAAAGGCCAGATGAAATATACCTTTGTATTTGTCCTGGATATATCATACAGTGACTTTCTTTAAGGCATTGCTATGCAGATATTTTTGAACTCCTGGGAAACAATTCAGCTAAAGCACTAAGAATGTATGAGAATTTAGGCCACTTGCTGAAATAAGCTTAGGCTTTATTGTGTTCATAAGCAGAAATTACAGCTCTCCTTTATTTCCTCTTGAACACATTTTATTTGATGGGAATTAAATCCTGCAGTGGAAGTATTTATACATCTAAAAGCAAACTGGGCTTCGAATTATTTTAGGAGTTGTCATGGGGTGATCCAGAATGAAAGTTGAATATATTTAATACTGGACCTAAAAATTAATATTTAAATCATCAAAAGTTATTTCTTTATGTTTCTCTTATTTTTATTTTTACTTTTTAGGTTCTTGATTTACATAAGCAGGAAGCTTTAGAGTCTGGGCATTTCTATGAAAGCAAAGGTCACATTTGGAAATTGTTGGGACTAATTGGAGGCATCCATGGATTTTTCTTGATAGAAAAATGTTTTATTCTTCTTGTATCACCAAATGTCAAGGTACAGTTTAAATTTAATATATATTTTGCTTTTGGGCTTCATAATATCCATCTTTTATTGTACTTATTCAAAAGTGATTGACATCTTCATGAAGATTTCTATGTAAGGGATGAGGCTCTGATTTCCAGAATACACAGGTCATTCTGACTTCCTTGTAAATTCAGTTATTAATTTTTGAAATATCTGTAGCTGGCCTGGTGATGTATTTGTTACAATCTACAACCTGACCTTCATGACTAGGTTAAAAACAGGGGACTATTTCATGTCATAGAATGAAGGGACCCAGAGGTCTACCTATCAATCAATGTTTTAAAGGACTTTTCCAAAAAAACTCAAACAAGCAAACAAAAATTTTGAAAAGTCACAAAATTACCCATTATTTTTTTATTTTAAGGACATTCACAAGTATTAAAAACAAGGAGCTCAGGAATGATATTTGTAAGAAGTCCTTTTTTTAATTTTAGTTTTAATCATTGCTTTCATTTGGGCCTGTATTTGATTAATTTCTACATATATGATGAAATGTAAAACACAGTGTGGTTAATTTATGAATTTTGGTTTTTTTGCACCAATAAGAAAATAGTTGAACTGTTTGATGGATGGTTAAAAGTAAACACTTTTGGAAGACTCTAGGGCAGCGGTTCTCAACATGTGAGTCGTGACTGCTAGAGGGATGCCTGACTGCCCTTTTAGGTCCAATTCCCCCAAAATGGGCATCCCTTTCACAATCCAGGACTGCTGGCTTCCAACCACTTGCTTGCCTGCTCCTAACCATTTCTTCCTGGCAGCCTGATCGATGCCTAACTGCTCCCCTGCCAGCCTGATTGCCCCTAACTGCCCTCTCTTGCTGACCTGGTCACCCGTAACTGTCCTCTCCTGCCGACCTGGTCTCCATCAACTTCTTTCCCCTGCAGGCCTGGTCACCCCTAACTGCCGTTCCCTGCAGGCCTGATTTCCCCCAACTGTCCTCCCCTCCAGGCCTGGTTCCCCCCAACTGCCCTCCCTTGCAGGCCTGGGTCCCCCTCAACTGTTCTCCCCTGCTGGCCTGGTCACACCTAACTCCCCTCCTCTGCAGACCTAATTGCCCCTAACTGCCCTCCCATGCTGGCCTGATCACTCACAACTGCCCTCCCCTGCCGGCCATCTTATGGTGGCCATCTTGCATCCACATGGGAGTAGCCATCTTTGACCACATGGGGGCAGTTGTCTTGTGAGTTGGAGTGATGGTCAATTTGCATATTACTTTTTTATTAGATCGGATATATTAGCATCCCTGGGCTGGGAAAACTAAATTGCTAAGCCAACAAATCAACCAATGTGTAATAATGAAAAATTTAACCAGGATGAAAATGAGTGAAATAAAATCTTAAAATGTAGCATTTATTCAGATTGTCATTGTATTTTTCAGGGAACTTAAAATAAGTTTTAAGAACATAATTTTAAGATTCATGATATTGTTTAAAATAAAAAGAGTGCACATGTTTTAGAAGTTACAAGTGCTTCTAAAATCCGAAGATTTTTATTTAATAGTTTTAGGATATAGTACAGTTTTACTTATCATCCTTTTGGTATCTCCATCAGGAAAAAAATAAAAATTTAATTTTGAAGTAAACAAAAATGACATTATAAAAGCCACCACTGTTTGAGTCTTTTAAAATCCTTGAAATTGCATTCTTAAAGCATTCCGAATATGCATAAAGCAGTCTATGCTTCTCCAAGATGAGGCATTTTACCAAGTATTTATTCACAGTGAGATTGTCCCATTATTCTTTTTTTTTAAGATATATATTTTATTGATTTTTCACAGAGAGGAAGGGAGAGGGATAGAAAGTCAGAAACATTGATGAGAGAGAGACATTGATCAGCCGCCTCCTGCACACCCCACACTGGAGATGTGCCCACAGCAAGGTACATGCCCCTGGAATCGAACCCGGGACCTTTCAGTCCGCAGGCCGATGCCCTATCCACTGAGCCAAACCGGTCTCCGCCCATTATTCTTTTTGTGTAACCCACCACTTTGGCCAGAAAGCAAAATGTTAAACAAAATCATGGATTTGACAAAGGCTGCATGTGCATTCTTTCACCCTCAGAACTAATTTCAAACCATCCTTATCTTGCAGAGCGTGTCATTGGTTAATGGGCACGTGGGACATTCCCAACATCTTGCACTCAACTCTGAAGTAAGTGACCAATCAGGCAGAGGCAAATCCGCTTCAACTATCCAGTTGGTAGGTTATTGATCTGAATTGTTTTACTAGTTTGATTACCTTTTTTTCCTTTATCCCTTGATTACTAAATAAAAAAATCAGTAGGATAGATATAGAATCCACTCTTGACTTACCTATATTCTTGACCATGATAAATAATTTGCAAAACTTTGCCAAGCATCTGAAAGCTGTTTTAAAGTGTAAAAAACATGTTTCATAGATTCAAATCTTTGCTATCTGCACCAATTTGAAACAAGTATAGAATAGATTGATACAATATACAGCAATTTAATAATTTGGTTTACAAGTTTTCATAAACCAGTTGACTTTTACTTAGTTTTCTATTCTGAGTCATCCTTAGCCTTGACTAGGTGGATGTAAATAAGTGTTAAACAAGGAATTAGTGCATCTATAAGTGGGGTGTTCATTTCGCAATGCAGATGTCTGCCCAATGAGATATCTCATTTAGTGCCTTCTGTTGCGTTGTATTTTCCATGACAAAAATTGTCCATATGAATTCTCAAAATGCAACATCCAGTCAGGTTAAGAACAGTATTCCCATTCTAATTCTCAAAGTACAAGTAAAGGAACAAGCAACATATGAAAGTAATATGTAACAGATAGAAAATGTGCCTCCTATACCCCCATGTTTTCTGTCTGTTACATATTACTTTCATATGTGGCTTGTTCCTGTACTTTGAGAATTAGAATGGGAATACTGTTCTGAATCTGACTGGATGTTGTGTTTTGAGAATTCATATGGAGGGGTTTACAGTTCAAGGATATATTCCTAACCCAGTAAAGATAAGTAAGCTATTCCTGAGACAGTAACACAGCAAAACAGAAGTCGGGTAGTAGATTGCAGATCTAGAGCTAACTCAAAGGTAGGAGCACAAAAGTTCCTTTAAAAGTGATTTTAAATGCCCTGTTGTGTTTATTTCACATGTGGTTGGAAAGAATATAACTTAAAGCTGAGATTAGTTTTAAAATCATTCTAATGCTGACTCCATTCCTTCTGTTTGATTGGAGAGTCCAAAACCCCAAGATATGTATAAGAAAATCTCTGATGCAAGCTTAATGAGTTTGGTTGTATTTGAATATGCTGTTCATTAATAATATATTCACCATTCTTTTTATTATTTAAGCTGCAAGACCAAAGCTAAACAAATAGAAATAATATGAACTTTGAGAACTATTTAGTTCAGTTTCTGGTTTTTCAGGCAGGAAGGGAATTTACAATCCTTTCCAATCAACAAGGAATTATGGATGTTTGCTTATAAATTTCTTTACAGAGTATGACATTATATTTCTTTGGAGAAAAATATCCTGGAATAAATAATTGAACTTCTGACTTTTAATTTAACTATAGTGACTTTTGATTATAATCAAGCCTTAATGTAATGTAAAAAAACAAACACTTTTTTTTTTTTGCGGGAGTGGGGGGGTCATTCTAGATACACCAATTTCAGGCAACAGGCCTGTCAACCTCCTTTAAACCTGTATCCTTCAGGTCTTCTTCTCGGCATCCTTTTCTAAGAAACTGTCTATCATTATATTTTTTGAATACCTGCTATTATTTATTATGTGAACTTTAAATTTACTTCTTGTTTTACATTAAAAAAAGATGCTTATGTCTTTCATTAAATTTGTCTCAAAGTCTCCACAATTTTCAATTAAAGCATTATGTAAATGTGTTTTCCAAATAACATATTTAAAAGCAGGTAAAAATTATTCTTTTCATACCTTATATAATAAAGAACTAATATGCAAATGATAATCATGACCTCATGCCCTTGTGCTGGGGTCAGAGGATCTGAGGCCGGGCCGGGGGACCTGAGGCTGCCCCCACCATACCCTGCGGGGCTTGATGGGGGTGGAGCTGGCCAGGTCTGAGTCTCCCACGATTTTGAGGCACACACAGGTGGGGGGAGGGGACTTGACTCTGAGTCCCATGACATGCCCCAGACTCTGATAGGAGGGAGATTTTCATATACATTTTACTAATTTTCTTTCAACTCTGACACTTCTATTATAGAGAAAGGGCAAATAGCAATATTGAAATATTTTCTCTAATTAATTCCCTTTTAATATGCACAAATTTCATGCACTTGGCCACTAATAATAAAATAAAAATTTGAGGTGTAGGGAGGAAAAGTGACTTTCCAGAAACTGAACCACGAGTCAGTCTCAGAAATAAAATCATGCAATCCTAACTCATATGTCAATTTTGAAATCTCACTTTTCCATCATATCAAAGGATGAGAAAGCTTTAAAAAATTATATTTGTCTTTTCTCATTCTGTTAATATTCCTCGTAATTGGCAAGATCCTTTTACTGACTGATAAAGCAAGAAAGTCAGAGTATAATGGCATGATTAATGAAATGAAGTATGTGTTGGCATGGGTTACTTCTCCACCCACAATACACATTTTGCTTAGAGATCAAAAGATGGATTTTAGATCTACAATCAGGAGAAGAGCTAAATCAGGTCAAGAATTAAGAATCTCCTTTTTACAACTTTTGATTTCATGGAGGCTTCATCATTTAGGAGCCTGAGTGACAGACGGTCTCAGTAGCTGTTGGCACTCCATGGGAGGCTCTGATCTTCATGAGGGCTGCTGTCATCTTAAGGCAGATGGTGCCGATGGTCTTAGGTGACCCTTCTAGCAGTTCTCAACCTGTGAATCGCAACCTACAGGATGAGAACCGCTGGAGCCTAAGACCACTGGAAAACACAGATATTTACATTATGATTCACAACAGTAGCAAATTACAGTTATAAAGTAGCGACGAAAATAATTTTATGGGTGGGGGTCATCACAACATGAGGAACTATATTAAAGGGTCACGGCATTAGAAAAGTTGAGAACCACTGCTCTAGAGTATTCAACTATCTTTCAAATATCGACACAACTCTTCAGATATTTCTTTTTTTTTTCAATAAAAAATATGACCATTGCTTATCTTTTATCATTTTTTGTTTGTTTGTTTAAAATAGAAAGGCCCAGAGGATTCCCAGGCAGCTGAAATTTCTATAGGCAGTATGACAGCCTCCAACAGAAAATGTGAGTATTCAAAGAAAAGAAAAGAGGCAGAACTTATGGACACAGACAAGAGTGTGGTGATTGTGGGGGGAAAGGGGTGGGTGGAGCTGGAAGAGGGTATAGGGGAGATAAATGGTACTGGGGAAAAATAAATAAAAAGATTGGGGGGAAGAAAACTATCCCGTAATACATAAAGTACTGTTATATGCAAAAGAAAGAAAGAATATGTGGGTACTAATTCATAAAAACTAAATATTAAATGTAGAAAATGTCAGATAAAGGTTATGTCTGCTTTAAAATAAATGTCAAAAATTTCATATTGATTATGCATTACATTATTAAAATTTTTGCAATAGAATTTTTAATAGACTTATTGCCACAATCTGTAAAACATACCAAACATTAATATCAACTTTATTCTTTAAAAAATGCTTTCCCCCAATTGCTTAAAACTGATCTTCTAAAAACTTCAATTAGTTTAAATACATATGTGATTATCAGAGCTTCTTTAAAATCATGACTCTATGATGATTAAGCTTTCACTTCCTATGAACTTTGAAGGCACCATTGGTTTTTTTGTCTTCCATCACTGTCTACTGAAAATTGATCATAAATGCCTGTCTCTGCGGAACCAAAATGGCAGCATAGGTAAACACCTACACTGCTGCCCCCCACAACAATTCAAAACTACAACTAAAAGACAGAACTGACATCATCCAGAACCACAGGAAAGCTGGCTGACTGGAAATTCTACAACTAGAAGGAAAGAGAGGGGCTCACAGAGACCCAGAGGAGCTGCAAAAAGCTGAGGTACAGAGACGCACGCGTGGAGAGAGCGGGTGCCGGAGTAGCTGGCTGGCTTTCTCTGGTGGGAGACTCCCAATGGCATTGAACCCCTTATCCTACGACATAAACCCCAGGTCCAGCCGAAACTCATATGGGGGGAGTTTGGACTGTGAAAAGGGAGAACTCCACGGAAATTTGGGGGAATCGCAGGAGGGCAGAAGTCGGGCGGCACGCACAGCACTGCGCGCAGAAGACCGACTGCTGATTGTGCCGCTGGCTTCCACAAGAGGGCAGGAGACAGACCCTCCCAACTGCGTCACTTCTAACTCCACTAAATCCCAGATTTGTGCGAAACCCTGGGGACCCAGATTCATATGGTCCCGGAGCGCAGGGGAGCTGGAAAGGCAGCAGTCTAGAGTCACTGCGAGGGAGTGTTTGCGTACACACAGGGACCGCTCCAGCAATTACCCAGTCACGTGAGACTCGGGGGCCATAGAGGATGGGGCCAACTGGAAGGCAAGGCAGTCCTTTAAGCCCTGAGACCCCACCCATCCCAAGCTCAACAGAGAGGCTTTTGCAATTTTGCAGTTTTGCAAATCTGGTATCATAAGGCTGAATCCAACACAGAAGTTCTCCCGGCATAGTGAAAATGCTGAGACAAGGGAAGAGATCACAAACAAAAGAAATAGAGGGAAACAAATGACTGGATATAGAGTTCAAAACCATGCTTATAAGGTTTTTCAAGAATATCTTAGAAAAGTTAGATAAAGTTAGTGAGACCCAAGAGGAGATGAACAAGAACCAACTAGAGATGGAAAAGGACCAACTAAGATGACAAAGGACTAACTAAAAATTAAACATACACTGACTGAAATAAAAAATATTATACAGAGACCTAACAGCAGACTAGAGGAAGGCAAGAATCAAGTCAAAAATTTGAAATATAAAGAATCACAAAATACTCAGCTGGAAAAGCAAGAAGAGAAAAGAATCCAAAAATGTGAAGATAATGTAAGGAGCCTCTGGGACAGCTTAAAGTGTACCAACATCAGAATTGTGGGGGTGCCAGAAGAAGAGAGAGAGCAAGATACTGAAAACCTACTTAAAGAAATAATGACTGAAAACTTCCCACATCTGATAAAAGAAATAGACTTACAAGTCCAGGAAGCACACAGAACTCCATATAAAAGGAATCCAAAGAGGACTACACCAATACACATCATAATTAAAATACCAAGAGCAAAAGACAAAGAGAGAATATTAAAAGCAGCAAGAGAGCCGAGACCGGTTTGGCTCAGTGGATGGAGCATCAGCCTGTGGACTGAGGGGTCCCGGGTTCAGTTCCGGTCAGGGGCATGTATCTTGGTTGCGGGCACATCCCCAGTGGGGGGGCGTGCAGGAGGCAGCTGATTGATGTCTCTCTCTCATCAATGTTTCTAATTCTCTGTCCCTCTCCCTTCCTCTCTGTAAACAATCAATAAAATATTAAAAAATAAAATAAAAGCAACCAGAGAAAAAACAGTTAATTACCTACAAGGGAGCACCCATACGACTGTCAGCTGATTTCTCAACAGAAACGATGCAGGCCAGATGGGAATGGCAAGAAATATTCAATGTGATGAATAGCAAGAACCTACAACCAAGAATACTCTATCCAGCAAAGCTATCATTCAGAATTGAAGGGCAGATAAAGAGCTTCACAGAGAAGAAAAAGCTAAAGGAGTTCATCAACTCCAAACCAGTATTATATGAAATGCTGAAAGGTACTCTTTTAGAAGAGGCAGAAGAAAAAGTAAAAGATAAAAAATTATGAACAACAAATACATATCTATCAACAAGTGAATCTAAAAATTAAGGGAATTAAATATTTGATGAACAGAATAAACTGGTGAATATAATAGAATCAGGAGCACAGAAAGGGAGTGGACTGATAATTCTCAGGGGGAAAGGAATGAGGGGTGTACAGGGAGTGACTGGACAAAAATCATACACCTATGAATGAGGTCAGCTGGAGGGAGGTAAAGGAGAGGGAGGAGTGGGAGCCAGGTGGAGGGGAACTATGGAGGGAAAAAAGAGAAACAAATGTAATCTGAATAATAAAGATTTAAAAAAGAATTATAATTTTTAAAAAATGGAAAAAAAATGCCTGTCTCATTTGTGATATTGTCATTTAAGCTGGTGGAGTTCAAATCAGTGATACCTTAATATTTATATCTTATTCTATAAGTTATTTGTTGATGTAATTTTCAACTAGTCCTTTTCTGAATCTAATTTACCAATTTTGGATAGAAATTTATTTCTTTTTGCTTATGTTTGTGAATAATTAGAATTTTTTGGTCTGTTTTTGTTTTTATCGGTTGTTCCTGAATCTTTGCCCCATATTTCTCATTTATGTTACCTTTTGGTGTTTTAATGTTAAACGTAATGAATGCTAAGCTATGATTAGTTATTCCCATTCTACATAATAAGTTAGTTTCCCAATAATAAAAATAGTTACCATTTATTTAACAATTATTATATGCTAAGCACAGTGCTAAAAACTAGACATAGGTTATCTCCTATAGCTTAATAAAATAATTATTATCCAAATTATACAAGTAAAGCAACTAATTGCTAGAGAGGATAAGTCAGTGCCCAAGATTTCATAGCTAGTAAGCTCCAGCATTGAGGCCCTAAGGAAATGCTAATGTACCAACAACTTCTCTGTGATCATATATTAATGCATGTGTCCATGTGTCTTCTTACATTTTCATTCATTTAAGAATGTGCCATGTTTCAGGCACTGATGCATGAGATCATTAAAATAAGAATGGTCTTTATTTCTAGTTTGCAGTGTAGTAGCAATGGATCACCATTCTAAATGTTTTAGATATATTAATTTCTGTAATTTATTTATTTTATTCAAAATATATTACAGAATGTGTACAATTCTGCTTTCAGGATATTGTTGGTAAATTTTTTCCTTTTAAATCTTCAGTTCCAGGAGATAGTTTAGAATACCTGATACTCTATTAGACATTTCTTTGTTTTTGTTTTTGAAAGGAAGCAAAAGGCAAGAAACATGTGCTTAGTCAAATTGGAAGTAAAGAACAGATGCTAGGTCAGGGAGTAACAGTGGTCCTATTCAAGTATTTTATAGGCCTCATATCTGTCCACTTCAGATATCAAGCTTGGCATACAGAACGAACAGTGAAAAAAACAAAATTCAATTACTCAACTGCCTTTTTGCCAGGGACATATTAAATTAGCTTCAAATATTTGATTACTTATTTCATATTACCTCACTGGTGGAGTTCAGCTTGTCTTTCAAAAGACAGGATGTGAAAATCCTATCCACAGTTTGATTTAAATAAACAGAAAGCAAAGTAATATATGGTCCAGCCCATGTTCCACCATGGAAAATCTCTGGTAAGTCAGAAACATGAAACTCGATTTGACTGGTACACAAGGAAAGGTAAATATTATTGATAATTCTGTAATGAATACATTAAATCATCAGTGAATGCTTGGTTTACCTTCTGCTGAATAATGTTTCAATTATCTTAAACAATGTACCAACATATTCCTGTGACTTATATGCAAAAATGTAACTTGTCTTTTGGCTTGTTACATGTCCATGATTTGTTATTTATAAATCTATAATCAGAGATAATAACATAACAGAAAACAAAAACAAGCCACACTGTTTCTTAGTAGAATATAAACTGGGTAAAAATTTTCCAACTTTGAACATATGCTATTAATAGCAATACTACCTACAAGTGGGCACGTGGAAATTACAACTTATTTGCATGCTGCAATGTTGTCCAATGTATTATTTTAAATTATTTTATTTTATTATAGTTTCACAAAGAAGAGATTTGTTTCTGAAAAGTAGCAGGAATAGCTAAGGACCTGGTAAGCATTATTAGATTCTGAGAGCTTCCAGGCAAAACCAACAAGAACTCCCAGAATTCAATAATTTGAGATGAACTAGTAGTCTGTTTTTATGACTGTTACCTGGAATCTCCTCATTTTTAATAAAAAATAAAATGAATTAGTAAACTACAAGGAGGATATAAGTCAGTCTCACAGTGATAGTTCTAAATAAAGCATGATTGTTCGGAGCAAAATGCATGGGAAAATTTTGCAACACAGTCAAAACAATTATCTCCTGGCTTACAGTCGGGGCTATGTTTTCTGCTCACTTGACTAAAGTTACTTATTTCCCTGTTGGGACATGAAATGAGTCAGGTCATATCCTCTCTAATAAAAGAGCAAACCATACCATAACAGAGTTCCCCTATGGTCTTAGACCATATAACAAAAATCAGGAGGCACCCTCTTCCTATTTTTATTGAGGGTACAATTATTAGAATATTGTACTCAATTCTAAGAGCAACAGCGGCTACTACTCACACCTGTCACCTTGTAGAGAGGAAGTGAGTAATAAAGTTTTAGACTAAGACATTTGATTGTAATGGCTTTTCTCAGCAAATGGTATATCTAGGTCATTTAATGTCAGACTGTTATCTCTGAAATACCTTTTGCAATTCCATTAATTGTTTTACTGACATACATTCTTAGGTTTTTGAAAACAAAATTCTGTGTGTTAAAAACTTGAACCCAGTTATGATCCAAATTATTTCATAACTAAACACCTAAATTAATTCACTGGCTCTTCACCAATCAGATCGTGTATACTATGCAATAGAATCCCATGAAAACAGCTTCTCCATATTTTGTTCAATGTCTAGCTGGCCTCGCATTGACAGTTATTTTCAGAAAGATAAGAACATTAAGTAATTGTTTCAGAGCCAACTGTAGGATCAGCAGTGTTGGAAGTGGTTCTGTTGAGGTCACAAATGGCCAGTGGATGAGGCACTTTGTCAGGATGATTAACCAGCAGACAGGGAAACAGCTTGGCAGAAAGCGCACTCCTGCCGGTTGCCACTAGGGGCAGTCTGACTCAGAGGGGACAGTTTTGGAAAAACACTTCATTTTAATGACATTCTGCAGGGAGGTTCTTAAATTATCTTAAAAAGCTTTATAAAGGACACACCTGGCAAGGTCATTGTTGGTATTTTGGGAGGTTATTAAAATACTTTAATTTTGGCACAGCTGGACAAGGTGATAGAATAGAGAGGGCCGGTGCGCAATTTTTCTCATTAAAAAAATAGAGCCATTTAAAAAAGTGACAGTATATCGGTTAGCATATTTGCATCTTCAGTCCGGACTTATTTTGAAAACTAAAACAAAATGAGGTTACTCAATCTGATGCAATTTAAGAATGTCATAGGTGGATGGGAAAGTTAACTGTGTTTGATGGATTCCATGAAACAGATAATGCTGTTTTAATGCTTCTCACAACTTTATTGAATATTTTAGGCAAATCCATGAGCTCGTTGGCAATAATGATACTGGTGGGGGACTGTCTGCATAATTTTGCAGATGGCCTCGTGATAGGAGCAGCCTTCTCATCTTCATCAGAGTCTGGAATAACCACGACAATTGCTATCTTGTGTCATGAAATTCCACATGAAATGGGTGAGTCTAATACCGTTTCCTGCTTATTGAGAACACCATAACAGATTTCTAGCTATGGATTTCTAGGCTTCCTTTTACAAAATACGATGAAAAGATGAACATTTTTCTTTCATAATTTATTTTAAAAAGCAAAGAGGAACTAGAAAAAAATCCTGTACCTTGGGATAAAATTTAATTGGGCTCTATATTTCCCAGGGCCAGAAGTGACTCTGGATTCTGGAGAATTCTATGTGGAAGAAAGTCATTCAGAGAAACTTCCTTTTAAAGGACTTTAAAATCTGCATAGTAACTGTGGGAACTTTACCCACTATGTCAGCAAACAAGCCAATGAGACAAAATATTTAAATGAAAGCCAAACCATGGTTTCATCAACCGGATTTATACAAGACATCTAAAGCCAACTGTAAAATTGATATGACAGGCGTATGGTAACAGATGCCCATAAAACTCTTTTTCTGGATAATCTTAATAGCCCTGAAATTCAAATCCTGTCTCCCAGGGACCAAGATGAGATAGAATTCACATTGAGACAGAACCAGAAAGAGGGAGGCTGGCTCCAGGCACACGTGTACCTTAGAGAGAGGACTCCGTGCTATCATTCTTTCTGCTTCCATTTCAGACCTCCATTGTCCCCTTGTGCTAACCCTGTTCTCTGTGCTCAGTGTCTGTTGTCAACTCACCAGGCCTCTTGAAGCCCTTCCTGAATCCATTGGAATGTGCCTGGTCTGAGTGCCTTATTCTATGGTCTTGATTTAATCTACTATAATAAAACCACAGGGAAGAGTGGCAATCGGTGACAGGCCAGCAAAGATGTTTTAAGACCAATTATACATTGGACCAATTATACAATGGAGCTAGGAAACTCAGTTCCTTGGCTGTCTTTATTGAATTTCAGCCTCGTCTCTATCTTGAAAACTGGAAATGAAGAACTAGAGGCGCTCAGATTAATAGGCCATTCTTCTCTTGGAGGAAAAGAGAGAATGTGATGTTTTTCAAATTATCAAGGCTTTGAAACATTTTCCAAATAAAAAATTTGTTTTCCTGATCAACTTTGGCAATGATGTTAAAATCTCATATTAAGTGGTTTTCTCTTTTCCCAAAGCAGTTTTGACAAAAGTAAATAATGAAAGCCCACATCATGTTTACTACCTTGTGATCTTGCTTGGCAAGTTTCCAAGCAAAAAGATTTAGAAACCCTGGGCCAGCAAGAGATTTTTTTTTTAAATTATATATATATTCATTCTTTGGCTATTGTCTTCACCTTTTGTTTTTTCATCCTCTCTGACCCACCCACTTCCCCTTTGACAGCTGTCATTCTGTTCCTTATATCCATGCCTATTTTTCTATTTTGTTTGTCAGTTTATTTTGTTAATTAGATTCCACATATAAGTGAGATAATATGGCATTTCTCTCTCTCTCTGACTGGCTTATATTGCTTAGCATTCTAGGTCCATCCATGTCCATCCATGCTGTCGCAAAAGGCACAAGTTCCTTCCTTTTGCTTTATTTTGCATTTATCTGAGCTGGAAATGCCACAGGACAAGGGGACATTAGAAACTAAAGAATATGTCACAGTTCTTGCAGTAAAAGAAATAAAACTCTTGAAATGTAACTTCCTAATTTCATAATGTGTTAGCTATGAATGCTGGAGAAATATGGGAAAATGGTTTCTTAACTGATCCTTTAGCTTAACTTGTAAAATGGATCCCAGTTGCTGACACTTGAAACAACCTAATAGCACATTACTCTGCCAAAGGCATCATCTGTGAATCAATAATTATACATTTTTCTCTTAAAATTTTAGGAGACTTTGCTGTGCTCCTAAGCTCTGGGCTTCCTATTAAAATTGCCATCCTGATGAATTTTATAAGTGCTCTGACTGCCTTCATTGGACTGTACATTGGTCTCTCAGTATCAACTGATCCTTGTGTTCAAAATTGGATCCTGACAGTTACTGCTGGGATGTTCTTATATTTATCCTTGGTGGAAATGGTAAGCTTTGTGGCTTTTTCTTTTTGTTTTCCTAAACACTGAAAATATAAAACAGAGAAAAAAAACAATAAAATGAAAGAATAGAGGGGAGAAGAATACATAAAAGACTAAAGAAATATTCTGTGCAATCCAAGAAAGTAAGTTAAAGCAGAAGGAAACAAGTTAAGACAGAAAATATTGACATTCTTTTAGTGAACTAAAGTGGAATGAATGAAACCTTTATAATTGTCAAAAAGTGATCTGCTCTGGTTTTACCTCTGCATTTGATGCCTATACGTCTAGCTAAAAGATGAAACGTTCAATTAAACAGGCAGGTGTTTTTTAATATATTGGGAAATAGTTCAACTGAGTTTGTTATTGTATTTAATAGCTGTTTTACTTAATGAACCAGCTTTACTTTTAAAAATAATGATTTTATCTTTAAGTTTTAATTGCCAGAGGGTTATCGTGTGGTGAAATAAGAAAGACTGTTATAGTATTAGGCCTCTAAAAATCACAACATATACTAGTATTTCCTAACAGGATCCTTGCTGACACCAGTGGTAACTCAGTCATCATTTTTCATCCTCTATAATCTTATGAAAAATTAAACCTAGGAAGTTTTACTCTTTTTTTTTTTTGCCTTCTAAATTCTGGTTTTCATCAGATAAATCAGTCTTTTCTAAGGTCACTTTCTATTAAATTTACTTACAACTTAAATATTCTAAGGTGAAAGTCATAATTATGATCCCTTTTTGTAGGTTAAAATAAGGTAAATAAAAATATTATAAATTATCAAAACAAATTTTTAATATTGAGAAACAATGGATCACTAATCTGAGTGAAAGTAAAATATGTGATTACATATCCTCAAGCAGAAAAGTAAAATAAACTATCTTGAAGATAATATATGGAACAGGACCATTGGGATGGCTAGTGATGTGGCAGAATCCAGGTACTGTCGTGGAAGTAAACAAAGAGAAATGTTCCATAAAGAAAAAGATCTAGAAAGTAGGAACTTGTGCTGATAGGTTCAGAATAACAGCACTTCTGCAAGTCAAGTTCAATAAAAACCCTTCAAGTGAATACCACCATTTTCAATTCCGTTGTAAATGCTTTTGACTTTTCATTGTTTTCCTTAATTCTCATAAGATTCAAATATATGAAGAAACTCGAAAGTATAATTCCATGTTCAGACATGTTCTTACAAGTTATTTATAATACTCAGGAAAGTTCCTAATCTTGATATTGAAGATAGCTAAAATTGGGGAAAATTCTACCTCTCACCCTTTTCCGAACCCCAACCTACAACCCAAGGTTAATGTACACAATCCTTTGATCTTTCCAGTATGATAACTCCATATTTTGTAACCTTTGGCATTTCAAAAGCTTAGTGGTCATTTATCATTGAATGTTGAGAGGTAACCGTTTGTTTACCATGTCGCTATATAAGTCCTCACGTTCACCCTTGAGCCTCCTGATTTTCAGCTTTCTAATTACTTTTCTCTTTAGGAGTCAGTTGGGAGCAGTTGCTGTATTCCTTTGCTGTGTATTTTTTATTTTATTTATTTTTTACACTGTCTTCAAGTATGATGGATGTGTATGTAAGCAGTCAATTCATTTTCTTTGTTAGGGAGATTATTCTCCCAAGATTAACCTGAGAAGCTTGTCAAGAGCCATTTGTCATGTAGAACCCTAAACAAAATACATCATTTTCTCATTGTTTTTCCTCCTGATTTTACAAGAGTAAGAAATTGCTTGTAAGAAAGCAATGTTCCTGATATTCTATGAGATTCTACCTAGAATAAATCTTGACCTTACTTCAAATTACTATTGACCCAGGAAAAACCAGCATGCTGGCACAAAGGACAGGGAATAAAATAGCCTGAGCTTCCTGGGGTTACTGCCTATAATTCCCGACGCCTGCTCTCATGGGTTGGCCTTTTGTGTAACTTCTAAACAAATTCATCTCTTTCACACAGCAGCAAATTTAACCATTGCTGTCCTCTGGGGCTGTGCCAAAGAAAACTGTCTTTTGCATTTAAAGGAAAGAAAACAAGGTTTCATGATTCTGTAAATAGCAAAAATAAATAAATGACAACTGAAGGGTAGGGGGTAATACTTCCAAACACGGGTATTTACTAAATCCTGGAAATTTACCAGCAGGGTTAATGTGGGAAGATTAGCTAGATTTTTGCTTTCCTTGTTTGTTTAAAGAAACTGGGTGTGTTATTTCAAAGTCCTAGAAGAAAAAGAACTAGGGGCAAAAATGGAGCTGTTAGCAATGAAGTCAGCAAGGAAGAAGGTTCTCTGGAAATCTGCCAGCCTGAACTGTCTCAAGTGGTGTTGCCCCATCCAAGCACACTCTCTTCTAGTTTCATAGAATGGTTTCTAAAGAAAATTAAGGATGCATGTAGCTCTGGGTGGCCAGAGGAAACACATTCTCTGTTAGGAAGATCTGTGTCCTAGACTGGGTTTTCTCTAAGCAGAGGCTGAGACAAAGACTTGAATGAAGGCAATTCACTGGGGAGGTGAAACCAGGGAGCAGGGCTAAAGGGCAGATCAAGTAAAACATTGAAGGATGAAAAGTCAATAAAACAATATGTATTTATTAAATTGACCACCACTCTGGGGGATCCATAACATAGGGCCTTCTGAAGGGACTCCTGAACCCATTGTTCAAAGCTGGCCCCAGAAACAAGATCGCCCCCACTCTCAGGTTACACATGCCTGAGTGCCCAAGGAGTTCCTGTGGCATCGCCAGGCCATCACATCAGAGAAGCCCAGGGCAGGAGACAGGGGAATGCAGAATGGACCTGAAGCAAGGCTCTATGCAGAATAGATCCACACTTTATTGGAACTGGTCTCTGCAAGTGTGGCCAGAGTGAGAGATGGTGCTGAGAGAATATAGCCTAGCACGAGTGATGTCCATTAACAGTTGACCCTTTCCTCCACTCAGATATGCTCGTGTTCTCATTTACTTCTAAGTCACATACACTGTATATCAAAGTCCCTTCGAGATAGTAGCCAGCCAAAGCTCCACAAAGACTTAATGCAAAATGGTTGGTGGAACAAGCTCCAAACACTGTGGATCTTCATGCCATGTTTGATATTCATCAGTCTTCTCGTCCAGCACCCAGTCTTGATCCTCCTCATCTTTAGGCAGCACTTTGGCTGACCTAGATTTCTTGAGCCTCAGAGAGCAGCCCAGGCTTCGCCTGAGAGATCTTTTTTGACCTTGTCAGGTCATGTTTCCTATAGTTGAGTGTTCACCATTGTCAATAGGCATGGAAGCACCAAGAGATGCTTTAGGGAATCCCCAGGTTTCTGGATATGTCCCTTGCTTACTCCATTGTGTAACAATAACCCCTACTCTCATGGTAACCAGTTACTCTTACCAATATTGAACTGTTGGTTGATCCATTGATGTGAGGACCTCAAAGAACCAGGTGGTAGTAACATCTTCAAGTTCAGTGAAAATATTCTCTGGTATATTCTCTTCAAGATAAAGGTGATATGCCAGTGCTTACATTTGCAGGAACAGGAAACACAAATTCCACAAGAAAACGGTGGTGATTAGCTACCATTCTTTCATGATTTTTTCTATTATTTCTGCTCTTTTCTCATTGCTTTCCTTCTACTCACTTTTTATTTAACTTTTTGCTTATTTTCTTGCTTTATGTGGTAGAATGATATGTCATTGATTTTAAATATTATTTTCTTTATGAACCTAAGCATTTAAAGTTTAAATTTTCCTCTAGCATGATGTTAACTGAATCCCATGTATTTTAATATGTTGTGTTTTCAATACTATTTTTAAATGTTTTAAAATTTCCCAGGTAATTTTTTGAACCATATGTTATGTAGAAATATGTTGCTTAATTTCTCAATATTTGGAACTCTTCTAAATAGCTTTTAGATATTGACTTTAATTCTAGTATAGTCAGAGAATATATATTTAGTTTTTGAATTTTTGAGACATGTTTTATGGCCCAGCATATGATCTACCCTGGTCAGTGGCCCCTGTGCATATGAAAAGCACATGAGAGCAGCAGTTGTTGGGTGTAAGGTTTGGTGAATGTTGATAGTTGTATTCAAATTCTGTATCTTTTTTTTTTCCTCCACTTGTTCTGGTAATTACTGAGGCAGTTATGTTAAAATATAAACCTATAGCCCTAGCTGCTTTGGCTCAATGGATAGAGCATTGACCTGTGGGCTGAAGGGTCCCAGGTTCAATTCTGGCCAATGGCACATGCCTGTGTTGTGGGCTCAATCACCAATAAGGACCATGCAGAAGGCAGCCAATCAAGGATTCTCTCTCGTTATTGATGTTTCTCTCTTCCCCTCTCCCTTCCTCTCTGAAATCAATAAAATATATATTTAAAATATAAACCTATATTCATGGGTTTGCCTATTTTGTTCTTAGTTCTATCAGTTTTGCTTTATGTGATTGAATTTCTGTTATTAGATGCATGACTATTTAGGATTAGTATTTACTAAAGGTCCATTGCATAGAATTCATGCACAGGTAGGGTCCCTACCAGCTGCTGGTTGGGACCTCTCTTCTCCTGTTGCCTGCTGCTGCCACTGGCCAGGCCCTCCCTTTGCACCTGCCTTGGTCTGGAAACACCTGCTCATCTGTTCCACTATCCTGCTGCAGTCTCGCTCTCATTGGGGCCCATTAGGGTGGCAGCACCTCCACTACTGCCTGTTGCCAGCACTGCATTGCCGATGCCCGCCATGTTCCATGCCACCCCCTGGTGGTCAGCGCATGTCTAACTCCCAATTGGTCGAACTCCTGTGGGGACAATTTGCATATTGGCCTTTTATTATAATAGGATTCTTGACGAATCCACACTTTTATGCTAAAAGGTCCCTTTTTATCTCTGGTAGAACTCCTTATCTTGAAGTCATCTTTATCTGGCGTTAATATAGTCACATCTGCTTTTCTACCCACTGTTGGCACAAAATATCTTTTCCATCCTTTTGTCTTCCACCTATCTGTGGAAAATAAGATATTTGAAGTATCACTAACAGAAGCATCTGATACAATCAATAATCCCTGTGATGGATAGGTTAGTATCCATTTATCTTGTTTATCAACTTTCTCTTAATCTGGATTCTTATCAGATCTATTGGTTTGCTGTGTTTTTCATATTCCCATGTTTGCTTAAAAGATATATATATCCTAATCTCAGGAATTTGTGAATGTGTTATCTTACATGTCAAATGGGACTGGCAGATGTGTTTAAGGTTTAGGATTTTGAGAAGGGGAGATTATCCTAGATTATCTGTGGTCCAAATCTAATCACATGAGTACTTAAAAGTGGAAAACCTCCAGCAGGCTTCAGAGAAAGGTTGTGATAACAAAAGCAGGGTCAGAGGGGTTTGGCACTGCTGACTTTAAAGATGGAGGAAGGGGTGCAGGAGACAAGGAATATGGGAAGTCTTCAGAAGCTGGAAACAGCAAGGGAACAGATTCTCTCCAGGCTCCAGAAAGGAGAGCAGCACAGATGACACATTCAAATTAGCCTGGGGACCCTGTATGATATTTATAAGACAATAAATTTGTGTTATAAGCCACCATGTTAATGGTAGTTTGTTAACACCAGCTATAGAAGATGAATTTTTCCTGTGATGCTAGTCTGGTATAGGTGTACCTGGAAACAGACAGCTATGTAGGAGCATCTCACTCTGAGAACCAAAGTTCCTTGTAAGAAACTTCTCAGAATGAAAGTCAATAGGATTTCTCAGCTCTGCCTTCTCTACTGTTTACAAAAGTTCTCACAGATGAGGAAAAGACAAGCTCTGAGAATATTGTTTTCATCAGCAGTTTGGATAAAAGAGATTTTATATTTAACAAATGTGACTTATTATTTAAATACTAAATTAATTCATTAAAAATATAAGTAGGTTATGCCAAGGAAAGGTTTATTTTAGACCTGAAACAAGTTTCAAAACTTTAGGCAATTTGCCTAAGGTTTTAGATCCTGTGAGACAGTTTCCATAGCAACGGGCCCATGGAAACTTCAAGGAGCTCTCACTATGAATGTAGCTGAAGATGTCCCTAGAATTGGTGGAACTGGACGCCTGCCCAGGACATAATGCATTAATAACACCCAGGCTGATGGGTGAGGAGGAAGGGGGTGTAAGTCAGAGAGGTAGGTAGGGGAGAAAGAAGCATCTCACCAGTTCATGCCAGAACCAAATAAACCAAACCAAAATTCAGGGGCCTGCTCTGAGTTCATCAAGGCAAATCAGTTGAGAATGTTGTTTCCAGTCTCCACCACTACACAGTTCTCCCAATGTAACGCAGTTCTTCCCTCTGTACATTTTTTTGCAGATGTTCTTTGAAAACTTAACTTCCTTGTTGAGATTATTATTAAAGTTTCTGCAATCTTAATTTTACTTATATAATAATGGGGTAGGATGCAGCAAGATTGAAAAACAGTCAGTTAGAGCAATTTGCTTATCTACCCTCTTCTTGCAAGTGTCTCCTCCAAGGAAAATCTCAACCAGATTTTGCCTGGAGCATTTTCCAGTTTCCAGATACATTTTCTTTTAGGAAAGGTAGTGTAAATAGTATTTTGAATTTGAACTTAAGATCCTTTGCTTTTAAAATATACCCAAATACATAAAAATAAGATCTGAATATTAAGCCCAATCAATAAATAGGATCACCAATAGTCCAGATGAAAAGCATTCATTGACTTCTCTGCAGTTGTTTAAGTTCAGTAAATATAACAGCTTCAACATAGTGAATTGGGTGAAAAGAACATAAATTGACACAAAACAGCTGTTTCCAGCTAGGCTTTGCCTCAGAATTACCTGACTATGATATTAAACTAAAATAGAATCTATACTTTTAGGATATTGATCTGATTCCCTCCTCCCCATTATTTTTATCTTCCAATTTGTTGTTTGATTGAGTGTTTCTTTCTCAGAGAAATCTAGATAAACCCAATGCAGTTCAGCTCTGATAAATAAGTCCTTTCTTCATCCAAAAAACAATTAAGTTATCCTTTCTTTATAGTTTGGTAATACCTAGATGTAATGCCCTTTAAACAATATCCATGAATTGAAAGGGAATGTTTTGTTTGAAAAATACATGTAAAATGGCCTTGATATACATATTTGCTTTCAACATATATCATATTTAAAATCAATGAATACAACTCACACCATTTCAAATATTTTTTGATGTAAAAAAGATAAGCATTTAAAAACCACTTCAACAGCAAAATTAATATAATTTATCATTCACAATTATTTCTTCACAAAAGCAAGAAGGGTAAATCATTCATTCCAACAATTTTGGAAGATTTCTATTATCTTTATCTAAAAATTAGTCAGATCTTACGCTTAGATTATTTTCTACTGAGAAAATGATTAATAGACACAACTTGGATGAATGCTGAACTCTGTAATTTGAAAAAATTGATTACCAGAATTGTTTATATTTTTCTGCTACTTGTTTCCTTTCTTCTAGTGAGTCTCCTAAAATCATGCCTGTGCATCTACACACATACACACACACACACACACACACACACACACACACACACACACCTTCCAAAGCTATCCAATTCTTAGGAAAATGCTAAAGCTGGCTGATGACTCTCTTTGCTGAGTTAAATCAGTAAACATTTTTCTAGCTGAATTACTTTCCCTGTGGAAAGAAAAAGTGAGGTAAAATGTTAAGTACAAGTGAAAAGCAGGTAAAATTTTTGTCTTTTATAATTGTGAATCACAATGATATGGTCTGTGTCTTATAGTTCAGTTTTCAAAAAAGAAAATTTCATTTATCTTCTGTTTTCGTTTATCTTTTATGAATTCCCGTGGGAAGATACCAATGACAGGTTAAGACTCTATAATATTCTGTCCTTAAATACTTTAAAAATATCTATGATGAATTTTAATAAATAACAATAAGCCTCTAGTTTGGTAATTCTACATATATTGAGATCCTATGATCTTTGCTTTCTTGCATAATTAGAAAAATTAAGACTACTGTATTAAGCTTTTCTGTGAACACAACTACTAATTTAAAAAGACCTAAATTTGCCCTGACCAGTTTGGCTCAGTGGATAGAGCATCAGCCTGTGGACTGAAGGGGTCCAGGTTCTATTCCAGTCAATTGCATGTACCTTGGTTAAGGGCACATCCACAGTGGGGTGTATGCAGGAGGCAGCTGATCAATGTTTCTCTCTTATTGATGTTTCTAGCTCTCTATCCCTTTCCCTTCCTCTCTGTAAAAAAAAAAAAATCAATCAATAAAATATATTTTAAAAAATAAAATAAATAAAAATAAAAAAGACCTAAATTCAAAATAGGCCCTATCTGTGTCAACAGAACAAATGTTCCAGTTTTGGAATATTGTTGAGTCAATGCCTCAATCTGTGCTGAGGATCTTAATATTAATAATAAAATATGATGCTAAAAGAAAATACACTCTAACACCTTCCTTTACATTGCTGTCACAAGAAATAACTAAGGCCTGTGTATGGATTCTTTTTTTTTTTTGTACATAATTTATTTAAAAGACTATCTTTGTTCCATTTTGTCACTTTTGCATCTTTGTGACAGATCTGACACTATTTCTGTGGGTCTATTTCTGGCCAATCTGTTCTGTTCCAATGGTATATTTGTTCTTTCACCAATACCACATTGTTGATTATGGTAACTTTACGTAAATCTTGAAGTTGGGTAGTATCAATTTTCCAATTTTGTTCTTCTCTTTCAATATTAAGTTGGTTAACCTGGATCTTTTGCATCTCTATGTAAACGTTGGAATCAGTGTTTCAATATCCATAGAAAAACTTGCAGGATTTTGGTTGGCATTGCTTGAGTCTATGGAATAGCTGACAGCTTGACAACATTGTCATGTCCATGAACATGGAAATTTTCTCCATTTATTTAGTTTTTCCTTGATAGCTTTCATTATAGTTTTATAGTTTTCTTCATATAGATATTCTATCTCTTGTTAGATTTGTATCTAAGTATTTTATTTTTTGGTGCTAATGTCAATGGTAATGTTTTTAATTTAAATTTCACTTGTTCATTCCTGGTATATAGACAAGCGATTAACTTTTGTATATTAACTTTATATCTTCATATATGCACTTATTAGTTCCAGCAGCTTTTTTGTTGATTCTTTTGTATTTTCTACATAGAGATCATCTCAACTGCAAATAAAGACAGTTTTATTTCTTCTTCCCAGTCTATATACCTTTTATTTCCCTTTCTTCTCTTTTTATTATTCTTTTGTTCTATATTCCTCTCCCTACCCCTTCCTTTCATGAATTTGAGGAAGTTTATCTCTATTCCCAGTTTTCTGGGCTTTTACTTTTTTAATCATAATATATGTTTGATTTTGTTAGTGCTTTTATGCATTTATTGATATGATCATATAGTTTTTCTTCTTTAGCTTGTTGATGCTATAGTCTAGATTATATTAATTAGTTTTAGAATGTTAAGCCAGCCTTGTAAAAAAAAATCCCACTTGTTTGTGGTGTATAATTTTTATACATTTTAAATAACTTGATTTACAACTATTTTGTTGAATTTTTTGCATCTCTGTTTATGAAAGATATTGGTCTGTGGTTTTCTTTTCTTATATTATCTTTGTCTAGTTTTGGTATTAATACAAAGGTGACCTCATAGAATGAGTTAGAAAGGTGTTTGTTTGTTTTTCAGTTTCTATTTTCTGAAAGATTATAGAAAATTGGCATAATTTCTTCCTTAAATGTTTGGTAAGATTTGCTGGTGAACCCATCTGTGCTTAGTGCTCTTTGTATTGAATGAAAGGTTACTTAATTTATTTTATAAATATAGGTCTATTCAGTGTCTACTTATTCTTGTGTGAGTTTTGGCGGATTGTGTCTTTCAAGGAATTGGTGCACTTTTTCTAGGTTAACAAATTTGTGGGCACAGAGTTATTTATGTTTTTTTATTATGCTTTTATTGTCCACGGAAATTCTATGTCCCTGTTTTCATTTTGGATACATATAATTTGTGCCTTCTGTCTTTTTCCTTAGTTAGTCTGGATAAAAGTTTATTTATTTTATTGATCTTTTCACAGAATTGAGTTTTGGCTTTGTTGATTCTTTTTATTGATTCACTGTTTTCAATTTTATTAATTTCTGCTTTCTTTATATTTTCTTCTCCTCACTTAAGATTTAACTTTCCATTCCTCTTCTAGCTTCCTGAGGTGGAAGTTTGAATCTTTCTTCACTATTTCCCTCCACACCCTGTTTTTGCTGTATCCCCAAAACCTTGATAATTGCATTTTCATTTCTTTAAAAATAGGTTTTAATTTATCTTGAAGGTTCTTCTTTGACCCTTGTATTGTTTAGAACTGTGTTGTCTAATGTCTATGTATTTGGTGGGATTTCCCAGCTGTCTTTTGTCATTGATTTATAGTATAATTCCATTGTTACACAATTTCAATTATCTTAAATTTATTAAGGTGTGCTTTATGGGCATAATGTTGTCTGTCGAGGTGAGTATTTTATATGAGTTTGAGGAGAATGTTAATTATGCTATTATTGGCTGAAGTAGTTTATATATGCCAATTATATCCAGTTTAACTGAAGATGTTCATCTGTGATCTTATGGGTTTTTTGTCTTCTGCTTCTAACCATTTCTAATAGAGAGGTGTTAAAGTCTCCAACTCTCCATCTGATTCTCCTTGCAGTTCTCTGAGTTTTGCCTCATATAATTTGACACTCTATTGTTAGGAACATACATATTAAAGATTATTGGAGTATTGAGTCTTTTATCTTTATCTAATGTCTATATTTACCACTAGTAATTGCTCTTTGGAAATTAATGTAGCTACTCTCACTTACTTTTGATTAGAGTTAGCATGATATAGCTTCCTCTATCCCTTTTAATCTGTATTTTTTTCTTTATATTTAAAGCAGGTTTCTTGTAGACAAAATATAGTTGGGTCTTATTTGTTATCCACTCTGAAAAGTATCTTTTAATTAGTATATTTAGACCATTGACCTTAGAATGAATACTGATATCCTATCTAATAAAAGAGTAATATGCAAATTGACCATACCTCTGCTACATTCACAAGGCATATCCACCAGCCACGCCCACCACCTAACAGAGCAAGTATGCAAATTAACCCAACCAAGATGGCTATGGCCACGGAGAGTGCAGGAGAGAGACCTGGGTTGCCCCTGGCGATGGAGGAAGCCAAGCGTTCCCTAAAGCCTGGCTGGGTGGGGCGTGGTGGGGAGGCGGAGGTTAAGGCAACAAAGTTTCAATGGCTGTGTGAGCAGAAGGCTTGGCTCTGCTCCAGGCTACAAAGTTTCAATTGTAGAAGATAATTAAATCTCAGATACCAGGGCCTCCACTTGGGTTGCTGGAGGGTGTGGCCAGCCTGTAAATCACCACAGGCCCCTCCCCCAGGCCACCCCACACCTGAAGGGAACACCCACCCTGATCCAGGACACCCTTTAGGGAAAACCAGCTGGCCCCCACCCATATACCAGGCCTCTATCCTATCTAATAAAAGAGTAATATGCAGATTGACCATCACTCCAACACACAAGATGACTGCCCCGTGTAGTCAAAAGATCCTGCTCCCATGGACACAAGATGGCCATCACAAGATGGCAAGCAGGGAGGGCAGTTGGCAGGAACCAGGCCTGCAAGGGAGGGCAGTTGTGGGCGATAGGATTGGGCCTAAACAGCAGTCAGACATCCTTCAAGTGGTCTCAGATGGAAGAAGGAACAGGCTGGGCTGAAGGACAATCCCCCCACCTCCATGCACGAATTTCATGCACCTGGCCTCTAGTAAAAAAATAATATGCAAATTGACCATCACTCCAACACACAAGATGGCTGCCCCCATGTGGTAACAAGATCCTGCCCCTAAGTGTACACAAGATGGCCAGCAGGGGAGGGCAGTTGGGAGGGACCAGGCCTGCAAGGGAAGGCATTTGGAGGTAATCAAGTCTACAAGGGAGGGCAGTTAGTAGGTGACTGGGCCTGGAGGGCAGGGCAGTTTGGAGGAACCCAAGCCTGCAGGGGAGACCAGATGGGGTGGACCAGGCCTGCACGGGAGGGCAGTTAGGGGCAATCAGGCTGGCAAGAGAGCAGTTAGGTATCGATCAGGGTGACAGGGGAGTGGTTAGGGGGTGATCAGACTGGCAGGCAGAAGTGGTTAGGGGCAATCAGGAAGGCAGGCAGGTGAGCAGTTAGGAGCCAGCAGTCCTGGATTGTGAGAGGGATGTCCAACTGCCTGAGATTGGGCCTAAACAGGCAGTTAGACATCCCTTGAGGGATCCCATATTGGAGAGGGTGCAGGCTGGGCTTAGGGACACACCCCTCCATGCAGTGGACCTCTAGTTTATAATAATAAAAAGGTAATATGCTAATTAGGCCAGATGTAATTTTGGCCGTCTTTCCTGATGAAGCTGGGGCTGAAGGGAAGCCAGCCCAGACCTTGAGTGCCTATAGGTGGCCAGAGGGAAACCCGCCCAGGTCCCGGGTACCTTCTGGTGGCTGGAGGAGGGAAGCCTGGGTCCTGGGTGCCAGAGGGAAGACAGTACCAGCAGCTGGAGGAAGGAAGGCCTACTCTTGCATGAATTTTTGTGCATTGGGCCTCTAGTAGTTGGATAAATATCTAACATGTTTGCTACTGTTTCCTAATTTTGCCCTTGTTCTTTGTTGCTAATTTTATCTTTTCTGCCTTGTGGTTTTAATTGAACATTATATTATTCCATTTTGACTCCTTTCTCAGTATATTAATTATATTTCCCTTTTTAGTTTTTCACGTGGTTGCTCTAGAGTTTTAAACATACATACAACTAATCCAATGTCACTTTAACATAACACTATACTGTTTTATGGATACTGTAAGCATATTGCAATAAGAAAATATTCTTAATTCATCTTTCCATTCTGTCTGTTATTGCTGTCATTCATTTCACTATACATAAGCACATGCACACACATAGACATACATAGTCTAATGCATTGTTGCTATTACTTTGAACAAAGTTGTTAGATTAACTAAGTGTAAGAAAATACTTATTCATTTTCTGACATTCATTATATACATTCCAGTTTCTGACCTATATTATTTTCCTTTCTCCAAAAAACTTACTTTTTGCAAGAATGACCTACTGGTAACAAATTCCTCCAATTTTCGTGTCTGAGAATATTTTATTTACTCTTTACTTTCTAAGGATAATTTTGAAGGCACAGAATTTTAGGCTTGTGGTTTATCTCTCTAAATACTTTAAATATTTTACTTTATTCCTTTTGCTCACATAGTTCCAAAGAAGAATTTACATGTAATTATTAACCTTGCTCATCTACCTATAGGTATGCTTTTCTCCCCTCTGGCTTATCTCAAGATTTAAAAAAAATCTTTGATTTTCTGAAGTTTGAAAATGAGATGCCTATATGTAGTATTTTGGCAATTATCCTGCTTAATGTTTTTTGAGCTTCCTGAACCTGTGGTTTAGTGTCTGACTTTAATTTGGGAGATATTCTGCTCTAGAAAGTGATATTCTCTGTGTCTACCTGTGTTTTGCTAGCAGTTTTTCCTGTGACTTCACTTCTCTGACATATCTAAGAAGAGTTTTTGTTTTTGTTTTTCAGTTTTCCCAGTTTTTTACTTGTTGTTAGGACACGCTGGTAGAATTTTAATCTTCTTATATGCCATGTCAAAAACTGGAAGTCTTTGATATTCAACTACTAAGTATACAGTTTATACATGCAAACAGATAATTGCAGATTTGCAACCCAAATTATGGCACTAACAAGTTCCCATTTTGTTCTCAGCTTTTTATCTTTTGAAAGGACAAAATGAAGCCAAATGTAACAGAGTAAGAGCATTCCACAAAATGTGTGCTCTTAATTAAGCATAATTAGGATGTCCTACAAAATGAGTTTGAGTTTTTTATCACATTTTTTAAGAGACAAGGATAGTTTTTCTTATCAAATGCAAATGTACTGGTATACCTGACTCCTTGTGCACAATAGACTTTAGGGTCCCTCTGAAAGAAAGATGGCATAAATCAGTTGTCAAGTGAGCTTCATGAATAAAAAAGAAAATCTTTTTTCTTGAAAGTTAATGATGCCAAAAGCTACACTTTCCTAAGAGATAAAAAATATTCAAATTACACCTTTATCTTCTTAAGAGATATCACCAAATGTCTTTAATAAATGAATGTTGAATTTCTATATTTGAATTGTAAATTTTTAATAACAACAGGTCTTTGGAAATTTCAGTGTATTTTAGAAGCATTGAATGCTGAGCTTTCTTTTTCAGTATGTATGTTTATGAACTATACTGAAGTTAAGTATTGAAATATCCAGTAATAAGTGTTTAATTACACCAACAAGAAGCCAGTTTCAGATTACAGGCAGAAATAAACAGAGGTTTTGAAAGACAGAAGAGTTTGAAGCTTAGATGTACAAGGAAAGACAAAAACCTAGTTCCCAAAGATGTTTTATAGACAATTCTTCTCTATGATGAGTCCTCCCTAGTATATAATTTTTATATAGTACATGATGTTAATATTCATCTACTTTCTTTCCTGACGTGTTCTAGCATTCTCTGTGAGCATTCATTTTAAAGCATCATCTTGACTGGAATATAATTATGGGGATTGACTCAAGTTTAAACATTTACTTTCTAAAATGTTCAGAAATCCTAATTAGCAGTTGATTGTCATAACTGAGACTAACATCTCAGTTAGTAGAACTTAGAGGAACCATTAACTGTAGAGAAGTATCAATCAATATGTGGACTATATGCATCTCAGGAAATTTTCTGTACTTGATTCAAAATTGAAGAAAAGAACTTAATAGCATGTTAAAAGGTTGCCTTTTAGATAAATATTTTTATTCCAGGAAATTACAACTCCTTGACTATCATGTCTTGGCATCCACTGATTTGAGTTGGGAAACTTGCAAACATAGAGGTAAAAAAGAAGATTACTTTTTACTTCAAAGATTCCAACTTTCTGGCAGAAATCTAAAGACTGTTTTGCTAACATTTCTTCTCTTTTTCTTTATTTACCTTTTACATCAATATCAATATACTCTATCATTTCACCCCCTCTGGTTTTAGGGTATAAATCAAGATCTGTAAAATTATTTAATGAAGAAATTTAATTGCTCTGGAGGAAAAGGGAACTTTTCTCTCTTGAAAGCCAGGGAACGATGGTGGCATTTAAACTCCTATAGACACACACACACACACACACACACACACACACACACACACACACAACCCCACACATAGTAAAAACAAAATGTAAACGCTTAAAGTTAATTCATCTGGACTTTTATTTTCCTTCTAAATTACTGATTGAAATGTATAAAATATATATGGGTGTATTCTAAACAAATGAAATGCTTCAATAGATGCGGTTTGAGCTTTGGCATTTTATATTTGTATCTTTTGGAAAGACTTTCTGGTATTTTGGTGTGGACCCAAGAGATACTATGGTTTATATGTTCATTTATAATCACCTAAAAGAAAGCCAAGTATTGTCTCAAAATCAAGCTAAGCTGTGTTTTCTTACCAAACCTATTTATGTGTGGATATGAAAAGCTCAGCTAGACCACCCAAGTTAAAATTAAAACTTCAATATCAAGATGAAAATCTCCTTAAACTTTTTTTAAAATGTTAATTTTCATTGTTTGTCTGCTTCTATAAGTTTACAATGTTGGTGTGCTGTTTTTGTTGGGTGAATATTGTCTTACTTGAAAAACAGAACCAGTAATGTGATCTTTTAGGACAAAGGCAGCATAATATCTATATGTTGTATAACATATTTTAATCACATACAGTGACTAATTTATGCCTAATTGAACATTTTTAGTGTTTGCATTTTTCCATTTTTTATTAATTTTTTATACATATCTCCCCATTGCCCCTCCTCCCTCCCAGACATACCCCAACCCCCCAGTGTCTATGTTCATTGGTTATGATTATATGCATGCATACAAGTCCTTTGATTGATCTCTTATCTACCTCACCTAACTTTAATCTTCCTGCTGTAATTTCACAATCTGTTTGAAGCTTTACTATCTCTGTATCTATCCTTTTGTTCATCAGTTTATAATGTTCTTTATTATCCCCCAATGAGTGCGATCATGTGATGCTTCTCTTTCATTGACTGGCTTATTTCACTAAGCATAAGGCTCTCCAGTTCCAACCAGGTTGCTGCAAATGGTAAGAATTCCTTATTTTTAATGGCAGCATAGAATTCCATTGGGTAGATGTACCACACTTTTCTGATCCACTCATCTGCTGACGGGTACCTAGGCTGTTTCCAAATTGTAGCTATTGTAAATTGTGCTGCTATGAACATAGGGGTGCATAAATCCTTTCTGATTGCTGTTTGTAATTTCTTAGGATAAATTCCTAAGAGTGGGATAACAGGGTTAAATGGGAGATCCATTTTTAGTTTTTTGAGGAAACTCCATACTGTTCTCCACAGTGGCTGTACCAGTCTGCATTCCCACCAACAGTGCACAAGGGGTCCTTTTTCTCCGCATCCTCGCCAACACTTGTCATTTGTTGATTTGTTGATGATTGCCATTCTGACAGGTGTAAGATGGTATCGCATTATCGTTTTGATTTGCATCTCTTGGATGATTAATGACTTTGAACATGTTTTCATGTGTCTCTTGGCCTTCCTTCTGTCGTCTTTTGAAAAGGTTCTATTTAGGTCCGTTGCCCATTTTTTTATTGGATCCTTCATCTTCCTTTTATTAAGTTGTATAAGTTGGCTGTAGATTTTGGAGATTAAACCTTTATCAGTGATATCATTTGCAAATATGTTTTCCCATACAGTGATCTTTGTTGTTGTGTTGCTGATGGTTTCTTTTGCTGTGCAAAAGCTTTTTATTTTGATGTAGTCCCATTTGTTTATTTTTTCTTTAGCTTCCATTGCCTTTGGAGCAGTATCAGTGAAGAAGTTCTTTCGGCATATATCTGAGGTTGTGCTGCCTGTGGATTCCTCTAGTATTCTTATGGTTTCCTTTCTAATGTTTAAGTCCTGTATCCATTTGGAGTTTATTTTTGTATTTGGTGTAAGATGGTGGTCCAGTTTCAATTTTTTGCATGTATCTGTCCAATTTTCCCAACACCATTTATTGAAGAGGCTATCTTGGCTACATTGAATGTTCATGCCTCCTTTGTCAAATATTAGTTGAACATAGTGCTTTGGGTGGATATCTGGGTTCTCTATTCTATTTCATTGGTCTATATGTCTGTTCTCGTGCCAGTACCAGGCTGTTTTGAGAACAGTTGCTTTGTAGTATAGCTTGAAGTCTGGTATTGAGATCCCACCTACTTTATTCTTTTTTCTCAGAATTGTTGTAGCTATCCGTGGTCTTTTTTTGTTTCAGATGAATCTATGAAGAATTCTTTGTAGGTCTGTGAAATATGTCGTTCGTATTTTAATGGGTAGTGTGTTGAATCTGTAGATTGCTTTGGGTAGTATGGACATTTTAATGATGTTGATTCTCCCAATCCATGAGCATGGTATGCTCTTCCACCTGTTAACATCTTCCTCTATCTCTTTTTTCAGTGTCCTGTAGTTTTCTGCATAAAGGTCTTTTACCTCTTTAGTTAGGTTTATTCCTAGGTATCTTAATTTTTTTTGGTGCGATGGTAAATGGGATTGCTTTTTTAGTTTCTCTTTCTATAATTTCACTGTTAGTGTATAGAAATGCCACAGACTTCTTAGCATTAATTTTGTATCCTGCTACATTGCCGAATTCATTAATTAAGTCAATTAGTTTTGGAATGGAGTCCTTTGGGTTTTTTATGTACAATATCATGTCATCTGCAAATAAGGACAGCTTTACTTCTTCTTTTACAATTTGGATGCCTTTTATTTCTTCTTGTTGTCTAATTGCAATGGCTACTACTTCCAGTATTATGTCGAACAGGAGAGGTGAGAGTGGGCATCCCTGTCTTGTTCCTGTTCTTAGGGGAAATGGTTTTAGTTTTTGCCCATTGAGTATGATGTTAGCTATGGGTTTATCATATATGGCTTTTATGATGTTGAGGTATGATCCATCTATTCCCACTTTGCTGAGAGTTTTTATCAAGAAAGGGTGTTGGATTTTGTCAAATGCTTTTTCTGCATTAATTGATAAGGCTCTGTGATTTTTATCTCTCAATTTGTTTGTGTGATGTATCGCATTTATTGATTTGTGGATATTGTACTATCCCTGCATTCCTGGGATGAATCCTGCTTGGTCATGGTGTATGATCTTTCTGATGTACTGCTGGATCCTGTTTGCTAGAATTTTGTTGAGGATTTTGGCATCTATATTCATGAGAGTTATTGGCCTATAATTCTCTTTCATTGTGTTGTCTTTATCTGGTTTGGGTATTAGGGTGATGCTGGCTTGATAGAAGGTGTTTGGAAGTGTTTCTTCTTCTTGAATGTTTTTGAATAGTCTGAGGAGGATAGGTTTTAATTCTTCCTTGAATGTTTGGTAAAAGTCTCCTGTGTAGCCATCTGGACCTGGGCTTTTATTTGCTGGAAGCTTTTTGATTACTGCTTCAATTTTTTCCATAGTTATTGGACTATTGAGATGTTTGGCTTCCTCCTCATTGAGTTTTGGGAGGTTATATTTTTCTAGGAAAATGTCCATTTCTTGCAGGTTGTCCAATTTGTTGGAATAGAGTTGTTCATAGTATTTTTTAACAATCCTTTGTATTTCCACAGGGTCTGTTGTTATTTCTCCTCTTTCATTTCTGATTTTGTTTATTTGGGTCTTCTCTCTTTGCTTCTTGGTGAGCCTGGCTAGGGGTCCATCAATCTTGTTTATCCTTTCAAAGAACCAGCTCTTTGTTTTGTTGATCTTTAGTATTGTTTCTTTGGTCTCCAAGTTGTTTATCTCCACTCTGATCTTCACTATTTCCTTCCTTCTGAGTACACTGGGCTTTTCTTGTTGCTCTCGTTCTAGCTCTTTGAGTTGTAGTTTTAGGTGATTTATTACCATTGTTTCTTGTTTTTTGCAGTAGGCTTGTAGGGCTATGAACTTCCCTCTCAAGACTGCTTTCACTGTGTCCCATAAATTTTGCATTGTTGTGTTGTCATTGTCATTTGTTGCCATGATGTTTTTTATTTCTTCCTTGATCTCACTGGTTACCCAGTCGTTGTTTAATAGCATGCTGTTTAGTCTCCATGTGTTTGATATCTTTCTATTGTTTTTATTATAGTTGATTTCCAGTTTTATGCCACTGTGGTCTGAGAAAATGCTTGATATGATTTCTATCTTCTTGAATTTGAAGAGACTTTTCTTATGACCCAACATATGATCTATCTTTGAAAATGACCCATGTGCACTGGAGAAGAATGTATATTCTGTGGCTTTGGGGTGAAATGTTGTGAAGATGTCAATTAATTCCATCTGGTCTAGTGAGTCATTTAGGATTGATGTTTCTTTGCTGATTTTTTGTTTAGAGGATTTGTCCAGTGGTGACAGTGAGGTATTAAAGTCTCCTACTATGATTGTATTGCTGTCAATCTCTCCATTAATATCCTCCAAGAGTTTTTTTATGTATTTAGGTGCTCCTATGTTGGGTGCATATATGTTTACCAGAGTTATTTCTTCTTGTTGGATTGTTCCCTTTAGTATTATGAAGTGGCCTTTTTTATGTCTTGTTACGTCCTTCACTGTGAGATCTAATTTGTCAGATATAAGTATTGCAACCCCAGCTTTTTTTTCATTTCCATTTGCCTGAAATACCATGTTCCATCCCTACACCCTCAATCTGTGTGCATCTCTTTTCCTAAGGTGGGTTTCTTGCAGACAGCAGATATATGGATCATGTTTTCTTATCCAATCGGTTACCCTATATCTTTTCATTGGAGCATTTAATCCGTTTACATTTAAAGTTGTTATTGATAAGTACTTATCTGTTGCCATTTTTAGTCCTTACCCCTGAGTTCCTTCTTCGCTTCCTCTTTCTTTTTATTACAGCAGACCTATTAACATTTCTTGCATTGCTGGTTTGATGGTAATATATTCCCTTAGTCCTTTTTTCTGTGAAGCTTCTGATTTCACCTTCAATTTTGATTGAGAGACTTGCAGGGTACAGTATTCTTGTATTCAGACCCTTCCTTTGCATGACTTTGTATATTTCATTCCATTCCCTTCTGGCCTGATGAGTTTCTGTTGAGAAGTCAGTAGCTAGTCTTATGGGGGTTCCTTTGTAGGTAACTTTCTGTTTCTCTGTGGCTGCTTTTAAGATTCTTACTTTGTCATCAGTGTTTGCCAATTCAATTATAATGTGCCTCGGTGTCAGTTTGTTGGGGTTCATTTTGCTTGGGACTCTGTGAGCTTCTTGGATTTGTGTGGGTTTTTTCTTTTCTATATTGGGGAAATTTTATGTCATTATTTCTTCAAACACGTTCTCTAATCCTTGTTCAGTTTCCACTCTTTCTGGGACCCCAATTATGTGGATGTTGTTTTGTTTCATGTTATCCCAAAGTTCCCTTAGACTCTCCTCTTGCTTTTTAACTTTTTTTTCTAGAAGCTGCTGAACTTGGGTATTTTTTCCTACCATGTCTTCTAGCTCACTGATGTAGTCCTCTGCTTCTTCTAGTCTACTTTTGATGCTTTCTATTGAGTTCTTTATAGCAATGATGTCATTTTTCATTTCTTCTTGATTATTCTGCATTTCTTCTTGCTGCTTCTTCACCTCCTCTAGGTTCTTCTTCATTTCCTCTTGGCTCTTACTCATATTGTCAAATTTGTCTTCCATTCTTTTCAACCACATTATGATCATTTCTCTGAACTCTTTCTCTGGTAGGCTTATTTGTGGTTCTATTTAGTTTACTTCCTTTTCCGGTGAAACCTGTCTTTCTGTGTTATGTGGGCTGTTTCTTTTTCTGCCCATGGTCTTTCTTCTCTGGGTGTCTGGTTATGTATTTCTCTCTCCTACATTGATTGAAAGGCACAAACTAGAACACGACCAGGTACAGCACACAAGGCACTGAGTAGGAATGTATTCAAGATGTTAATAATCACAAATAAGGTGACCACCAATGAAGGACAAATTAGGGGTAAATAGAGAAAGAAGAAGAGGAAAATGAGAAAAGAAGAAAAGAAATTAATGCCAAAATCAAATTGGGAGAGTGAGAAAAAAAAGATAAATAAATGAAAAATAAAATAAAATAAGAAAATAAAAAGGAGAAGAAGAAGTAGGAAAGAGAAAGAGAATAAAGTCAGAGAGAAAGGAGAGTGTATAAGAGAAAAAAGAGAAACAAAATATAGATGTCAGGAGACAACTCCAATAGAACAGTCACTAATTCCAATAAAGGCCAGCAACCAATACCTAGAGATTAAGGCAAATTGCAAATAGCAACTGGCATCGAGGGAGGTGAGGGAAGAGGGAGGTAGAAAACAAAGCAAGCAAAAACCATAATAAAACAAATAGAATAAATCAAAACAATCTCACAAAAAAATTTCAAAAAAATCAATATAATCACTTTTCAGGCAAATAGCAACAAAAGGACATAAAGAAAAAACAACTTTTTGGCTAGTGAAGACAAGAAGAGAGAGGTTGTGTGAACTTGTAGTAGATTTGAAATTAGATATATAAATGGGGTGAAATTTTAACCAGGTAAAGAGAAAAATAGGGAGAATCTAAAGTTGGAAAAGGGAAAGAAAAACAAGACAACAAAATGGGGAAAGTTAGGAGGAAAGTGTTGGCATAAAGGTAGAGTTGAGTTGGAGTAAAATTATGCTAAAGGAAAGATGAAAATAGAATGTAGAACTCTAATCCCGAAATAAAGAGAAAACAAAATGACACTTTTTTTTTCCCAAAACGGTTAGGTACTAGTAGTAATTTATAATACTAGTTTAAAACAACAGTGTAATAATTATAAAGGTAAAATCAATTGAGGTAGAAAGAAAAAAATATTCTTTTAATTAAAATATGTGAAAATGAAAAATAAAAAATTAAAAATTAAGAAAAAAGAAAAAAAGGAAAAATAAAAAAAAAGAAGAAAAATAGAATGGTCCTTCACTTCCACTATTATTCTGCTTGGCACACCTGTTTCCCAGAAGGGAAGGCACTGCAGCTCTCTGTGTTCCCCTCTTGGTGTTTTAATCTCTTTATTCTTTTGTGGTTATGCCAGAGTCAATTTGTGTGTCCTCCATTGTGTGGCAGTGTTTCGGAATTGATCTCTGAGACAAAGCACAGGACCTCTCTAGGCTGTGCTCAGATCCTGCTACTCTGTGGTTCTCAAAGCCAGTTTGTGGGGGTTTTGCAGCCGGGACACCGTAGTAACTCCCAGGCTGTCCCTCTGCCCCAGAAAAAAACAAAACAAAACAAAAAAAAAAAACGAGTAGTTTTCTAGAGCTCCCCTCTGTCAACAGCTCAGAGGGTTTGCCTTCACACTCAGGGATCACGCCCTGACCACCCCTGCAGACCTCTCCAGAGGCAGCTTTCCCGAAGCCCGGCTCCCACAGTGTGCGCATCTTAGTTGTGCGGGGGTAGGAGAGCACACCCTGACCCAGGCGAAATCTGACCCTTCCGCACACCGCGTGGATCTCCGAGTCCTCAGCCTGCGCGTCCGTGCTGCCTGGGAAGCCGCGCTCTGGGTCCTGGCTGCTCTGTGGGTGCCTCCGTCAGCCGCAGCTTTCAGACCTCGGCAGACATCCTCCTCCCCCTTAAGTCAGGCGCAATCTGACCTTTCCGTGTGCTCTGTGGATCTCTGGTTCCGCCGCGTGTCTGTGCCGATTGGAGAGCAGAGTTCTGGGTCCCCGGGTTCCTGGCTGCTCGATGGGTGCCCAGCCGAAGGCTTCAGATGGCCGCAGACATCCCCCTCCCACTGCAAGATGGCTCGGGCTCCGCGTTCGCGCTGGTGGCTCCGGCGGACAAAAACCCCGTGGCAGTGGGGCTGCCTGGCCGGGAGAGCCCCTTTCAGCACTTCTCCACCTTCTCCTGGAGGACAACTGACTCCTAGCTTGCCAACAAACACTCCCAATGCGACTCTCAGCCGCTCTCTCTCCTTCTGCCCAGCGACAAAGCTCCAGAGGCATCCGTCTACTCTGCCGCCATTTTCTCCCTCCCTCTCCATTTTTTTAAATTAAGTAGAAATGTATTGCTAAAAATAGAGATGAATTCACATAGAGAGCTGTTCTTTGTGTTTGTATGTCTTCTATAGTAATGAGGTCACCTGGCTTCTTTCCTAGTTCCGACATTACATCTGTGTAACTTTGGATAAGTCATTTTCCTCCCTGAGCCAATGTTTTCTAATAGCTATAATGAGTTAGTAATTTTATCTCTTTTAGGATTATGAAAAGAAAATGGGGTGAGGGAGATACAGAAAGTGTACAATAAAATGGATGTAAATGAAAATAAACATTGCATAAGAGCTCAGCCAGAGAATTCTGAAAGACCTTGAGAGAAATCTGAGCTGCTAGAAGACACACCTGAATTGATATCAAGTTAGCATAGAGCCAGTTACTTTTTGGGGGAGAAGGCAAGGAACCTGTTGCAGAACTCCACAGAAGACATTGTATTTCATATGAATGGTGGTTCCTGGAGCTCTGAAATACTCATGATGTTTTCTTATGGGTGATGCCATCTACATACTCAGAATAAAGAATTACAGTGGTACCTGGAGATACGAGTTTAATTCGTTCCGTAACCTTAAGGGGTGGGAAACTATGAGACGCTTGAGTCATGGTAAACTGGTGGGTCGTGTGCAGCCGGCCGATCCGTGAGATTACTCCTATCTCAAATGTTGCTCATATTTCAAAGCAAAAATCGCTTGCTCGACTGCTCGTATCTCAAAAATCTCGTCTGTTAGGGCACTCGTATCTCGAGGTACCACTGTATTGGTTTTGTCACTGGGAGTGGGACAACTGGCAAAGACTGGAAGCTCTTATAAACACATGTATTGATTTATATCATGTCATTATAAGCAAACAGCAGGTCTATAAGCTTAGGCTAGTGAGGTAAATAATAGATCAAGCAATTTAACATGCTATCATGGCATTTGGGGATTTATTTAGTACAAACTGATATTTGCAGGAATTCTCTATACACTAATTCTATCTCTGTGTTTTTTGTATCAATTTTTTTTTTTTGCTATTAAATCTACCCTAATCAAGACCTACTTCTTCCCAAACAAATATCCTGAGTGGAAGTTTGAAGCAAAGAGCAGAAATAAAGAGGAGCTTACTAAATATAAGTTCTTGAAGACATTAATGGTTTGAAAATTTATCTCAAGTTCTATCTATTGAACAAGAACCATTTTCATCACCCTGCTTATACCTCATCTTAAGCATTTTTCTCCATTACATCTCATAATCATGATGATTCAGTAAATGATCCATATTTTATCACTATTTGCCAAGAAATATCTTTCCAGAAACTACTTGTACTATTTTGTCAAAGATGAATAACAGCTAGGTGGCACTAGAGACAGTAGAGGTAAGAGGAGCTATTAATTCAGGCATATCTTAAAAGTGAATATTAGTTATTTTGTGTAAAAAGAAGACAAAAAAAAAAACCAAGAAGAAGATAGAACTATAAAATGTCTTATTCCAATATTTGGAAATAAGGCTAAAGTTTGAGCCCTTACTTGACCTGAGATGGCATAACTGTGTCTCACAGATACAGTCTGAGATACAAAGCACCAGGACAGAACTAAACCTACTGCCTATGTTGTCTGCCCTGGGAGTAAACTATTGAAAACTGCTTACAAAGTATTGAGAATCACAGATATTGGGGAACTCCAATGATATGTTTTGTTAATCCCTCAAAAATACTATCACCCAGGATAGTTGGAGCTCCATCCTGATATGCTAAGGTTTCAGGTTTGATCCCCAGTCTGGGCACCTACAAAAATCAATCAATGAATGCATAAATAGGTGGAACAACAAATCTGTGTTTCTCTATATATATCCCTTCCTCTCTCTAAAATAAAAAATATTTCTAAAGACAAACTCTTTGAGAAAAAATACATTCTATGGATTTTCAAAATACCATTTTAAATTTATAATAATGAACCATACAGGATTTCTATAAAGCAGCCTGATTGATTAACCACATGTTTAAAGATAGCAGAAACTCTCTTCCACATGAGGCCTACATGATATACCTAACATAAATAAATTAATTAAGTTAGTAAGTAAGTAATAAGGCAGAAAACACCAACCGGACAGATAATTGGAGGCTATCCATCTAAGAGAATAATTCTGAGACCCGTTTTTGTCTTTTTTAATCCACTGCTCCATACTGGGGTATGAGTAGCAGGTTGCAATAATCCTAATTCTTTTATCTGTTGAGCTAATTAGAATGGAGAAATAACCACCTTAAGCACAAATAAACAGAACATTCAGGATGTTCCTCAATAGGCAGTAAATAAATATGTCAACTTATTTTATAGTGCCATAAATCTAAAACCCTTGCATATTTGATATGTTTGACCTTTCTCTTCCTAGATAAAATAATCCAGTGTTTCTCAACCAGAGAATATTTTTATTCCCACCCTCACACCTAGGGACATTTGACAACATCTGGAGACATTTTTTTGGTTATCATGACTGGGAGCAGAAGGATAACTGACATCTAGTAGGTAGAAGCCAGGGATGCTGTTAAACATTTCACAAAACACAAGAGGATCTCCACAACAAAGAATTATTCAGCCCCAAATGTCACTAATGCCAAGGTTAAGTTTCTTGACCTGAGCCTATTCTCTCTCTGTGATGTAAGAGAGATATACTCACTCTGATCTTCTCAGGGCAGGGAATTAAAAGAATGTGAAACAATAACATTTTGAGGCGCTTCACAAAGATGCTTGAGTGAACATTGCCCTTCCAATGGCGTGGCATTTCACAAATATAAAACGGTGGTCACTGATCTCTCAGAGAATAAAATATAGCCTTGGGAGATGATAACTTGATTGTTCTAGAGGTCATCTCTTTGAAAAGGAACAAATATATGTGTTGCAATAACCATAACAGAACACTAAAAAATAATACCTTCCATCTATTATCTATTTCAGATTTAAGCATTTTCTAAAGACAAAAGTAAGATTTGGGTTTGCTTTTGGTTGATAACTATGTTATTTTAGGACTTCTGGCAACATTAGGATCCTTCAAACCATAATCAAACAGCTTAATTTAAGTTTAAAAATTTCGGTTAAGAGTAGGTATTAAGCATTTTGCAATTATTTTGGGAATTTTAAAGGTTATTAAGTTCTGAATAACAGAGTCCCTTATGTTTTCCCACCAAACTTTTCCCAGCAGTGAATATATCTGGATCTTATTCTGGTTTTTTATTCTTTTTTTAGCTTCCTGAAATGACTCATGTTCAAACACGGCAACCCTGGTTGATGTTTCTCCTGCAGAATTTTGGATTGACCCTAGGTTGGCTTTCTCTGTTACTCTTGGCTATATATGAACAAAATATTAAAATATAAGTTAAAAGCCTCCAAATCCTTAAAAAATGAATTTATATGGCTTCATTTTTGTTCTTTTTGTTGTACTCTATAGTGTCTTGTAAATTAAGTATTTTTACCTTAGCAAAGTATGTGTTTAGTTCACTAACTTATTAATTTTATAATGCAATTTTGTGTTTATAGTATAAACATGTCAGGTTGTCCTTAATAAAAATTTTGTTTTTAGTCTTTAGCATCATGAAAATCATACCTTTTTAAATTATTAGTAAGTTCTAAATTAATTTCGATAAACTTTCAAAAATATCATTTTCCTAATAAAATGTTTGTTAGTAATATGTGAAGTGAACAGATGCCTGTTGGGATAAAATTTGCTACAACTTCTTTGATGTCAAAAATATTTCTTTTCTGTGCGATTATAACCATAAGCAAACTACATTCCAAATAAATGTAATAAAATTTAGTTTGAATGTGATGGTTTGTATTACCTTCTGTTACTGGATGTCGGATTCAGAATCAGCTCTCACAAAACCAATATAGTATCGTTCACGTGGAAGCCTGTTTCACCGGTTCATAAATGTTTATAAACAGGCAGATTTGGGCAATCTGAAGGGTAATATGTCAGCATTCTTCTATATAATCACCAAGTGAAATAATCTGCTCCAGGCAAGATAAAGCTCAAAATTTTTTTAAATAACAAAGCTTAAGTCAGGCAGTAGATTAATGTGTCACCTCACACAGATTTAACAGGGCATGTTTATAGGAATAATATTACTGACAAGTGAGATGCAGTTTAAATTCTTTCTGAGGAAACAGACCCCTAAGCCTTATTTCAGTAGGCTAGTTCATGACATATACAAGCAATGTAACTAATAACCTAGCAAAATTATTAAAATAGAAAATAGCCCTGGCATTAGTCTTTTTTTTTTTCTTGGAAAATAGTGCTTAATATTTTTCTTATTTTTTTCATAATATATATGGACAAGGGGGAAAGCCTGGTTTACAGCCCAAATGACTCCTGGCACTCAATCAAACACACCTCGGCTACCTCTTACTCACCAGGAGGTAGATAGTTTTGCCAGGTCCCACCCACGCATAGTCTTTTTCAACCACTTTTATTTGTTTTCAAAATGAGGTGGGTTTCTTCTTCAGTTATTTGTAAAGATTGATTTAAGAGGGCATCATGATAAATGTAACAGTCCTCAGATGTTGACATACATTAGGATTAACTGGTGGATTTATTAAAATACAGAGTTTTGTCATCCCTCCTGAGAGATTCTGATTCTTTAAGTCCTGGGTCTAGGAAGGAGGAGGGGGCGGAGTTGAGACTGATTTTGAACAACTTTCCAGCAATATTAATGTTGGTGCTGCGGGGCAGGGCAACCCTCCGAGCTCCATAAGTGTGGTAGAAGTCAGGCACACCTGGCTTCACAAAAAGAGCATGCATACAACTCTTGCCAAGGGGCTATGTGATTTTAAGTTGATTAACATGCTACAAACCTTGTGCTAGATCTGAGTTCCCAGTTTAAAATCTCCTTCTCTTGACCCCCTTTGCCTTGGAGAGGCACATTTATTGCAGGAGTTACTGGGTAAGGAATAGTACACATACTTGCCTTGAAAGGTAAGCAGACCTGACATGGGGAGTTTTGTCCTTCTTTTGTTAGGGAATAACTTGTAGTCAAACAAAAACCCTTTGTACATGTCAGCACAGTGTGGAGGTTGCATAAAGTAGCACCTGGCACTATGTGTGTTCGGATTTCTATGAACAAGTCGTGATGTTAACAATGAGCCTTAATTTTAGCCAATTTAATTAGAAAAGCTCTAATGATGACTTTGTTCCAACGTGCAGTTTTAGAGTAGTTTGGGGCTAGTTAAATTAAAATTTGTGATGTGAACGATTCACTTCCAGGGTGAAGTTGTGGGCTGGTTCCAGAGGGGCTTGAAGGCAGCTGGCTGTGGGAAGGATTTGGAAGGACAGTATCAGTGAGTATTCTGCAAGCCAGTCAGTCACCAGTGTGCCCTGACTGTCAGCAGAGATCTGACCGTCAAAGGTCATGCAGAGGTCATCCTAAAAATAGTTTGTTAGAGCGGCTCCTGAAACCCCCTCTCTCTGCTCCCAGTCCTTCCATGTGCTACCTTAAAACTGGCTCTTTGCTAATCCACATCAGGTGGATTAATTTGCTTATCCAGGCCAGCAACTGAATAGCCCGGGCTGGACCTCCAGACACCAACAATCATAAAATTGCTAGAAATCCTCTTTTCCTCAAAATCGAGTGGTAATAATAAAAATATTATGACAATCTGCCTTCTAAACATGGACAGAGTCTAAATTTGGGATGGGTGAACATCGTCATTCCATGAAGTTGTCTAAATTTTGTGTTATTTACTGAGCTTTGGGGTAAATGGTGTTTTCCTTGAAACCAGATTTCTCAATAATGATAGAGTATTTCTGTCCACTAGGACTAAATTTAGGATTCCACTGTATTTCTACTTGGTGATTGATTTTTATTTAGTCACTGAACTAGAAATGGTCCTGGAGAAAAATCAAAGAGCAAATCATACAGAATCTTATTTGAACATCCATCATCCACTGACAGAGCCGACTTCAGGGGAAGAGATTGTACCATGCCTGGGAAGATGGTTCCACTGCTGTGTGCTGAGAGGACCCCAGTATTATATAAAGGTGCCCACAAATTATGGACACTACCCCTCCGGCCCTCCTCCCAGAATCCAACTTTGGAGGTGAGAATGTGCCTCCCTCTGTTACACATACCTCTCAGGTCACTGCACATTTACAACTTGCTTCTTCAAGAGTGGAGTGAAAACTTGGATCATGAGGCTGCTAAACATTGGGGTAGACTTGAGGCTCTTGTAAGATCATTAGGTATTCAGGCTCTGAACTGGAGTGTTGGTTCAAATCCAATTGATGCCACCTCATAGCCTTGTAATTTCTTTGAACAATAACTTCTTCTCATGTGAAATGAAACTAAAAATAGACCTAACCTCATAGGATTGTGGTGAGGTCAATATGGGATAAGAGCTCATGAAGCACTTGGCATAATACCTGATGCCTCAAGAAATATTAAATCATTATCATCATCAGTCTCCTCCTCCCCCTTTTTAAAATCACAGTTTCACAGTTTACCTCTCAGGGCTGTACCTTTGGGTCAGGAAATGTTTTGTCTTGGTGGAAAATAGATGTCAAGCCTTTTTCTGTATCTGTAATCCTCTCCAAGCCAGCTCCCACAGGTCTTCATAGTTGTCCTTAAACTTTTTCCATCTTGACTTATCTCCAGAGGCAGAGAGACGGGTGGGAGTGGCCCTGGTTTACCCCACTCTGCCCAGCTCCCCAGAAAACCTTGTGTCACAATGCTTACACTCAGTGTGAACCCTCTCTCTTACTTTGTCTCTTATAATAAGCATGCTCCACTCTGATCACACTTACGAGGATGGAGAGGGTGAATAATAGAACCTGATGGAGAGCACCTGTCTGAGGTCATGTCTATTTTTACAATATGATTTCATCTCTGAGCAAAGAATAGTTCAATGGATTCCCCTTATTGCCAATGCACCCACTGGGAGAATGAAACCAGCTCTGAAATGCATCCAGTTCCATCAGCTAAATAGGATGCATGCCCACTGGAGCCTGGCCTGTTTAAACAGGCAGGTGACCTCCAGCTGGCAGCACACACAACCTGCTCTGGAGGATCTGGACAGTAAGGGCACTGTGGAGACCAGTGCTTCATCTCACCTGGTGCTGCACATGCCTGTACTAGCAAGCCCCTCCCCTACATGTTATCATGGTTTTACTTCCATAGGCACCTCTCAAAACCCAACTGAAATGTAGGAAGTTTGAGAAGCTAAAGACATTTTCCAAAATAAAAAATTATCTTACTCCACATGTCACTGCTTTTTTGAAGGACATCTGGAATGTATTTGCACATCCTCCCATTGTACCACCTCCCCTACCCCCTTTCCACAATGTTCCTGTCTCAAAGACAGAGAATATCTGACATACAGACTCCCACCCCCAGCACCACCACCACACACACACTCCTTACTTAGCTTTGCAAAGCCTCTTGCTTCTTGGAAGCTTTCTTTCATTGTGTAATAGCTCTCTCTAAAAAGACTCTTCATCTTCCTTTTTGACAAAGCATCCCGCTGAAACCCATCTGGACTGCCATCCCTTCCTCTCTGTACCCTTGGCTTCCCTCATAATTGTGGAAAGTTCCTAGGATTTCTGGCTTATGGATTAGGTGTGTCTCATGTTCTCAACATTTCCCTTAAATATCAAGCTATATAGAGTGCCCATAGACTTAGCCCACATCGTCACATAGTGCCAGCTTCATTCAAAGTGCTTTATGAGAGCCATTTAATTCTATTGAGAACCCTAGAATATAGGTATTCATCAATCTTTTATACTGAGGCTCAGAGAGGTCTCTTAACTTGCCCAAGGCTGGCTCTAGAATCATGGTCTTTATCATCCTATCTAATAAAAGAGTAATATGCAAATTGATCATACCTCTGCTACACCCAAAAGACATGCCCACCAGCCAATCAGGAGAGAGTATGCAAATTAACCAACCAAGATGGCTATGGCCACAGAGAGAGCAGGAGGGAGGCTTGGGTTGCCCCAGCAATGAAGGAATTCACACTTTCCACACACCCTAGCCAGCCTAGGCCTCTGCTTAAGGCTACAAAGTTTCAATTATAGAAGATAATTAAATTCCAATAGAAATAGCTGCTGCCACCTAGCAAGCAGAAGGCTTAGCTCCGCTCCAAGCTACAAAGTTTGAATTGTAGAAGATAAATAAATACCAGATATCAGAGCATCCACTTGGGTCGCTGTTGGAGGGTGGGGGGAGGGGCGTGGCTAGCCTGCAAATCACCACAGACCTTTCTCCCAGGCTACCCCATACCCCAAGGGAACCCCACCCTGATCTGGGACACCCTGCAGGGCAAACCACCCATGCACCAGGCCTCTATCCTATCTAATGAAAGAGTAATATGCAGATTGACCTTCACCCCAACAAACAAGATGACTACCCCATGTGGACATAATATGGCCCCCACAAGATGGCCAGCAGGGGAGGGCAGTTGGGAGAGACTAGGCCTGCAAGAGAGGGCAGTTGGGGGTGATCAATACTGCAGAGGAGGCTAGTTAGGGGTTACCAGGCTGGCAGAAGAGGAAAGTTGGGGGTGACCAGTCCTGCAGGGAAGGGCAGTTTGGGGGGACCCAGGCCTGCAGGGGAGAGCAGTTGGGGGGGCCAGGCCTTCAGGAGAGGGCAGTTAGGGGTGACCAGGCCCACACAGGAGGACAGTTAAAGGAAAACAGGCTGGCAAGGGAGCAGTTAGGCATCAATCAGGCTGTCAGGGGAGTGGTTAGAGAGTGATCAGGCTGGCAGAATTGATTAGGGGCAATCAGAAAGGCAGGCAGGCAAGCAGTTGCGAGCCAGCAGTCCTGGATTTTGAGAGGGATCCCAGATTGGAGAAGGTGCAGGCTGAGCTGAAGGACATCCCTCCCCCCTGTGCAAAAATTTTGTGCACAGGGCCTCTAGTCATATCATACAGAGAGGAAACTGGTTTGGGGAGTCTAAATGGTTGCCCAAGCTCTCTTGTCTATGCAAAGCATTTGACATTGGACTTAACTCAGATCTCTATGACTTCCAGTCCAGTAATCATAGTAATCTTTGCAATCCTCCCTGGTCCTGACCAATCAAAGAGTCTCACCTATAAGGTCGTGTGAGGGTGTTTTTATTATATACTTGACATATAATATTATGTCAGTTTCAGATGTACAACATAATGATCTGATATTTGTATGTAATGTGAAATGATCACCACAATAAGTCTAGTTAATATCCGTCACTTCACATAGTTACATTTTTTTCTTGTAATAAAACCTTTTAAAATATACTGTCAGCAACTTTCAAATATATGAAGCAGCATTATTAACAACTAGAAGCCCAATGCATGAAGATTTATACAAGAATAAGCTTTCCTTCCCCTGGCTGCTGGCAAGTGGCAGGCTTGCTCCAACAGCCTGTGGTGCAGCTGTAGCAAGTCCTACGCACTCTGACATTACTTCCTCCTCACCATCCTTCACCCCAGAGTTCCTCTGTGCAACAAAGGTGGAACTCTGTCCTCCCCAACACAGGTGGAACTCCAGTCCTCCCCACCTGGGGAAGAGGTGGGGGGAGAGAGGCAGGTGGGAGGACTGGAGAAGTTGGTGTGCTAGTATGTTTCACTTTCCCATTGTGAAAGTGGGATGCAATGGTCCCTTTTCTCATCCTCTCCCTCCATGCCCATCACCCCCCCCCCTCTTAATTTGGTGAGATAGGGAGGAGGGAGATCTGATAATTTGAGTTACTGTGTAGGCGGTCTCTTTCATCTATTCAAAACAAAGCTGAGCCACCTACTGTTGCTGCCAAGGCCACCACCATTGCCCCTTGGCTGGCCCAGGGCTCCCAGGGAGTGCTAAGTGAGCTCTTGCATGCATTTGCACCCACAGGGCTGCTCCAATGTTAGGGTTTTGTTTACCAGAGCAGCGGGGCGGTAGTGGGATAGAGGGAGATGCCAGATACCAGGATCTACGACCACTGGCACCAGAGGGTTGCCTCTGAGGCTAGGGGCTGGGCCACAGGAAGGCTGTAGGGATGGTTGACAGGTGTGGATCAAGGCAGGGAGGCCTTGAGGAGGTATGCTTTCCAGAGGCCTGGAGTAGCCAGGGAGGTGGGGCCTCTGACACCATCTTTGTTGGGTTAATTTGCATACTCACTCCTGATTGGCTGTGGGCATCATGAAGTGACAGTCAATTTACATATTTCCCTTCTATTAGCTAAGATAGTTACCATGTTGTGCATTACATCTCCTGGCTTACTTATTTTACAACTAGAAGTTTACATCTTTTGACCACTTTCATTCATTTCTTTCCACCCTATCCCCACCCCTCCTTTGGCAACTACCTCTCTGTTCTCTGTATCCATGAATTCAGTTTTATTGTTGTTTTGGGACCACATGTAAGTAAGATCATACAGTTTTTGTTTGTTTTTTCTCTCTGACTTATTTAGCTCACCATAATGGCCTCAAGATAGATCCATTTTTGTTGTAAATGGCAAAATTTCCTTGTTTAAGGCTGAATAATACTACATTATACATATATTATATTATAATATTGCTATATATATATAATAGTTGGTTCTTAAACAACACAAGGTTTAGGGGCACTGACCCTTATGCAATTGAACATTTGCATGTAACTTTTGTCTCCTCCAAAACTTAACTACAGTTGTCCTTCAGTATCCACACTGTTTTATTCTAGGACTCACTGCAGATACCAATATCTATGGATGCTCAAGTACCTTACATAAAATGGTGTAGACAAACTCATTAGTCAACAGAGCCAAATATCAACAGTACAACAATTGAAATTTCTTTTGAGAGCCAGTTTTCTTTAACATATATATATATATATATATATTTTTATTGAGAGGAAGGGAGAGGGATAGAAAGTTAGAAACATCAATGAAAGACATCTATCAGCTACCTCCTGCATGCCCCCTACTGGGGATGTACCCGCAACAAGGATACATGCCCTTGACCGGAATCAAACCTGGGACCTTTCAGTCCGCAGGTTGATGCTCTATCCACTGAGCCAAACCGGTTTCGGCGAGAGCCAATTTTTTTTTAAATTAAACTTCTAACGCCACTTCTTCAAAATAGACTCACCAAGGCTGTGATATTTTGTGGAAGAGCCACGTTCAAGGGGCCAAAAAGCCACATGTGGCTCACGAGCTGCAGTTTGCTGACCACAAGTATAGAACAATGCATGCATTTGGCCCTCCCCATCCATGGATATCTACCTTGTATCAAAAATGCAATTTTAAATCAGTGTTTAGTTGAATCTATGGATAAAAACAACAACAGAGAAACAGAAGGCTGACTATATTAATTTTAAAAAATCCACATATAAGTGGATCCACATAGTTCAAATTCATATTGTTCAAGAGTCAACTGTATACCACCTTTTTTTTATCCATCCATCACTGGACCTTAAGTTGCTTCCATGTCTTGGCTATTGTAAATAATGCTGCAAAGAATATAGGAGTGCAGATACCTTTTCAAGTTAGCATTTAATTTGCTTTGAATAAATATCTAGAAGCGGGATTGCAAGATCATGTGATAGTTCTATTTTTAAAAAAAACAAAGACATTTTTATTGATTTTGGAGAGAAGGGAGAGGAAGAGAAGGACAGAAGCATCAATGATGAGAAAGTATTGATTGGCTGCCTTCTGCATGCCTCCACACTGGGGATCGAAGCCCACAACTCGGGCATGTGCCTTTACTGGAAATCGAACCATGACCTCCTGGTTCATAGGCTGATGCTCAATCACTGAACTACCACAACCAGGCTATATTTAATTTTTTGAGAAAGCTTCATACTATTTTCAATAGTGGCTGCACCAATTACATTTCCATCAACAATGCACAAGGGTTCCCTTTTCTCCACATCCTTGCCAATCCTTGTTATTTATTTATCTTTTGATAAAAACAATTCTAACAGATGTGAGATAATAATTCATTGTGGTTTTGATTTTCATTTCCCTGCTGATTAGTGATGTTAGGCATCTTGTCATGGTACCTGTGGGCCATTTAGATGTCTTCTTTGGAAAAATTTGTATATATTTTCTCTGCCTATTATTTAATTGGATTACTTGGGTAATTTTTTTTTGTGTGTGTTTTGTTTGTTTGTTTTTGTTTTTGCTATTGAATTGTATGTCTTCTCCATATATTTTGGATATTAACCCCTTATCTGATCTGCAAATATTTTCTTCAATTCTATAAGCTGCCTTTTTATTCTGTTAATGGTTTCTTTTTCTGTTCAGACATTTTTTAGTTTGAGGGGGTCACACTTATTTATTTTTGCTTCTTTATCTTTGCTTTAGGGGTCAACTATAAAAAATCATCACCAAAATAGATGTCTAGGGGTTTTATGATTTCAGGTCCTATGTTCAAGTCTTTAACCCATTTTGAGTTGATTATTTTGTGTATGCTATAAGACAGTAGTCTAATTTCATTATTTTGCATGTGGCTGACCAGTTTACCTAACACTATTTATTAATGAGACCATTCTTTCCCCATTATGTATTTCTGGATCTTTGTTACAAATTAATTGACCATATATGCATGGGATTATTTCTGGGCTATCTTTCTCTTTCATTGATCTATGTGTTTATTTTTTTTGCCAATATCATACTGTTTTAGTTACTATAGCCTTGTAATATAGTTTGATATCAGGTAGCATGATGCTTTCAGCCTTGTTCTTCTTTCTCAATATTGCTTTGGCTATTTAGAATCTATTCTGGTTCGAGAAAAATTTTAGGATTGTTTGTCCTATTTCTGTGAAAAAATGCCATTGGAATTTGGATAGAAATTACACGGGAGAAAGTGAGTGCAGAATCCTTCTACATCACTGTCTTGAACTAGAACCTGTTTATTCATCTTGAGTTTTTGACCAATAGAGTGAGCTGTTGCAAAATGTTAGATGTGCAAGGTCACTTCATGTGATTATTATGGGTGAACTGTCTCATGTACAGTTTTTAATGCATTGCTTTTTAAAAAATACAAAGGGAAATATCAGGCCAAACTGAAAAGATGGATGCTATGGTGTCTACTAAGTCACCAAGCTCAGCTGCCACAATAAAAAAAAGAAAAAAATAGATTGACAAATCTCAGAGGGAATTGAGAGGTAGTGGACAGGAAGAGATTATCCAAAGAACTTATATGCATAAGCCAAAGACATAGACAATAGTGCCATAAAGGCCTAGGGGAGGGTGGGCATGGGGAAGAAGGAGTCAATGGGTGGAGAAAGGACATCTGTAATACTTTCAACAATAAATATTTACAAAAAGAAAGAAATTGAAGCTGAGAAAAATAATAGATGAGAGTAGATGTCAGAAATTGCCTATTTTTTTTTCTTTTGCTTAAGAGAGGTAGTATTCTGTAATGAACCCAGTTAACAAGTTCAATACTAGGACTACATGGGAGAGTTTATGGAAGGAAGTTTTAATTTTTTAAAAAAGTGAAGGCAGAGGCATATCCAGAAATTATTCTTTAACAATAATAATAAGATCTGTTATTTGTTGAACTTCATTATGCAAAATACTTGCTTATTGCTTTAACTTTATTATGTCTCTTGTCATTTAAGTTACATATTTAAATCATTTTAGATATGAGTGACTTGAATTAGAAAGTTTCGGTAACTTCTCAAAGGCCACACAGTTAGTACATGGGAGAGCCACTGTGGCTCTAGGGTCCTGGGACTTTCCCAGGATACACACTGCCTCAGACAAGAGTTAAGGGAGCTGAAAAAGATTACCAGGGAGGACATTCTGAAGCACTCCGCAAGAATCACCTTTCTAACATATTGATTTTTTAACAGTAAACGAGCTGCTTTGGAATGAGGCAGTCCCTCAGTCAGGGAAGGCTGTTAATAAAGTTAAGTAGAGAGGAGAATCCAAGATGGCGGCATAGGTAAACACCTACACTGCTGCCTCGCACAACAATTTCAAAACTACAACTAAAAGACAGAACGGACATCATCCAGAACCACAGGAAAGCTGGCTGAGTGGAAGTTCTACAGCTAGAAGGAAAGAGAGGGGCTCACGGAGACCCAGAGGAGCTGCAAAAAGCTGAGGTATGGAGACGCGCACTCGGAGAGAGCGGGTGCCTGAGTACTTGGCTGGCTTTCTCTGGCGGGAGGGATACGGAGACTCCCAATGGCATTGAACCCCTTCTCTTACAACACTAAACCCCAGATCCAGCCGAAACTCATACAGGGGGAGTTTGGACTGTGAAAAGGGAGAGGTGCACGGAAATTTAGGGGAGTCGCAAAAGATCAGAGGGCTGGTGGCGGCGCGCACGGCACTGCGGGCAGGACAGATTGCTGATTGTGCCGCTGGCTTTCGCGAGTGGGCAGGAGACAGACCCTCCCAACTGTGCCACTTCTGAGTCCACTGGGCCCCTGTTTCGGGCGAAACCCTGGGGACCTAGACTCCTGTGGTCCTGGTGCACAGGGGAGCTGGAAAGGCAGCGGTTAGAGGCACTGCGGGCGCGCGCACAAGGACCGCTCCAGCCATTACCCAGTCACGTGAGACTCAGGGGCCGTGGAGGGCGGGGCCGACTGGAAGGCAAGGTGGTCCCTTAAGCCCTGAGACTCCACCCCTCCCAAGCTCAACAGAGGCTTCTGCGGCTTTGCACGTCTGGCATTATAAGGCTGAACTCAATACCGAAGTTTCCCCAACATAGTGAAAATGCCGAGACAAGGGAAGGGATCACAAACAAAAGAAATGGAGGAAAAAAAACGACTGGATATAGAGTTCAAAACCACGCTTATAAGGTTTTTCAAGAATATGCTAGAAAAGATGGATAAATTTATCAAGTCCCAAGAGGAGATGAAAAAGGACCAACTAGAAATTAAACATTCACTGACTGAAATAAAAAATATTATACAGAGTCCTAACAGCAGACTAGAGAAAGGCAAGAATCAAGTCAAAAATTTGAAATATAAAGAAGCAGAACACACTCAACTGGAAAAGCAAGAAGAGAAAAGAATCCAAAAATGTGAAGATAATGTAAGGAGACTGTGGGACAGCTTCAAACGTACCAACATCAGAATTGTGGGAGTGCCAGAAGAGAGAGAGCAAGATACTGAAAACCTATTTAAAGAAATAATGACTGAAAACTTCCCACATCTGGTGAAAGAAATAGACTTACACGTCCAGGAAGCACACAGAACCCCATATAAAAGGAATCCAAAGAGGACCACACCAAGACACATCATAATTAAAATACCAAGAGCAAAAGACAAAGAGAGAATATTAAAAGCAGCAAGAGAAAAACAGTTCATTACCTACAAGGGAGCACCCATACGACTGTCAGCTGATTTCTCAACAGAAACGATGCAGGCCAGACGGGAGTGGCAAGAAATATTCAACGTGATGAATAGCAAGAACCTACAACCAAGAATAATTTATCCAGCAAAGCTATCATTCAGAATTGAAGGGCAGATAAAGAGCTTCACAGATAAGAAAAAGCTAAAGGAGTTCATCAACTCCAAACCAGTATTATATGTAATGCTGAAAGGTACTCTTTAAGAAGAGGAAGAAGAAAAAGATTAAAGTCAAAGAATTATGAACAACAAATACGTATCTATCAACAAGTGAATCTAAAAATTAAGTGAATTAAAAATTTGATCAACAGAATAAACTGGTGAATAGAATAGAATCAGGAGCATTGAAAGGGAGTGGACTGATAATTCTCAGGGGGAAAGGGGTAAGGGGTATACAGGGAGAGACTGGACAAAAATCATACACCTATGGATGAGGTCAACGGGAGGGAGGGAAGGGTGGGAGCTGGGTGGAGGGGTGCTATGGAGGGGAAAAAAAAACAAATGTAATAATCTGAATAATAAATATTTAATTAAAATTTTTTAAAAAAGAGGAAACTGGGAAAATAAATAAATAAATAAATAAATAAATAAATAAATAAAGTTAAGTGGAGCTAGATGACCTCTAAGACTCCTAGCAACCTGGGCACTGAGGCCTGCGCAAAGGCATTCTGCTGGGAGGAATGGAGAATAACAATGTATTTGTGTTGCAAAGAGCCAAACTTTGTGCCACATACAACTCAGGAAAGAGAAGCACTTTCCCATCTATTTTGGAGCTATTTTGGGTTTGCCAACTATATCTAGATGTTCTTTTCTCAAAAAGTCAGGTCACTATCATAGCACTCAGCAAAAGTTTAATTTAACTCTTTCCCTGTCCTACCTTTTAGAACTAGACTTTTTATTTTTGTATTCTTAGAACCTAACATACTGCCTAGAAGGTGCTAAATAATAATTTGTTAAAATGGGCTGTCAAGAAAAGATCAGATCATGCCAGTCCCCTGTTCAAAATATTGTGTTTTTCTCTATTGCTTCCAGGAAATTATCCAAGTTTCTTAACATGAAATAGTCTCTATGATTTGTCTATGTCTCCAGTTGCATTTCATTCCCTCCTTTGTTGTGTTTTATGTTCCAACCAAATCAGACTGCTTGTATATTTTCCTTCTCCTCTTGCTGTTTCTCCCTCCATATCTCTGTGAGGTGGTCTCTCTGTCTGGCATTCCAGGCATGACTTTCTCTAGAAACTCTTTCTTTATCTTCCAAGGCCTTACCAGACTCAGTAGGTTTATGACACTTTACCTTTTATCCTCCCATGAGCCTCTATCATGGCATCTAGGGCTCTGTGGTAATTTAACCACTTGGATAGCCCCCTTTCTCACCAAGACGCTAATCTCCTTGAGGGCAGATACTATATTTTGTTCATGTTGATATTTTCAGAACCATAATCTTTACCTGGTCCATAGAAGGCATTTGATGAATAATTAAATCAGACAAAGGGTTTAACAATTTATATTGGTAGTTATTCAACCAATATGATTTTAAATTCTTTCAAGATCTACTTGAAAAGTGTGCCCAATTGCTTTGTCCTTACAAATAAGAAGCAGATATAATTTGCCTAAGTAACTGAAAGATAGAAACCATCTCTGTTTGCTTCACACAAACTGACTGTCTGGTGACCTCATAGATTTTTTTCATTCATTCACTTTCTTTCTTTATTAATTATTGAATTTATTGGGGTTACATTGATTAATAAAAAAATTCATTTTTTATTTGTTGAGATGTGTCAAGAAATATGGCATTACATTATTTTAAAGAGCTGTTCATGATGAGAAATGTTAATCCCTGGTATAGTTCTGCAAATTTTTAGGCTGCATTTTAGTACAAGTTTTTAGAGAAAAGATATATAATTTTATTTTCAGTGTTGTTTTAATGTAAGCTTTGGGGAGGCTAGGGTTATTGGGAGGTATTTATAATCTCTTATCCCTTAAATTCTTTTCCTGGGATAATATTTATAAATTTCCCTCCATATCTGAAACCAGTTGAGTAAAATAAGGGACTAATCAAATGAAATGCCAGACTAACCTTTTGGATGGAATCACAAGCAAGATATTTGAAGTCTATACTCATAGCTGTACAAGCATTAGTCTGGTATTTTGTGAATTATTAAAAGTATTTTAGTTATTTTTCAAATACTGTCATAAGGTGGTTAAAAACTATTAGCCTTATCCTATAGACTTGATGTTATTTGTGGCCTAACCCCCAACGTGGAGGCATTTGGAAGTGAAGCCTTTTGGAGGTGAATAGGTCATGAGAGTGGAGTCCTCACAAATGGGATTAGTGCCCTTATAAAAAGGACTCAGAAAGCTCCCTCATTTCTGCTTTGCAAGGTTGCTCTGATACATATAAGCAACCTAACACAGTTCCTGGTATGTAATAAGCATTCTATAAATGATAGCTATTATTGAGAGGGTTAATTTGACACTCAGGCAAACAGGGCAGGGGGTCCAGTGGGAAACAAAGGCAAGTGGAACATAGGCAGGGGCAGACACGGCAGTTTGAGCAAGCCTAACCACAGGAACCAACCATGCTGAAATAACAGAATGTTTCCGGACTCAAAGCAGGAGATATGGGAAAACAAGGGAAGGCTTGCAGCAACAAGGTGTGCGAACACATAGAAATAGGAAAAGTTCAGCACAGGGGCAGAGAAAGAACACATAGAGACAGAGACAGTTCAGATCGGTTGCTGGGCAAGTATAACTGAGGGAATCCATCAGGTGACGAGTTGCTAGATATGGAAACAGACTTGTATCAAATATCTACCCTGGATCATAAGGCTTTAAAGGGCAGCCCATTATTGGTTGCCCTCCCCAATGGGGAGTCTGAATCTTCTTGTAATAAATTTTCTACACTTTTGCTTAAATCTTCTGATCTGTGGAGCTCATTTTTCAGAGTTACGAGACATGACCCTAGGAAAAAACTCTTGACTCACTGTTCCAATTATCATCATTATATTGTTATTTCTATTAATAATATTTTTATCACCCCAGTTACAAGAAAATAAATAAAGCTACAATTAATTCAAAAGCAATAATAATAACATTAATAACATTTGCCAAGCATTTTTGATATTTGGGGGCACTGTTTTATAATTAACTATCTCTGTTATTTAATTCTCATAACAACCTTTACTATCCACTTATATTTCACTATAAGAATCAATGAGTAACCGGTTTGGCTCAGTGGATAGAGAGTCAGCCTGCGGACTGAAAGGTCCCAGGTTCGATTCCAGTCAAGGAATGTACCTTGGTTGTGGGCACATCTCCAGTAGGGGGCGTGCAGGAGGCAGCTGATCGATATCTCTCTCTCATGGATGTTTCTGACTTTCCATCCCTCTCCCTCCCTCTCTGTAAAAAAGCAATAATAAATAAATAAATAAATAAATAAATAAATAAATAAATAAATAAAATCAATGAGTAGCCAAAACTGGTTTGGCTCAATGGATAGAGCGTCAGTTTGCGGACTGAGGGGTACCAGGTTTGATTCCGGTCACCGGCATGTATCTTGGTTGCGAGTACATACCCAGTAGGGGGTGTGCAGAAGGCGGCTGATAGATGTCTATCTCTCTTCGATGTTTCTAACTCTCTATCCCTCTCCCTTCCTCTGTGTAAAAATCAATAAAATATATTTTTTTAAAAAAGAATCAATGAGTAAATACTTACAAATAGTTTAAATAGTTTCTGCTATATTAAGATATATATATTAAAAAGGTAAATGCTATTATTTCCCCCATTTATCAGATAGGGTTAAGCGACAGAACCAAAGATACACAGCCAGGAAGAGGTGAAGCTGGAACCCAACCCTGCCACAACAGCTCCTGCACCTTTCACTGAGGGGCCCTGGCAAAGCAGACTGTCATTTCCCACAGAGAAGGCTGACCCATGATGGGAATGAGATGCGATTCATGCATGGAGTTATCATCACTTCCCTCCTTCCCTCCTTCCCTCCTTGCCTTACATAATATTTTCTTCCAACTCCCGAACATCCAGTTCTCTCTTCATCTGCTTGGGTGGTCCCTGATCTCTCAGAGAACAACTCAACCACACAGATCCCTCTTGCTTTCTGATCACAAAGGCGCCTTGAAAATCACCATTCTCTCTCAAGAGACTTACAGTTTAAAGAGCCCGTTTCCATCCACACTGGAGGTTGCAGCTCAAACCAGATCAGAAATCTACCTGCTTTCCACTCCCCACTCCCCTGCCGCCCCCGCAGTGTTCCAAGAATGTTTCGAATTCCTCCTTTGGACAAATCTGTGTAGCCTTTGCCCAGAGTCTCAGGAAAGACATCCCTGACAATGTGCATTTGTGTTGCATAATTATACAGGAGAAGCGCGGGGACATATGTTACGTTTTAGCTGCTTGCACTCAGGAGGCCAGGGAGCCACAGAATGCACGGGCAGCCTTAGCGCAATCATCTACCTTTTCTTCTGAATAACCTGCCTGGCGTGCGTTCGCACAGAAAGCCTCGTTTGTATTCTGGGTCTGTTATTTTGATCTACACGATAAGAAAATTGCTAGTCTTTGAATCCCAGCTTGAGGGGCCTGCTCTGCGTTTCAAGTACGATAGGTTCTTAAACACAAGCGAGATGAAAAACATATTGCGCATCCCTTGGGAACTATTTAAAATGTAAAATATAAATATTTCTGCTTTGAATGTACTTAACTTAGCCAGCCCGGATCTGGTTTCTGTCCGCTCAGTCATCACACTGACATCGTGTTTGCTGTGCCTTCATTTCGCGGAGTGGAAATGAGCTCGGGAAGCGAAAATCAGCACTTGGGCCCTTCCCGCTGAGCCGGCGAAGGGAGCTGGCCAAGCCGGCCTTGATCACATAATGCCTTTCAGATAAGGTTAACTCCGCAGTAGGCCCTGCCTCGTGTTAGTGCTTTATGGTGACAGATCTGCTGGCGCAGGGTCTCCCGCTGCAATGAATCTGCTGGGAGGAGAAGCCAGCAGGACGGGCCGCCAGCCTGGAGGCCGCCCGGCACCTCGGGGCTCGGGGCGCTGCGCCTGGGACTTGAGGCCGTGGCCTTGGCGGGGCCAGCTCATAGCCACCCCGCTTGGCGCCCCGACCTTCGTGTCCCGGTGAATTTCTAAATTTAGAGAAAGAACCAAGAGAGCGGCAACAGCTTCCTCCTGGAATCTCCCCACTTCGCCAACTTAACTACTGTACTTGAAGAGAGACTGTGCCTATCCTCGGCGTTTTTGTCTCTGGGTTTCCGGAAATCTAACCTGCGCCTTCTCCCAGCCCAGAAGGAAGGACCCGCGCCTCAGAAGGACCAGCCCCAGAAGGTGGGACCCAGGGCCCCTGGGGGCAGGGGACAGGGCGGGCGGCCTCTCTGAGTCCGCTCTGCGATGGAATGCGGATCCCGGTGACTGTGGATCGGAGCGGGTGAGATTCTCCGTGTGTTCTTCTTGCAGGTCTTTTTTTGTGAGGAGGAAAATGGAACAACAAAATGAACTTCTTTGGGTGGAAGAATAACGTCCTCGTAAGACAAGAAATACTGAGTACCCCAGGACAGCACCGGAGGAGAGGGAGGACGCGGCTGCTGAGCTCCCTGCCATGGGATCCTTTGCTGGAGCCATCTTCTTAGAAGCTCTCCCAGGAAAGAAAATCTCCTGGTGACAGGAGGGGGTTGGGAGCCCCGGAGCACCGGGAATGGCACCTGCAGTTCCCACCTGACACTCGGAGGAGCAGGGCTGGGAGAACATCTGGACGCCAGGGGCCATGCAGCCTGGGTTCTGGCTCCTGGTCTGCGGCTGCGATGTGGGATGGGCCGAGCAGGTCACTTCCTGCTTGCGGGCTTGTTCTCTCCTCTGTGAATCAGTGCCCGGAGGAGAACAGCCTGTGGTGATCCACCCGCTCATCACAGAGCCTCCTGGTGGTTTGCGGGGGAACATTGACTGGGTTTGGTACAGAAAAGTGATAGAACTTCTGTTATTTCCCTTCCTCCCCTTCCACCCCCTCTTGCGTCATTTTGGATCAGCCAGAGAAGAGATTCTGCCTAGAGTCTCTCTTACCCATCCCCACTGTCTGGTCCTGCCCACCTGCTATAATAAAGTACTATAACAACCGAAATGTACTCCGCACAGTTTGGGGGGATACCAGCAGAGTTGGGTTCTGGAAAAGGCCCCTTTCCTGGTTGCAGACAAAACACAGCCTTCTCACTGTGCCCCCGCATGGCAGAAGGGGTGAGGGAGCCCTCTGGGATCCTTTTTATAAAGGCACTAATCCCTTTCATGAGGGCTCCATTCTCATGATTCAGTTACCTCCCTAAAGACCCTCTTTCCTAGCACCATGTTGAAGGTTATGCTTTCACTGTCTGAATTTAGGAGAGACACAAACATCCAGTCCATAACATCCAGCAATGCCAGACACTGTGGGTCAGCCAACCTCTGGCATTTGCTTTCTTCTTCCCACTCTAGGGTCTCCAGCAACCTTTCAGATCTAAGTTTCTGTGTTTCATTGTTCCTTCTCTTATCTTCTTCATCTTTCATTAAAAAACAAGCAATTATGTGTACCAGAGACTGTGATGTCTCATGATTTGCAAGAGCTGGGAGAGGTAGCTGGAGCTCAAAGCGGTGGACACAGGTGAGGTAGGGAATTTGGCAGCCACCTCTGTGTAAGGCTGAAGGACACAGCTGCTTTTGGAATATCAGAAGCCAGGGTTCCCGGCCTGGGCTCTTGCCTCACTGGGGCCTTCTGGTCGTCAGTGCCCTCCTCTATCACATACTGAGGCTGACTCTGCTGATCACCAAAATCCCTTCTAACTCTAACCTCTTTTTATGCTGCTGCTCCAGTTACCTCTTCACATAGGCGAGAGCTGGCGCTGACCACAGCATGTAGAGAAGCAGAGCTTGGAGGAATGAAGCTCAGAAGTCTTGCACAGACTTCTCTGGTGCTGCTTGACTCACAAACAAAAGTAAAAGAACATGAATAAGATATATACTTTCAAAGGGAAGGTTTGTCCTTGGCATCTTTTTTCCTTCATTAAACTTCTATCAGAAAAAATTTTTAAAAATTACAGAAAACATTTTTTGTTCTTATAGGTTTATTTCTAGTCTGCAGAAGCAAGATTTTTTAAAGATAAGAATAGAAAGGAAAAAGAGATACAGAGACAAAGGAGCATTGAATAGACTGTCATACTACAGCAGGAAGGCAGGGGAGGTTGGAGTGGGGGCGGGGGGGAGGCTGTAAGAGATCAACTGGAGGACTTGTATGCATGTATATAAGCATAGCCAATGGATTCAAGACACTGGGGGGAAGGGGAGCAGGTGAGGGCATGTACTGGGGGATAGGGGAGGCTAGGGGGAGGTCAATGGGATGGGGAGGGAAAGGGAGAATGCTAGCCACATTCTACATTCACAACTTTGACTAGTGTCTACAGCATGAGTTTCCCTGACTATAAACAGAAAAACTGTCAGGATTAAATGAAATAATATATGTGAATACACACAGCACAGAGTTTGATACATAGTGATACTTACAATACTACTTCTGCCCTACCTCCCAGGCAGTTGTTATTTTTGATGTTTTCTATCTAATTGAAACCTGGGAAGAGATTATGAATATGATGTTACATTTTTTTTTTTGCCAAAATTTTGTTGGTGTGTAATGTTATTCAATCTAACTTATATGTACTGAACTTTCATTTTGGTAGACACTGAGCCTTTTACTGTGTGGCATATATAAAGCCTGATCCTAGTTCTCAAGGTATTTGCCATCTTTTAGGAGAAATAAAGCAAATGTGCAAATAGCTATAATTGTGACACGAGATCTGTTGAGTGACAAACGAGGAATATGGACTGCCATCGGGCTGCAGAGGAGGAAAAGGAAACTTCCAGAGACTCAGTTCCAGCTCGGCTCCTTTAAGTACACAGCCACCCACCCACCCACTGGCATGAGCCCTATTCTTTTGGCTCTTCTCTCATGATTATATCCTCTGGTTTCTACAGCTTGTTTAATGTGCTTCTGTTGCTGCTCTCCATTTAAAATTCTTGGATTAAAAATCCAGTTTTAAACCATTTTTCTCATGTCTGTCCTTGTGCTCCTTCAAGACATGACATCTAGGCCCTGGCCTTCACATACCATATACACATAGATTACAGCAAACTGTCTGGCTAGCCACGCCTTAATTCTTAGCCACATCCCAATTTATAGCTGCCAGGCAGCATGTTCAGGAGGTACATTTTGGTATAGATTGGTTTGTTCCTTCAAAATGAAAGGTATTTTAAAAAGTAGAAGGGATATCTAAGTGGTGAGAATGGACCAAATAAAGATGTAAAAACAGGAAATTGTCACAGCTTTGGGGAATGCTAAATAATTACACTGGAATATAGATGTACAAAGAAGTGAGTCATAGAAGATAATTCTGGAATAGATAAGTTGAGGTAAAATTGTGGAGGCTGCAGAAATGTCAGTTAATAGTTTTAAATTTCAATTGAATGGTGTGAAGCTATAGAAATTTCTAAGCTAAACATACTCAAGCTTTCCTGACAAGGTCTTTTCTATGTAGAAAGGTATATAATCCCATGACTGTGTGCACAAGGCTTCTGTTGGGCCCCTTTTTGGCCCCCTGTTGCCCCAGGTGTCACTTGCTTCAACTGCAGGAGTACTTTGTCACTCACTTTCTGATCTGGGACTTCTCTGATGCTGCAGCCAGTGTCAAAGAAGTTAAATGTCATTGACAAGTTGAATGTCAAGAGGGATGATCCTAGTAGAACTGGGTCTTGCAGGCCCAGATGTACAAGCACATTAATCCACAGAGCAACCTGTCCTCAGTGGGGAGGATGAGGGGGTGATAAATGCTATCCTCTGGGGCACATTCTGCCCAGCTCCTATGAGTGTCCAGCAGGACTGAGCCCAGAACATACTATGGAGTTGCTGCCTTAATTTTCTGTTTTATTCTCTGCACTCTCCCGCTCCTATTCCTTGGGATCTTTCCCAAAATAAATACTTTTGAGAAATGCCTTGTCTCAAGGTCTGTTTTCCCTTGAAAATTTGGGCTAAGACTCATGGGACTTGTGACTGTCTGCCCTAGAGCAACAGTGATAAAAAGGTTCTAAACTGCATTTCAAATTTATTAGCTTATTGAACTGTATGGGGTTGTTCCTATTCTTTTGTTTTCCAAAAATTTTTTTAAGTAAAATATATTTAACATAAAATTTGCCACTTTAAGCATTTTTAAGTGTACAATTCAGTGGCATTGATTACATTTACAGTTTTGTGCTAGTCTCATCACTTACACTTCAAAATCCTTTCATCACCAAGAGGAGAAATCAAGATGGCATAAACACCTGAACTTGCTGCCTCCCACAACTACTTCTACAACTAAAAGACAAAACGGACATCATCCAAAACCACATCATCCAGGAAGGCTGGCTGAGTGGAAATTCTACAACTAGAAGGAAAGAGAAAAGCTCACAGAGACTCAGAGGAGGTGTGGAAGGAAAGTGCAGAGGTATGGAGGTGTGTGTGCATGGAAAGGGCTGGTAACTGAGGACAGAGCTGTCTTTTTCAGTTGGGAGGGAAACAAAGCTCCTGACTGCTCTGAACTCCAGTTCCAGGTGAAACTCTGGGGACGTAGACTCTTATCAGGGGAAACTGGACTGTCTGGTATAGGGCCTGAACACAAGGGCGGCTTTCTCTCAGAGGTTCTTGCAGCAATTACTGCAGATCACTGAGACCCGGGGGCCTCTTAGGGCAGGGCTGATGGTCAGCCATTGCTGTTTGCTCCACCCTGTTCATTCCCTGAGACCCGACCCCAACCAACTTACAACCCCACCCCAGCAGTGCACAGAGGCTTTTGCATATGAATGGCCTAGCCCTTTGCAATCTAAAATTACCTAACAAACTGCAGCTGGGTCAGAGAGCCCCAGACCTTCCAAAAGAAGATTCAAGGCTCCACAGCAGCTTGCATTGCTTCACAGCTGGGCCTCATCTGGGCACCTTGAACCCTAACCAAAGAAGAGGAATCTACAGATCTCTCCATAGCTCCTGATGGGTGGCCTCAGGCAGAGCTAAATTTGCATCTCCTTGGAGATCCAAGAGCCAGTGTACCCAGTGGTCAGAGTGGGACTATCCAGATTGCAGACCCTCAGACTCATAAAGGACATACTCAGGGAGCAGACTCAGTGAGCATCAAAACCCCACTGAAGTAAGTCTTGCCCCATAAGGGTATCTCTAGCACAGAAGTTCTCCCATCATAGACACAACTAATCCTCACAGCCAATTGGCCTGGAAGTCAATTCCTCCAGTGATATCAACAATAATCAAGGCTTAACTACAATAATGCTGTGCACACAGCCCACAAAAGGGTGCACCAAGAGTGTCCACCTCAGGTAATTGGGGAGGCTGAGCCACTGGGTCCTATAGGACAACTAGCACACAAAACCACTCTATCAACATAGGGAAGCAGCCAAAATGTGGAGACAAAGAAACAGGTCACAAATGAAAGAAATGGAGAAAAGCAAAGGACTGGACATAGAGTTCATAACTACAGTTATAAGGTTATTCAAGAATCTTTTAGAAACTGCCAATAAATTTATTGAGACCTTCGAGGATATGAAAAAGGATCAACTAGAAATTAAGCATACACTGACTGAATAAAGAATAATATACAGAGACCCAACAGCAGACTAGAGGATCGCAAGAATCAAGTCAAAGATTTGAAATATGAAGAAGCAAAAAACACCCAACTGGAAAAGCAAAAAGAATCCAAAAATATGAAGATAGTGTAAGTGACCTCTGGGAAAACTTTAAGCACACCAACGTATGAATTATGGAGGGCCAGAAGAAGAGAGAGAGCAATATACTGAAAACCTATTTGAAGAAATAATGACTTAAAACTTCAAACTTCCCTCATCTGGTGAAAGAAATAGACTTAAAGTCCAAGAAACACACAGAACCCCAAACAAAAGGAATCCAAGAGGACCACACCAAGACACATCATAATTAAAATACCAAGAGCAAAAGACAAAGAGAGAATATTAAAAGCAGCAAGAGAGCCCTAACCAGTTTGGCTCAGTGGATTGAGTGTTGGCCTATGGACTGGAGGGTCCTAGGTTCAATTCCGGTCAAGGGCATGTACTTTGGTTGTGGGCACATCCCCAGTAGGAGCTGTGCAAGAGGCAGCTGATAGATGTTTCTCTCCCATTGATGTTTCTAACTCTCTATCCCTCTTCCTTACTCTCTGTAACAAATCAATAAAATATATATATTTTTTTTTAAAAAGCAGCAAGAGAAAAAAACAGTTACCTACAAGGGAGTACCTATATGATTGTCAGCTGATTTCTCAACAGAAACTATGCAGGCCAGAAGAGAGTGGCAGGAAATATTCAAAGTGATGAATAGCAAGAACCTACAACCAAGATTACTCTACTCAGCAAAGCTATCATTCAGAATTGACGGTCAGATAAAGAGCTTCACAGATAAAAACAAAACAAAACAAAACAAAAAAACCTAAAGGAGTTCATCACCACCAAACCAGTATTATATGAAATGCTGAAGGGTATTCTTTAAGAAGAGGAAGAAGAAGAAAAAGGTAAAGATAAAAATTATGAACAACAAATACATATCAACAAGTGAATCTAAAAATCAAGTGAATAAAAAATCTGATGAACAGAATAAACTGGTGCATATAATAGAATCAAGGGCTAGAAAGGGAGTGGACTAACAATTCTCAGGGGGAAGGAAGTGTGGGGGTGAGGAAAGAGACTGGAAAAAATCATACACCTATGGATGAGGAAAGTGGAGGGGTGGGAGGGCAAGTGCAGAGAATGGGGTGAGAACAGGGAGGAGGGGAGCTATTGGGAGGAAAAGGAGGAACAACTGTAATAATCTGAACAATAAAGATTTATTAAACATAAAGAAATAAAAATATGTCAGGAGAGAGACTATTCTAACATAAAGAGCAGAAAAAAACATAATCAAATAAAATGTGTGAGCCCTGAAGAAAAAAAGAAAGAAATCCTTTCATTACCTCAACAGAAACTCTATTGCTATCAAGCAATAACTCTCCATGGTCCGCAGCCCCAGTAATCCCTGATCTACTCTCTTTCTCTATGAATTTGTATAGTCTAGATATTTCACATACATGGAATAACATACTATTTGTCCTTTTGTGTCTGGTTTATTTTACTTCACATAATGTTTTCAATGTTTCCAGATTGTAGCATGTATCAGAATTTCATTTCATTTTATGGCTGAATAGTATATCTGTTGCTTGTATCTGCCACATTTTATTTTATCCATTCAACCTTTGTTAATGAACACTTGGGCATCCTCAACCTTTTGACTGTTGTTAATAATGCTACATTGAATATTGTTATACAATATCTATTTGAATCCTCATTTTATTTCCTTCGGGTATATACATACCTAGGAGTGGAATTCCTGAATCACATGGTAATTCTATGTTAGCTTTTTAACAAACCAAACCACTAAAGAGTTTTCCATAACAGAGGCACCATTTACATTTCTAACAAAAATGTAGGAATGTTTCTATTTCTCAACATACTCACCAACATGTGTTATTTATTTATTATTATTACTAGAGGCCTGGTGCATGAAAATCTTGCATGGGAGCAGGGGGAGGGAAAGTGTCCTTCAGCACAGTCTGCTCCCTCTCCAATCTGGGACTCCTTGAGGAATGTCCGACTGCCCGTTTAGGCCCTATCCTACTTGGATCTGGCCTAAACGGGCAGTTGGACACAATCCAGGACTGCTGGCTCCCAACTGCTCACCTGCCTGCCTTCCTGATTGTCTCTAACCACTCCCCTGCCAGCCTGATTGATGCCTACCTGCTCCCCTGCCAGCCTGTTTGCCCCTATCTGCCCTCCCTGTGGGGTTGGTCACCCCTAACTGCCCTGCCTGCACACCGGGTCACCTCCAACTGCAATTCCCTGTAGGCCCAGTTGCCCCCAACATCCCTCCTCTGACAGCCTGGTCACCCCTAACTACCCTCCCCTGAAGGCTTGATCACTCCCAACTGCCCTCCCTTGCAGGCCTGGTCCCTGCCAACTGCCATCCCCTGCTGGCCATCTTGTGTCCACATGGGAGCAAAATCTTTTGACCACATGGGGGCAGTCATCTTGTGTGTTGGAGTGGTGGTTAATCTGCATATTATTCTTTTATTAGAATAATAAAAGGATAGAGGCCTGGTGCATGGGTGGGGGCCAGCTGGTTTGCATTGAACGGTGTCCTGGATCAGGGTGGGTGTTTCCTTGGGGAGTGGGGTGGCCTGGGAGAAGTGCCTGTGGTGGTTTGCAGGCCTGCCAGGCCCCCCGGCCACCCAAGCAGAGGCCCTGGTGTCTGGGGTTTATTTATCTTCCACAGTTGAAACTTTGTAGCCTGGAGCAGAGCCAAGTCCTTTGCTAGCACAACCATTGAAACTGTTGCCTTAAGCAGAGGCCTCAGCTGACCAGGGTTTTCAGAAAGATTGGCTTCCTCCATTGCCAGGGGCAACCCAAGCCTCCCTCCTGCTCTCTCCGTGGCCGTAATCAGCTTGGTTGGGTTAATTTGCATACTTGCTCTGATTGGCTGGTGGGCGTGTCTTGTGGTATAGTCAATTTGCATATTACTCTTTTATTAGATAGGATAGTCATTCTATTGGGTATAAAATCTTTATCTCCTTGTGGTTTTGATTTGCATTTCCCTACTTACTAAAGATGCTGAACATTTTTTCATGGGCTTATTGGTCTTGTATATATCTTCTTTATAGAAATATCTGTTCAAGTCCTTTGCCTTTAAAAAAATGGGTTGTTGTAGCTGAAACCGGTTTGGCTCAGTGGATAGAGCTTCGGCCTGTGGACTGAAAGGTCCCAGGTTCGATTCCGGTCAAGGGCATGTACATTGGTTGCGGGCACATCCCCAGTGGGGGGTGTGCAGGAGGTGGCTGATCGATGTCTCTCTCTCATCGATGTTTCTGGCTCTCTATCTCTCTCCCTTCCTCTCCGTGAAAAATCAATAATATATATATATATATATAAAATGGGTTGTTTGTGGTTTTCTTTCTGAGATTTAGTTTTTTATGAATGCTGGAAATATAATTTGGCATACACCAAATATATAATTTGCAAATATTTTTCCCATTCTGTCAGTTGTCTTTTCATTCTCTTAACAATGTCCTTTGATGTACAAAAGGTTTTAATTTTAAGTCCAATTTATCTATTTTATCTAGTTGCTCATGCTTTTGGTGTTATATCTAAGAGACCACTGCTGAATACAAGGTTATGAAAATTTATTACTATGTTTTCTTGAGTCTTTTTTTTTTGAGACTTAGTACGTCTTAAGCAGTTCCCACATAATAATCTGATTTAATACCTGCAGAAAACCTATGTGTTATTATTGTTCCCTTTTCATTGATGAGTAAATTTAAGCTCAAAATAGTAATTATTCCCAAATTGTCCCAAATTGTGCAACTTTGTAGCCTGGAGCTTCCTAAGAAGGCTAAAATCATAGGGCAGGGATTTGAACTAGTGTTTCTAAATTTCTTACAGATATTAATTTGGGGGTTCAAGAATTAGATATCATTATTTATGAAATTTCTCAGGAAATTATACACTTTACTCATTATTACATGTCTAAATGTTTTATTTACTAGCAATAAATAAATATTAAAATTAGTACTATTTATTAAAGAATAGTAAATGGTTCAACACTGGAAAATGCCCACAATACTGGCTGGTATTCAAATAATGTAATATTTGAATATACCAGAAAGGTTACTGGAACTACAAAAATGAAATCTCATGGAAAAATTGCCAATTTAAGGATTTATTTGATTTTGAA